>OZ012740.1:554092810-554770310 GCA_963859935.3 Lathyrus sativus | reverse complement strand
GTTGGATTTTGTTCATATTCCTAAGGTTGCCAAGCTCATCTGGTAAACGGCTAGATAATTTATTTCCATTCAAGAGCCTATATAGAAAATATGTCAGAATAATAAAAATTCATATTAATAAGCGCTTATACTATAAGCTTAAAGAGGATCAATACTAATATTTCATTTTATTTGGTAAGTTTCTTACAAGAGTTTCAATGATGTAATGCGTCCAATTTCTTTTGGTATCGTGCCAGTCAGATTGTTCCACATGAAATCCCTTCAGAAGATATTAGCACGGTATAAGATATTATCATTTATTCTTCAAATTCATATACTTTTGTTCAAAAATAATCTACGAAATGAGAAAACTCACATTATGTTGAGTTGGGAAAGCATACCAAGATGCGGCACTAGAGTGCCCGAGAGATTCATAGTCATCAGGTAGCTTAAGTAAAATTCAATGACAAAATAATTCAGATCTCTAAATAAAAAAAATCATTGAAACTCGAAACAAAAAGGAAACAGATTGACAAAAAAGCCATACAGCTCACGGATATGGAAGTAACCGTCATCGCCTTTTTTATTGAAACACCAAATTCCTGTCCAGTGTGTTGCACATGGATCGCCCTTATTCCAATTCCTCAGTTTGCCCATTGGATCAACCTAAATGAAACATGAATTCAAATGAATCTCAAGCAACCATGAATAGATAAGGGTTAAAGAAAGATATAAAGGACAAACAGAAGTTAAGGCTCATCCTTTAAGACCAACCTAATTGATCAACGGTTACTAGAGAACAAACCTGATGCTCTGAAGTCATTTTATCAAACACGTCAATACAGCACAATCTACTATCAGCCAGCACCATAGCACCTATCAGGAATCACAACAATTATTCACAGAAAATATGAACTAATTTTTGTAAACGATCACAGCAAAATCAGTTAGACCCAATCATACCTTATTGATAGCATATATAAAAAAATAACATTTCCCCCTCTTCTCCACTTTATCCAAAAGTCATTATGTCAGACACTATTAAAGATAAATCAAGAAAAATATGCAGAGATTAAGCAAATAGAGACAAGCACCAGAAAACTATGACATCATTCAGCCCACCGCAAAGGAAGCAATCCATACAACTACCCCAGAAAAGAACTACAGATAACTACAGAAAACAACGGTATCGCTTCAGATTAAAAACAAATTTCATTCAAATCAAAGAAACCTAAAACAGCAGAAGGAAACATGATCTGAGCTTGTTTCATCTTTAAGATACTGATAGTTGCAGATAAGGTGGAAACAGGACGGCGACAGTATAATGTTTCGGAGAAGAGAGGGAAGAAGAGAGAAACAGGGACGAGGGAGAAAGGAGGTGGTGGTTAGGGTTTGAAAGGAAAGAGGAATGAGAGAAACAGGAAGGGGAGAGGGAGGGGAAAGAATAGAGAGATAATTCTGAGAGACGAGAAAGAGAGTACGAGAAAGAGAGAGAAGGTGAGAGAAAGAGAGAAGGTGAGAGTGAGAGGAAAATGGTAAGAATTTTTCAAAAAAACTTCTACCACTTGGCAAAATAGGTTCTTCTGATTGGGTGATGAATTATTATTTAGTAAATTACATAAAAGGGCTTGAAGTAGTGTAAATGAAAATTTAGTGAAAGGGTATAAATGATAGTTTGCTGACAATGAATAGTAATGGGTAGGTAGTTAATTATATAAAAAGGCTTGAAGTAGTATAACTGAAAATTTAATAAAAAGGTATAAATGATAAATTGCTGACAATAAATAGTAACAGGTAAATAGTTAACGGAGTTTTTGAAAGTCATACAAGTTCCAACGCTGTTTCGCATTCTTCCTCCAACGAAGGCTACTCTAAAGCGAGACTAAAAGAATCGTGGCAAGATTTTTCTATAAATGACAAACAATTTTCCAGTAGCCAAATAAAAACGTCATCTGTACCGCAGACAGTATAAATTTCACACAGTAGCGCTAACAACTCTGCAGATTCCCATTTCAATATGCTACCAGCCTCTAAATTGGACAGTCCACAATTCCACTACCAAACGTATCCTACCTAAGAACCAAACTCATTAAAAAGGATTTAAAAACAACTTCCTTTCACTTAGAATTTAAAAAGGATGTCAAGTTTAAATAAAATGTAAATTTAAACAACAAGTACCTAAAATATGAAAATATCAAAGTCAATATATAATTTTCAAAAAATGACGAGAACATCAAAGTCGGTATATCCAGATGTTATCACTATACCTAAAAACTTATATATATATATATATATATATATATATATATATATATATATATATATATATATATATATATATATATATATATATATATATATATATATATATATATATATATATTTGACAATTTAAAAAATTTTGACTGCATTCTCTTAGCCAGAAAATTTCTTTTACTCCTTCAAAAAGTTTGATACACTGAGATGAAAAAAAAAAAGCTAAAAATGTAATCCACATTTAAGATTATTTATGAGAGCAAACTGTAAAATAAATGAAATTTGGGAGGTGGGAATTATAAGTATATGGGTCACAAATGATTCTTCTTATTACTAATAATTAAAAATACAAACAAATTCATGACAATTCCTCTATGGGCTTGGAAGGAAAGAAAAGGAAAAGAGAATTTCTTAACAAGTCTTAAATATTTCTTATTTATGAAAAATTATTTAAATGTTTTTAATTTTTTGAGATATATTTTTGGACGCACCTATTTTTAAATAAAAGTAAAAATATTTTGGAGATGCGTCTTCGAAACAGTTTAAAATATTCAATACATCTCACTCAGAAATCATTTACATTTGAATTATACCAAAAAAGTATCTATGTGAATATTTTAAAAATACATCTTCGAAATGTATAAAACAGGTATTTAATGCTATGAGTTGTTTATCTGTTTTCAGATGAAATATAACGTACTATCGAAAATTAAAATAAAATAAAATAAATAGAAGTACATAATTTCATATGGACCAAAAATGCCATACAAAAACAAAATAGTAATATATGTCGAAAATGTCATACAATCGAGATCTAAAATGTAGTAATACCGTCAAAATAAAGTATAGACCATAGTATTACAACAGAATAATAAGAGACTACTATTGTGTGTGTCTGGCAGTCTCTCGTCTACCTCCTCTACTTACTCTACCTCCTCGGCCATCTATCTCCTCTGTCCTTCGGCGATGTCTCTGGTATAACAGTGTCTCGTGTGCATCCTTCATGATGACATCTAGGACTCGTCTGACACCAAACCTATCAGAGAAGATACCCTCGTCAATGTATGTTCGCGCAATCTCCACTATGCGACGACACTTAAGCAAGACATCATCAATATGATCTAGCTGAGTCTGCTCCGCTTCTAGTATCTCTTGATGAGCCGGTCTCGACTGATCTCCTGGAGCAGCATGCACCATGTACGGATGTGACACCTTGAAAAATCATTTGATGTACTCTTCGACGTAACTCCAGTCGCTCTCAGCTATGGTAGCGCTTGTCTCCTCCGGTACCATATGACTCTCATAATCATCAAACATCTCTTCTATCTGTTTACGTGTCAAACAGAAGAAACAAAGACATCAGGGAGTCTGGGAATAGTCTGAACGTAGATGAATTACCGCATGATGCGCTCGGGCAGATGAGGAGCGGTGAGATGTGATCCGCACGCCAACCATCTATAGTATAGCACTATCTCGTCAAATGCTCGCGTCTGACGGTGATCAACATAGTTGTTGAAGTGTATGTCCTCAACAACCAAACGGTCAAGATAGGCTCTGTAAGACTCAGTTGCTTGGTTCCCTCTAAACGGGATAAAAGCAGTAGCACGCGGCATATCCTTAGTGTACTCAAGCACACTCGCCCAACCAGAGATATGTAGGAAGTGCTGGAGGATCCAAGCCTGAATTGAAAATTTATAACACATGAATCATCAGTAATGGCTTTGCAAATAAGAAATGAAAATTAAAAAAAAATTCAAAGATCAATATTATTATTTTTATTAGTGTCACGTTGCCTGTGTCCTATTTCATCTTCCACACACAGCCCTTTCCCAACATCAAATACAGGTAGACCAGACAAGCCACTCCCCAGTTATACTCATGGATCCGCTCAAAATCCAAGAAGTACCATAGGTAGACGACATCTGTATAAGTGGAACTCTTGTCCACAAAAATCGCAGTGTCAACCATAAAAGTAAGTATGCTCTAAAAGCATGCGATCTATGGACCGCCACCTGTTCATCATCACCATGAGCCTGCTTTGCTCTTTGGATCTCAGCCACATAGATCTTTCTCAAAAACTTAAATCTAGCATGAGCACCCCTGGTCCTATCCACCTCCTTCATCGCCTCCCCTGGATCAGCCTTTAGATGCTCTACCATTATCTCGACTACCTCGTCTTTGGTAATCCTCCCATGATCGAGGAATCTCCCTTTGATCGGAAGATGTAACAAACACGAGACATCATTAAGTGTCATAAACATCTCACCATGTCGGAGATGAAATGACGAGATCTCAAAGTGTAATCTCTCCACAGATGCATTAAGCATCCAGTGGTTGACTAGAGTGTAATCGGTCACGCAAAAGTTCTTTAAGCCAGATAAGGACAAAATCGACTGAAAACAATCTGCCTCCTGCTGAGGCGATACAGCAATCTTCCTCCTGCTGAGGCAAGCCAGATAAGGACAAAATTAGTGTTTGTTCTCTATAAAAAATATTGCAGATAAAAAATTTCGGAGATGCATCTCCGGAATCACCAGGAAACTAAAACGTTTCAAAATTCTGGAGATGCATCTCCGAATTTTTCTGTAGCATATGAAACGCTGAACAATTCTGGAGATGCATCTCTGAAATTTTGGTGTCAATGGCGTAATGTACCACATGCAAGGTAAAAAAAATTATTCTGATCACCATTTTCAGTCAACAAATAACTAATACACTATGTTTAAACTGTGTTAGATGTGATTCTACTCATTTCTAACCCTAATCATTGATTTCTACTCATTTACATCAAAACTCAAACATTTATCGAAAACTCTAAAAACATACTTGAAATTGATTTTTTTGATGAAGTTTGATGATATTACAGATGAAGATTGATGTTTCTTTGAGCCTTATTTGATGAAATTTGACTTGGTGTAGAGTAGTGTATTGAGAGAGTTTGAGTTGAGTTGAGAAAAGTGTGAAATGAGGAAGGAGAATAGTTTGTCGCGACTTATGCTACAAAATATTTCAGAGATGTATCTCTGAAATATTTAAACTTTAACTTACATTTGGGCGCGTTCGGAGATGCATCTCCGAAAACAGGAGGCATTTGTGAAAATTTATATTGTGTGGTAAAAATACTTTGGGTGCCATAAGAAATTTTCAAAGTAAAATATTAGTCAAACTAGAGATGGAAATAGAATGGATCGAGTTAGGCTTTATCAAGTTTGAGTCTGACCTATCAAGGCTTATTTTTAAGTTTAAGTATGGCCTTTTTTAATGTCTTATTGACTTATTAACCTATTTAAAAGTCTATTTTATTTAAACATAAATTAAATTAATGTTAAATAGACTAGAGAACTAAAAGATCAATGGGTTAAATATTTGTTTTCATTGATTCTTTCAAGCTTATCTATTAACATAAATTTTGTGATCTTTTTTATTTAATAAAACTTAAGAAAAATGTTCCTAAGAACTTATTTATATTTTCATTCAAAATACAAAATACAATATAATAAATAAAATTATTCATTTTTTTTGTTTAAATAGGGCGTATAGATAAACTTAAAAAAACTTTTTAGCCTAGATCTCTAGTCAAAACCATTTTGATAGCCATAATAAGAGTTAGTTATTGATTGTGTTTTTTAACCATTACTCCCTCCTCGTTTCAGGTACTTCTGTTCAACTTTACACTTTTTTAAATGATAATTAATTGTATTAATTTTAATAATAAAATAAATTTTGTTATCAAAAATAAATTTTTTAAGTATACTTAGATATGAATTGAAGTACAACAAAAAATATATAACGTAAAGATGGAGTGAATAGTTACTTTAACAAACTGTTAGTTCTCTGGTTTCCTTATCTTGGCCGTAAACTCTTGACACTTTTGTAAGCAACACTGTCTTAAGAAGACAATCTTAGAATAAACAATTGTTCTTGTTAATATTTAACACAATATGTTAAGAATAGAAAAGTTCAGGAAAACAATTACATTGTAAAAAGAGATCAAGGTGATGTGGTTTTCTTTGGTAGAAACGGTACAAACAAATCAATGAAACAAACAACAAAAATGGGGGGCTATTAACAACCTCAAACTAGATACAATTCTACAGACATGAAGTAGATGATTTACACGAGACAAGATTCTAATCTAAGTCTATGACACAAACAATGCTGATTGCTTTCTTGCGTGAGACGGAATCAGCTTCACCAGCATTTCAGCAGGCACTCCCTTAAGCTCTGTGACAGATCAAAAGCAACACCAGCATTACAGAATAGTTCGATGTGATGATATAATAACAAGATACTCGGATGAAAATTAGTTCTTACCGTTGACTTTGAAGTTAAATAAAGGAGGAAGATGACGCCCATTTGGTAGGCGGGTATTTGGATCACGTAATTCATCAAAGAATGGATGAACCAAAGCCTCCAACTACATTGCAAAAGGCACAAAACAATATAATTTTTATAATTCTATATTGGAAATGATTATAGGACTATTTGTGGCTTCTACATATCTTGATAAAATTATACACTTACAGCTGTGCTTCGAAGATTTGGAGAGTATTGCAGAAGTCTTGAGACGAGATCCACAGCCTCAGGTGGCATACGCTTGCGAAAGATCTGATGATAGCCATGACATTCGTATATGTTATGAATAGTACTAGGAAATAATATGAATAAATGGACTGGAAAAAATACCATTACAATACCTTGTGCCATGGATGAGCTTTGATTTGTGGGAATTTGAACTCGGTGTAATTAGGATTCATACACTTTATTTCTTCCCTAGTTGGGGTACCTAAAACCTGCACGTGAATCCCAAAATTCGTGAGAAATGATGAAATTTATCGCATGGCGTTGGATAGCATAAAAAAAAAGGGGACTAACTGTAAAGGATATCTACGAGCTATTACATAGATTGAAGTGACGATTATTCAAAGTGAGTATCATCGTGCAAAGAATAAAATGACAGTAAACACAAAGCTTAGATTTTAGAGAGTAAAATATTTTAGATTCCATCAAACCTTGATGATTTCAACGAGCTGATCAACTCCACTCGCACCAGGAAAGAGAGGCTGATAAGAATATGAATCCATTATTAGTTTCTAGAGATATGAATTCCAAAACAACGATAATCAGATATACTTAACAGGTAGAAAGATACCTGGCCAAGCAAAAGTTCCCCAAGTACGCATCCAGCTGACCAAATGTCAATGGCAGTGGTGTACTCAGTTGCGCCAAATATAAGCTCGGGAGCTCTGTAATATCTAGAACAGATGTAAGATATGTTTGGTTCACCTTTGACCTGTCAAATATATACAAAATTTAATCTCGATAATACAATCGATAGACAGTGAAAAGTGACGATAGGTTTTCAGGTTGAAGACAACAAACCAGGACTTTTGCACTCCCAAAATCACAAAGCTTCAGCTGGTGGTTGTGAGGATTGACCTGTTTCGAGATAACAGTCAAAAGAGATATACTTAAACTATTCAATCGGATATGAAACTAAATTAGTCTCACAAAAGAAGGAAAAGTACATCGACACGAAAAGACTACAACATTAAAGAAAAAAAGTTACCAAACATACCAGTAAATTCTGAGGTTTGATGTCCCTATGAGACACTCCAACACAGTTATGTATATAAGCTAGCGCTCTACATATCTACAAAATAACAAATTGAAGGAATGAGAAACAAAAAAGTGGTATGCACGGTAAATACCATAATATCTCTAAAATTTACAATAAATACAAAAAAAAATTGAAGTACATAGAAACATACCTGGTAAGTATAAAGTTTTACGTATATCAACGGCATCCTCTGATTCATTTTGCTGTAGTGTCTGATCACACGATGGACAGTCTCAGGAACATACTCAAGTACCAAGTTAAGATAGAGCTCATCTTTTTCAGTTGTTGAAAAGAAACAATGCTTCAAAGTTACAACATTGGGGTGGTCCAAAAGGCGCATTGTTTGTAATTCCCGGTTCTTGTACCTCTTGTCTTGAAGTACCTTCTTTATAGCCACAGTTTCACCTGTCTCCAAGCATTTTGCCTGCACGGTAAATGAAAAAGAATGCAATAAGCATCCATTTACTTCGAACTGTATCCAACTAAAACGTGCAAATGAAAAAACATGGAAGGGACTAACTAACCTGGAAAACTATACCAAATGATCCTTGTCCAACAGCACGCTCAGCCATGTAACTTATTGTCTACAATCATAAAATTGTCGCAAACATCAAACAATGCATAAATGACCATGTAAATATCAACACGCACACAGTCCAATAATCCATCCAACAAATGAAATAACAGAAACAAACCTGCTTTGGCTGGCCATTTTTACCACCAATAGTAGTGACAATTACATGTCCTGCTTCAGTACTATTTCCATCTACCACACTTGCTTCCATTTCCTGCATTTTTTTCAACAAAGTTTTGACATAAGTTGAGGGTATGTTTGGATAAACATCCTAATTAAACTTTTTTCATCAAGTAGCCTAGTGGCTGGAATTCACCCTTTTATGCATCTAATGTCCATGCACAGCTACCAACTAAGCTGACTAAACAGGACAACTCCATGCCTTATTCATAATCTATTTCTATATAAAATGAAATGAACTATTTTCATATACGCTATAAGATATTTTAATAACACCTTCCAAAAAGTCTCACAAATATTTACGTCCGTAAATAAGCTAAAATCAGTCAATCCAAACAGTCCCTAAATGTTTACCACAGAAATAGACTTTTTTTATGATTTATATTCACCTTATCATCCTTAATTCTCATGCCAAGAATCTCATCAGGTAACCTATCAGCAGCAATTACTGAACTTGCTGCATTTACATCTCTTAATCCAGAAGCAGGTGCTACACCCGCAGTTGCCATCATCACCACCACAAGCAAAGTAGATCAGGAAGATTTTTTTCAGCTTCAATTCAATCACCTACCTAGGTCATAAAACCGTTGTCTGGAGGAAAATAGGAGTAAACCCTAACAGAAAACTAGCTATTTTTACGCCAATTTTAATTTAGCAGCAAAATCTGCACAAACAAACAAAAAAATTGTTAATCTAATAATATATTAAAATGGAGATGAAACCAGATATAGAAAAGCAACAGAATAAAAATAACTGAAAATTTTGTTTAAAATGACTATAGCAATAAAACCTAATTATTAATAGAGAACAAGCACAGATCAAAGCTATGCAGATGCATAACCAAATTATAAATTGATAGATACATAATAGAAAGTAGTTATATGAGAGGTTGAATTGAGAAGAGAAACTCACGGATCCTGATTAAGGAGTGAAAACGGAGAAGATATTCTGAAAAAATGCAAGGGCGTTGTTGTTTTTGTTTTTGTTATTGTTTTGTGGTGTGTGATTTTGTGTTGTTGTTATCTAATCTTGTTAGTCAACAAAGACAATAAAAGCGCTCAGACAATTCTTGTTCTTTATTTTCAGCTCTTTTGACCATTCAATGAAAATTAACCAATGCCTTTTACTTTATTCACAAACACGTTACACATGGCACGTTATCCTTCATCGTACGAAATCACCTTGTATCATTGGTTTTCATTAGTTTATTATTTTTTCATAAATTTTAAATATTAAATTTTGAAAAACTAAATATCCATTTTTCTTGACAGATTTTTATTAGGATTAATTAGCAAGTTATTTTGTTGAATTAGTTTTGTAAATATAATTGTTAGATTACTTTTTGTTGTAATTTATTTCATGTATTTAAGTTATACTTTCTTATTCTATTTTTGTGTGTATAATCTTTGATCACATCAATAAGTTTAAATTCACTTTCCATTCACTGACCCATAGTTTTATATGGCCTTTAAAAAGAAAATTATCTTCTCTTTTATCAACTTTCTTCTTTGAACGTTTTTTTATTACGAAGGATGATAGGAGCAATTCATATGTTAGATTTTGAATTTGCAACAACTACAATTAACAATGAGGTTCCACAACCGCCTCCACATATATATATATATATATATATATATATATATATATATATATATATATATATATATATATATATATATATATATATATATATATATATATATAAAAGAATGATGAAAGATCCAATGTACAATAATATTTAATAAGAATGTGTGGTTGGATTTAATTCAATCCTATAAAACCGGCTGGTAAGGTGGAGATTGTCCCCATTTATAAATATATATTCATATTATAGATTGTCCGATGTGAGATTCTTAACACCCCCTCTTACGTCAAAGATTTGCATCTGGGGCGTGGAACTAAATGGTGGGTGACCTAGTGGATCTTAATCGCGACTCTGATAACATGGTAAGAATCTGTGGTTAGGCTTAACTCAACCTTACAAAATCAGCTAGTAGGGGGAGGATCGTCCCCACTTATAAACACATGTTCAGACCATAGATTGTCTGATGAGAGACTCTTAACAAATACAAACAAGGCACAAGAAGTGCCAAGAAGACAACAACCTAACAACAAAAGCGAAAATCATAGGTGTGCTTCAGGAGGAAACACGGAAACTTGCCTCAACCATCACAGGTGTAGAAAAGGAGATTTTGTCTCTAAACTCCAAACTAATTCACATTAGTTAATTTGAAAGTAATATGCTTGATGGAATAGTGGAGTGTGGAGAAATGTCTAGAGACATTGAGAGAATAAATATAGGGACAAGCATGAAAGAGCAATGCATGAAGATTCCTTCATCGAAGGTTGTTCGTCCTGAAATAAAGACTGAGGTTCTAAGATCGGACCACATGTCACAGCTTCGTGTGAAACATGTGTCTCCTCTTCACAGTAGTAACATGAAATTGCCTCTAAAATGTAATCATTGTGGTAAATTTGGACATATAAAGTCTTATTGTTACTATCTGTATGGATATCTTTAGCTTGATAGTTTATCAAATCTGATGAATTAAAGATGCAAGAAAGTCCAAGAAAGTAAGAAGTTGTCATCCAATGCTACTTTAACTATCCATATAGCTCATACAACACGAAGAGGTTCCTCGAGTGAAGGATGGTATTGTAATAGTGGGGGTACCAAGGACATGTTTACGGAAAAGATAGATCATGTCACTCCTAGAAATGAAGCAAAGGGAAGAACCAAGGACTTAGGGAAATTGGTTAATCATAGTCATGTGCTTCTAAGAAAAGAATCATCTACCAAAAGGATCAGCATAAACCATATGAGTGAACAAAGGAAGATATAAACTTCTACAATTCCAAATGTGATGTCACCAACAAAGATAAAGAAGTTCTTATGAAGAAGGTCATATCTGAGGAAGATATCAAGGGATTAGGATTAATAAATAAAGACATTCCTTGATGTCATATAAGATAACTCAACATCGTAACCTTTGTATATGATGTTCAGTTGTTAGAAGAAGTCATTGTGAAAGACATTGATAATCTTGAAAAAGCTTTCATGTGTGGTGTTGACGTGCCAAACAACATGGTGGAGCATGTTGTTCATCAGATGCAATCTGACCTTGAGTTAAGCATAATAGAAGTTGTTAGATACCTTTCTAATTCTCAAGTAAAGCTGATGAAGAACTATACAAGTGATTCCCAAGGTTTACATACTGGAAGAAGTTACACTCAACTTGTGTGGAGTAACCAAATGCACAAAGATGTCATCAAAGATTATAAGGGAGATGTACTTTAAGATATGTCTGACATATTGAGTAACATAGTGGTAAATGAGTTAACAACTCAGAAGAAGAATGAGCAAGTTACATTTGATATTTGTGAAGGAACTAGAATGTTAAGATCATAGGCAGATACCGAAGCTAATGTGTTGGTATTTGTGTTCATCATTCAAAAAAGGTTGGATGGCAATGAGCTTCTCACAAAAGAGGAAACAGTGTTGAAGGGGATATGGTTGTATCAGAGAAGGATATACCTTGAAAAGAGACTATCAAAATAAGTTTTGACATTTGAAGAAGTGGTACAGCTACTGAAGGAAGTATGTGTAGCAAACAAGGAGAACCTCATGATAAGTTACACCAGTGATGATGATAGTGATGAATGCTTCCCTCTTGTCAACAACATGTTATCTTGGGTAAGCAAGGAACAAATTAGTGTAACCTTGTCTTTTTATGAAATTGAATACACTATTATAAGGAGCAGTGGTAAGCAGTTACTCAGGATGAAGAAGATGTTGAAGAAGTATAATGCGGGACAAGATGTCTTGACATTTTTCTGGGAGATTTTCTCTAAAGCCATGGATGCAAATCAATTTGAGGAACTGAATAATGGCCTTGATAACTCCATCTATATGGATCTATAATAATCAATGCTAGGAAGTTGTGTCAAAAGAGAAAAAGCATTTCTCCTCCCTTAATACCATGTTGGCATGAAAAATAAGGTAGATTCTTTTGTTATCTCAAGTTAGGTATAACTGAGTTGTCATTACAAGCAAGAAAAACATAAATCTTGCTTTATCCTACTCTCATATTGCAGATCTCTCTCTGATCATTCAAGCTCTGTTAGACGACGATGTAAATCTAGAAGGGAGGGTTGAATAGATCACTTATTAAAAACAGAGTCGGCGCTTACCAATATTTGGTTTTAAAAAGCTTTTAGGCCGAAGCAACCAAGGAACTATATTCATCTAAACGAACCTTTACCGAAAAGATCGGATATACGTAAAGCCTATAGAATCCGATAAAAACGAGATTTAGAATCACTAATTTGAACACATATCAACTAGATTTTATTCACTATAAGGTTGGACTATTTCCAATGCATGTAAAATATAACCCAATTGAAAAGACAACACTTGTGTTTGTGTTCACGCAATCAGTCGAATACTTGGTGTGCAAGGCACCTCAAATGAATTTCAATATGTAAGTGAAGTGCTATAGTATTCAATTACAATCAAGGATTGTAATAAGGTTTCTAAAAATGGTTCAGCACCACACACATCAGAATTTTAATCAACTAAATTGTTTGCACACAAACTTAGAAATTAAGCAATTGAAAAATAAAGAGAGAACATCAATTTGTTGAGGCAGTTCCCCCGTCGTCCTCGCTAGGGGTACGTCTGCCCTCAATTCTAAAAATAGAATTGAGACATGTATATATATAACCTATTTGCAAATGTTTACAAGAGAAGCAATAGAAATCAAACAATCAAACCCAATTGTTGATGCAGAGCATATTTCTTCTCTTTCTTTGATTCAAGCTGAATCAAGTCTTCCGAACGTGATGAGTAAACCTCTGATTACGGCACACCCTTTGAACAACCCTCTGGTCTTCAAATCTTGTCTGGCTGATTTCAATCACCAACGCTTCGAACCCAAATCTTCCTCTCATAATCCTCTGGTTACCACTACTAAACTGACAGAACCTCCCGTTCTTCGATTACCTTCGCTCGGCTGAATCTGTGATGGACCAATTTGTGCAAAAACCCCCCAAAATCCAAGATTCTTGGAGGATAAAACCCTAATGGTTTTATTCAAGAAAACCCCACTGATTTCTCAACCCAAACCTGATTACAAAAATCCTATGTTTGGACGTTATCACCTCAATAATGCAGAATACACAACAAAAATGGTTATGTGTAGTTGTTGAGAAAATGCAAGAAAGAGGATGAAGATGATGAGAACATAATCAGTGTATATTTTCACTTTTCTTGTTATTGATTGAAGAATAAGCCAAATCAATATATATATGCAAGTGAAAAAATAATTAACCAACTTAACAAATACTTTGACAGTTTCACATAACTGAATTTTAGTGAAAAACGCACGAGCGGTCGACCTATAGAAAGGGAAGGGTCGACTTGAGCTCTCCTGATTTTCAGATTATGCAGAAAATAGCATCTTGCGTCGATCGGAATAAGTTATGCGTCGATGCAAAGCATACAAATTTAGACAGACAAAAAAGAACACAATATGATTCGACTGGAGGGTCGACGCGAGCACTCCTGAAAGTAGACCATGAAAAATGACTTCTCTATGAGTCGACCGGAACAGTCTTTGAGTCGACTCAAAGACTCAGAATATACAAAAATGCATTTTTCCATGTATTTAGCTACTTTTAAGATACTCCACCATATTGCAAGCTAGACCAACATGATCAAACCTATATGGAGCACATATTGTACTTTTTCTATAAGTACTTAAACATGTTTTTGACCAATGTTTGACGCAAGAGAAATAAGGTATGCATATGCGACATGATGATACCGTCCAAAATACATTTTTATACCTATGTAAGTTTTGACATCATTAAAACAAGTATGGCTAAGTATGAGGAACTTTGCCCTCACAAGCTCTTCATCTCAACATGAATTAAAATTCTGATGATTCGTCTACACAATTTAGTGGTAGCGTACTTGTTAAAAAAATTAAGATTCCCAAGGATGTTGTGGATGTGTTGGAGTTTTGGTTAAATAAGGTCAAGGAAGCTAGAGATGTTAGGAACAACATCACTATTATTGAACCTTCTAGTCAAACATTCGTCCCTAATAAGGTAATGATCATAAATTTGAATCCTGAGAAGATAGGGAAGATATAGGTTACATTTGCATAACTAATGTAATCAAGTGACTCAAATGATTCTGATTCAGATAAGGACAACTTAAATTTCCTTTTGAACTATGGAGCTGAAGTTTGGAGATTTCTTTTTGAAAGTTTCCTGGTTGCTATCATTGTTGTTGGGCTCTTGTATTTGGGCAGTTTTTTTGTTGTAAAGGATTTATAGCCTCTCTACACTTTTTTACAGTAACAAATCGAATAGTTATGCATCTCTTAATATTGTTTTGGTTGTTCTACTCATGTTCTTAGTTGTGTATGTGCTAACATACAAACCAATGCATGACTGGCATCTAGGTGCTAGTTAATATACTAACCCTTTTCCAAATTATGGTAAAAGGGGGGAGTAGTATGATATTGCTTAGGTAATATAGGTATTTGTTTAGTAATGGCTATCTGGGTAAGTATTAACGATGTGCTCACACGCTGGAGCATTAGGCAATACATTTGGCCTTTTTGGAGTGAGCTTTTGTGTTAGTAGAATTTTACATATCCAGTTATTAACTGCTAACTGTTTTTCTCATGTGTGACTAAGTATGTGAGTGATTGCATGTTGATAATTGTTAGTTAGTAGGATTCTATGCTACTAACTATGAGTTAATTGAGTGACATGCATGACTAAGTTGTGAATGATTGCATGTCTTTCTGATTGATCCTAGAGCATTTTTTGTGTGGCATTTGTGAGGAATGCTATTGATTTTCTGTTGTTAAGCTCAACTCTGATTAAAGCTGATGCTGATGAATGTTCGCTCTAAATATTATCACTTATTTTGATTAAATAAGTGTTATATCTTGAAGATTTATTTTGCCACAATTTGCCAAAGAAAAAGTTTGTTGTTCCTTTTGGATTGGCTACATTTTGCAAAACAACAACCTGGAGAAGTGTTCAAGATTAATCTAGCTTGCTTAAGATGTATAGAGGTGCAGAAGGGACACATGTTGGACGCGATATCACAACATGTTGGTACGATACTTGGGTCTTGTGCAACATGTCATTGTTGTTGCATTTTGGAACACTTTATGGTCAAAGTTTGGATTATATTTTATTGCTAATGGTTTAGCAATATGATTAAGTGATTTGTTTTACAGTTGGACGAAGATTGATTCAAATTTGAATGAATATTTAAATATGATTTTAAATTGTAAAAAATCATATTTTGTTGGAGAGATTTATGCAATATCCAACAGATTCTACATTAATTTTGGACGAAATTAAAGCTAATATCAAAGGAGAAAATCCCGAAGTTATGATTCTATATAAGGAGCTCAAACCTACATTGGAAATCAAACATTCGCATTGAAGATTTTAGAGTGTTAGGATTTACAAGGTCCTTTTTATTTTATGTACACCACACTATGTTTTAGTAACTTGGCATAGTTAGAGGTTTGTCTAGTTGAGTTGTAAATTCAACATATTTATGTACACCTCTATGTTTCAGTAACTCAGCCTTAGAAGGTTTGTATAGTTGAGTTGTAATATTTAATATTCAACATTGATAATTGGGTGAAACACAAATCAATAAGGTTTAGTCATTGAGAGAAAATGAGAGGGGTTCTCATATTTAGGAGAAGTCCTAAATAGAAAGTCATTGGGTAGTATTAGGAAGAGACATTAAACAACATATGATTTATTATTCTTGTAAGACTAATTGTACTAAGCTACTAATAGTCAATTTACTTTCTTGGGTGGGAAGCCAACTCTTTAAATGTATGTGTTGCTGTATCAAACTGGGTTACCAACTATTGTTTTCTTTATTGATTTTATGTTCCATCATCTTGTACCATTAATATGTTAAGGTTCTGGTTTATATTGTCGAACTAGATGTATAAGACATTGTGTTCGACATCTGTCCCCTGAGGAGCTGAATTTCAATGAGGTACATAACTTATCTGGAGTTGAATCGGTGTCCAACATCTTCGGATCCAACCATATTCATGAGTTATCCCTTTTGCCTTATGGAGCATAGTAGGCAGAATCTCCATTATGAAGAATATTGCCAACGTAGAAAAGAAAATTATGAAGAAACAACTCAACATACATGCAAGGATAAAGATGCAGGACTTCATTCAAGCATGCCAATAACAAAAAATTGAACATTTAAAATTACATAAACCATAATAATGAAGGAATCAAAAGTAAAAAGAAAGATATAGACTCTACCTCAAAATAAATGATTTGATCACCTACGTGTTACAAGCACCACCGAACAAAATATTGCATATAAACCTAATAAGAGAATCAGTGTAGAAAAGCTTGCAAGGAAGAGGGAAGTTAATGATACAAAAGGAGAAGATCTTTTACAATTCACAAATGACAAAAGGGGAAAAATAATACTTCAAGAAACTTTATATGTGCCTCAGTCGCAAGGGATCGTACAATTCATGTATGATGGAGCCAAAACCACACCATTAATGGTCTATATTTCTCACGAGTTGTTAGAGGCACTCAGGTTTCCTAAGGTTAAAGAGATATCATTATTGACTAGTGTAGGGACACACGTCATAAATTTCCTACAAAACATTGGCCATTACAAGAAAAATATTTGATGTATTTGTTCCCAACGAAAGTAATATCCTATCAAGGCTCTTTGTCTGCTCCTGCCAAGCAACTGAATCAAAAGCGTATGCGGCAAACCCTCATCCTAAAAAGTAGGGGTAATGGCTTAGGGGTAAGCTTTTTTGGTTAAGACCCAAGGCGATGATGACTCGACTTTGCATCCTACTTTTTGATTCATTTCGCACATTTTTATCCGTTTTTTTATCGAGTCATTGTCATTTTAGTTGTTGATTACTTATGTTTTCTTCTGTTTTTTTCTTGATAGGTGTTATATCGGCATCATAGAAGAAAAGGATCGAAATTTGAGCTAAGCAATGAAGAAAACCCACCAAAAAGTCAAGTTCATGCCTCCTCAGGGCAATGGCGCTCGCCATGGCCTGAGGAAGGCGGTCACCGTGCAAGAAAAGGAGGGAGTCTCAGTTTGAAGCAAATGGCGATCGCCATTCAGTGCGGGAGCAGTTTTTGCAAAGCAGTTTCTCGCACCCACCCCTCTCTATATATAGACCCTTGTAGGTCAGTTTATGTATCCAAGAAATCGTGCGGAAGCGTTGCAGAAAATTCCTCAAGCTTAGCCACATATTTACTTACCAAAGTAGTAATTGCTCATACTGAGTGATTACTGCACTGTTGTATTTCTATTTCTGGTGCTGATTGTACACTTGGATCAATATTGAAGTTTATTTGAAGTCATTTTTATTTCAGTTTATCTCAGGTTATTTAAATTTCTGCTTTACTGCATTTTCAATTCCATATTATTTGCAATTGCGTGTGTTTTAATTTACAACATGTTTAGTATGGTAGATTTAAAGATAAATATGTACGAGTAATTCCGTCGAAGTCTGTAGATTGAGGATCGTCGCTTCGACGAGACTCTGTAGAAACCATTGATGTTTAACCTAATCGTTTTAATTTCGGTTCTTGTATCTAACCTGAATTTAGGTTGTCTTGTCGTGAGAGTGAGAGGCTGGTTAACAGAGTTTTGTCATGAAAGTGAGAAACGCACCATGGCGTGTCCGATAGAGCGAGAGTTTGAGGTGATCGCCAAATAGTAGATACAAAACACTGAGCCTAAACACATCAAGAGCGCTTTAAGTTTCAGTTAGGCTTTGTTAGGTTTCAAAGTGTTCCTTTTAATTATCGAGCAAGCGAGAGCAAAATCTTGGGGTTACCAGGTGTGGTTGGGTCAATAACGCGAGAGTGTGAGATCAGATCTTTAAACCGCTTTTCCTACAGGATAACTTTGAGACCTTTGTTAACACCCGGGATCTACGGGGTCCTTTAGGAGCACGTAGATCATTCTTTGGACCCGTTTCTTTATCTTTTTCAAATCCCGTTATAATTGAGCTCCTTTTACCGCAAAAAGAAAATTTAAGCCTTAGCTTTGCATCGCAACAATTGATCACTCTAGGTTGATTATTAGTCCTTGTAAGTTCGACAATCTTTTAAAACTACGCGATAAACTGTATACTTGCAGTCGTAATACGACCAATACGCAAAGTCGCGATCAAGTTTTTGGCGCCGTTGTCGGGGGCTAATTTAGTCAATATTGTGATAACTCAGTTGCACAATATAGACTAAGGCAATTTATTTTATTTTCCTTTTTGATTAGTCGATTGTATTCCAGACACTCGCTCACGAGGTGAAGAGTTGGAACAACCAATCAACAAAATCGAACGTTACACACTTCTGAGACGCCGAATCAACGATTTCCTTCAGAGACATAACATCCCAGAACCTATTATTCCTTATTCAGATTCGGAAACCGAATCAGAACCAGAACGAAACATGGCCAAAGGATCGAGAGATCTTCCTCTAAAGTATTACGTTGTTCCATGACAAGAAAAGCCACATAACAGCATTGTTGCCCCAGCTATTAACTGTAACGATTTTGAGCTGAAACCTTCGCTAATTTCAGCAGTTCAACAAAACCAATTCTCAGCTAATACTACGGATGTCCCGAACCTTCATTTGTCAATATTTATGCAATATGCTGACACTGTAAAAGCCAATGGAGTCAGCCAAGAAGCAATAAGACTAAGAATTTTTCCGTTCTCATTGAGTGATAGAGCTAGAGCTTGGCTCCAGTCTCTACCATCCCATTCAGTGAAAACATGGGACGCATTAAAGAAAGTCGTCTTGGCCAGATATTTCCCACCAAGCAAGACAGCTATGCTGAGAGCTTAAATCAACATATTTAAGCAAAAAGACAATGAATCCTTATTTGATGCTTGGGAGAGATACAAGGACATGTTGAGGATATGCCCATACCATGGACTTGAAGAATGGATGATAATACATACATTTTATGGCGGACTGTTGTACAACACCAAAATGAACCTCTGTGCAGCCGCAGGAGGTGCTCTAATGGATAAACTGTATACAGAAGCTTATGAACTTATAGAGACTATGGCTCAAAACCATTTCCAATGAGGAGGTGAACGCGCTGTGTAGAGAAACCAACTCCGAAAAGGGGAATGCACAAAATCCACGGTATAGACCGGGTCAATGCTAAAGTGGACGCACTTGCTCAACAGATCGAACGTTTAGCAATAGCACCACCAGCGGCTACCACAGCTGCGGTGACTCCAAATTGTGAAATTTGTGGAAACCCTGGGCACACAAACACTGAATGTCAAGTGTTGGCTAGTACTCCAACCGACCAAGTGAATTATGCTTAAGGGAACCCATATTCAAACACCTACAATTCTGACTGGAGAAATCACTCAAACTTTTCGTATAAGAATAACAATGCTTTACAACCACCGAAACCAACACATGTTGTTCCACCCGGATTTTATAAAGGAGCGCAGTCCGCTCCACCACAGCCACCTAGGAATTCAAATCTGGAAATCCTGATGGAGAAATTTATGAATGCTCAAGCCCAGCAAAACAGGGATTTCGCAAATCAAAACGCTCACACAAGCGAACTGATGAAACAATTGTCAAGCAAGCTTGATACTGTGGCTAATCATAACAAAATGTTGGAAACTCAAATCACTCAAGTAGCCCAATAACAATCAACTATAGCAGCCCCTGCTGGAGCATTTCCTAGCCAACCGCAACCAAATCCAAAAGGTCATGCTAACGCTATTACTTTGTGAAGCGGAACAGAATATGATAGACCCGTCGATTCGAGAATCCAAAATTCAGCCATGCACCGGAATTTGCGAAAGGAAACCGTGAAGGGAGAAGAACCAAATACGGAGAAGAAATATGAAAAAGGAGATGCCACAGAGAAAGAAACACCTTATGTGCCTCCGCATCCATACAAACCACCTATACCTTATCCTCAAAGACTAGCTAAATCCAAAAACGAAGGACAATTCAAGAAATTTATAGAGCTTCTAAAGAAATTGAATGTAACCATACCGTTCACAGAAGCTATTACACAAATTCCTTCATATGCTAAATTTCTCAAAGAGATTCTGTCAAATAAGAAAAATTTAGAAGACAATGAAACCGTTATGCTCACTGCCGAGTGTAGCGATATACTTCAAAATAACATGCCTCATAAGCTAAAAGATCCAGATAGATTTTCCATACCTTGCGTAATCGGAAAGTCTGTCATAGATAAAGCATTATGAGATCTAGGAGCCAGTGTTAGTGTAATGCCCTTATCCACATGTAAGAAACTCGACTTGGAAGAACTTAGGTCGACGAAAATGTCTCTACAGCTAGCAGATCGCTTGGTTAAGTATCCAGTAGGTATGCTAGAAAATGTGCCAGTTCGCATAGGTCAGTTCTATATACCGACAGATTTCGTGATAATGGGCATTAGGGAAGATTATAATATACCAATCATCTTAGGTAGACCGTTCTTAGCAACAGCTGAAGCTATAATAGATGTGAAGAAAGGAAAATTAACCTTCGAGGTAGGGGAAGAAAAAGTTAAATTCATCTTATCTCAATTCCTAAAAGCCCCTGTTTTAGATGATACATGCTGCTCTGTAGACATTATCGACAAATGCGTGAAAGAAATGGAGAAGAAACTAACAAGGTACACAGAAGTACTGAAGATTTCAGCCCCTCCAATATTCGAGGACAATAACTGGCGTGAGCCATATGAAGATGATAGTCTAAGAGAATGCCTAGCACTCACACCCGATCCAATGCCATGCCCTAAGAAACCATCTGTGGAGCTTAAAACATTACCCAAGGAGTTGAGATATGAATTCCTAGATACTGAATTAGAAAAACCCGTGATAATTAATGCTAATTTGGGACAATTAGAAATAGAGAGACTATTGGAAGTCTTAAGGAAATATCCCTCAGCTTTTGGATACAACATCTCCGATCTAAAAGGGATAAGTCCCTCTCTATGTATGCATCACATTGTGATGGAGGAAGTTTGTAAGACGTCTAGAGAACATCAAAGATGGTTGAACCCTATCTTAGGCGATGTAGTCAAAAAAGAAGTGAAAAAGCTATTGGAAGCAGGAATCATATACCCGATATCTGACAGTAACTGGGTAAGTCCAGTACATGTCGTACCAAAGAAGGGTGGTGTTATGATTGTGACTAACAAAAAGGGCGAGTCCATAGCAAAACAAACTAAAATTGGATGGAGGATGTGTATAGATTATAGGAAGCTGAATAAGGCTACTAGAAAAGATCATTTTCCTTTACCCTTCATAGACCAGATGCTTGAACGGCTAGCCAAACATTCACATTTCTGTTACTTAGACGGGTACTCGGGATTATTTCAAATACCTATCCATCTTGATGACCAGGAAAAGACTATATTTACTTGCCCCTATGGCACGTACCCATATCGATGAATTTCGTTCGGACTGTGTAATGCTCCTGCAACATTTTAGAGATGCATGATGTCGATCTTAGCAGATTTCATAAACGACATAATGGAAGTGTTCATAGACGATTTCTCTGTGTGTGGGGGAAGTTTCAAACACTATCTATCAAACCTTGAGATGGTACTTGAACGATGCGTTAAGGTGAACCTTGTGTTGAATTGGGAGAAATGTTGTTTCATGGTGCGATAGAGCATAGTCCTTGGACATGTAGTATTTGATAGAGGTATTGAAGTAGACAAAGCAAAGATAGAAGTCATATAAAATCTTTGACCTCCCAAAACAGTTAGAGAAGTGTGAAGCTTTTAGGACACGTCATTTTTTACCAACGATTTATTAAAGACTTCTCTAAGATTATAAAGCCTCTGACTGGGCTACTAATGAAAGAAGTTGAATTCATATTCGATGAAGAATGCTTGGGAGCATTTGAACATCTGAAGAGTGCTCTACCGCACCCATCATGCAACCACATGATTGGAGTCTACCGTTTAAAATAATGTGCGAAGCTAGCGATTATGTTGTAGGCACTGTCTTAGAACAAAGAAAGGAAAAAAAGCTTCATGATATTTACTACGCAAGTAGTACCCTGGACAACACACAGATGAACTACGCAACCACAGAAAAGAAACTCCTGGCCGTTGTATTCTCCCTAGATAAATTTTGTTCCTATCAAGTAAGAGCAAAGATCATTATTTATATCGATCATACCGCAATTAGGTACCTGTTGACTAAGAAGGATGCCAAACTAAGACTCTTGAGATGGATCTTGCTTTTGTAAGAATTTGATTTGGAAATTAAGGATAAGAAAGGAACAGAGAACGTGGTAGCAGACCATCTCTCTAGGATTAAGGGTCTGGAACCCGAAGAAGTGCCTATAGACAATGCATTCCCTTACGACAGACTAGTAGCCCAATTGGAAAGCGAAGGCGACACTATAGAACATTCCTTGTTATTTAACAATGCAGAAACATATGAAGCAGTAGAAGCAATCTGTACTAAAACCATGTTGTCATGGTATGCTGACTTTGTTAACTACCTAACAGACAAAGTGCTTCCACCAGATCTAACATACCAACAGAGAAAGAAGTTCTTCCATAACCTCAAACACTACTATTGAGACGAACCCTTACTATTTAAGAGAGGCGTCGATGGAATATTTCGTCGACGTGTCCCTGAATCGGAAGTAGCGTATGTCATATCCCACTGCCATTCCACAACATATGGAGGACATGCCAGTACGTCAAAAACATGTGCAAAGATATTACAATTTTACCTCTTTTGGCCAAACCTTTGGAAGGACGTCCACATCACTATTATGAACTGCGACCGGTGTCAACACACTGGGAACATTTCAAGACGCGATGAGATGCCGCAAAAGGGAATCTTAGAAGTTGAAGTCTTTGATGTATGGGGAGTTTATTTCATGGGACCTTTCCCATCTTCCTTTGGAAACAAATACATATTTGTAGTAGTTGATTATGTATAAAAATAGATCGAGGAGATAACCTCTCCTACAAATGATGCACGAGTGGTGGTCAAACTTTTCAAAAACATAATATTTCCCAGATTCGGTGTACCGAGAATTGTCATTAGTGATGGCGGTTCCCATTTTATTTCAAATGTCTTCGGGAAACTATTGCTTAAATATGGAGTAAGACACCGAGTAGCGACACCCTATCACCCTCAAACAAGCGGACAAATGGAGGTGTTAAATAGGGAGATCAAGCAAATTTTAGAAAAGACAGTTGCAATCTCTAGGAAAGATTGATCTACTAAACTTTATGAAGCTCTGTGGACTTACAAAACAGCTTACAAGACCTCTATAGGGACCACGCCATACAAGCTGATTTATGGAAAATTATGCCATCTGCCTGTGGAACTGGAGCACAAAGCTTATTGGGCCATTAAGACCCTGAATATGAATTATAAGGGAGCCAACAAGAAAAGTATTATGGATATCCATGAACTAGAGGAACTAAGACTAGACGCATATGAAAATACCCAAATATACAAAGAAAGAGCCAAGAAATTGCATGTAACACCTGTGGGCGGGGGAGTGGTTGTCGGTGCATGAGGCATGACAATGAGACACTCCTAGAAGCTTCTAAGGGAAAACTGAATTCACATCAGAATGAGAGGGATCCTGAGGCTATGCAGATATGAGACTGCATGGTTGAAGGAATGCTTATAAGGATTAATTGGTACTACCTATACAAACAAGATGCATCTTCTTTTCGGTAGCTCATTCCATAGGAACTGCACAGTTAAGCGTGCTTGACTTGGAGCAAATTTGGGATGGGTGAACTTCTGAGAAGTTTCCTGGAAAACGTGTGATTGAGGACAAAGCATGCTAAAAAGACTCGTGTTGGTTTGTGGGGTCAGTCGGTAATTTCGAAAGTAGTCTGGGGCATTACAAATGGTATCAGAGCCAGACCTCTCCCAGTACAATGTGGTTCGGGGATGAACCAAGCGGAAGCTGGTGGGCATGTAACACCCGTGGGCGAGAGAGTGGTTGTTGGTGCATGAGGCATGACAATGAGACACTCCTAGCAACTTTTAGGGGAAAATCGAATTCACGTCAGAATGAGAGGGATCCTGAGGCTATGCAGATATGGGACTGCATGGTTGAAGGAAAGCTTATAAGGATTAATTGGTACTACCTATACAAACAAGATGCATCTTCTTTTCGGTAGCCCATTCATAGAAACTTCGTAGTTAAGTGTGCTTGACTTGGAGCAATTTAAGGATGGGTGACCTTCTGGGAAGTTTCCCAGAAAACGTGTGAGTGAGGACAAAGCATGCTGAAAAGACCTGTGTTGGTTTGTGGGGTCAGTCGGTAATTCTGAAAGCAATCTGGGGCGTTACACCTACAGAGTGGAGCAGTTGAAATTAAAGGAAAGTCGAATGAGACGTTCATCGTGAACGACCAAAGACTCAAGCAATGCCACTCAGTAGAAAACAAGGAATTCTGCACATACTACAGGTTGGAAGAGCCTCTCGCTCTTCCTGACTAATGACACCTTTTTCAGATCTAATGTCGAGCTTTTGACATTAAACAGAGCGCTCCGTGGGAGCTAAACCACGATCTTTAGTTCTTGCTATTTATTTTGTTAGTTTTAGGACATTGTATGCATGATTAGTATAGAATTTATCTCTTATGCATTCCAATGTTGTCACTATTATTATTTTACCATTAGTATCTCTATCTTAATTGTACTAATGCGTAGTAATATTATTTCCCTAATAGTGTATTATTTTCTTTTGATCTCCAGGATAACCCTCTCTAGGATACCTTTGACCTGACACCATGCAGACATTCGAGAACCATATTGTCACCTTCAGAAATGATGTCCAGAGACGTCGATTTGAGGTTTTGTCTCAAAGAGATTTTGGTCTGTTCATATACCCTGACAGCTCTGCTATGCAAACCTTTAGTATCCGGGACAACGTTGTTTACCTTATGAGCCAAATAGGTTGGACCCACTTTGCCTTAGAAAAGAAATTCAGCACCTACCGTAACCTGACTTTGGAGTTCCTCAACTCTCTTTACTCCGATCCCAACCGTGGGTATGGATTGGGCCGTGGACTGGCTACTTTCAGGTTGTTTGGAAACAAGTATAGGTTCACATATCATGAGTTTGTTGACTTGTTAGGTCAATATGATGGTGGAGCATCTAGGGGCTGATCCAATGAAGGCGCTGAGGGAGGTAGATAGGACTAGGGGTGCTCATGTTAGGTTTTCATTCTTGAATGAGAGATTCGATGAGGCGCTCGTTGTTGCAGCGCAGGCTAATTGTGATGCCCAAGAGGTAGAGATCCACATGAGTCATGCTTTGAGGTGTTATTTTCTATTTTTAGTTGGCATTGTACTTTTTATGGACAATAGTGTCACCTATACTGACGTTGCATACCTCTAGTACTTCTTAGATCTCACACGGATCCATGAGTATAACTAGGGGGTGGCTTGCTTGGGCTGGTCGTGCTGGGATGAGTACATGGAGGAGATTCCATATGTCTTTGCTTTTATCCCGCTGAGAGGGAACCAGGTGGTCGAGCCTTTTGAAGTCTATCTTGATCGCTTGGTTTCTGAGGATATCCACTTCAATAGCTACGTGGATCACCGTCAGACGGGACCATTTGATGACATATCATTATACTTCGGATGGCTGGCCTACTCGTTAGCGGTCACTGCTCCTCATCTGCCCGAGCGTGTCATATGGCAGTTCAGGTACACTCAGATCATCCCCAGACACCCTGCTGTTTCTGCACTTCTGACCTTGACTTGTATACAAATAGAAGAGTTGTTTACTGATTATCAGAGTCACCTGGTACCGGATGAGGCTCGGGCTACCATAGCGTCGAATGATTGGAACTACGTCGACAGATACATTTAGTGGTTCTTCAGGGTCTTACATCCGTACATGGTATCGACTGCTCCAGAAGATCCGTCGAGGCCCGCTTTTTAAGAGATTCTAGAGGAGTAGCAATCTCATATGGATCATATTGAGGATGTCTTGCCTCGTTGTCGTCGCATAGTGGAGATGACACGGGCAGGCATTGCCGAAGGTATATTCCCTGAGAGGTCTGCTGTTAGGCGAGTACTGGATGATATTATTGCGAAGGCACATGAGGCACTTTTGTACCGCAGACATCGCGCGGGGATAGTGGGGGATCGAAAGCCGAGGAGGCAGACCTGACAGAGTAGACAGAGGAGAGGTTGTCAGACACACCCAATAGTTGTTTGCATTTATTTCGGTACTGTTGTTTATACGTTTTTCCTGACATTGTTATTACATTTTGGCCTTAAGGCTTGTATGAGATCCTATTACTATATTGTTATATTATTTTAGTATGTCTGTTATTTTATAATTCATCTGCAAACAAATATGCAATTTGTTTTTAAAAAAATACCCGTTCTGATATACTTCAGAGATGTATCTCTGAAAATTTTCTGTAAATGCATCTCTGGACAAATTCAAATAAAAATAGACTATGAGAGATATCTTCTAACCGTTTAAAATTTAAATTGTTCAAAAAATATATTTTCAAAATATTATTAATTACAGAACATTTATAAAAAAATTACATGATAAAAAAAACACATGATATGAGATAAAAATATCTCTTTTTTCAAACTGCTAATGTAGAGACAAATATTAATACCTTACTTAAATCTTATCCATTGTTATCCATATTCTTCACTCATAGTATTATGATAGATGTAAAATTACATTACCTTTAATTTGTGTTTTATTTTGAATTGATTCTTTTATATATATATATATTATATATATATATATATATATATATATATATATATATATATATATATATATATATATATATATATATATATATATATATATATATATATATATTCTTATTATTCTTTTATGTTAGTATGTTTGCGGTGTTAGCTTTTTCAATGTGACATTTTAATTTTAAATAATACACATGTCAATTTTGTATGTTTTTATTTTTATTCACTTTTTTTACTTTAAATTTAAATTCTTAAAATCAAAGTTCTAAAAGTTTTGCACTAATGCACTCATTTAAGAGTAATCAATAATCATTTGAATTCACGAATTTATTTTTTTGATAAAATGAATTCACGAATCTTTAATACAGTAGTGAGTTGTTCATATCTTATATTCTTATCCGAAAAGTGATGAATGAACACACCTAGACATTGCCTATTTATAATTATAAAACAAAAAATTCTTAACATTATGAGTACTGCGAGAGAAAAATCACTTAAAGGGTAAGAATTTAAATAGGATGTGACGTCAAAGATTAAGTTCATTTTTTTATTCAGTGATCAAACTACCATTTCACCCGCAAGTTAACAGAATTGTTGAAGACTTCCGAGTTATTACACAACATAAATTATGAAAAAACAAATAAATAAGGGGTGCTTGATTTGACCAACTATAAATATCTTGTAGTAATCAATTTTGAACGCTGCTCATTAAAGAGGCTTCAAGGGATTGGCTGTCTTTCATACCATATGTTGACTATAAGTTCAAACCATTAATTAGCTGTTTTTTTTTTGACAAATTCTATGAATTTCATGTTAGCATTGTCGGCCATTATTTATCGGTACTAGTAGTAATTTTCTTCAATGGAAATTATTTACTTATATCGAGTTATATCGAGTAGAACACCGTGCGTGATAAAAATATTTATATTTTAAATTATTTATTTGAAATGAAATTAAAATTAATGAAAAATTGAGTGAAAATATTTATATGTTAAATTATTTATTTAAAATGGAATAAAATTAATGAAAAATTCGACTGAGTTTAATGGATTGTGTCCTGTGCCACTTCAAATATTTGAATCATATTTTTAACGTTGAACACAAATGCAAATAAGTGATTGTCTAACGCCTATTACATAATACTCCTTGTACTCTAAAACAAATGTCGTATTTGTAAAAATTATTTTTTTCTAAAATAAGTGTCACTTCGTTTCCAATGCAAATTTAGTTTTTATTAGAATATTAATAGTAATTCATATTTATTTAGTTGTACTATTTTCTTAGCCCCTAAGTTTGTTAGAAGGTATGTAAAAAAAGTTATTTTGGCATCTATCTATTTCTCCTTTTCATCATTTATTCTACCTTTGCACCAACAATTGGTATCTAGAGCTCCGGTTCAGATTCATTGGGAAACACGGGAAACACGAGTGAACGTGAGGTCTTGTGTGTTTGATTTTGATTCTTAGATTCGTGTTGAATCTTGAACAAAATCTGATTAGAATTTTAATTCTGTGGGTTGGGAAACACTATGTGAGAAATCTGAGTGTATTGTGCAAGGTAGAAGATGAACGGAAACGGCAACATGAACACCAAACTTCCAGTATTTGATGGTAAAAACTAGAATCGTTGGATGATCCAAATGCGTGTACTATTTAGTGCTCAAGATGTTCTAGATCTTGTCACTGATGGTTATGTTCCAGTAGCAGCAAATGCAACAGATGAACAAAAAAACGCGCAGAAGGAAGTAAGGAAGAAGGATCATAAAGCATTGTTCTTCATTCATCAATGTGTGGATGTAAATGTGTTTGAGAAGATTGCAGATTCAACAACAGCAAAGGCTGCGTGAGACACACTGGTGAGATGTTATGGTGGTGACGCATCAGTGAAGAAGGTGAAACTTCCGTCCTTGAGAAAGCAATATGAGAATCTCAACATGAAGAATAATGAGAAAGTCTCTGAATACATCTCCAGAATGATTCTGATCACTAATGAGATGAAGGCGTGTGGAGAAACTCTTTCAGAAGAAACAATCATGGAGAAAGTATTGAGATCTCTTACTCCTCAATTTGATTACATTGTGGTAGCAATAGAACATTCCAAAGATCTAAGCACCATGAGAATTGAAGAGCTGCAGAGCAGTCTAGAAGCGCAAGAGTTGCGTTTGACTGAGAGAACTTCTGAAAAGGAAGTAGAGCAGCAGGCTCTGAAAGCAACTTCTGATAGGAGGTATCAGAAGCAGTCAGAAGCCAGGAGAAGATCTGATGGTGGTCAGAAGTCAGAAAGCTCAACCTCTGATAGACAAAAGAATGCTCAGAAGGGAAAAGAGAAGTATGACAAGAAGAAGATCCAATGTTACTGTTGTAAGAAGTTTGGTCACTTTGCTAGAGACTGTTGGTCAAACAAGGAGAGAAAATCAGAAGAAGCAAATATAGCCAGAAGTTCTGATGACGAATCTGTGCTATTGATGGCTTCTGAATCTGATAATATGGATTTGATAGACTGGTGGTATATGGACACTGGCTGTTCAAATCATCTTACTGGAAACAAGAAATGGCTGGTTGACTTTGACTCTGAAAAGAGAACAAAGATCAGATGTGCTGATGACAAATATCTTAATGTAGAAGGTATGGGAAATGTCAGAGTGATTCTGAACAATGGGAAAACAGCATTGATTCAGAACGTGTGGTATGTACCTGGCATCAGAAGCAATCTGATGAGTGTGGGACAATTAATTGAGAAAGGTTTTTCAGTTACCATGAAGGATAATCTTCTGAAGCTGTATGACTGCAATCAGAAGTTGATTATGGAGTCAGAACAAGGAAGGAATAGAACATTCAAGGTGAATGTCAGAACTGCAGACTCAGAATGTCTTAGTGCAACATGTGTTGAGAAGAAGAGTGAGCTGTGGCACAGAAGATTTGGTCATTTGAATTTCAGAAGCTTAAAACATCTGAATTCAAAGAAGTTGGTACATGGAATTCCTGCAATTAAGAAGCCTGAAAAATCATGCAAAGTTTGCATGGAAGGAAAACAACCACGTTTTCCATTTGCGTCAGAAGTTGCTCCAAAAGCAAAACATGCCTTGGGAGTTGTACATTCTGATGTGTGTGGTCCATTTCCAGTAGCATCAATTGGAGGGAATACGTACTTTGTGTTGTTTGTTGATGAGTTCACAAGAATGACATGGGTATCCCTTATTAAATTCAAACATGAGGTGTTTGATGAATTTAAGAAGTTTAGAATGAAGGCTGAGAATCAGAGTGGTCAGAAGTTGAAGATTCTTAGAACTGATGGTGGAGGTGAGTATAACTCCAAAGAGTTCCAGAAGTTCTGTGAGGAGAATGGAATTGAGCATGAGGTTACTGCTCCTTATACCCCTCAACACAATGGTCTTGCTGAAAGAAGAAACCGTACTTTGCTTGATATGGTGAGAAGCATGCTAAAGGAGAAGAAGCTTCCTCAGAAGCTCTGGGGAGAAGCCGTTGCCACTGCAACGTATGTACTCAACAGGTGTCCTACGAAGAAGTTGAAGGAAATAGTTCCAATACAGAAGTGGACTGGAGATAAGCAAAGTGTTAGTCATCTGAAGGTGTTTGGTTCTGTTTGCTATAAACATGTTCCAGAAGCCAGAAGACAGAAGCTGGATGATAGAAGCAAAGTGATGATTCTGATAGGGTACCACAGTACAGGTGCATACAAGCTCTATTGTCCAGAAACCAATAAAATTGAATTCAGCAGAGATGTGATTGTGAAGGAATCAGAAGTTTGGAATTGGGATAAGTCTCAATCTGATTCTGATGTTAGAACTTCTGAAGAAAGGTCAGAGTTAAGAATTTCTGAAGTTGAAGTAAACTCTGATGTTGATTCTGACTCTGATAGTGATTCTGACTCTGGAGAAGACTCAGAAGATGAAGGTGACTCTGATGATCCAGACTCTGATGGTAATCCAGATTCTGGTGGAAACTCAGACTCTGAAGATGGCCAAGACTCTGAAAATATGCCAGATCTTGAAGATGGTCAAAGCTCTAGAGGAAGTCAACCATCTGAAGCTGGAAACTCTGAAGCTCAAGACTCTGAACAAGTTCAGAGACCACAAAGAATCAGAAGGGTTCGCAGAAGATATGCAGAATTTGACATGCTGTAAGACACTGAAGTAGACTCTGAAGGAGAAGTTATTCAGTGTGCCATGATGGTAGACTCTGAACCCATAAGTACAGAAGAGACTCTTAAGCAGAAGCTCTGGCTGAAGGCCATGAAAGAAGAACTTGATGCTATAGAGAGAAACAAGACTTGGAAGCTGACAGAACTTCCAAAAGACAAGAAAGCCATCAACGTCAGATGGGTTTTCAAGCAGAAGTTAAAGCCAGATGGTTCAATTGGCAAACATAAAGCAAGGTTGGTAGCCAGAGGTTTTCTACAGAAACCTGGGCTGGATTATTCTGAAGTGTTTGCACCTGTAGCAAGACATGAAACAATCAGAATGGTGATTGCAATAGCTGCTAACAGGAATTGGCCTCTGATGCATTTAGATGTAAAATCTACATTTCTGAACGGTCCATTAGAAGAAGAAGTTTACGTGTCACAACCTCCTGGATTTGTGAAAAAGAATCAGGAAGGGATGGTGTACAGATTATACAAAGCTCTATATGGATTGAAACAAGCGCCCAAAGCTTGGAATCAGAAGATTGATTCATTTTTCAAGAAGCAAGGCTTTCAGAAATGTGAGATGGAGTACGATGTCTATGTTCAGCATACTTCTGAAGGCAATATGACTCTGGTATGTTTATATGTTGATGATATACTATTGACTGGAAGTTCTGAACAGGAGATAGCCAAGTTCAAGAAGGTTCTGATGAATGAATTTGAAATGACTGATCTAGGCAAAATGACATACTTTCTAGGGATGGAGTTCAGATATTCTGAGAAAGGTATCATTTTGCATCAACTCAAGTATGAATTAGAACTTCTGAAGAGATTTGAACTGAAGAATTGTAAGATTGCTGTCACACCTTCAGATACAAATCAGAAACTGGATTCTGACTCTGATGGAAAGGATGTGGACGCTACAATCTTCAAACAGTTGGTTGGTTCTCTGAGGTATCTGTGCAATACCAGACCTGATATTTGCTATTCTGTTGGGATGGTTAGTAGGTTCATGAGTAAACCTAAGTGGTCCCATTACCAAGCTGTTGTCAGGATTCTGAGGTATATCAAGGGAACTCTGAAGTATGAAGTGTTGTTTCCTTCTGGAAGAAAGGATGAGTCAGAACTTCTAAGTTATTCAGATTCTGATTGGTGTGGAGACAGAGTTGACAGAAGAAGTACATCTGGGTACTTGTTCAAATTTCTGGGAGGTCCCATTTCTTGGTGTTCCAAGAAGCAACCTGTTGTGGCGTTATCAACATGTGAAGCTGAATACATTGCAGGTGCTGTTACTGCATGCCAAGCTGTGTGGATTCTGAATCTGTTGCAGGATCTGAAGATTAAAGTAGACAAACCTCTGAAGTTGATGATTGACAACAAGTCTGCAATCAATCTTGCCAGAAACCCAGTGTTGCATGGGAGAAGCAAGCATATTGAGACCAAGTATCATTTTCTGAGACATCAAGTTTAGAGTGGAGTGTTAGAAGTTGTACACTGCAGCACTCAGAAGCAGTTTGCAGATGTTCTGACGAAAGCTATCAAGACTGATCAATTTCTCAGACTAAGGGATGGAATTGGTGTTACAAGTTTTGATGGAATATGAATTAAGGGATGGTATTAGAATATTAATAGTAATTCATATTTATTTAGTTGTACTATTTTCTTAGCCCCTAAGTTTGTTAGAGGGTATGTAAAAAAGTTATTTTGGCATCTATCTATTTCTCTTTTTCATCATTTATTCTACCTTTGCACCAACAGTTTTGATCTTCTAATTTTATCCTCTAATTAATATTTTTAATTTACTATTTCTCTCCCCTTACATTAATGATAGTAATTTGAATGGACCAATAATCAATAATGATAGTTTAGTAAAATTACTATTCTCTTTTATTTATCACATTTTTTTAATATATGTGAAAGTGTCAAATATGACACTTATTTTAAAATAAATGGAATAACAAATTATCTTGAGAGTGAAAATAAACCGGTTATTCAATCATATACATAATATCACTTGGATTCATCTTCCATGTTGAAAATCTGATTTGAATACTTTATAAAATGACACGGAAGATGCATGTTAATTTAAATTTTGTTTGCAAATGGTGATTCTTCAAAAGTTGAATCCCATGAGTTTGATAGTTTTGATTCAACACTCAAGGTTAAGGAAGTTGCCTTGCCATGTTGAATTTTTTTATTTAGAATAAAGGTGCTTCAAAATAATAGAGGTGAAGCTGCATGTGGTTCTCATATCTGATTTTCAACTAAAATAAAAGTTAAATGTCAATGGATTAAAGAAAGAGAAAAAAATACTATATCAGTATAAGTGCATAGGCTTCAAGGACCTGCATAAGTGCATATGCTTAAATGTTAGAGTATAAGAGCATATTAAAAAAAAATAGTAACTTAGCACATTAGCTTTGGTACACAATCCAAAATATTCATTACAATGAAAGAAATCAAAAATAACTTAGCAATTCTAGAAACAATAACATACAGGATCGGCGTGGAAGAAACCATGCAAGAGAATCTGCTCCAAGTAAGATTCAACAGCATATCTCGCTAGCCTTGAAGATAAGCAAACATTGAATTGATTTGAGTAGATATCAATATCAGTAATTAAGATATGCATAGAAACAAAAGTTAACAGGCCAATAGTGATACTCCATTATTAGAATATCCATTGCAAAAAATAGTTAAATTATGGATGATGAAGAGTGTTGCAACTGTGAAAAACAATCGACGGAAATAAACAAAAGAGTCGCTACCAAATGTTATTTACCCCAAAGGAAGGGAAAGGAAACGATCGAAGAAAATCTGAAGAATGGAAAAAGACAAAGTCGTCGCAACCAAATCTTGGGTTCGTGAGTCGGCTACGCAAGGGGAAGGTATGAGCACCCCTCACATCCGTTGTACTAAACAGGATCCACACTTGTTGTCTAATCAATTGATAAATTATCTAAAAGTTACTGCTAAACGAAAACGGAACAGGAAAAAAAAAGAGACTCGATAGGACATCGTCGCCCTATACCTACGTATTCCCTCATGCAATGGAAAAGTCAGAGTAAACGTAGTTCAGAAAACTACGAGTAATGGGGGGAAGGTTGCTCGCCAAGACATCGTCGTCTTGTGCCTACGTATCCTCATCTAGTATGAGAAATCAGAGCAAACGTAGTTCGGGTAACTAAACCACATGTTGGCTAAGTGTTTTTTATGAGAGACGTTAAATTCTCATTCTAGCAGTTAGGGTCGATGCCTGTTTGCGGTAGAACGAAAAAGTAACGTACTCCTTTCTAGAAATAATTTTGAAACAAATCCTGAAGGATAAAAAAATTTGAATTTGCTTTAAGAGTTTTAATGAAGTGAATTGAATTTGTTTGAGATTCACGTTGCACTAAAGACTATGATATATGAGCGAATGCATCACATATCGTCCAAGGAGCATACACTAAACACTCTAGACAAGTAAGGAGAAACCCCCGCTCATAACTTTCCATATACGCTCGTGGCACACAATGTTCATTGTTTTTATTAAGTGTCTTGGAGTTGTTTGAGATGAGAAGAGAAGACCCAAAAGAAAAACACTAAAGGGAACTGAAAACCTTAATGTTATGATACAAAATGGTCCTAAGGTTAGGATAAAAGGGAAGTCTACCTAATGTTATCATACAAATGATGGACCTAAAGTTGAGAGAAGGGACTATCCTAATTGTTATCATGTAAAGGATTGAAAGCCTAATGTCTCTCTTACTCTCACCTTAATCAGAAATTAAGTGGAACTAGAAATCCTAAGGAATCATGTGAGCAAGCACAAGTAAACACCATCCAATTCAATCACAAATGAAAATAAAAGTGAAACTTAATGAAGTCTCAAGAAGAGAAAAGATGAAGAAGAAAGTAGATGAAGGAGGAAGATGCAATCAAGAAGAACAATCATGGAGGTTCAATGACAAAGAAGTATCAAACGCAGACATCTCAATCTCATACAAAGTGAAGACTTACATCATGTTAAAAATAACAAAGAGCAATCACAATGTCAAACCATGTCACAAGATCTAAGCACAATGTCAAAACAAAATGCCCATACACAAGATCTAAGCACAATGTCAAACCATGTTACAAGAATTAATATTAAACACAAAGCAAATTAAATTGATGTCAAATGAGATGAGAAACAAGATGGGACAGTAGCATCATCACAACATGTTCAACCATGCCAATGGTTAAGGAAGAAACACAAAGAACTAAATCATGCATTCCAATCACAATCAAAACACATGCTACACAAAACAATCCTAAGGGAAAAGACATGAGATTAAGGCATGGAATTAAGTTTGGACAGAAACAAAAACATGGTTATCAAGTCAAAGATTCATCCATGAACACACAAGGGAAAACTCAAAACATGCCTCTAGAACAAACATATACATCAAAGTCAATCCAAGATAGGAGGCACTCAAACAAAAGCATACATAAAAAAGCATCAATCCATCATGATTAGAAACAAATTCAAATGGTATGTATCATGTTCACATTGCAATACACAATCAAGGTCAAGAAGAGGCAAACACAAATTGAAGCACCAAAGTCAAGCAAACATAAGCTCAAATTGTTCATGTGAGAAGTATAAGATCATGTAAGGCAAATGAAAAAAAAAGGGCATACAATGGACCTCTAATCATGAAAACCAGAACCTAAGACATGTTGAGGGAAGCCAAGAAAGATCATCAAACACTCATTGGATCATTCAAGAATCAAGTTCAAAAGATTATGGCAAGACATGCACAAACTCTTAGTTAACCAAACACATTTTGATGTTTCATCCAAAAATAGAAAAAAGAGTAAATAAAATCCAAATAAATGTTCAAACTCATGTTATATGTGTTATGAATCAAATGGCAAAATATCAAAATAATAGTTGTAAAAAAACATCAACAAATGAATAAAACAAGGGCAAACACTCAACTAATCGAGCATACTTCGAGGGTCAAACAAAGTCAAATAGAAATAAAACAAAAATTAATCATTAAAGCATCAAACCAGCATCCAACCATAGCTCAGTCATGTTTCAAAATAAGGTGAAAATCATGACTCAAGAAAGCCTTCACAAGTGCATCAAAATGCAAACCCTAATCCAAGGGTAGTTTGGTAAACACCTTCTCAAATAATAAAAAATAAAATAGAAAAATAAAATTAAAAATATGGCAAAACTCTAGAGATGTCAAAGTGTATAAAAAATATTTTAAACAATTTTTAATGTGAAAGAAATACCAAAAAAGAAGTTAAAAAATAAAAAGAATAAAAAAATATAAAAAAAAGGATAAACCAAGTAGGGGTGTGAAACTGAGTTTCAGAATGAACTGAAATCAGTTGGAAACCCAAGTGGGCTCAAAACATGAGGGGTGTGGATAACAAGACACACAAGCCCAAACCAAATCAGACACTCATAGCCACATCAGCATGCATACATAAGCTTCATTAAACAGTCAGCAAAGGAAATGTACACACGGAGCAATCATCTCTCAACACATAAAATGACTCAAAAACAAAGGAATGTCACCAAACAATATGGCATCTCCTTCAATATCCAGCATCTGGCCATCGCACCGGTCACCGCCGGCGGCGGCTTTGTACCAGAAATGAGAAATTAAACACCTTTCCACTTCATTTTGGCATGTTGATCATGAAAATAATCATGGTTTTGCATATAATTCAACAAATGTCACGTTATACTTAAAAGAACATAAACCCTAATCATGTCAAAACTCCTAAAACAACACTGAACATACACCAAATGCCTAAATGAATAGGTCTTCAGCATTTAAACACGATATAACATGATTACACGTCAAAACAATAGTCAAACAAATGTGAACAAAGAACTTGAAATTCTTACCTATCGGAGCACGTCCGATGCGCCTTTTTAGATGATGACTTGTAGAGAAATGATGCAGAGAAACTAAAGAAAGTGCCAGAAAGAAAGATATGTGCTAAGTATACTTTGAATCTGGTAGGAATTCTTCAACTAGACCTCCTTCCTCGATGAAGAAAGTGAAGCTCGAATGAGCAGATTGCTAGCTCCAGATGCAAGTTCTTGTGCTCATTAGCTCTAGAAGGAAACAATGATGAAGAATAGATAAAGAAATTCCACTGAAAACTGATGAGAAATAAGGTTTCAAATTCTGAAAATTCTAAATTTTTTTTAGAGTGAATCTCAGATCTGGCTGCGCCCTGCCCTCCCTTCTGAGATGAGACTACTTATATAATAAGGTTTTTTTCTAGGTTAAGGAAATGGTTTAGGCACAAAGCTAAGTCTTGGGATGTTTGTCCTTGCTTGGTGATAACACGAAATCATATAGATATTTTCATGCATAATTCAACTAAAGTCTAACCGTTTTCGATCCGATTTCGGGTTATTTCCGTGTATTTGTCTGATGTTTTTGCAGGTATTCAACGATCACGTCTAAACAAGGCAACATGAAGAAAAGGAGCAATCTCAGATGAAATATGGACGAAAAAGGAGTGAAAACACAATGAAAAGCGCAGCAAGCAGTTTTTGCTGATGTGACGACCGTCACACGGGTGACGACCGTCACACCTTGTGACGACCGTCATGCAGGCAAAAACGCCCCACTCAGATTACACGTCAAAAAGAGCAGTTCCAATTCCCACAGAGTGGACCACTACTCCCTAAATTATCTGCCTCAAGGTCCATCATCCTCAGAGATAACCGTTGGGATTCCACCTCTATAAAAAGGGAAGCAGAGGACTTCAGAAAGAGAGCTGCATTCATACCACGAAGTGCTGCCGAATTTACTTTCCAGAGCAATTACTTTCCAGTTTTAATTTGTATTCATTTCTCTTTACATTTCCTTATTCCCATTTCCGCTCTTTTGTAATTGCTATTGTACTGTACGATCAAATTGGCACTAAAGACCAGAATCCTGCCAACATCTGTGGAGGATCTGCCCAAAGGCCAATTGGCATATTTACAGGTTTTCATTTTGATCGACTTCTGTTTTATTATAATGCAAATTATTATTTATTATTCTTATTTATATTTTGTTTTTCCCGATTCCATGTCTAGCTAAACTTAGGTAATCGATATGTAGTAATAATTCGAATGGGATTTGATAACCATTGGTTGAAAACTTTCTTTTCATAAAAGTAATTTATGGTCTAAGTGTTTAAAATTGATTTACTAAATAAACTTCGTCGCGAAAGCGAGAACTTATTTAAAAGTAGTTTTGCCACGAAAGTGGGAAATTAATTAAGATACGAACCAACAAGCGAAAGCTGCGGTAAGGTCAGATAGTAAACACTAGGCATTTGTTTTAATAACAGCGAAAGCACTTTAAAATGAATTAGAACTTAGAGATTTCGAAAAATTAATTTTAACCCCGAACGGGATACGAAAGTGTACGTTTGGCCCTTAGGATTATGATTAGCGTCAATAACCATCGTGAGACGAGAGTCTTCAAATCTCTATTTTCTGCTTAAATAAACTTTGAAAACTATTTCATACACCAGTAATTTATCAAATCCCTGAAGAACACAATTACTACGTATAGATTTAATCAATTATAATCTAAATAGTATTCTTAGTTCCCTTTTAGTGACAAATCTTATTCCCTTAAACATATTCTACCTAGCTAAACATAGTAACTCCCGAGAACACTAGTTTGATTACGAGTCCCTGTGGGATCGATATCTATTATTACTACGCGATAGACTGTGCACTTGCAGTTAGTTGTATTAGACATAGAAAGTCGCGATCAAGTTTTTGGCGCCGTTGCCGGGGACCCGTTTAGTCAATAGTGTAACCTTCTGTTACGCCGTATAGACTAGGTTAACAATTTTCATTTTTCCTTTACTAGTTTTGTCGATTGTATGCCAAGAAATCGCCCGCAAAGCGATATCGTAAAACCTTCAGTCGCAGAACTAGAACGCTTCTTACATTTAAGAAGTAGAATCATTGAGTACCAACTCAAGCAACTCAAACATAACACTCCCGAACCTCTCACTCCCATTCCCAAATCAGAAGAAGAAGAACCAGAGATGGCTGAAGGACCTCCAAACAAACCGCTGAAGGCATACGCTACACCATCTCAGATGGAGCCTAGAAGTAGCATTGCTGCCCCAGCTATTACCCGAAATGATTTTGAGCTGAAACCGTCATTGTTGTCGGTTGTACAATAAAACCAATTCTCAGGAAACGCAACTGAGGATCCGAACGAACATCTAACGAAGTTTGTACAATACGCAGACACAGTGAAAGCAAATGGAGTAACTCTAGACGCGATAAGACTTCGTCTTTTCCCATTCTCTCTTAGAGACAGAGCCTGGACATGGTTACAATCGTTACCATCCAACTCCATTACGACGTGGGAGCAATTGAAGAACGTCTTCTTAGCGAGATATTTTCCGCCAAGCAAAACTGCTATGCTTAGGGCTCAAATCAACGGATTTCGACAGAAAGATGCTGAATCTCTTTACGAAGCATGGGAACGATTCAAAGATATGATGAGAACATGTCCTCACCACGGTCTAGAAGACTGGGTGACAATCCATACTTTCTATAATGGGCTTCTATACAATACTAGATTGACAATAGACGCTGCCGCGGGCGGTGCACTTATGGATAAGCCATACGATGAAGCCTATCAATTAATAGAAAACATGTCACAAAACCATTGCCAATGGGGAGGTGAACGCACTCCAACTGAGAAAACCACAACGAAAGGTGGGATGTACGGAATCAGCAGCCTTGAAAAGTTCAATGCTAAAGTAGATGCTCTAGCACAGAAGATTGATAGTCTGACCGTTAACCCCACTGCAACTGTCGCTGCAGTAACTCCAAATTGCGAGTTATGCGGAAGCACCACTCATAATGCACCCGAATGCCCATTGCTAGCCGGAATCCCGCCAGACCAGGTAAATTATGCTCAAGGAAATCCCTACGCAAATACCTACAACCCAGGTTGGCGAAATCATCCAAACTTTTCTTACAAAAGCGAAAATGCATTGCAAATGCCTACTGCTCCGCAAGGATATCAGAAACCAGCTACTCAGAATGCACCTAGGAAATCAAACCTCGAATTGATGATGGAAAAGTTCATAGCTACTCAAGCTCAAACAAACAAAGAGTTCCTGAATCAAAATATACACACTAGCGAGCAAATTAAACAGTTGACAGGAAAAGTAGACGCTTTAGCCACCCACAACAAAATGTTAGAAACCCAGATATCACAAGTGGCTCAACAGCAAGCATCTGCTGCCGCACCTGCTGGCACATTTCCTGGACAACCCGAACAGAATCCCAAAGGCCAAGCAAATGCTGTGATACTAAGAAGTGGAAAAGAATTGGACGAACCGATCGATCCGAGGACCGAAAACTCAGCCATGCAACAAAAACCAACTGAACAAGCTGTCGCTACTGCGAAAATCGGCGCCGGCTGACAGAAGAGTCGCCACCGTGCGTTATTTATCCCTCAGAGCGGGAAAGGAAACGCTCGAAGTAAACCTCGCAAAAAAAACGGGGAAAAGGTATGGTCATCGCAACCATAGCCTGGGTTCGGGAGTCGGTTACGCAAGGGGAAGGTATTAGCACCCCTCACGTCCGTCGTACTCGACGGGATCCACGCTTGCTTGGGTTGTCTACTGGATGCAAAACAATCTATCTACGGCTGCTAAATCTAAACGGAAGGGAATTGACTCGATAGAGCGTCGCACTCTATGCCTACGTATTCTCAAGAGAAAAAGTCAGAGTCAACGTAGTTCGGGACTACGGGGAAAATTGGCTCGCCAAGACCTCGCGTCTTGTGCCTACGTACTTCCACTGGATGGAAGATCAGAGCTTTACGTAGTTCAGACTAACTACGGCTAAACAAACATTCTCACACAGCAGTGAGAAAACAACTGGCTTCACAGGGTCGGGAACCTATGGGCAAAACTACGGCTTGGTCTCAAATGCACTCGGGCAAGAGAGAAAAAAGGGTACTCAATTAATCGTCAGCGGGAAAGTCTCGATCGCACAGCCGCGAGAGAACAAAAGTCAGTCGTTAGGGTGCTCGCTAGGATATCGCATCCTATGCCTACATATCTTCGTCTGGTACGAAGAATCAGAGCAGCTGTAGTTCGGCTACTTCGGGACCACAGCTCAAATCTCGTTTTATTAATCTTCTAAAAAATGATTACAACTGGTGCACACTGAAAAATAAATCTCCTAGGAAACGCTATCCTATCCTATTCTGAAAAATCGAATGAAAATAGCCCCCTAACAAGTGGGCTTCTAAACTATCCTAAAATCGTGAAAATAAACTCTATGGAAATATCTCCTAAAAGAAAATGCACTTAAAAATATTAAATCGACACTTTAATATTTTTTCCTTTTTTCTTCTTTTCCTTTCAACATATTTTTTCCTTTTTCCTTCTTTTCCTTTCAACATATTTTTTCCTTTTCTCAAAGTATTTTTCTCTCTTTTTCATATTTTTCAATATATTTTTTCTATATTTCTTTTTCTATTTTCTTTTTCACTTTTCTTATTTCTTTTTTCACAAATATTTTCTTTTCTTGTCTTTTTCCACATTCTTTTTCTATTTTTCAAATATATTCTTTTCCTTTTATTTCTTTTTCAACATGTTTTTCCATATTCTAAAACACTAGCACATAAAAAATAAACAAAGAAAATAAAAGGGGAGGGGGGTGTAACTGGTACAAGGGGGTGTACACAGCAAAAAAATAAAAACTAGCTGAGATTGGGCCCAGCCCAATTACTCAATACAGGAAACGGGGGGGGGGGGGGGGGGTGCGCTGAGTACATTGGGGATGTTGGCCAGCAACGCGCATTGGGCCCAGGCCCAGAGCTTGTCCAAAAAACCAGAGGGGTTTGTGTGTGCAAAAACGTAATTGGGCCAGAGGCCCATTCTCTCCAACCCACTTTCCTCCTCCCTTTCTGAAACCCTAATTCCACACTTCGTTCAACCTAGCGCCGCTGCCGTCTTCCTCCCCTCGTCTCCGTTCGAAACCTTTGCCAGAAAAAAGACCATAGTATCACCACACAAATTGATATACTAATCCACATCCTGCTTCTTCCTCGTGTTCGTTTCCAAATCCTCCCCCAAACTTCTAAGAATAGCACGAATGGATCTGGAGATCTGAACATGTAGGATGAAGAACAAAGTGCTCAAATGAAGCCTTCTGGAGATTTGAAGTGTTGGTGAATGTTTGAGCGTGATTGCAAGTTCTTGATGCGTGGCGGAGCTCCGAATCTGGGGAACGGTTATTGTTGATGAAGGCTGGAGGCGATCATGGATGTTCGTTGATGATTTCTTGAAGACGATGAAGTTCGTGATAACTCTGAGGATGAATGATGAAGATCTAGAAGAATTCTATGAAGACCAATCAAGATTGATGAAGATGTTTGGAGTAATTTCTGGGAAGATGATTCTGGTTGATTGAAGAAAAAAATCTGGAAAAGCGTTGTGGATGATCTTGATGGAAGATCTTGCATGTTTGATCGGAGTTCTTCTGGAAAACTGGATTTCTGGGATTCTTGATGAAACTCTATGATGAAGGTCGAATTTCTGGAGAGGTTCAGGGATGAACATGGTGAAGTTTCTGATGAAACTTCTGGGAAATGTGTGAAGATGATGATGATGTTCATCGTTCTGGGATTTTTCTGGGTTTTTGGGGTTGAATGATGATTCTGGATTGAGGACGATGAAGGTTGAAGGGGATTGTTGTGGATCTGTTGTTCGATGGTGGTTGAAGAGTGTTGATAGAAGGAGGAAGAAGATGAAGGTCGTCGGATTCTGGGGATGTAGGGGCTTCCGGCGACGGCGCGGTGGCCGCCGGCCATGCAGGCCGGCCGGAGGTGGCTTTCAGGCGGGAGGCTTGGTGGTTGCCACGTGGGGGAGAAGTGGTGTGGGAGGCTGCATGCCTGCCACCTGTTGGGTGGTGTGGCAGAGAGAGAGGGTCTGGGGAGACGCGTGGCGCGTGTGGGTGATGCAGGGTGGGCCCTCCTTCTGGCCAACACGTGGCTGGCTCTGCTTTAATAGCTGAGATTCGCTGGAGGCTTCCAGAAGCTTCTGGAAGTTGCTGGATAATTCTGGCAGTTTGCTGGATTATTCTTGGACTTATTGGGCTGCGAAAATGGACTGAAGCCCACCAAAAAACTGATAACCTCACAAAAACTGCAAATGAAGATGGATTAGTATAAAAAAATGAATTAAAAAAGCTGATTGAGACTAATCAATGATTAACTAATTAACCCTAATTAACTTCTAAACTAATATTGTTCTAATAATTCCACTAAGAAAAAAAAATCCTAATAAACCCTATATTAAAATTTTATTAAAAGGAAACCTATTACACTAATAAAACTATTAAAAGAAAATTCTATTTAAAAATGAGAAATCTATATTATTCTATATTAAAAACAATTAATTTTCTATCAACAAAAACTCATTTATTATATTTCTACTAAATCTCCTATATTAAATTCTATAAAAGAAAATAAGAGAAAAATCTATTTATTTATTAAAAGATAAAAATCTATCCTATATTATTTCTATAAAAGAAAACAAAACTATATTCTTCTTATTAAAATGATTAAAAGCTTATTAACACTATTTAAAAACTATTTAAAAAAGGCATTAATATTCTAAAAATTCTATATCTAACAATATATTCAAAAAGTCAATTATTCTAAAAGAAAAATCTATCAATATTCTAAAAATGACTTAAAAATCTATTTAAAAAGAATTAAACTATTAAAAATCCTATTAAATCCTAAAAATGATTTAAAAGCTATTTGAAATCTAAAAAAATGCCAATAAAATCCAGAAAAATCACAATAAATCCCAGAAGAACAAAATAAGCACCGAACGACACAAAAATAATCGGTAAAAATAAACGGGCACCGAAATATCCCAAAAATCGATTCTACTGATCAAACTGATTAAAAACACCTGAAACACGAGACGGGAGCTGTGATCCTTGATAAAATCAATACCAATGCAAAATGCAATGTATGCAATATGCAGATGTGAATGCGATTATGCGTCGAAACATCGAGCCAGATACGAGACCCGGTTGGTCAAATTTTGGGGTGCAACAGCTGCCCCTATTCAAGCGGCTTCGACCTGAATGGGTGAAGAGCGCTCAGCCTTCAAACATTCAAGGTAGATGACGGTTGAATACAAATGGAACCCTGAAATTTGCCAACCACGGGAATATACTGCAAAGCTGCTTGAGGAATAGCTTCCAATAACTGAAGTTTGGTTGTCACGGCAACAACTGGTCAATTTTCTGATAAATTTTCTTCTCCTTTTCAACACCTGTGTAACGCCACAAGTATTGAAATAATGCTTCGGAAAAGCAAACGACTTGATTCCCATTTCTCTCATGGGATCAAATCTGGTCAAGTCACAGTTCACTGCGAACTTGAGGACAATTCTCCTGGGGGAATTCTGAATCGACTGCTTGGCACCCATTCTGTCAACAGGCCGCAGCTTCAGAAATCTGATATATGTCAATCTTCGTTGTTGTTTTTTTTTTTCGATGCTGATGTAACAACCAAATGAAGAATCACTCCGCTGAGGAAGTCGAGAAGCTGAACCACACAACTCTGCAGGTAAACAAATTCGAAATCCAATAGGTAACCATCCTGGTCTATGTTTCGACATGCGTATGCTTGATAATGATGCAATGCCCTATATGACATGCAAATGCTATGCGTTCTGTTTGAAAATGCGAGGTCCAGACGGCATGGAAAGATTATATGTTTGATGCAATGACTATACATGCAAATGCAAATGCAGGCTCGAGCTGCCAGAGATCACCAGGTCTAAAAACCACTTGGCAAAATAAATGCCGAAGATGACGTCAACTCTACTGGGGATGACCTGAAGTCACAGAATCATCTCAGCAAAATAAATGCTGGAAACGGGAAATCAAATCCGCTGGGGATAACCGTCCTGCTGGAGAAATGAAAAGGCAACCCTGCTCGGCGACTTCACTGGGGAAAGAAAACAACTCTGCTCGGGGATGCTTCCTTCAAACCATTGGCAACTGATTGTACTCTGCGGGGACTGACCCAAACTGCAGTTGATCGTATGCAGCACACTGCTGGAAATGCCCCTTCTATCAAGGATATCAATCTTAATCTGCTGAGGATACTCCTGATCCTACTCTGATACGGGGTGACAATACAATCTCGATTCTTCCGGGGATAATACGCAACTTTCATCTGCTGAAGAGTGGCAATTCTGATTTAACAACATCCACAAGGAATTCAAACATTACTCGGGGCACTGGTATCTGTCGAGCTTCGTATCGGGGAACATGACAACATGCGGGTCATTGGGAAATACTGTGTCAGATACCTTTAGGTTTTTTCGTTTTTCTGGTTTAGAATAAACATGGACTATGTACACAGTGGAAGATATGGAAATACTAGACGAGAACTAGCATTCAAAGGTGGACTACCAGACGAGAACTGATAGGAAAATAGGTTATCAGACGAGAATTGATTTTTGTATTTTGTGTTTTTGAACATCAGACCGGGCTGACTGGAATAACAGACTGAGAAAAAGACAACCAGGCGAGAACTGGCTGAAAGTTGACGTGCACCAGGCGAGAACTGGTATAACACATAGGGTAAAACACACGAGAACTGATTACGCGATGACATGTACCAGGCGAGAACTGATACAACACTTGAAGAAACGGTGACCAAACGAGAATTGGTTACCAATAAACTGCACCAGGACGGGAACTGCTGCTTACAATAAACTGCACCAGGACGGGAACTGCTGCTTACAATAAACTGCACCAGGACGGGAACTGCTGCTTACAATAAACTGCACCAGGACGGGAACTGATGCTTACGGAAGGTGGGCCAGACGAGAACTGGTTACCGATTTGCCAGGCGAGAACTGGACTTTGGAAACGACTGGTTGCTGACACGCAACAGGTTTAATCTGCAGGATAATGATCCAATGACAACAAGACCTTCTTATTTGAAAGGTTCAGGTTTTTGGTAAGGGTATTGACATGATTCCCCGATACTCCACTCCGGCTGGGGATAAACAGGCTGGTTTGAACAACTTGCCCCAGTACACTCAGCTGGGGATAGAAAGACTGGCGTGCACAACTTGCCCCAGTACAATCCAACTTGTCCCAATCTATCTCTTGGGAATACTTGCTCTGAACAGCTTGCCTTGAGAATGCTTGCAGAATATTTGTCCCGACATCTGCACGACAACAGAATTCAATCTCCATTAGACGCCTATTACCCTGAATGGTTTCATCATTTCTGAACTGACTTGCCCTTGAATGAGCGATGAGCGACTTAACCCGCTCTGATTATCCACTGGAAGCATCTGCTTTCAAATCTCAGCGTTCTGAATAACTGCCCCTGATTGGCTCTCGAGAAGACTCACTTCTGATTAACTGCTTCTCAAATAAAACTGCCCCTGCTCAACTGAAGCTTCGGGACTTGTCCTCAGACTGACTGATACTGAACTTACCGGAAGATAATGCCCCTGATTCATTGGGCTTCACAATATTCACCATTCTGGTTCAGACTACTGAATTACTCAGGCCTGCTCGATTATTCCTGCTGGAATTCCTTTTATGCCAACTACTAACCCGCAATTAAAATTGTCTGTCTATGAATGGTAATCTTAATGCAATGGTTATGCAGATTTTAAAAAATTGAGCTGTCACTCATTTACATGCTATGATTGCGAGTGACGAATGAACCAAAGTTCAAACGTAGTGCTTACGTGGTCAGTGAAAATACAACAAGGATGTGACTAGCAAGTCAAGAAGGAGTCAGGTTACTCAACCTTATCGTAATGCGCTCCAGACTAACCCTACCTCAATTAGGTCTTTTAAGGGTTGTATCGTGGTCGGGTTCACGGTTCGTGAAACAAAGGATATTCGGCTCAAATTTGATTTGTACCCATCCCGTCTACGTGATGATCTCCGATCCTAAGGTTCAGTTAACCTGGCGCAAGCGCTCGCCTCTTCGAGAGGTATGTTGAATGGTAAGACCCACAGTTAAGGAATTCACAAGCTTTTCTGCTAGAGTGATAGTTGCTCCTTCTTCGCTTTCGGTGTCTGTGTACACGACTTTGTGATTTGCTGGGGAAAAATTTTCTTTTTAATCCCTCTTTTTCATTCTTTTGATTCCCTAATTTTTGCCTGGACTGACTCATTTTGAGTTCTTTTCGATTTTTCGATTTCTTTTGAAGTCCAGCGGGATGCCCTGATTTTTGCCTAAGTATTAGCTTTCCAGCTTTTTCTTTCTTCTTACTTAGCGGGCTTTCTTTCTTTCTTTCTTTTGGAACAAAGTCGTGTGACACTGGTTGTCTTGATTGCTCCGAAAGGATTGTAACTGTCTCACTCCTGATTGGTGAGGTTTGACCTTTTGAAAGGTATAAACTGATATTGGTCCTCGAAAGACAACACTCCTCTGTAAGACTTGAGCGCTTGGTCAAGCTAACTGACAACTACCCTGCCCCGGGTTAAGATGTGAGGGTTTATAAAGTCCGAAAAAACTTCTACTTCCTGGCTCGAAGTGGTTAACAAGGGACTAACTCCTTATATCTCCAGTGTTTGGGGAATTTGAAACAATGCCTTGTACGTCATCGGTACAGTCTTATCTGAAAGCATACGATCATCAGTTATGAGTTTAGTTTCGTCATCCTCCCTCCTAACTTTGCTAGTCACAGCGAAAAAGTGGAGTGAAATAAATGCAAGTGTCAGTGCACTGCAATAAATGAGCGACAGCGACATGACTAATTCAGAAAAATGCATAGTCACTTTATTATTATCACCATTCAAAACATACAATGCTTAAAAGCAGGTAGTAACTAACAGAAAAAGAAACTACAAATGATGAAAAGTCCGAGGACTGCCAATGCTGAGGCGCCTGCTTGTCTGAACCACTGGCTTCTGCTGGGGAATGGACCCTCTGAATCTACGAGCTTAGACAGCTGAACGGTTGGGATGAACAAACAGAAATCCTTCTCGAAAGGAAATGCGATCCTGATCAATCAACTGCTGTACCTTTGCCTGAAATGCTTTACAATCTTCCGTCGAATGCCCCGGTGAGCCACCATGATAACCACACTGAACGTGGGGATTGTACCTAGGAGGGTAAGGTTCTGGAACTGGCTTAAGAGCTTTCGGCTCCACCAAAGATTTCTGGATCAAAGACGGTAGCAACTGGCTATACGGCATCGGCACTGGGTGAAAAGGAGCTTTCCTTCGTTCCAAGTTGTTGCGAGGTCGATTCTGATTCTGACGCTGATTCTGATAACCTCGGCCACGAGTTTGCTGCTTTGTAATGGAAGCGACATAAGATTCCTGATAGGGTGCCCCAGGCACGACTGTCTGTTCGGTATAGCGAGACACAGAAGATACTGACCGCTGAGAAGACGGAGAACTATCAGATTTCACCGATTCGACTTGAGGATATCCAACATCTGTCAGAACCGCATTGATCATAACTTCATCTTCAGATTGAGAGTCACAGAGAGGTTCAGTTTCACTGGCCTGACCTTTTGAAACATACGGGATTCTTCCAGTCCTTACACCATACTCGATGTGCTCTCCCGTTCTTACCAACTCAGTGAAATTTGGTGCGGTTCCCAGCATTCTTTCGAAGTACGGGCTCTGCAAGGAGTTTACAAACATGCCTTTCAGCTCTTGGTCTAGGAGCGGTGGTTGCACTCTACCAGCAAATTCTCTCCATCTCTGAACATACTTTCTGAAAGATTCATTGTTCCCCTGAGACAAGTCTTGCAACTGCATGCGAATAGGAGCTTCGTCAAGATTATAGTCGTACTGCTTCAGAAAAGCTCTGGCTAAATCCATCCATGATCGGATCTGATCACGCTCTAACTGCATATACCAACTCAGAGGTGCCCTAGTCAGACTATCTTGAAAGCAATGAATCATCAGCTTGTCGTTGTGCACAAATGAAGTCATTCTTCGGCAGAACATCACCAAATGTTGCTTCGGGCAACTATCTCCTTTGTATCTTTCAAACCTCGGCATTCTGAACTTTGGAGGTAACATTAGGCCAGGAACCAGACACATATCTGCAGCACTAGGAGTAACAGCGTCTTTACCTTTCAAGGCTTTGAATCTCTCCTCTAATGCGCGAAACCTTTCAGCATACACGGGAGCTAATGGGTCTTCATTCTTTGCCGTCGGGACCTCTCTTCGGGGCTTTGGCACAGGGGAGGCAAAACCCTGGTAGTCTGAGACATCAACAGAAGGAGAACGTTCACCTCGGACGACAAATTGCTCACGCAGACCTTGGTCTTCAACAGATGGCTGCACCAGCTGAGCTGCAGTAAGGTTGTTCACTTGCGGAAAGTCTTCGTCGCGCGGAGATCCATACAGAGGATTAGACGCCACGGTGAAACCAGACAAGGTATCAACAAACTGGAAGCTGCTCTTTGACATAGCTACCAATGGTCTTCAGCTGACCTCACTGCTCGATTCTGATCAAATCTGCTTTGACTCTGCTTCAACCCCTTGGTCGTCTTCAATACTCACCTTCAGAATCAAAATAACGGCTGGATAAGAGCTCTGACTAGCTGGCGAATAGTATGCAATATGATGCGAAGATGCCTATGCAAATGCAATGCAATGCAACAAACACGGGATCACAGCCCCCACACAATCTAAATACTGCTGCACTGCTGACGGAGTACGGTTGCTCTGAAAAGAAGACCAGAATAACGGGTAGGTTGGAAGTTAAGTTTCCTGCACAAAAAAAAAACCCCCCACTCACAGGTGTGGACCTATATCTGACAAGGTACGGCATCCTATGCGTTCATCAGCGTCACAGACTTTCAAAACTGATGATACGATTCCCAGAAGGAGTGGCATCATCAAGTCCTGAAGAGGCCTCACTTAGCTGAATCACAAATGATCGGTTCCCAGAGTCGACAATCCACCAAACCAACAACCGTCTCAACCCAAAGGGTTGAAAGTGAAGCCAACCGGATGAATCTCGTCTGAGCGTGGATTTCATGAGACACTAGTGCCTACAAAGCAAGCACGCGCCCACTAATTTCCACTCTAAGTCTAAGGTGCACTCCAAGCCCAGGTCCGGCTTATCTCAATATCATAGAACACCCGCAACACCCCAACAGCAACAAATAATATCAATAAATAAACACCAATAGACAAGCAAACGAGCGCTAGGATTGACACTCTCTTAGGGGACGTTGGATCTCTAGGAAACTATCGCAGTCCCCAGCAGAGTCGCCAGCTGTCGCTACTGCGAAAATCGGCGCCGGCTGACAGAAGAGTCGCCACCGTGCGTTATTTATCCCTCAGAGCGGGAAAGGAAACGCTCGAAGTAAACCTCGCAAAAAAACGGGGAAAAGGTATGGTCATCGCAACCATAGCCTGGGTTCGGGAGTCGGTTACGCAAGGGGAAGGTATTAGCACCCCTCATGTCCGTCGTACTCGACGGGATCCACGCTTGCTTGGGTTGTCTACTGGATGCAAAACAATCTATCTACGGCTGCTAGATCTAAACGGAAGGGAATTGACTCGATAGAGCGTCGCACTCTATGCCTACGTATTCTCAAGAGAGAAAGTCAGAGTCAACGTAGTTCGGGACTACGGGGAAAATTGGCTCGCCAAGACCTCGCGTCTTGTGCCTACGTACTTCCACTGGATGGAAGATCAGAGCTTTACGTAGTTCAGACTAACTACGGCTAAACAAACATTCTCACACAGCAGTGAGAAAACAACTGGCTTCACAGGGTCGGGAACCTATGGGCAAAACTACGGCTTGGTCTCAAATGCACTCGGGCAAGAGAGAAAAAAGGGTACTCAATTAATCGTCAGCGGGAAAGTCTCGATCGCACAGCCGCGAGAGAACAAAAGTCAGTCGTTAGTGTGCTCGCTAGGATATCGCATCCTATGCCTACATATCTTCGTCTGGTACGAAGAATCAGAGCAGCTGTAGTTCGGCTACTTCGGGACCACAGCTCAAATCTCGTTTTATTAATCTTCTAAAAAATGATTACAACTGGTGCACACTGAAAAATAAATCTCCTAGGAAACGCTATCCTATCCTATCCTGAAAAATCGAATGAAAATAGCCCCCTAACAAGTGGGCTTCTAAACTATCCTAAAATCGTGAAAATAAACTCTATGGAAATATCTCCTAAAAGAAAATGCACTTAAAAATATTAAATCGACACTTTAATATTTTTTCCTTTTTTCTTCTTTTCCTTTCAACATATTTTTTCCTTTTTCCTTCTTTTCCTTTCAACATATTTTTTCCTTTTCTCAAAGTATTTTTCTCTCTTTTTCATATTTTTCAATATATTTTTTCTATATTTCTTTTTCTATTTTCTTTTTCACTTTTCTTATTTCTTTTTTCACAAATATTTTCTTTTCTTGTCTTTTTCCACATTCTTTTTCTATTTTTCAAATATATTCTTTTCCTTTTATTTCTTTTTCAACATGTTTTTCCATATTCTAAAACACTAGCACATAAAAAATAAACAAAGAAAATAAAAGGGGAGGGGGGTGTAACTGGTACAAGGGGGTGTACACAGCAAAAAAATAAAAACTAGCTGAGATTGGGCCCAGCCCAATTACTCAATACAGGAAACGGGGGGGGGGGGGGGGGGGGGGTGCGCTGAGTACATTGGGGATGTTGGCCAGCAACGCGCATTGGGCCCAGGCCCAGAGCTTGTCCAAAAAACCAGAGGGGTTTGTGTGTGCAAAAACGTAATTGGGCCAAAGGCCCATTCTCTCCAACCCACTTTCCTCCTCCCTTTCTGAAACCCTAATTCCACACTTCGTTCAACCTAGCGCCGCTGCCGTCTTCCTCCCCTCGTCTCCGTTCGAAACCTTTGCCAGAAAAAAGACCATAGTATCACCACACAAATTGATATACTAATCCACATCCTGCTTCTTCCTCGTGTTCGTTTCCAAATCCTCCCCCAAACTTCTAAGAATAGCACGAATGGATCTGGAGATCTGAACATGTAGGATGAAGAACAAAGTGCTCAAATGAAGCCTTCTGGAGATTTGAAGTGTTGGTGAATGTTTGAGCGTGATTGCAAGTTCTTGATGCGTGGCGGAGCTCCGAATCTGGGGAACGGTTATTGTTGATGAAGGCTGGAGGCGATCATGGATGTTCGTTGATGATTTCTTGAAGACGATGAAGTTCGTGATAACTCTGAGGATGAATGATGAAGATCTAGAAGAATTCTATGAAGACCAATCAAGATTGATGAAGATGTTTGGAGTAATTTCTGGGAAGATGATTCTGGTTGATTGAAGAAAAAAATCTGGAAAAGCGTTGTGGATGATCTTGATGGAAGATCTTGCATGTTTGATCGGAGTTCTTCTGGAAAACTGGATTTCTGGGATTCTTGATGAAACTCTATGATGAAGGTCGAATTTCTGGAGAGGTTCAGGGATGAACATGGTGAAGTTTCTGATGAAACTTCTGGGAAATGTGTGAAGATGATGATGATGTTCATCGTTCTGGGATTTTTCTGGGTTTTTGGGGTTGAATGATGATTCTGGATTGAGGACGATGAAGGTTGAAGGGGATTGTTGTGGATCTGTTGTTCAATGGTGGTTGAAGAGTGTTGATAGAAGGAGGAAGAAGATGAAGGTCGTCGGATTCTGGGGATGTAGGGGCTTCCGGCGACGGCGCGGTGGCCGCCGGCCATGCAGGCCGGCCGGAGGTGGCTTTCAGGCGGGAGGCTTGGTGGTTGCCACGTGGGGGAGAAGTGGTGTGGGAGGCTGCATGCCTGCCACCTGTTGGGTGGTGTGGCAGAGAGAGAGGGTCTGGGGAGACGCGTGGCGCGTGTGGGTGATGCAGGGTGGGCCCTCCTTCTGGCCAACACGTGGCTGGCTCTGCTTTAATAGCTGAGATTCGCTGGAGGCTTCCAGAAGCTTCTGGAAGTTGCTGGATAATTCTGGCAGTTTGCTGGATTATTCTTGGACTTATTGGGCTGCGAAAATGGACTGAAGCCCACCAAAAAACTGATAACCTCACAAAAACTGCAAATGAAGATGGATTAGTATAAAAAAATGAATTAAAAAAGCTGATTGAGACTAATCAATGATTAACTAATTAACCCTAATTAACTTCTAAACTAATATTGTTCTAATAATTCCACTAAGAAAAAAAAATCCTAATAAACCCTATATTAAAATTTTATTAAAAGGAAACCTATTACACTAATAAAACTATTAAAAGAAAATTCTATTTAAAAATGAGAAATCTATATTATTCTATATTAAAAACAATTAATTTTCTATCAACAAAAACTCATTTATTATATTTCTACTAAATCTCCTATATTAAATTCTATAAAAGAAAATAAGAGAAAAATCTATTTATTTATTAAAAGATAAAAATCTATCCTATATTATTTCTATAAAAGAAAACAAAACTATATTCTTCTTATTAAAATGATTAAAAGCTTATTAACACTATTTAAAAACTATTTAAAAAAGGCATTAATATTCTAAAAATTCTATATCTAACAATATATTCAAAAAGTCAATTATTCTAAAAGAAAAATCTATCAATATTCTAAAAATGACTTAAAAATCTATTTAAAAAGAATTAAACTATTAAAAATCCTATTAAATCCTAAAAATGATTTAAAAGCTATTTGAAATCTAAAAAAATGCCAATAAAATCCAGAAAAATCACAATAAATCCCAGAAGAACAAAATAAGCACCGAACGACACAAAAATAATCGGTAAAAATAAACGGGCACCGAAATATCCCAAAAATCGATTCTACTGATCAAACTGATTAAAAACACCTGAAACACGAGACGGGAGCTGTGATCCTTGATAAAATCAATACCAATGCAAAATGCAATGTATGCAATATGCAGATGCGAATGCGATTATGCGTCGAAACATCGAGCCAGATACGAGACCCGGTTGGTCAAATTTTGGGGTGCAACAGCTGCCCCTATTCAAGCGGCTTCGACCTGAATGGGTGAAGAGCGCTCAGCCTTCAAACATTCAAGGTAGATGACGGTTGAATACAAATGGAACCCTGAAATTTGCCAACCGCGGGAATATACTGCAAAGCTGCTTGAGGAATAGCTTCCAATAACTGAAGTTTGGTTGTCACGGCAACAACTGGTCAATTTTCTGATAAATTTTCTTCTCCTTTTCAACACCTGTGTAACGCCACAAGTATTGAAATAATGCTTCGGAAAAGCAAACGACTTGATTCCCATTTCTCTCATGGGATCAAATCTGGTCAAGTCACAGTTCACTGCGAACTTGAGGACAATTCTCCTGGGGGAATTCTGAATCGACTGCTTGGCACCCATTCTGTCAACAGGCCGCAGCTTCAGAAATCTGATATATGTCAATCTTCGTTGTTGTTTTTTTTTTCCGATGCTGATGTAACAACCAAATGAAGAATCACTCCGCTGAGGAAGTCGAGAAGCTGAACCACACAACTCTGCAGGTAAACAAATTCGAAATCCAATAGGTAACCATCCTGGTCTATGTTTCGACATGCGTATGCTTGATAATGATGCAATGCCCTATATGACATGCAAATGCTATGCGTTCTGTTTGAAAATGCGAGGTCCAGACGGCATGGAAAGATTATATGTTTGATGCAATGACTATACATGCAAATGCAAATGCAGGCTCGAGCTGCCAGAGATCACCAGGTCTAAAAACCACTTGGCAAAATAAATGCCGAAGATGACGTCAACTCTACTGGGGATGACCTGAAGTCACAGAATCATCTCAGCAAAATAAATGCTGGAAACGGGAAATCAAATCCGCTGGGGATAACCGTCCTGCTGGAGAAATGAAAAGGCAACCCTGCTCGGCGACTTCACTGGGGAAAGAAAACAACTCTGCTCGGGGATGCTTCCTTCAAACCATTGGCAACTGATTGTACTCTGCGGGGACTGACCCAAACTGCAGTTGATCGTATGCAGCACACTGCTGGAAATGCCCCTTCTATCAAGGATATCAATCTTAATCTGCTGAGGATACTCCTGATCCTACTCTGATACGGGGTGACAATACAATCTCGATTCTTCCGGGGATAATACGCAACTTTCATCTGCTGAAGAGTGGCAATTCTGATTTAACAACATCCACAAGGAATTCAAACATTACTCGGGGCACTGGTATCTGTCGAGCTTCGTATCGGGGAACATGACAACATGCGGGTCATTGGGAAATACTGTGTCAGATACCTTTAGGTTTTTTCGTTTTTCTGGTTTAGAATAAACATGGACTATGTACACAGTGGAAGATATGGAAATACTAGACGAGAACTAGCATTCAAAGGTGGACTACCAGACGAGAACTGATAGGAAAATAGGTTATCAGACGAGAATTGATTTTTGTATTTTGTGTTTTTGAACATCAGACCGGGCTGACTGGAATAACAGACTGAGAAAAAGACAACCAGGCGAGAACTGGCTGAAAGTTGACGTGCACCAGGCGAGAACTGGTATAACACATAGGGTAAAACACACGAGAACTGATTACGCGATGACATGTACCAGGCGAGAACTGATACAACACTTGAAGAAACGGTGACCAAACGAGAATTGGTTACCAATAAACTGCACCAGGACGGGAACTGCTGCTTACAATAAACTGCACCAGGACGGGAACTGCTGCTTACAATAAACTGCACCAGGACGGGAACTGCTGCTTACAATAAACTGCACCAGGACGGGAACTGATGCTTACGGAAGGTGGGCCAGACGAGAACTGGTTACCGATTTGCCAGGCGAGAACTGGACTTTGGAAACGACTGGTTGCTGACACGCAACAGGTTTAATCTGCAGGATAATGATCCAATGACAACAAGACCTTCTTATTTGAAAGGTTCAGGTTTTTGGTAAGGGTATTGACATGATTCCCCGATACTCCACTCCGGCTGGGGATAAACAGGCTGGTTTGAACAACTTGCCCCAGTACACTCAGCTGGGGATAGAAAGACTGGCGTGCACAACTTGCCCCAGTACAATCCAACTTGTCCCAATCTATCTCTTGGGAATACTTGCTCTGAACAGCTTGCCTTGAGAATGCTTGCAGAATATTTGTCCCGACATCTGCACGACAACAGAATTCAATCTCCATTAGACGCCTATTACCCTGAATGGTTTCATCATTTCTGAACTGACTTGCCCTTGAATGAGCGATGAGCGACTTAACCCGCTCTGATTATCCACTGGAAGCATCTGCTTTCAAATCTCAGCGTTCTGAATAACTGCCCCTGATTGGCTCTCGAGAAGACTCACTTCTGATTAACTGCTTCTCAAATAAAACTGCCCCTGCTCAACTGAAGCTTCGGGACTTGTCCTCAGACTGACTGATACTGAACTTACCGGAAGATAATGCCCCTGATTCATTGGGCTTCACAATATTCACCATTCTGGTTCAGACTACTGAATTACTCAGGCCTGCTCGATTATTCCTGCTGGAATTCCTTTTATGCCAACTACTAACCCGCAATTAAAATTGTCTGTCTATGAACGGTAATCTTAATGCAATGGTTATGCAGATTTTAAAAAATTGAGCTGTCACTCATTTACATGCTATGATTGCGAGTGACGAATGAACCAAAGTTCAAACGTAGTGCTTACGTGGTCAGTGAAAATACAACAAGGATGTGACTAGCAAGTCAAGAAGGAGTCAGGTTACTCAACCTTATCGTAATGCGCTCCAGACTAACCCTACCTCAATTAGGTCTTTTAAGGGTTGTATCGTGGTCGGGTTCACGGTTCGTGAAACAAAGGATATTCGGCTCAAATTTGATTTGTACCCATCCCGTCTACGTGATGATCTCCGATCCTAAGGTTCAGTTAACCTGGCGCAAGCGCTCGCCTCTTCGAGAGGTATGTTGAATGGTAAGACCCACAGTTAAGGAATTCACAAGCTTTTCTGCTAGAGTGATAGTTGCTCCTTCTTCGCTTTCGGTGTCTGTGTACACGACTTTGTGATTTGCTGGGGAAAAATTTTCTTTTTAATCCCTCTTTTTCATTCTTTTGATTCCCTAATTTTTGCCTGGACTGACTCATTTTGAGTTCTTTTCGATTTTTCGATTTCTTTTGAAGTCCAGCGGGATGCCCTGATTTTTGCCTAAGTATTAGCTTTCCAGCTTTTTCTTTCTTCTTACTTAGCGGGCTTTCTTTCTTTCTTTCTTTTGGAACAAAGTCGTGTGACACTGGTTGTCTTGATTGCTCCGAAAGGATTGTAACTGTCTCACTCCTGATTGGTGAGGTTTGACCTTTTGAAAGGTATAAACTGATATTGGTCCTCGAAAGACAACACTCCTCTGTAAGACTTGAGCGCTTGGTCAAGCTAACTGACAACTACCCTGCCCCGGGTTAAGATGTGAGGGTTTATAAAGTCCGAAAAAACTTCTACTTCCTGGCTCGAAGTGGTTAACAAGGGACTAACTCCTTATATCTCCAGTGTTTGGGGAATTTGAAACAATGCCTTGTACGTCATCGGTACAGTCTTATCTGAAAGCATACGATCATCAGTTATGAGTTTAGTTTCGTCATCCTCCCTCCTAACTTTGCTAGTCACAGCGAAAAAGTGGAGTGAAATAAATGCAAGTGTCAGTGCACTGCAATAAATGAGCGACAACGACATGACTAATTCAGAAAAATGCATAGTCACTTTATTATTATCACCATTCAAAACATACAATGCTTAAAAGCAGGTAGTAACTAACAGAAAAAGAAACTACAAATGATGAAAAGTCCGAGGACTGCCAATGCTGAGGCGCCTGCTTGTCTGAACCACTGGCTTCTGCTGGGGAATGGACCCTCTGAATCTACGAGCTTAGACAGCTGAACGGTTGGGATGAACAAACAGAAATCCTTCTCGAAAGGAAATGCGATCCTGATCAATCAACTGCTGTACCTTTGCCTGAAATGCTTTACAATCTTCCGTCGAATGCCCCGGTGAGCCACCATGATAACCACACTGAACGTGGGGATTGTACCTAGGAGGGTAAGGTTCTGGAACTGGCTTAAGAGCTTTCGGCTCCACCAAAGATTTCTGGATCAAAGACGGTAGCAACTGGCTATACGGCATCGGCACTGGGTGAAAAGGAGCTTTCCTTCGTTCCAAGTTGTTGCGAGGTCGATTCTGATTCTGACGCTGATTCTGATAACCTCGGCCACGAGTTTGCTGCTTTGTAATGGAAGCGACATAAGATTCCTGATAGGGTGCCCCAGGCACGACTGTCTGTTCGGTATAGCGAGACACAGAAGATACTGACCGCTGAGAAGACGGAGAACTATCAGATTTCACCGATTCGACTTGAGGATATCCAACATCTGTCAGAACCGCATTGATCATAACTTCATCTTCAGATTGAGAGTCACAGAGAGATTCAGTTTCACTGGCCTGACCTTTTGAAACATACGGGATTCTTCCAGTCCTTACACCATACTCGATGTGCTCTCCCGTTCTTACCAACTCAGTGAAATTTGGTGCGGTTCCCAGCATTCTTTCGAAGTACGGGCTCTGCAAGGAGTTTACAAACATGCCTTTCAGCTCTTGGTCTAGGAGCGGTGGTTGCACTCTACCAGCAAATTCTCTCCATCTCTGAACATACTTTCTGAAAGATTCATTGTTCCCCTGAGACAATTCTTGCAACTGCATGCGAATAGGAGCTTCGTCAAGATTATAGTCGTACTGCTTCAGAAAAGCTCTGGCTAAATCCATCCATGATCGGATCTGATCACGCTCTAACTGCATATACCAACTCAGAGGTGCCCTAGTCAGACTATCTTGAAAGCAATGAATCATCAGCTTGTCGTTGTGCACAAATGAAGTCATTCTTCGGCAGAACATCACCAAATGTTGCTTCGGGCAACTATCTCCTTTGTATCTTTCAAACCTCGGCATTCTGAACTTTGGAGGTAACATTAGGCCAGGAACCAGACACATATCTGCAGCACTAGGAGTAACAGCGTCTTTACCTTTCAAGGCTTTGAATCTCTCCTCTAATGCGCGAAACCTTTCAGCATACACGGGAGCTAATGGGTCTTCATTCTTTGCCGTCGGGACCTCTCTTCGGGGCTTTGGCACAGGGGAGGCAAAACCCTGGTAGTCTGAGACATCAACAGAAGGAGAACGTTCACCTCGGACGACAAATTGCTCACGCAGACCTTGGTCTTCAACAGATGGCTGCACCAGCTGAGCTGCAGTAAGGTTGTTCACTTGCGGAAAGTCTTCGTCGCGCGGATATCCATACAGAGGATTAGACGCCACGGTGAAACCAGACAAGGTATCAACAAACTGGAAGCTGCTCTTTGACATAGCTACCAATGGTCTTCAGCTGACCTCACTGCTCGATTCTGATCAAATCTGCTTTGACTCTGCTTCAACCCCTTGGTCGTCTTCAATACTCACCTTCAGAATCAAAATAACGGCTGGATAAGAGCTCTGACTAGCTGGCGAATAGTATGCAATATGATGCGAAGATGCCTATGCAAATGCAATGCAATGCAACAAACACGGGATCACAGCCCCCACACAATCTAAATACTGCTGCACTGCTGACGGAGTACGGTTGCTCTGAAAAGAAGACCAGAATAACGGGTAGGTTGGAAGTTAAGTTTCCTACACAAAAAAAAAACCCCCACTCACAGGTGTGGACCTATATCTGACAAGGTACGGCATCCTATGCGTTCATCAGCGTCACAGACTTTCAAAACTGATGATACGATTCCCAGAAGGAGTGGCATCATCAAGTCCTGAAGAGGCCTCACTTAGCTGAATCACAAATGATCGGTTCCCAGAGTCGACAATCCACCAAACCAACAACCGTCTCAACCCAAAGGGTTGAAAGTGAAGCCAACCGGATGAATCTCGTCTGAGCGTGGATTTCATGAGACACTAGTGCCTACAAAGCAAGCACGCGCCCACTAATTTCCACTCTAAGTCTAAGGTGCACTCCAAGCCCAGGTCCGGCTTATCTCAATATCATAGAACACCCGCAACACCCCAACAGCAACAAATAATATCAATAAATAAACACCAATAGACAAGCAAACGAGCGCTAGGATTGACACTCTCTTAGGGGACGTTGGATCTCTAGGAAACTATCGCAGTCCCCAGCAGAGTCGCCAGCTGTCGCTACTGCGAAAATCGGCGCCGGCTGACAGAAGAGTCGCCACCGTGCGTTATTTATCCCTCAGAGCGGGAAAGGAAACGCTCGAAGTAAACCTCGCAAAAAAACGGGGAAAAGGTATGGTCATCGCAACCATAGCCTGGGTTCGGGAGTCGGTTACGCAAGGGGAAGGTATTAGCACCCCTCATGTCCGTCGTACTCGACGGGATCCACGCTTGCTTGGGTTGTCTACTGGATGCAAAACAATCTATCTACGGCTGCTAAATCTAAACGGAAGGGAATTGACTCGATAGAGCGTCGCACTCTATGCCTACGTATTCTCAAGAGAGAAAGTCAGAGTCAACGTAGTTCGGGACTACGGGGAAAATTGGCTCGCCAAGACCTCGCGTCTTGTGCCTACGTACTTCCACTGGATGGAAGATCAGAGCTTTACGTAGTTCAGACTAACTACGGCTAAACAAACATTCTCACACAGCAGTGAGAAAACAACTGGCTTCACAGGGTCGGGAACCTATGGGCAAAACTACGGCTTGGTCTCAAATGCACTCGGGCAAGAGAGAAAAAAGGGTACTCAATTAATCGTCAGCGGGAAAGTCTCGATCGCACAGCCGCGAGAGAACAAAAGTCAGTCGTTAGTGTGCTCGCTAGGATATCGCATCCTATGCCTACATATCTTCGTCTGGTACGAAGAATCAGAGCAGCTGTAGTTCGGCTACTTCGGGACCACAGCTCAAATCTCGTTTTATTAATCTTCTAAAAAATGATTACAACTGGTGCACACTGAAAAATAAATCTCCTAGGAAACGCTATCCTATCCTATCCTGAAAAATCGAATGAAAATAGCCCCCTAACAAGTGGGCTTCTAAACTATCCTAAAATCGTGAAAATAAACTCTATGGAAATATCTCCTAAAAGAAAATGCACTTAAAAATATTAAATCGACACTTTAATATTTTTTCCTTTTTTCTTCTTTTCCTTTCAACATATTTTTTCCTTTTTCCTTCTTTTCCTTTCAACATATTTTTTCCTTTTCTCAAAGTATTTTTCTCTCTTTTTCATATTTTTCAATATATTTTTTCTATATTTCTTTTTCTATTTTCTTTTTCACTTTTCTTATTTCTTTTTTCACAAATATTTTCTTTTCTTGTCTTTTTCCACATTCTTTTTCTATTTTTCAAATATATTCTTTTCCTTTTATTTCTTTTTCAACATGTTTTTCCATATTCTAAAACACTAGCACATAAAAAATAAACAAAGAAAATAAAAGGGGAGGGGGGTGTAACTGGTACAAGGGGGTGTACACAGCAAAAAAATAAAAACTAGCTGAGATTGGGCCCAGCCCAATTACTCAATACAGGAAACGGGGGGGGGGGGGGGTGCGCTGAGTACATTGGGGATGTTGGCCAGCAACGCGCATTGGGCCCAGGCCCAGAGCTTGTCCAAAAAACCAGAGGGGTTTGTGTGTGCAAAAACGTAATTGGGCCAGAGGCCCATTCTCTCCAACCCACTTTCCTCCTCCCTTTCTGAAACCCTAATTCCACACTTCGTTCAACCTAGCGCCGCTGCCGTCTTCCTCCCCTCGTCTCCGTTCGAAACCTTTGCCAGAAAAAAGACCATAGTATCACCACACAAATTGATATACTAATCCACATCCTGCTTCTTCCTCGTGTTCGTTTCTAAATCCTCCCCCAAACTTCTAAGAATAGCACGAATGGATCTGGAGATCTGAACATGTAGGATGAAGAACAAAGTGCTCAAATGAAGCCTTCTGGAGATTTGAAGTGTTGGTGAATGTTTGAGCGTGATTGCAAGTTCTTGATGCGTGGCGGAGCTCCGAATCTGGGGAACGGTTATTGTTGATGAAGGCTGGAGGCGATCATGGATGTTCGTTGATGATTTCTTGAAGACGATGAAGTTCGTGATAACTCTGAGGATGAATGATGAAGATCTAGAAGAATTCTATGAAGACCAATCAAGATTGATGAAGATGTTTGGAGTAATTTCTGGGAAGATGATTCTGGTTGATTGAAGAAAAAAATCTGGAAAAGCGTTGTGGATGATCTTGATGGAAGATCTTGCATGTTTGATCGGAGTTCTTCTGGAAAACTGGATTTCTGGGATTCTTGATGAAACTCTATGATGAAGGTCGAATTTCTGGAGAGGTTCAGGGATGAACATGGTGAAGTTTCTGATGAAACTTCTGGGAAATGTGTGAAGATGATGATGATGTTCATCGTTCTGGGATTTTTCTGGGTTTTTGGGGTTGAATGATGATTCTGGATTGAGGACGATGAAGGTTGAAGGGGATTGTTGTGGATCTGTTGTTCAATGGTGGTTGAAGAGTGTTGATAGAAGGAGGAAGAAGATGAAGGTCGTCGGATTCTGGGGATGTAGGGGCTTCCGGCGACGGCGCGGTGGCCGCCGGCCATGCAGGCCGGCCGGAGGTGGCTTTCAGGCGGGAGGCTTGGTGGTTGCCACGTGGGGGAGAAGTGGTGTGGGAGGCTGCATGCCTGCCACCTGTTGGGTGGTGTGGCAGAGAGAGAGGGTCTGGGGAGACGCGTGGCGCGTGTGGGTGATGCAGGGTGGGCCCTCCTTCTGGCCAACACGTGGCTGGCTCTGCTTTAATAGCTGAGATTCGCTGGAGGCTTCCAGAAGCTTCTGGAAGTTGCTGGATAATTCTGGCAGTTTGCTGGATTATTCTTGGACTTATTGGGCTGCGAAAATGGACTGAAGCCCACCAAAAAACTGATAACCTCACAAAAACTGCAAATGAAGATGGATTAGTATAAAAAAATGAATTAAAAAAGCTGATTGAGACTAATCAATGATTAACTAATTAACCCTAATTAACTTCTAAACTAATACTGTTCTAATAATTCCACTAAGAAAAAAAAATCCTAATAAACCCTATATTAAAATTTTATTAAAAGGAAACCTATTACACTAATAAAACTATTAAAAGAAAATTCTATTTAAAAATGAGAAATCTATATTATTCTATATTAAAAACAATTAATTTTCTATCAACAAAAACTCATTTATTATATTTCTACTAAATCTCCTATATTAAATTCTATAAAAGAAAATAAGAGAAAAATCTATTTATTTATTAAAAGATAAAAATCTATCCTATATTATTTCTATAAAAGAAAACAAAACTATATTCTTCTTATTAAAATGATTAAAAGCTTATTAACACTATTTAAAAACTATTTAAAAAAGGCATTAATATTCTAAAAATTCTATATCTAACAATATATTCAAAAAGTCAATTATTCTAAAAGAAAAATCTATCAATATTCTAAAAATGACTTAAAAATCTATTTAAAAAGAATTAAACTATTAAAAATCCTATTAAATCCTAAAAATGATTTAAAAGCTATTTGAAATCTAAAAAAATGCCAATAAAATCCAGAAAAATCACAATAAATCCCAGAAGAACAAAATAAGCACCGAACGACACAAAAATAATCGGTAAAAATAAACGGGCACCGAAATATCCCAAAAATCGATTCTACTGATCAAACTGATTAAAAACACCTGAAACACGAGACGGGAGCTGTGATCCTTGATAAAATCAATACCAATGCAAAATGCAATGTATGCAATATGCAGATGAGAATGCGATTATGCGTCGAAACATCGAGCCAGATACGAGACCCGGTTGGTCAAATTTTGGGGTGCAACACAAGCAGAAAAGGAATCTGAGTTAGAGAAGAAGGAGGACAACGAGAAGGAGGATACCGCAAGTGAAAAAACTCAAGCACCTCCAGCGCCATATAAACCACCTATTCCTTATCCGCAAAGACTAATAAACTCTAAAACTTCAGGACAGTTTAAGAAATTTGTAGAGCTCCTTAAACAGCTGAATATTACTATTCCTTTTACAGAAGTGATAACTCAAATGCCGTCATACACTAAATTTCTCAAAGAGATCCTGTCGAATAAGAGAAAAATCGAGGATAATGAAACAGTTACACTTACTGCAGAGTGTAGCGCTATTATTCAGAACCGCATGCCTCCTAAATTAAAAGACCCAGGTAGTTTCTCCATACCCTGCGTCATAGGAAAGTTCGTAATAGACAAAGCTCTATGCGATTTAGGAGCTAGTATCAGTGTTATGCCCTTATCTATATGCAAAAAGCTGAATATGTGAGACCTCAGGCCAACCAAAATGTCCGTACAATTAGCTGACAGATCAGTAAAATACCCCGTCGGAATACTAGAAAACGTTCCAGTACGCATAGGACAATTCTACATTCCAACCGACTTTATAATCATGGACATCAAGGAGGACACTGTAACTCCAATTATCCTAGGAAGACCGTTCCTAGCTACAGCCGGAGCGATTATAGACGTGAAGAAAGGAAGACTAACATTCGAAGTAGGAGAAGAAAAGATAGAGTTCATTCTCACCAAGTTCCTACAAGCACCAGCAATAGACGATACCTGCTATTTAGTAGACGAAATCGACGAATGCATAAGAGAACTTGAAAATGAAGAGACCACGTATTCAGAAATAATAAAGATTCAAATACTCGACATTTCTGAAGACAATAATTGGCGTAAACCGTATAAAGACGACAGCCTAAGCGAAAGCTTAACACTGACCCCAAACCATATGCCAGGTCCAAAGAACCCATCTTTAGAACTTAAAACACTACCCAAAAATCTCAGATATGAATTTCTAGACGATGAACTAAAAAGACCAGTGATAGTCAACGCCGACTTAGGACAACCAGAAACCGAAAAGTTATTAGAAGTCCTAAAGAAGTACCCCACCGCTTTGGGCTATAACATAAGCGACTTAAAAGGTATAAGCCCTTCGATCTGTATGCATCGAATTACAATAGAGGAAGACTCTAAAACTTCTCAAGAGCATCAGAGAAGACTAAACCCCATCCTGAGCACTGTAGTCAGAGATGAAGTAAAGAAATTACTAGATGCAGGAATCATCTATCCGATCTCCGATAGTGAATGGGTTAGCCCAATTCATGTCGTACCAAAGAAAGGAGGAGTCACAGTAGTTAAAAACGAAAAAGGCGAATCAATAACAAAAAGAGTCGTGACTGGAAGCAGGATGCGTATTGATTATAGGAAGCTTAACAAGGCTACGCGCAAAGATCACTTCCCGCTACCCTTCATAGACCAAATGTTGGAAAGATTAGCCAAACATTCATATTTCTGCTATCTAGATGGTTACTCAGGATTCTTCCAAATTCCCATCCATCCTGATGACCAAGAAAAGACTACATTCACCTGTCCTTACGGTACTTTTGCTTACCGCCGAATGCCGTTCGGACTCTGTAACGCTCCAGCAACCTTCCAAAGATGCATGATGGTAATCTTTGCAGATTTCATAGACGACATTATGGAAGTGTTTATGGACGATTTCTCGGTATGTGGACAAAGTTTCGAAGGATGCTTACAAAACTTAGAAATGGTACTAGAACGTTGCGTAAAAGTAAACCTCGTCCTAAATTGGGAGAAATGCCATTTTATGGTCCGACAAGGAATAGTTCTAGGACACGTCATATCAGATAGAGGGATTGAGGTAGACAAAGCTAAAATAGAGATTATAAAAGATCTCCAACACCCAAAATCCGTACGAGAAATACGGAGTTTTCTAGGACATGTCGGTTTCTACAGAAGATTTATAAAAGATTTCTCGAAAATCACAAAACCTCTGACCGGCCTGTTAATGAAAGATGTTGAGTTCGTCTTCGACGACGACTGTTTAAAAGCATTTGAAACATTGAAATCAGCCCTTAATACCGCACCAATCATGCAAACACCCGATTGGAGACTACCGTTTGAAATCATGTGCGACGCGAGTGATTACGCTGTAGGCGCAGTTCTAGGACAAAGGAAAGACAAGAAAATCCATGCTATCTACTATGCCAGTAGAACCTTAGATCCTGCCCAAATGAACTACGCTACCACAGAAAAGGAACTTCTAGCAGTTATATTTGCGCTTGACAAATTCCGTTCTTACTTAGTAGGAGCAAAAATTATAATATACACAGACCACGCTGCCATAAGGTACCTAATAAGCAAAAAGGATGCCAAACCAAGACTATTGAGATGGATCCTGCTACTACAAGAGTTTGACTTAGAAATCAAAGATAAAAAAGGAACCGAGAACGTTGTTGCGGACCACTTATCCCGAATAGAAGGCATCAAACATGAGCCAATACCGATAAATGACGATTTCCCGTACGAACGTCTGATAGCCAAATTGGAAAGTGACACGCCCAATTCAATATCGGAAGATCCAGAATTCGAAAAAGCCGTAGAAGCCGTCTATGCCCAAGTCACATTACCTTGGTATGCTGACATCGTTAATTACCTCGCTGCGGGCGTGCTTCCACCAGATCTTACTTATCAACAAAAGAAGAAATTCTTCCACGATCTGAAACACTATTATTGGGACGAACCCCTACTCTTCAAGAGAGGGGCCGACAACATATATCGCCGCTGCGTCCCAGAGGAAGAAATATAAAATATTGTTTCCCAATGCCACTCAGCACCCTATGGTGGTCATGCTAGTACGTCCAAGACGTGCGCTAAGATTCTCCAAGCCGGCCTATTCTGGCCTAATCTCTGGAAAGACGTTCACATCGCTGTGCAAAAGTGCGATAGATGCCAACCAAATGGCAACATCTCACGACGCGATGAAATTCCTCAGAAAGGAATCTTAGAGGTAGAAATCTTCGACGTCTGGGGAATAGATTTCATGGGACCTTTCCCACCTTCTTTTGGAAATAACTACATACTCGTCGCTGTCGATTACGTGTCTAAATGGATAGAAGCCATTGCTGCTCCAACAAACGACGCACGAGTAGTAATCAAACTCTTCAAAAACACAATCTTTCCTAGATTCGGTGTACCCAGACTCGTCATTAGTGACGGAGGATCTCACTTCATATCACGAATATTCGATAAACTTCTCTCTAGATATGGAGTCCGGCACCGAGTAGCCACACCCTATCATCCGCAAACTAGCGGACAAGTAGAGGTCTCGAACAGAGAAATAAAACAGATCTTGGAAAAGACTGTCGCTACCTCAAGGAAAGATTGGTCGTCAAAGCTACAAGAAGCTTTATGGGCTTATAGGACCGCATTTAAGACACCAATAGGTACTACCCCCTATAAATTAGTTTACGGTAAATCCTGCCATCTCCCTGTAGAGTTAGAGCATAAGGCCTTTTGGGCCATTAAAACACTCAACTTCAACTACACCGAGGCAGGAGAAAAGCGAATCTTGAACTTACACGAGTTGGAAGAACTTCGATTAGACGCTTACGAAAATGCCCGTATCCACAAAGAACGAACTAAAAAGTGGCATGATAAACGTTCAATCAGGAAACAATTCAGTGTGGGAGACATCGTATTGCTCTTTAATTCACGATTAAAACTCTTCCCAGGTAAACTAAAATCTAGGTGGTCTGGACCCTATGATGTGACTAAAGTACTTCAGAGTGGAGCTGTTGAAATTACCGATAAGACGAATGCACCATTTATCGTAAACGGGCAACGTCTAAAACATTACAATAAGAACGATAACAGTCCTCAAGTAAGCAATATAACATTGCTTGAGCTTCCAGCTCAGACACCCGAATAGCTTCTCACCAAGCTATCGTCAGGCTTTAGACGTTAAAAACAGCGCTTACTGGGAGGCAACCCAAATTTCCCTCGTTATTGCATTTCGTTTTTTCCTTAAAATTTTACTTTGAAAAATCCAACAAAAATTCTAAAATTACTACTACTTTCTACTTTCGTTCATTTTCGTACTTTTATTCTTATTTTATTTTCTCTCTTTTGTCTTTTGTTTCTACCGCTTTTCGTTTCTAAAAATCCTGACTTCAATTTCTTGTTTCAAACTCTTCAGGATTTTTAAAGTCTTCAAAACATTCCTTCTGTTTTCTCCGAATTACCTGCGAATATGGCCGAGTACGACTTCACAAAGGTTCACTTCCGAGGACTCGCTCAAAAGGCAAGATTTGCAGCACTGACCGAAAGAGAATTCGCCTTAACGCTGTATTATGATAAGGCTACTATGGATAAACTAGGGATCACAGATAGCATTCAATACCTGTTCAATCAACTAGGTTGGGAGAACACTGCTCTGAAAACACGTTTCGCTACCTACAAGGATCTTACCTATGAATTCCTTAGTTCTTTCAGATACACACCCAACTATGGTTTTGGAACCCGCTCAGAGTTGATTACCTTCAGATTGTTTGGAATGGACCAAACTCATAGCCGGATGTCACTAGCTAACCTCCTAGGATTCCCTAGCGGACCGCATGTGTTCATCAGTGCAAAAGATGACGATATTGATTTTGAACTCGATCAATTCTGGGGCAGAATCACAGGCGACTATCACCCCGAACCAGCCAGAATGCATAATGATGACATTCATAACCCAGCCTTCAGGTACTTCCATAAGATACTAGCTCACACCTTGTTTGGAAAAGAAGAAAATATTACTACAGTGTCTAAGGAGGAGTTATTCATCATGTTCTGTGCTTCTCAAGGACGGACAGTAAATGCAGTGCCTTTCATGATGAGATCTTTCAAACGCCTCACGCTGGAACCTTAGACACCTATTCTTATAGGAGGCCTAGTAACAATGATTGCCTACGAGCTTGGCCTTCGATTCCATTTAAATGCCAGCACTCGTTTTGGTACCATCAGACCCATGAACATACAATTCTGCTTTAACAGGTGCATTTTAGGAACTATGGGACCTGGACCGTATGAGTACCTTATTAACGAAAAACCAGTACAGCTATTCACACTGCCTGATCATCTGATGACAAGCATCCACAACAAGGATAACTGGCTCTACGAATTGGATGAGCCTATGGGACCTTCTTCACCACAGTCAACACCCCAGAACTATATGTATGACAGTGACCACATCTCTGAGGCACACGACTATATGTACTATGAGGACGCTGCCTCTGAAACTGAAGTAGACCCTATGACTCCTCCGCACTACAATACTTATCCTGAGCCTATCCCTGAGGAGACCACCGACAAAATGGATGCCTTGTTACTCAGATTGGACAACGTTGATAAAGCTCTAACTAATGTAAAAGCTGATATCGCAAGCATGCACGGCGAACTGGTAGGCTTCATGGATCTAGTCTGCGACCAACTTGACTACTATTCACAGAAATTCGATGAGTTGAAGGCACGAAAAGTTTAGTTATTAGCTCGTAGCAGTAGTTTCAGTTTAGTCTAGTCTAGTTTAGTTTCATTTAATCATTTGGATTTTTCGCATTGTTCGTTTTCATTATGTACTACATACAATTGTTTCAATTTTATGTTATTTCAATTCTAGTTTTTATTCAACTATTTGGTTTTCGCATTAATTGTTGTTTGTTGGTTGTTATATTACATTACCGTATCAATACTAAGCCTTAAAATCACCACGAGTACGCCCTCAGAGCAAAATTCTACGTTCTGCAGATTTTGCTGCTGTGACGACCGTCACAGCCCCATGACGAGCGTCACGCGGGTGACGACCGTCACACCTATGTGACAACCGTCACGCAGTTCAGAACTGCTATTGCACTTGGGCTGAACCTTGGCGATCGCCTCCAGCACCTCCATTCCATCCCCTCGGTGTTCCTTGACACCGACCACTGCAGAGCCTCTCATCTCATCCGCTCCCGAGCTGACGACAAATACCATCCGGTTGTGCGTGGCAAGACCGTCCGAAGCATCATCCTTCCGTCCCGCACCCGCATCCATCCAGAGGACCGTACCAACTGGTTGTTCGACCTTACTGCCCCTCCTGCTGCCGCTGTTCCTACTCAGGATCCCACTCACGGTTCCGACGATGAAATCCAAGCTGAGTTGGACAGGTCTGAGCAGCCAGAGGCATCGCAGCTTCCTCCTCCCGCAGGTACCTCCTCCCGCCGCCGTCGTCATCATCCCGTGCCAGACTACACAGAAGAGGACCTCCGTCGCTCCCTAGACCAGCAGGCACAGATACTCACGATGCTGCAGCAGCAGAACCAGCGAGCTGACCAGTTCGAAGCTTGGCACCGCACTCAAATGCAACAACTTCACACCGGCCAAGCTACGATCACTGGGAGCCTAGTGAACCTGACCCTGCAGGTCGAAGGACTCCGAGACACGGTCTACCACACCGGAGCCATGAGCTATGAGGATAGAGTAGCCCTTGCTAGAGCCAGAGGACGCCAGCGCGGACGTGACAGAGGCCGAGACTAGAGTTCCCTTTAATTTTTTTCCTTCATTGTTTACTATATTTCAGTTATTTGTATTTTCATTTTCAGTTGTATCTCCCTCTCGCATGCTTCAAGAATCAGTGAGGACAATGATCGAGATAGTGTGGGAGCGGAGCCTTATTTCCACTGTACTCTGAATTTCCTGAATTTCCTTTATTTCCATTTCACTGCACTTTGAATTCTCGTAATTTCTATTTCTAGCAAATAAAGCTCGTCTATATATTTTTCACGTTACGCAAACAACCCCCACATTATTCAACGTAAACAAAAATTTTAGTTCGTTCCTCAAAAGCAAAAGCACCACGAGAATGCACCTGAGTTCAAACCAAGTTTCGAAACTCTGAGGAAACGACAGTTCTAACAAAACCAGTATCGTCCAGACACCTTAGATCTCTAGTTTATGCGAGTCGGTTTCACCACCTACGTGTACCAAAGTCTCAAGTGTCTGCGCAAACCAAACCCCAAGTAGTTTATACTAGCAGTCAGCACCATCCTAAAAACACTTCTAAGCGAGCGACCGATGTAAATAAGTGTATGATCTCCAAAAAGATGGAAAAAAAATCATGAAAAGAGAGCTAAAAAAGCCCAAGAATATAAGATACGTTTCCTTCTAAGTTAGGTGCTCCTCACCCGAGCATTTAGCCCAACGACACGAAAAACTCATTGGAAATCAATGACACAAAATTATGATCAATGAAGAAGATCAAAAACAGAAATGAGATCATATTCACTAACAGGTCGACTTGCCATGAAAGTGTGCGAACAACGGGCTTAATGTGATTGCGCTAGAACAAATAGGGTGAACTTGCCACGAGAACCTTGACACCAAGATACAGTAGCATGACTGAGACCGATTTGCATAAAAAGGAGACCTCCGAAGACTCGTAGTCCAGTGTCGTCATGATACTCGTCTTGTTCCTACCAAGAATCCCGGTTTTTCCAAACTCTGCGAACGAAGAAGCTGCCTCGTGCTTGCCGACTTTTCCATGTTTTACTTGAGGACAAGCAAAGATTCAAGCTTAGGGGAGTTTGATAACACAGAATCATATAGATATTTTCATGCATAATTCAACTAAAGTCTAACCGTTTTCGATCCGATTTCGGGTTATTTCCGTGTATTTGTCTGATGTTTTTGCAGGTATTCAATGATCACGTCTAAACAAGGCAACATGAAGAAAAGGAGCAATCTCAGATGAAATATGGACGAAAAAGGAGTGAAAATACAATGAAAAGCGCAGCAAGCAGTTTTTGCTGATGTGGCGACCGTCACAGCTTCATGACGACCGTCACACGGGTGACGACCGTCACACCTTGTGACGACCGTCATGCAGGCAAAAACGCCCCACTTAGATTACACGTCAAAAAGAGCAGTTCCAAATCCCACAGAGTGGACCACTACTCCCTAAATTATCTGCCTCAAGGTCCATCATCCTTAGAGATAACCATTGGGATTCCACCTCTATAAAAAGGGAAGCAGAGGACTTCAGAAAGAGAGCTGCATTCATACCACGAAGTGCTGCCGAATTTACTTTCCAGAGCAATTACTTTCCAGTTTTAATTTGTATTCATTTCTCTTTACATTTCCTTATTCCCATTTCCGCTCTTTTGTAATTGCTATTGTACTGTACGATCAAATTGGCACTAAAGACCAGAATCCTGCCAACATCTGTGGAGGATCTGCCCAAAGGCCAATTGGCATATTTACAGGTTTTCATTTTGATCGACTTCTGTTTTATTATAATGCAAATCATTATTTATTATTCTTATTTATATTTTGTTTTTCCCGATTCCATGTCTAGCTAAACTTAGGTAATCGATATGTAGTAATAATTCGAATGGGATTTGATAACCATTGGTTGAAAACTTTCTTTTCATAAAAGTAATTTATGGTCTAAGTGTTTAAAATCGATTTACTAAATAAACTTCGTCGCGAAAGCGAGAACTTATTTAAAAGTAGTTTTGCCACGAAAGTGGGAAATTAATTAAGATACGAACCAACAAGCGAAAGCTGCGGTAAGGTCAGATAGTAAACACTAGGCATTTGTTTTAATAACAGCGAAAGCACTTTAAAATGAATTAGAACTTAGAGATTTCCAAAAATTAATTTTAACCCCGAACGGGATACGAAAGTGTACGTTTGGCCCTTAGGATTATGATTAGCGTCAATAACCATCGTGAGACGAGAGTCTTCAAATCTCTATTTTCTGCTTAAATAAACTTTGAAAACTATTTCATACACCAGTAATTTATCAAATCCCTGAAGAACACAATTACTACGTATCGATTTAATCAATTATAATCTAAATAGTATTCTTAGTTCCCTTTTAGTGACAAATCTTATTCCCTTAAACATATTCTACCTAGCTAAACATAGTAACTCCCGAGAACACTAGTTTGATTACGAGTCCCTGTGGGATCGATATCTATTATTACTACGCGATAGACTGTGCACTTGCAGTTAGTTGTATTAGACATAGAAAGTCGCGATCAAGTTTTTGGCGCCGTTGCCGGGGACCCGTTTAGTCAATAGTGTAACCTTCTGTTACGCCGTATAGACTAGGTTAACAATTTTCATTTTTCCTTTACTAGTTTTGTCGATTGTATGCCAAGAAATCGCCCGCAAAACGATATCGTAAAACCTTCAGTCGCAGAACTAGAACGCTTCTTACATTTAAGAAGTAGAATCATTGAGTACCAACTCAAGCAACTCAAATATAACACTCCCGAACCTCTCACTCCCATTCCCAAATCAGAAGAAGAAGAACCAGAGATGGCTGAAGGACCTCCAAACAAACCGCTGAAGGCATACGCTACACCATCTCAGATGGAGCCTAGAAGTAGCATTGCTGCCCCAGCTATTACCCGAAATGATTTTGAGCTGAAACCGTCATTGTTGTCGGCTGTACAATAAAACCAATTCTCAGGAAATGCAACTGAGGATCCGAACGAACATCTAACGAAGTTTGTACAATACGTAGACACAGTGAAAGCAAATGGAGTAACTCCAGACGCGATAAGACTTCGTCTTTTCCCATTCTCTCTTAGAGACAGAGCCTGGACATGGTTACAATCGTTACCATCCAACTCCGTTACGACGTGGGAGAAATTGAAGAACGTCTTCTTAGAGAGATATTTTTCGCCAAGCAAAACTGCTATGCTTAGGGCTCAAATCAACAAATTTCGACAGAAGGATGCTGAATCTCTTTACGAAGCATGGGAACGATTCAAAGATATGATGAGAACATGTCCTCACCACGGTCTAGAAGACTGGGTGACAATCCATACTTTCTATAATGGGCTTCTATACAATACTAGATTGACAATAGACGCTGCCGCGGGCGGTGCACTTATGGATAAGCCATACGATGAAGCCTATCAATTAATAGAAAACATGTCACAAAACCATTGCCAATGGGGAGGTGAACACACTCCAACTGAGAAAACCACAGCGAAAGGTGGGATGTACGAAATCAGCAGCCTTGAAAAGTTCAATGCTAAAGTAGATGCTCTAGCACAGAAGATTGATAGTCTGACCGTTAACCCCACTGCAACTGTCGCTGCAGTAACTCCAAATTGCAAGTTATGTGGAAGCACCACTCATAATGCACCCGAATGCCCATTGCTAGCCGAAATCCCGCCAGACCAGGTAAATTATGCTCAAGGAAATCCCTACGCAAATACCTACAACCCAGGTTGGCGAAATCATCCAAACTTTTCTTACAAAAGCGAAAATGCATTGCAAATGCCTACTGCTCCGCCAGGATATCAGAAACCAGCTACTCAGAATGAACCTAGGAAATCGAACCTCGAATTGATGATGGAAAAGTTCATAGCTACTCAAGCTCAAACAAACAAAGAGTTCCTGAATCAAAATATACACACTAGCGAGCAAATTAAACAGTTGACAGGAAAAGTAGACACTTTAGCCACCCACAACAAAATGTTAGAAACCCAGATATCACAAGTGGCTCAACAACAAGCATCTGCTGCCGCACCTGCTGGCACATTTCCTGGACAACCCGAACAGAATCCCAAAGGCCAAGCAAATGCTGTGATACTAAGAAGTGGAAAAGAATTGAACGAACCGATCGATCCGAGGACCGAAAACTCAGCCATGCAACAAAAACCAACTGAACAAGCAGAAAAGGAATCTGAGTTAGAGAAGAAGGAGGACAACGAGAAGGAGGATACCGCAAGTGAAAAAACTCAAGCACCTCCAGCGCCATATAAACCACCTATTCCTTATCCGCAAAGACTAATAAACTCTAAAACTTCAGGACAGTTTAAGAAATTTGTAGAGCTCCTTAAACAGCTGAATATTACTATTCCTTTTACAGAAGCGATAACTCAAATGCCGTCATACGCTAAATTTCTCAAAGAGATCCTGTCGAATAAGAGAAAGATCGAGGATAACGAAACAGTTACACTTACTACAGAGTGTAGCGCTATTATTCAGAACCGCATGCCTCCTAAATTAAAAGACCCAGGTAGTTTCTCCATACCCTGCGTCATAGGAAAGTTCGTAATAGACAAAGCTCTATGCGATTTAGGAGCTAGTATCAGTGTTATGCCCTTATCTATATGCAAAAAGCTGAATATGGGAGACCTCAGGCCAACCAAAATGTCCGTACAATTAGCTGACAGATCAGTAAAATACCCCGTCAGAATACTAGAAAACGTTCCAGTACGCATAGGACAATTCTACATTCCAACCGACTTTATAATCATGGACATCAAGGAGGACACTGTAAATCCAATTATCCTAGGAAGACCGTTCCTAGCTACAGCCGGAGCGATTATAGACGTGAAGAAAGGAAGACTAACATTCGAAGTAGGAGAAAAAAAGATAGAGTTCATTCTCACCAAGTTCCTACAAGCACCAGCAATAGACGATACCTGCTATTTAGTAGACGAAATCGACGAATGCATAAGAGAACTTGAAAATGAAGAGACCACGTATTCAGAAATAATAAAGATTCAAATACCCGACATTTCTGAAGACGATAATTGGCGTAAACCGTATAAAGACGACAGCCTAAGCGAAAGCTTAGCACTGACCCCAAACCATATGCCAGGTCCAAAGAACCCATCTTTAGAACTTAAAACACTACCCAAAAATCTCAGATATGAATTTCTAGACGATGAACTAAAAAGACCAGTGATAGTCAACGCCGACTTAGGACAACCAGAAACCGAAAAGTTATTAGAAGTCCTAAAGAAGTACCCCACCGCGTTGAGCTATAACATAAGCGATTTAAAAGGTATAAGCCCTTCGATCTGTATGCATCGAATTACAATAGAGGAAGACTCTAAAACTTCTCGAGAGCATCAGAGAAGACTAAACCCCATCCTGAGCACTGTAGTCAGAGATGAAGTAAAGAAATTACTAGATGCAGGAATCATCTATCCGATCTCTGATAGTGAATGGGTTAGCCCAGTTCATGTCGTACCAAAGAAAGGAGGAGTCACAGTAGTTAAAAACGAAAAAGGAGAATCAATAACAAAAAGAGTCGTGACTGGAAGCAGGATGTGTATTGATTATAGGAAGCTTAACAAGGCTACGCGCAAAGATCACTTCCCGCTACCCTTCATAGACCAAATGTTGGAAAGATTAGCCAAACATTCATATTTCTGCTATCTAGATGGTTACTCAGGATTCTTCCAAATTCCCATCCATCCTGATGACCAAGAAAAGACTACATTCACCTGTCCTTACGGTACTTTTGCTTACCGCCGAATGTCGTTCGGACTCTGTAACGCTCCAGCAACCTTCCAAAGATGCATGATGGCAATCTTTGCAGATTTCATAGACGACATTATGGAAGTGTTTATGGACGATTTCTCGGTATGTGGACAAAGTTTTGAAGGATGCTTACAAAACTTAGAAATGGTACTAGAACGTTGCGTAAAAGTAAACCTCATCCTAAATTGGGAGAAATGCCATTTTATGGTCCGACAAGGAATAGTTCTAGGACACGTCATATCAGATAGAGGGATTGAGGTAGACAAAGCTAAAATAGAGATTATAAAAGATCTCCAACCCCCAAAATCCGTACGAGAAATACGGAGTTTTCTAGGACATGTCGGTTTCTACAGAAGATTTATAAAAGATTTCTCGAAAATCACAAAACCTCTGACCGGCCTGTTAATGAAAGATGCTGAGTTCGTCTTCGACGACGACTGTTTAAAAGCATTCGAAACATTGAAATCAGCCCTTAATACCGCACCAATCATGCAACCACCCGATTGGAGACTACCGTTTGAAATCATGTGCGACGCGAGTGATTACGCTGTAGGCGCAGTTCTAGGACAAAGGAAAGACAAGAAAATCCATGCTATCTACTATGCCAGTAGAACCTTAGATCCTGCCCAAATGAACTACGCTACCACAGAAAAGGAACTTCTAGCAGTTATGTTTGCGCTTGACAAATTTCGTTCTTACTTAGTAGGAGCAAAAATTATAATATACACAGACCACGCTGCCATAAGGTACCTAATAAGCAAAAAGGATGCCAAACCAAGACTATTGAGATGGATCCTGCTACTACAAGAGTTTGACTTAGAAATCAAAGATAAAAAAGGAACCGAGAACGTTGTTGCGGACCACTTATCCCGAATAAAAGGCATCAAACATGAGCCAATACCGATAAATGACGATTTCCCGTACGAACGTCTGATAGCCAAATTGGAAAGTGACACGCCCAATTCAATCTCGGAAGATCCAGAATTCGAAAAAGCCGTAGAAGCCGTCTATGCCCAAGTCACATTACCTTGGTATGCTGACATCGTTAATTACCTCGCTGCGGGCGTGCTTCCACCAGATCTTACTTATCAACAAAAGAAGAAATTCTTTCACGATCTGAAACACTATTATTGGGACGAACCCCTACTCTTCAAGAGAGGGGCCGACAACATATATCGCCGCTGCGTCCCAGAGGAAGAAATATAAAATATTGTTTCCCAATGCCACTCAGCACCCTATGGTGGTCATGCTAGTACGTCCAAGACGTGCGCTAAGATTCTCCAAGCCGGCCTATTCTGGCCTAATCTCTGGAAAGACGTTCACATCGCTGTGCAAAAGTGCGATAGATGCCAACGAACTGGCAACATCTCACGACGCGATGAAATGCCTCAGAAAGGAATCTTAGAGGTAGAAATCTTCGACGTCTGGGGAATAGATTTCATGGGACCTTTCCCACCTTCTTTTGGAAATAACTACATACTCGTCGCTGTCGATTACGTGTCTAAATGGATAGAAGCCATTGCTGCTCCAACAAACGACGCACGAGTAGTAATCAAACTCTTCAAAAACACAATCTTTCCTAGATTCGGTGTACCCAGACTCGTCATTAGTGACGGAGGATCTCACTTCATATCACGAATATTCGATAAACTTCTCTCTAGATATGGAGTCCGGCACCGAGTAGCCACACCATATCATCCGCAAACTAGCGGACAAGTAGAGGTCTCGAACAGAGAAATAAAACAGATCTTGGAAAAGGCTGTCGCTACCTCAAGGAAAGATTGGTCGTCAAAGCTACAAGAAGCTTTATGGGCTTATAGGACCGCATTTAAGACACCAATAGGTACTACCCCCTATAAATTAGTTTACGATAAATCCTGCCATCTCCCTGTAGAGTTAGAGCATAAGGCCTTTTGGGCCATTAAAACACTCAACTTCAACTACACCGAGGCAGGAGAAAAGCGAATCTTGAACTTACACGAGTTGGAAGAACTTCGATTAGACGCTTACGAAAATGCCCGTATCCACAAAGAATGAACTAAAAAGTGGCATGATAAACGTTCAATCAGGAAACAATTCAGTGTGGGAGACATCGTATTGCTCTTTAATTCACGATTAAAACTCTTCCCAGGTAAACTAAAATCTAGGTGGTCTGGACCCTATGATGTGACTAAAGTACTTCAGAGTGGAGCTGTTGAAATTATCGATAAGACGAATGCACCATTTATCGTAAACGGGCAACGTCTAAAACATTACAATAAGAACGATAACAGTCCTCAAGTAAGCAATATAACATTGCTTGAGCTTCCAGCTCAGACACCCGAATAGCTTCTCACCAAGCTATCGTCAGGCTTTAGACGTTAAAAACAGCGCTTACTGGGAGGCAACCCAAATTTCCCTCGTTATTGCATTTCGTTTTTTCCTTAAAATTTTACTTTGAAAAATCCAACAAAAACTCTAAAATTACTACTACTTTCTACTTTCGTTCATTTTCGTACTTTTATTCTTATTTTATTTTCTCTCTTTTGTCTTTTGTTTCTACCGCTTTTCGTTTCTAAAAATCCTGACTTCAATTTCTTGTTTCAAACTCTTCAGGATTTTTAAAGTCTTCAAAACATTCCTTCTGTTTTCTCCGAATTACCTGCGAATATGGCCGAGTACGACTTCACAAAGGTTCACTTCCGAGGACTCGCTCAAAAGGCAAGATTTGCAGCACTGACCGAAAGAGAATTCACCTTAACGCTGTATTATGATAAGGCTACTATGGATAAACTAGGGATCACATATAGCATTCAATACCTGTTCAATCAACTAGGTTGGGAGAACACTGCTCTGAAAACACGTTTCGCTACCTACAAGGATCTTACCTATGAATTCCTTAGTTCTTTCAGATACACACCCAACTATGGTTTTGGAACCCGCTCAGAGTTGATTACCTTTAGATTGTTTGGAATGGACCAAACTCATAGCCGGATGTCACTAGCTAACCTCCTAGGATTCCCTAGCGGACCGCATGTGTTCATCAGTGCAGAAGATGACGATATTGATTTTGAACTCGATCAATTCTGGGGCAGAATCACAGGCGACTATCACCCCGAACCAGCCAGAATGCATAATGATGACATTCATAACCCAGCCTTCAGGTACTTCCATAAGATACTAGCTCACACCTTGTTTGGAAAAGAAGAAAATATTACTACAGTGTCTAAGGAGGAGTTATTCATCATGTTCTGTGCTTCTCAGGGACGGACAGTAAATGCAGTGCCTTTCATGATGAGATCTTTCAAACGCCTCACGCTGGAACCTCAGACACCTATTCTTATAGGAGGCCTAGTAACAATGATTGCCTACGAGCTTGGCCTTCGATTCCATTTAAATGCCAGCACTCGTTTTGGTACCATCAGACCCATGAACATACAATTCTGCTTTAACAGGTGCATTTTAGGAACTATGGGACCTGGACCGTATGAGTACCTTATTAACGAAAAACCAGTACAGCTATTCACACTGCCTGATCATCTGATGACAAGCATCCACAACAAGGATAACTGGCTCTACGAATTGGATGAGCCTATGGGACCTCCTTCACCACAGTCAACACCCCAGAACTATATGTATGACAGTGACCACATCTTTGAGGCACACGACTATATGTACTATGAGGACGCTGCCTCTGAAACTGAAGTAGACCCTATGACTCCTCCGCACTACAATACTTATCCTGAGCCTATCCCTGAGGAGACCACCGACAAAATGGATGCCGTGTTACTCAGATTGGACAACGTTGATAAAGCTCGGACTAATGTAAAAGCTGATATCGCAAGCATGCACGGCGAACTGGTAGGCTTCATGGATCTAGTCTGCGACCAACTCGACTACTATTCACAGAAATTCGATGAGTTGAAGGCACGGAAAGTTTAGTTATTAGCTCGTAGCAGTAGTTTCAGTTTAGTCTAGTCTAGTTTAGTTTCATTTAATCATTTGGATTTTTCGCATTGTTCGTTTTCATTATGTACTACATACAATTGTTTCAATTTTATGTTATTTCAATTCTAGTTTTTATTCAACTATTTGGTTTTCGCATTAATTGTTGTTTGTTGGCTGTTATATTACATTACCGTATCAATACTAAGCCTTAAAATCACCACGAGTACGCCCTCAGAGCAAAATTCTACGTTCTGCAGATTTTGCTGCTGTGACGACCGTCACAGCCCCATGACGAGCGTCACGCGGGTGACGACCGTCACGCAGTCCAGAACTGCTATTGCACTTGGGCTGAACCTTGGCGATCGCCTCTAGCACCTCTATTCCATCCCCTCGGTGTTCCTTGACACCGACCACTGCAGAGCCTCTCATCTCATCCGCTCCCGAGCTGACGGCAAATACCATCCGGTTGTGCGTGGCAAGACCGTCCGAAGCATCATCCTTCCGTCCCGCACTCGCATCCATCCAGAGGACCGTACCAACTGGTTGTTCGACCTTACTGCCCCTCCTGCTGCCGTTGTTCCTACTCAGGATCCCACTCACGGTTCCGACGATGAAATCCAAGCTGTGTTGGACAGGTCTGAGCAGCCAGAGGCATCGCAGCTTCCTCCTCCCGTAGGTACCTCCTCCCGCCGCCGCCGTCATCATCCCGTGCCAGACTACACAGAAGAGGACCTCCTTCGCTCCCTAGACCAGCAGGCACAGATACTCACGATGCTGCAGCAGCAGAACCAGCGAGCTGACCAGTTCGAAGCTTGGCACCACACTCAAATGCAACAACTTCACACCGGCCAAGCTACGATCACTGAGAGACTAGCGAACCTGACCCTGCAGGTCGAAGGACTCCGAGACACGGTCTACCACACCGGAGCCATGAGCTATGAGGATAGAGTAGCCCTTGCTAGAGCCAGAGGACGTCAGCGCGGACGTGACAGAGGCCGAGACTAGAGTTCCCTTTAATTTTTTTCCTTCATTGTTTACTATATTTCAGTTATTTGTATTTTCATTTTCAGTTGTATCTCCCTCTCGCATGCTTCAAGAATCAGTGAGGACAATGATCGAGATAGTGTGGGAGCGGAGCCTTATTTCCACTGTACTCTGAATTTCCTGAATTTCCTTTATTTCCATTTCACTGCACTTTGAATTCTCGTAATTTCTATTTCTAGCAAATAAAGCTCGTCTATATATTTTTCACGTTACGCAAACAACCCCCACATTATTCAACGTAAACAAAAATTTTAGTTCGTTCCTCAAAAGCAAAAGCACCACGAGAATGCACCTGAGTTTAAACCAAGTTTCGAAACTCCGAGGAAACGACAGTTCTAACAAAACCAGTATCGTCCAGACACCTTAGATCTCTAGTTTATGCGAGTCGGTTTCACCACCTACGTGTACCAAAGTCTCAAGTGTCTGCGCAAACCAAACCCCAAGTAGTTTATACTAGCAGTCAGCACCATCCTAAAAACACTTCTAAGCGAGCGACCGATGTAAATAAGTGTATGATCTCCAAAAAGATGGAAAAAAAATCATGAAAAGAGAGCTAAAAAATCCCAAGAATATAAGATACGTTTCCTTCTAAGTTAGGTGCTCCTCACCCGAGCATTTAGCCCAACGGCACGAAAAACTCATTGGAAATCAATGACACAAAATTATGATCAATGAAGAAGATCAAAAACAGAAATGAGATCATATTCACTAACAGGTCGACTTGCCATGAAAGTGTGCGGACAACGGGCTTAATGTGATTGCGCTAGAACAAACAGGGTGAACTTGCCACGAGAACCTTGACACCAAGATACAGTAGCATGACTGAGACCGATTTGCATAAAAAGGAGACCTCCGAAGACTCGTAGTCCAGTGTCGTTATGATACTCGTCTTGTTCCTACCAAGAATCCCGGTTTTTCCAAACTCTGCGAACGAAGAAGCTGTCTCGTGCTTGCCGACTTTTCCATGTTTTACTTGAGGACAAGCAAAGATTCAAGCTTAGGGGAGTTTGATAACACGAAATCATATAGATATTTTCATGCATAATTCAACTAAAGTCTAACCGTTTTCGATTCGATTTCGGGTTATTTCCGTGTATTTGTCTGATGTTTTTGCAGGTATTCAACGATCACGTCTAAACAAGGCAACATGAAGAAAAGGAGCAATCTCAGATGAAATATGGACGAAAAAGGAGTGAAAACACAATGAAAAGCGCAGCAAGCAGTTTTTGCTGATGTGACGACCGTCACAGCTTCATGACGACCGTCACACGGGTGACGACCGTCACACCTTGTGACGACCGTCATGCAGGCAAAAACGCCCCACTTAGATTACACGTCAAAAAGAGCAGTTCCAATTCCCACAGAGTGGACCACTACTCCCTAAATTATCTTCCTCAAGGTCCATCATCCTCAGAGATAACCATTGGGATTCCACCTCTATAAAAAGGGAAGCAGAGGACTTCAGAAAGAGAGCTGCATTCATACCACGAAGTGCTGCCGAATTTACTTTCCAGAGCAATTACTTTCCAGTTTTAATTTGTATTCATTTCTCTTTACATTTCCTTATTCCCATTTCCGCTCTTTTGTAATTGCTATTGTACTGTACGATCAAATTGGCACTAAAGACCAGAATCCTGCCAACATCTGTGGAGGATCTGCCCAAAGGCCAATTGGCATATTTACAGGTTTTCATTTTGATCGACTTCTGTTTTATTATAATGCAAATCATTATTTATTATTCTTATTTATATTTTGTTTTTCCCGATTCCATGTCTAGCTAAACTTAGGTAATCGATATGTAGTAATAATTCGAATGGGATTTAATAACCATTGGTTGAAAACTTTCTTTTCATAAAAGTAATTTATGGTCTAAGTGTTTAAAATCGATTTACTAAATAAACTTCGTCGCGAAAGCGAGAACTTATTTAAAAGTAGTTTTGCCACGAAAGTGGGAAATTAATTAAGATACGAACCAACAAGCGAAAGCTGCGGTAAGGTCAGATAGTAAACACTAGGCATTTGTTTTAATAACAGCGAAAGCACTTTAAAATGAATTAGAACTTAGAGATTTCCAAAAATTAATTTTAACCCCGGACGGGATACGAAAGTGTACGTTTGGCCCTTAGGATTATGATTAGCGTCAATAACCATCGTGAGACGAGAGTCTTCAAATCTCTATTTTCTGCTTAAATAAACTTTGAAAACTATTTCATACACCAGTAATTTATCAAATCCCTGAAGAACACAATTACTACGTATCGATTTAATCAATTATAATCTAAATAGTATTCTTAGTTCCCTTTTAGTGACAAATCTTATTCCCTTAAACATATTCTACCTAGCTAAACATAGTAACTCCCGAGAACACTAGTTTGATTACGAGTCCCTGTGGGATCGGTATCTATTATTACTACGCGATAGACTGTGCACTTGCAGTTAGTTGTATTAGACATAGAAAGTCGCGATCAAGTTTTTGGCGCCGTTGCCGGGGACCCGTTTAGTCAATAATGTAACCTTCTGTTACGCCGTATAGACTAGGTTAACAATTTTCATTTTTCCTTTACTAGTTTTGTCGATTGTATGCCAAGAAATCGCCCGCAAAGCGATATCGTAAAACCTTCAGTCGCAGAACTAGAACGCTTCTTACATTTAAGAAGTAGAATCATTGAGTACCAACTCAAGCAACTCAAATATAACACTCCCGAACCTCTCACTCCCATTCCCAAATCAGAAGAAGAAGAACCAGAGATGGCTGAAGGACCTCCAAACAAACCGCTGAAGGCATACGCTACACCATCTCAGATGGAGCCTAGAAGTAGCATTGCTGCCCCAGCTATTACCCGAAATGATTTTGAGCTGAAACCGTCATTGTTGTCGGCTGTACAATAAAACCAATTCTCAGGAAATGCAACTGAGGATCCGAACGAACATCTAACGAAGTTTGTACAATACGTAGACACAGTGAAAGCAAATGGAGTAACTCCAGACGCGATAAGACTTCGTCTTTTCCCATTCTCTCTTAGAGACAGAGCCTGGACATGGTTACAATCGTTACCATCCAACTCCGTTACGACGTGGGAGAAATTGAAGAACGTCTTCTTAGAGAGATATTTTTCGCCAAGCAAAACTGCTATGCTTAGGGCTCAAATCAACAAATTTCGACAGAAGGATGCTGAATCTCTTTACGAAGCATGGGAACGATTCAAAGATATGATGAGAACATGTCCTCACCACGGTCTAGAAGACTGGGTGACAATCCATACTTTCTATAATGGGCTTCTATACAATACTAGATTGACAATAGACGCTGCCGCGGGCGGTGCACTTATGGATAAGCCATACGATGAAGCCTATCAATTAATAGAAAACATGTCACAAAACCATTGCCAATGGGGAGGTGAACGCACTCCAACTGAGAAAACCACAGCGAAAGGTGGGATGTACGAAATCAGCAGCCTTGAAAAGTTCAATGCTAAAGTAGATGCTCTAGCACAGAAGATTGATAGTCTGACCCTTAACCCCACTGCAACTGTCGCTGCAGTAACTCCAAATTGCAAGTTATGCGGAAGCACCACTCATAATGCACCCGAATGCCCATTGCTAGCCGAAATCCCGCCAGACCAGGTAAATTATGCTCAAGGAAATCCCTACGCAAATACCTACAACCCAAGTTGGCGAAATCATCCAAACTTTTCTTACAAAAGCGAAAATGCATTGCAAATGCCTACTGCTCCGCCAGGATATCAGAAACCAGCTACTCAGAATGCACCTAGGAAATCGAACCTCGAATTGATGATGGAAAAGTTCATAGCTACTCAAGCTCAAACAAACAAAGAGTTCCTGAATCAAAATATACACACTAGCGAGCAAATTAAACAGTTGACAGGAAAAGTAGACACTTTAGCCACCCACAACAAAATGTTAGAAACCCAGATATCACAAGTGGCTCAACAACAAGCATCTGCTGCCGCACCTGCTGGCACATTTCCTGGACAACCCGAACAGAATCCCAAAGGCCAAGCAAATGCTGTGATACTAAGAAGTGGAAAAGAATTGAACGAACCGATCGATCCGAGGACCGAAAACTCAGCCATGCAACAAAAACCAACTGAACAAGCAGAAAAGGAATCTGAGTTAGAGAAGAAGGAGGACAACGAGAAGGAGGATACCGCAAGTGAAAAAACTCAAGCACCTCCAGCGCCATATAAACCACCTATTCCTTATCCGCAAAGACTAATAAACTCTAAAACTTCAGGACAATTTAAGAAATTTGTAGAGCTCCTTAAACAGCTGAATATTACTATTCCTTTTACAGAAGCGATAACTCAAATGCCGTCATACGCTAAATTTCTCAAAGAGATCTTGTCGAATAAGAGAAAGATCGAGGATAACGAAACAGTTACACTTACTGCAGAGTGTATCGCTATTATTCAGAACCGCATGCCTCCTAAATTAAAAGACCCAGGTAGTTTCTCCATACCCTGCGTCATAGGAAAGTTCATAATAGACAAAGCTCTATGCGATTTAGGAGCTAGTATCAGTGTTATGCCCTTATCTATATGCAAAAAGCTGAATATGGGAGACCTCAGGCCAACCAAAATGTCCGTACAATTAGCTGACAGATCAGTAAAATACCCCGTCGGAATACTAGAAAACGTTCCAGTACGCATAGGACAATTCTACATTCCAACCGACTTTATAATCATGGACATCAAGGAGGACACTGTAACTCCAATTATCCTAGGAAGATCGTTCCTAGCTACAGCCGGAGCGATTATAGACGTGAAGAAAGGAAGACTAACATTCGAAGTAGGAGAAGAAAAGATAGAGTTCATTCTCACCAAGTTCCTACAAGCACCAGCAATAGACGATACCTGCTATTTAGTAGACGAAATCGACGAATGCATAAGAGAACTTGAAAATGAAGAGACCACGTATTCAGAAATAATAAAGATTCAAATACCCGACATTTCTGAAGACGATAATTGGCGTAAACCGTATAAAGACGACAACCTAAGCGAAAGCTTAGCACTGACCCCAAACCATATGCCAGGTCCAAAGAACCCATCTTTAGAACTTAAAACACTACCCAAAAATCTCAGATATGAATTTCTAGACGATGAACTAAAAAGACCAGTGATAGTCAACGCCGACTTAGGACAACCAGAAACCGAAAAGTTATTAGAAGTCCTAAAGAAGTACCCCACCGCGTTGGGCTATAACATAAGCGATTTAAAAGGTATAAGCCCTTCGATCTGTATGCATCGAATTACAATAGAGGAAGACTCTAAAACTTCTCGAGAGCATCAGAGAAGACTAAACCCCATCCTGAGCACTGTAGTCAGAGATGAAGTAAAGAAATTACTAGATGCAGGAATCATCTATCCGATCTCCGATAGTGAATGGGTTAGCCCAGTTCATGTCGTACCAAAGAAAGGAGGAGTCACAGTAGTTAAAAACGAAAAAGGCGAATCAATAACAAAAAGAGTCGTGACTGGAAGCAGGATGTGTATTGATTATAGGAAGCTTAACAAGGCTACGCGCAAAGATCACTTCCCGCTACCCTTCATAGACCAAATGTTGGAAAGATTAGCCAAACATTCATATTTCTGCTATCTAGATGGTTACTCAGGATTCTTCCAAATTCCCATCCATCCTGATGACCAAGAAAAGACTACATTCACCTGTCCTTACGGTACTTTTGCTTACCGCCGAATGCCGTTCGGACTCTGTAACGCTCCAGCAACCTTCCAAAGATGCATGATGGCAATCTTTGCAGATTTCATAGACGACATTATGGAAGTGTTTATGGACGATTTCTCGGTATGTGGACAAAGTTTCGAAGGATGCTTACAAAACTTAGAAATGGTACTAGAACGTTGCGTAAAAGTAAACCTCGTCCTAAATTGGGAGAAATGCCATTTTATGGTCCGACAAGGAATAGTTCTAGGACACGTCATATCAGATAGAGGGATTGAGGTAGACAAAGCTAAAATAGAGATTATAAAAGATCTCCAACCCCCAAAATCCGTACGAGAAATACGGAGTTTTCTAGGACATGTCGGTTTCTACAGAAGATTTATAAAAGATTTCTCGAAAATCACAAAACCTCTGACCGGCCTGTTAATGAAAGATGCTGAGTTCGTCTTCAACGACGACTGTTTAAAAGCATTCGAAACATTGAAATCAGCCCTTATCACCGCACCAATCATGCAACCACCCGATTGGAGACTACCGTTTGAAATCATGTGCGACGCGAGTGATTACGCTGTAGGCGCAGTTCTAGGACAAAGTAAAGACAAGAAAATCCATGCTATCTACTATGCCAGTAGAACCTTAGATCCTGCCCAAATGAACTACGCTACCACAGAAAAGGAACTTCTAGCAGTTATATTTGCGCTTGACAAATTCCGTTCTTACTTAGTAGGAGCAAAAATTATAATATACACAGACCACGCTGCCATAAGGTACCTAATAAGCAAAAAGGATGCCAAACCAAGACTATTGAGATGGATCCTGCTACTACAAGAGTTTGACTTAGAAATCAAAGATAAAAAAGGAACCGAGAACGTTGTTGCGGACCACTTATCCCGAATAGAAGGCATCAAACATGAGCCAGTACCGATAAATGACGATTTCCCGTACGAACGTCTGATAGCCAAATTGGAAAGTGACACGCCCAATTCAATCTCGGAAGATCCAGAATTCGAAAAAGCCGTAGAAGCCGTCTATGCCCAAGTCACATTACCTTGGTATGCTGACATCGTTAATTACCTCGCTGCGGGCGTGCTTCCACCTGATCTTACTTATCAAAAAAAGAAGAAATTCTTCCACGATCTGAAACACTATTATTGGGACGAACCCCTACTCTTCAAGAGAGGGGCCGACAACATATATCGCCGCTGCGTCCCAGAGGAAGAAATCGAAAATATTATTTCCCAATGCCACTCAGCACCCTATGGTGGTCATGCTAGTACGTCCAAGACGTGCGCTAAGATTCTCCAAGCCGGCCTATTCTGGCCTAATCTCTGGAAAGACGTTCACATCGCTGTGCAAAAGTGCGATAGATGCCAACGAACTGGAAACATCTCACGACGCGATGAAATGCCTCAGAAAGGAATCTTAGAGGTAGAAATCTTCGACGTCTGGGGAATAGATTTCATGGGACCTTTCCCACCTTCTTTTGGAAATAACTACATACTCGTCGCTGTCGATTACGTGTCTAAATGGATAGAAGCCATTGCTGCTCCAACAAACGACGCACGAGTAGTAATCAAACTCTTCAAAAACACAATTTTTCCTAGATTTGGTGTACCCAGACTCGTCATTAGTGACGGAGGATCTCACTTCATATCACGAATATTCGATAAACTTCTCTCTAGATATGGAGTCCGGCACCGAGTAGCCACACCCTATCATCTGCAAACTAGCGGACAAGTAGAGGTCTCGAACAGAGAAATAAAACAGATCTTGGAAAAGACTGTCGCTACCTCAAGGAAAGATTGGTCGTCAAAGCTACAAGAAGCTTTATGGGCTTATAGGACCGCATTTAAGACACCAATAGGTACTACCCCCTATAAATTAGTTTACGGTAAATCCTGCCATCTCCCTGTAGAGTTAGAGCATAAGGCCTTTTGGGCCATTAAAACACTCAACTTCAACTACACCGAGGCAGGAGAAAAGCGAATCTTGAACTTACACGAGTTGGAAGAACTTCGATTAGACGCTTACGAAAATGCCCGTATCCACAAAGAACGAACTAAAAAGTGGCATGATAAACGTTCAATCAGGAAACAATTCAGTGTGGGAGACATCATATTGCTCTTTAATTCACGATTAAAACTCTTCCCAGGTAAACTAAAATCTAGGTGGTCTGGACCCTATGAAGTGACTAAAGTACTTCAGAGTGGAGCTGTTGAAATTACCGATAAGACGAATGCACCATTTATCGTAAACGGGCAACGTCTAAAACATTACAATAAGACGAAGGAACCAACTGTACTGCATGAATGTTTGCACTTTTTTGGCAAATTTTTGTGTGGATTAGAGTAGGGCCAAGGGAGCAGCATGATAGTACACAATCTGAGTGTATTCTTGGCATGAATTCCAAGTATATTATGCACTTCGAGATGACCACTTTGGAGAAGTGAAAATCTGGTGTGCCATGGTCCATAAACTTGATATCAATCAAAAGTGTATGTTATGATGAAAACATTTCATGTTGAAAAGAGGGTAGGCCGAGGTTTTGATCCATAACAGAAACTAACTTGAAGTTGTCCTCAATTTTGCACAAAGCTTGAGAAATGGTTAAGTCATGAAAACAATATAAAGCATGGAAGCATATTGACTTAGGGAGGCTCCAACTTGAAGAGTATTGATCCATTTAATGAGATTTTGTGCTCAAAAGAAAGCTTGGAGATCAATCTTTAATTTTCATGTTGGAAGCATGATAAAAAAAAACTTGGAAGATCAAGAAAATTACCAAGCGAGTTGGTTCCAAAATCTGCCCAAAGGTACTTAGAATAATTCTATGTTATGAAGGTGTTTTGGAAGTCTTGAAACATCAACTTTAGGAAATCATAACTTGAGGAGTTTTGATCCAATAGAGATGATCTAGTAATGGATAGAAAGCTTGAAGAATGATATTCAACTTTCATGTTCAAAGGAAATTGATTTGAGGTTAAGAACTTGGTGAAAAGTGCCTTGGAAAGTAGCCCCAAAAATCTGCCTAAAACTTGTCCAATCTTGACAAGTTTGAAACCCTAATTTGAAGAGATCATAACCTGAGTTCTACACATCCAATTGAGGAGTTCTATTACTCAAAAGAAAGCTTGGAGGACTCTCTACAACTTTCATGTTCAAGGAAAATTAATTTGAAGCCTGCATCATCATGTAAGATAGGTTTGAAAACATGCACTTCAAGCTAAACTTTCATACTTAGAAAAATTTCTAAGTGTTGGAATGTCAAAATCTCCATTTTCTCAACTTTAGCTTCCCATATCTCTCAAACTATGGATCTTTTGGACTTGCTTTCTTATACAAACTTGTATTTCATGATGTCCTCTTTAATTTGATAACTAGTTTGTTTCAATTGGATCAAGGATGGGAAAGTTATGAATGTTGCAAAATGGCTAGAATTAGGGTTTTCTACACTTAGAAAATATCTCAATCAAACCCTAATCCAACCAAACTCCTGATTTTATGTTTCTCCTTGACTTTGCTTGTTCCAAACACTTGAAAATACATAGCATACCCTTGGTTGACCTTGAAACCCAAGACTTTGACCCTATTGAACCACAATTGACTTTTGTTGACCAGATGAAACTCTAACATCTTTTCCACTGATTGAAGCTCTTGTGATGATACATAATTCATGTAGAGGACCTTTAAGATGTGTGTTGAGCCTTAGAATCATGTCTTTCCCAAAGAACTATCCACAGATGCCTTTTGAACCAAAACCCAAATCTAGTTGTGAGACATGTCTTGATGATGTGAGGATCTTATGATTTGAGAATACCACAAGGCTGAGAATGAAACCTTGCTTGAGCTTTGAAGATGAAGCTCTTTCCTTGAGAAATGAGCAAGATACCTTGAATTTTTGCCTAGAACCAATGCTATGCACTAATGTTGATGCAAAATGATATGAAACATAAGCCAAGGTATAAGAAAAAAGATGGAAAAATTTTGAGGTGCTACAAAGAGTAATAGTGATAAGAATGTGTATTTCTATAGGTTGAACCTGTGGGGTGGTATAATCCCAGTAAATTGAAGGGACTTTCACATAATCCATGTTCTTAAAGTTTCTTGCAAATAGCTCAACATTAGCAGCTTCCTTGGTGTAATCAATCTCCTGAAAAATGTTATCCATGTTATGTCAACAAGATTAAATAAAGTTGAGTTTGTGCATAGAACACATGCAAACATCGTATTGGAACAAGAAAAACAATTTACAGCTCAAACCCGACCCCCACCCCAACCAGCAGCTATTGCTAAACACCTATAGAAGTCATATTATTTATATAGTCAAAATTTTAATAGTTATAAAGAAATCACACCATTTTTGGTTTCAGATAAAAATGAATAGTGTAACGCCCCATAATGCTTTCAGGATTACTGACTGACCCCACAAACCAACACGAGTCTTTTCAGCATGCTTTTTCCTCACTCACATGCTTTCCGGGAAACTTCCCAGAAGGTCACTCATCCCTAAATTTCTCCAAGTCAAGCACGCTTAACTATGGAGTTCTTATGAACGGGCTACCGAAAAGAAGATGCATCTTGTTGGTATAGGTAGTACCAATTAATCCTTATAAGCCTTCATTCAACCATGAAGTCCCATACCTACATAGCCTCAGGATCCCTCTCATTTCGATGTGAATTCGGTTTTCCCCTAGAAGTTGCTAGGAGTGTCTGTAACACGGTGGGAGAACTGACTTTAAACAATGTTGCGGATAGCAAGAGTCGCCACCGACTTTTATTTTATCCATAAGGAAAGGTTATAAAAGAACAGGAAAGACCTTAGAGAATATTTTGGGTCCGGGGGGTAGGTTATGAAAAGGGAAGGTGTTAGCACCCTTTTCATCCATGGTTATCCATGGGCTCTTAGGTACTTAAGCTCACTTTTGAATTGTTTTGAAAGTGTAGTGTGTGAATAGAAAATTTTCAGAATAGTTAATAAATAATCCATGTAAGGATGTGTTAAGAACTTGTTTGAAAACTTGTTGAAAATTTGTTTAAGTGTGAAACAGTTTTGAAGTGAGCAAGTATCTAGGAGTAGCCTACCCTAATGTTTTAAGGTCTTTCTTATTCTTTATTCTTTCCTTTAGTAAGACTATCCCTACTATAATGGAGTAGGTAGTCCTTACTTTGGATGTTAAGGGACATGTGAGGGACAATTGGATTTTTGAAGGCCATTGTGGGGTGTAATAAGCAAACTGGAGGGACTATCATCATTTTTCGAAAGGGACTCGATTCGTAAAGGCAACCATAAGGGACTTTGATGATTTTCTTTTTGAGGGACTTGCTTTATACACCCCACTTAACCAATATTCATAGGCAACTTGAGGGATATCCTTAGGAAGTGAGACGGCGATTAAAATCGACTTACGTGTGTGAAATGTTTAATTTAATTATCTTATATTAAAATGATCTAATTTATTTTTTTAAATATCATACATATTAGCACTCCCTAATTACTAACCATAATGATAATAATAATTAAACAACTTTACATCCAAGAAACAATTACAAAATAATAAGCAAAATAATTAAATAGCAAAGATAAATAAAATATAAATAAGCAATAATAACAAAGGGGGTTAATTCTAAGTTTACTCGGCAAGACATCGCATCTTGTGCCTACGTATCCTTACGGGAGTGGAATCAGAGTAATCGTAGTTCCCCTCAAAAGGGAGGTTAGAGACTTCTTGACTGTGGTCAAGGTCTCACGGGGAATAAACGCATCTTAAGGACACGCTTACGTGGAGTGTAGGAACTCCAAATCTCTACGTTGAAATGTTAAGTTGTAATTAGGGTTAGGTTAGGGATTTCGCGGCGGGAAACCCTAAAATGAGCGCAGCGGCTCTTTGACCTAATGCTAGGGGTAAAATTGTAATTTTGCCTGCGGCGAGGCATTTGTGAAAATTAGGGTTTGTAAAAGTTGTAAGGGTTGAAGGTGAGGACTATTGACACGGCGGTCAAATGCTAGACCTAATTCCTTCAGAGTGTGTAATGTGACAATTGTCTCGAAAAATTACAACCGGGAAACAGATACATATATAATAATGAATTGGAATTTAATCTGCAGAGAGAAACTAAAAAAAAAAATCGTTAGTTAAAGGTTAGACTAAAATATAATCAATACTGAAAACAAATAATATTAAAGGGGAATACAAAAATGCAAAAAAGAGATTTTAGTGTAAATTTTAAAGAGAAATTAATATTAGTTTAAAAAAAGAGATTTAAATTTAAAAAAAAAGTTTAATTTTTATCTTAAAAAAGTTTTAAATTTTATTTTAAAGAAAGAGTTTTAATATTATATTAAAAAAAACTTTTAAATTTGATTTTGAAAAAAAGAAGTTTTTAATTATTAAAAAGAAGGTTTTAGTTATTATTTATTAAAAAGTGTTTTAGTTTTATATTGAAGAAAATTTTCTAGCTTATATTGTAAAAAAAAGAAAAAAGGTTAGTTTACACGTAAAACAAATTAGTTTATATATTGAAATATTTTTCATTTAAAAACATAAAACAGAAATAATATAATAACATAAATTAGGCCGGATGGGTCATCACTTCCCAATCCGACCCGGTAACCAACAGATAAAACATATGCAATTAGGGTTTGGAAACCCTTGTGAGCAAGCCGCGGCGGCTTCATCCTCATCTTTCCCTCGCCTCTTTCGTATCTTTCTCATAGCTTCCGTCTCTCACCTTTTCTCCTACAATCAAAACAAGAACAGTAAACGCGCTTTCTATCTACCTTTTTCCGCCTGATGCTAGGCTTGAACTATGGACAATGAAGAAGAGTTTCAGCTCTCTGAGTCCGCGAGCTGATACGGGTTCAAGGAAGGCTTGACCGATTTGCTTTAAAAACCGATGATGAATATTTCTGAGGTTAAACGGTTGATTGCCCGCTGAAAGGCGACGGCGGTCTTCGATTAGTCCGTATTCGCGGTCGTTAGGGTTTGGCTTGCGGTTGTGGTTCGTCTCTCTCTCGCGGCTACCCCTGTTTTCTCTCTCAGCGCGTTAGGGTTCCAACACGGTGAGATTGTTCCTTTTATAATTTCTTTTTTGGGCTTTTTGTTGGTTCTGGATTTTACTGAGATATGATATGATTTTTGTGGATTTGTGAACCTGATAATATTTCGATTTGATTGAGATTCTCTTTTTCAATCTTGCCTTGATTGGTCTTTTTTTCTCTGATTCGGTTCCGGATTTGATTCCATTTTGGATTAACTAGATTTCATCTGGATAAACTGGATTTTTATTTGATCTGTTTGATAACTGGATTGATCTGTTTTTTCAGGCGTGGATCCCTTTTGAATGAACTAGTTTTTTCGGAATCTTTGGATATGAGATCCAGTTTGGCCCCTAATTCGAATTCCACTGAGGCTGGCTTAGATATTCATCCGATTTGTTTGATAATGGATTGGAGTCCTTTACGGTTTCTGATACGGAGCCCTGCTGTGACGCTTTCTACATCCCTTCTTGTTGTGTTCTTTGCTTGTATGTTCAGATGTTTGAATGTGGTTCAGAATGATGTTGGAACATGCTTTCTGGGTTTGTGAACTGATGAACCAATCTTGATACGATACGCTTGGTTTTAGTATCCCATTTGGATCAGCCCGTCTTTTCTGATAGTCTTTTCTGATAGACTGATGCAACTGATATGTAGCCTTTTAGTTCAGCTTTTCATCTTTGGTCTTCTGATACAAGTTTACTGAGTTTTCTTTTTCTTCTTTCAGAGGGAACTGGTGGTGCGGGTACTGCCGGGTCGACGCCGCCGAGAGAGGTCACGCGGTGATGATGATACTTGTCTGAACCTGCGTTGGAGCCTTTGTGTGCTGATGTTTCATGAGTTCTTGTTATGGTGTCTAATTCGCCATGGGACTCAGTTTTCTGGTATCTCCTCTGTTTGCAGATGGTTTGTCTCAATTGATTCCATTATAGCTTGGGGCAATGATGTTCTGAACTGAGCCCTCATGCTCATAGCGATTTGAGGTAGTTTGGCCGTGGGATTTCACTGATATGAACTGCTTTGTTGGCTTTTCATTGTGACTTGAACCTTTGATTGAGGCTTGCCCTGAGCTGATGTGATTATGTGAGCTTATCTTGCCCTTTTAATTGAGTTTGCATTTCCTGCTGTGGTTTGTGAACTGGACCTCTGCCCTCTCTTGTTTTCGAATTGACTTGAACCTGATTCTTTTAATGTACTTGCCAGGATACTGATGCTGATATGGACTTTGATTCTAATATTATCTGTTGGATTTTTGCAGACAAGTCCTCTCTCTGATCTGGGACATCCGTATGGTTTGGATTTTCTACATTCAGTTGTGGATTATCCATGGATCTAATTAGCAATCTGTTGGCATCCGGATTTACTTGATAGATTCCAATTACGTACTGGTTTCGAAGCAATCCTTCGGCAAAATCCATTTCGACCCGAAACTTCTTTTTACTCTTCATCTCTCGGTTGCCCCTTAGATAAGAACAGATGTTACCTGATCTGACGCTAATGGCGCGGATCGGTAACGGGGGTAGAATGCGGCTTCGGTTGTGCCACTCCCGGCACTCGATGATGACAATGTTCTGAGAGTGTCAAATTCATCTTTCTAACATCTTCCTACTCTGTTCTGTTTTGTTTCTCTTATTTTTTGCAGGTGATCGGGAACTTCGAGGAACACTCAAGGGAAGGATACCATGAAGAAGCCTTAGGAGTTTTTAGGATTTAGGATTTTTTAGAGTAGATGTAACGTTTGTAAATGTAATCTCACAGCAATTCAAATGTGAAATGATTCACTTCCTTTCGTAAAATGATATTCTTATGAAATAAAAATTCCATGATCATTCAACTTTGAATCTATTTATATTTATTTCTAGTTATAAATTATGAACATTTGTGAATAAATCCACAAATATTTAAATTCATTATTCTAGTCATAAACCATAAATACTCACGAATGATATTCTTGCTCATGTACTTGTCTCGTTGGTAGTCCTAATCTCATCACCTGACTTCATTCATTTGGATTCTAGCCAACAATATTCTCCTCATTTTCTAACCAAACGCGAATGTGCGCCGTAATCACAACAGATTTAGTATCAATGATGATATTGCCCGTAATTGAATTCCACTGACCAAATGATATAAGCAACAATCCAATAATACCCAATTAAACTGCGCCTTATTAACAGCAACGAAAATGCTCTGGAAATAAACCATGAGCGATAAAATGGACCTTAAATCCAGTTATGCCCGACAAATTTCGATACCGAACACATCGAATTGGCACCTTGATATAATCAAAACAGGTGATAAATAAATGCCTCAGAAATAGTGTCTCAAGTGTCTCACAGCTCAGTAACAGCCCGTCTTCAAAGAATTAGCGGGATCCACGTAAAAATGACCAAAATACCCCTGGGACCAAATCTGAAGTCTTGGAAGTCCATTTAGCCTGATTAAAGTCAAAACCCTAGTTTTGGATGCACTGCTTAGGAGGTGCATTGTCTGAGGGAATTGTCAACTCTTCTGACCAATTGTGAACTTTGTGAACCTTGTGAATCTTCATAAGATATCTTGCGATACTCATGGGAGGTATTGTGAAGCTTGTGAACCTTGTGAACATCATGAAGTGGCTTTGTAGACCTCATGACCCTTAGGAAAGCTTTGTAAACATTGTGAATCTTGTGAACCTTGTGAACCTTCATAAAGTAGCTTGTGGACTTTATGAACTTCATGAAAGGTTATGCAAGTTGTTGGAGAACTTGTGAACCTTGTGAACCTTCTTAGAACACAAAGTCTTGTATTGTGAGGGCAAATTTTGGGGTGCAACAGTGTCTCATTGTCATGCCTCATGCATCGACAACCACTCCCTCACCCACGGGTGTTACATGTAACCACTCTATGCCCTATTCGACCTCGGGTGTTACATGCCCACCAGCTTCCGCTTGGTTCGTCCCCGAACCACATCATACTGGGAGAGGTCTGGCTCTGATACCATTTGTAACGCCCCATAATGCTTTCAGGATTACTGACTGACCCCACAAACCAACACCGATCTTTTCAGCATGTTTTTTCCTCACTCACATGCTTTCCGGGAAACTTTCCAAAAGGTCTTCCATCCCTAAATTTCTCCAAGTCAAGCACGCTTAACTATGGAGTTCTTATGAACGGGCTACCGAAAAGAAGATGCATCATGTTTTCGGTAGCCCGTTCATAAGAACTCCATAGTTAAGCGTGCTTGACTTGGAGAAATTTAGGGATGGGTGACCTTCTGGGAAGTTTCCCGGAAAGCATGTGAGTGAGGAAAAAGCATGCTAAAAAGACCCGTGTTGGTTTGTGGGGTCAGTCAGTAATCGTGAAAGCATTATGGGGCGTTACAAATGGCATGTGAAATACTCATCAAGCATGGTCATTTCTGAAGCATTGTGTTTCCACCTTATTCTTCATGTGAAAAATGTTAGTTCTATGATTGGCAGGAATTTTGGTAAAACTTGGTGATATCACAGGATGTCCTACAGGATGTCTTGACATATATTCTTAACTTTCTGCAGGTGGTTATTATAATTGTTACAGGGTTTAGTTTATGATGTCAAGTATGATGTCCTAACATTTGTGAACAGAACATTCAGAGAGAATGTTATGGTTTGACTGTTGTGTTTTTGTGCAACTTTTTGTGCTGTTGTGATAAGAGTTTTTAGTGGTACAAATCTGCGTGGAAATCTTCCTTATACAAAAGAGTTTCTGATGCATAATTCGTGGAGTAATTGTGAAATCGTTTGTGCTATTTTCTGAAGAAAATCTTGAGAAGATTTGAAGTGTGATTTGATTTGATCAAATCTGTTTTGGCTCAATTTCCTTGATGTTTATTATGAAAAGATTTGAAGAATTATTTGAATTGATTTTATCAAATCATAGGTTGTTTTTGCTAAAGCCCAAACCCTTTCAAAGTGTTACTATATAAAGTCTTCACAATCCTATTTTGAAGATTAGAGAATCTAGGGTTAAGTTAGTACATTGCGTAAGAAATAAGCTTTTAGCTTTGTGTGTTATTGTTAACTGTGAGCCATTCACTCATCACCTTGATGTGTGAATTGGACTAAGTTTTTGAGTTGTAAGTTGTCCACTCTAAGCTTTTAAGCAAGAGTGCATTGTTCTTGATTGAAGCTTGTAAGAAAGATCAAGTATTATCTTTGAAGAGTGTCTTCTACCTTTTATTAATATGTTGTTATCACTACTGTGATTGAGGGGGAGTAAGAGATGTCTCATATCTAAGGTGTTTTAGATAGAAATTGCAAGGGTAGAGATTAGATGAGAAGATTGTAAACTAGAGAGAGTTTGCTGTGAATATTCAAACTAATTCTATTTAGTGAATTTCCTTCCTGGCTTGGTAGCCCTCAAACGTAGGTGTGTTTGCACCGAACTGGGTTAACAATTGCTTGTGTCTATTTACTATTGTTAACAACCTTTTTATCTTGTTCATATATTGGTGATTGTTCAGATATTAGTGTCGTGACATCTTCTTCGACATCTCATATCTGATACCAGAATTTCAAAAACAACTAAGCTAATTATCTTCAATTGATCTCAAGTAGATGAGTGAAACAACTTTCCAGAGCATCATCACCTGATATAAAACAAAAGCACATTCATCATAAATAGCAACCCAATCACCTGATATTAGTGTCGTGATATCTCCTCGACATCTCATATCTGATACCAGAATTTCAATTGGTATCAGAGCAGGCATCCTACTCTGGTTCTGGGTGAGATCTAGGGACGATATTTTTTGGTACTATGGACAAAGAAGGAGGATTTGTGAACAGACCACCTATTCTGGATGGGAATAATTATGATTATTGGAAACCTCGCATGGTTTCCTTCTTGAAATCATTAGATAGTAAGGCTTAGAAAGCTATTATAAAAGGATGGGAACACCCTGTGACTATTGGGAAATATGGAAAAGCTACATATGACCTGAAGCCTGAGGAAGAATGGACTAAGGAGGAGGATGAATTGGCTCTTGGTAATTCTAAAGCCTTGAATGCCTTGTTCAATGGAATTGATAGAAATATATTCAGATTGGTGAACAATTGTGAAGTTGCTAAAGATGCTTGGGAGATACTCAAAACTACTCATGAAGGTACTTCTAAGGTAAAAATGTCAAGACTTCAATTGCTAACACCAAAAAACTTGAAAACCTAAGGATGAATGATGATGAAAGCATACATGATTTTCATATGAATATTCTTGAAATAGTCGATGCTTCAAGTGCCCTAGGTGAAAAAACATCAGAAGAAAAGCTGGTAAGAAAGATTCTCAGGTCTCTTCCTAAGAGATTTGACATGAAAGTAATTGCCATATAATAAGCTCAAGACATTTGCAAGATGAGGGTTGATGAACTTATTGGATCTCTTTTAACCTTTGAAGTGGGGATAAGTGACAAATCTGATAAGAAAAAGAGCATAGCCTTGGTGTCAAATGCTGAAAATAAAGAGGATGAATCTGATGGGGATACTGATGAAAGCTTGTCCAATGCTATAGTGCTCCTTGGAAGACAGTTTAACAAGGTAATGAAGAGGATGGGTATGAAGTCAAGACCAAATGTCAATAACAACTCTTATGACATCAGCAGGTCTAATGATGCAGGTAGAAGAACCAGGTCTGAAGAAAAATCCACCAAAAGCAAAGGGATTCAGTGCCCTGGATGTGAAGGATTTGAACACATTAGAGCTGAATGCCCTACCTATCTCAAGAAACAAAAGAAGAGCCTAGTTTTTTCTTGGACTTATGAGGACTCTGAAAGTGATCTTGAAGAAGAATCTGCTAAACATGTGACTGTTTTGACTGGGAGATACTACTATGATGAAGACTCTAGTGATGATGAATTAACCTTTAAAGAACTTGCAGCTTCCTACAAAGAGCTGTGTCTTAGGAGTGAAGAAGTATGTCATCAAGGAGAAAAGCAGAAGAAACTTATAATCAAACTGGAGGCTAAGAAGGAAGAACATCTTAAAACTATCACTAAATTGAATGATGAATTTGCTCAGCTGAATTCCCAACTTGATCAAATGTCCAAGTCTGTTAGAATGCTGAACAGTGGTACTAACACCCTTGATGAAATCCTTTAAGCTGGAAAAAGGGCAGGAGACATGACAGGGTTAGGATTTGATGGAGAAAAGAAACTATCTTCAGACTGTAATCCTTCTTCACACCACAATCCTTCTGGTTCTAAGCAAAATATGTCACATCAGATGTCTCAACATCATGGCAGAGGACAACCTAACCACCCAAGAAGAAGATTTCAAAGATGGAAATGTCATTACTGTGGACGCTTTGGTCACATAAAGTCTTTCTGCTTCAAACTGCATGGATATCCTAAACCTATTCCTCAATCTAGACCCAATCACAAAATTCCTTCTAGTAGGGAGCAATGGGTTCCTAAAGCTGTTGTGACTAAGCAATGGGTTCCTAAAGCTGCTGCTACAAGCTTGATAGCTCATATGTCCCTCAAAGTCTCAGCTAAGGAAGATTGGTATTTTGACAGTGGGTGCTCCAGACACATGACAGGAATTAAAAATCTCTTAGTTGACATCAAATCCCCCTCTACTAGCTATGTGACTTTTGGTGATGGAGCCAAGGGTAAAATCAAAGGGGTTGGAAAATTAAACTGCTCAAGAGCTCCTAACCTTGACAATGTGATGTTGGTTAAAGGATTAACTGCTAACTTTATTAGCATCAGTCAACTGGGTGATCAAGGACTCAATGTCAACTTCACTAAGTTTGAATGCTTGGTTACAAATGAAAAAGTGAAGTGATCATGAAGGGAGTCAGATCTAAGGACAACTGCTACCTATGGGTTTCTCAGGACTCTAGATGCGCTCTAGCCAAAGAAGATGAAGTGAAATTGTGGGACCAAAAACTTGGTCATTTACATGTAAAAGGAATGAAGAAGATCATCTCTATGGAAGTTGTCAGAGGAATTCCTAAGCTAAAGATTGAAGAAGGAAAAGTATGTGGTGAATGCCAAATTGGAAAGCAAACGAGGATGTCACACCAAAAGATCAAACATCTCACTACTTCAAAAGTGTTGGAACTTTTCCATATGGACTTAATGGGACCTATGCAGGTGGAGAGTCTTGGTGGAAAGAAGTATGCCTATGTGGTGGTGGATGATTTTTCCAAATACACTTGGGTGAATTTTATAAGAGAAAAATTCGAAGTGTTTGATGTGTTCCAAGATCTCTATCAAAAAATTCAAAGAGAAAAGGAGAGCAATGTTGTTAGAATCAGGAGTGATCATGGGAAGGAATTTGAAAATCAAAAATTTGTTGAATTCTATTCATCTGAAGGGATTAGCCATGAATTCTCTTCTCCCATTACTCCACAACAAAATGGAGTTGTGGAAAGAAAGAATAGAACTATCCAAGAATCCGCTAGAGCTATGATCCATGCAAAGAAGTTGCCTTACCACTTTTGAGCTGAAGCTATGAATACTGCCTACTATTTTCATAATAGAGTGACCTTAAGAACAGGAACCATGACCACCTTGTATGAAATATGAAAGGGAATAAAACCTACTGTCAAATACTTCCATGTGTTTGGAAGCAAATGCAACATATTGGAAGATCCTAACCAAAGAATAAATATGGATCCAAAGAGTGATGAAGGAATATTCTTGGGTTATTCTACTAACAGCAGAGCCTATAGAGTATTCAACTCCAGACCAAAACTATGATGGAGTCCATCAACGTTGTTGTTGATGATGTACATAAGGAGACTGATGTCCTAGAAGATGTTGGAACATCCTTGATACCTCAGCAGAGTCTGCCAACAAAGATACTGATCCTAATCCTGCCAATACAGAACCCGAACTTAAACTAGTTAACAAAGGACCCTCTACCAGGATTCAGAAAGACCATCATATGGATCTCATCATAGGTAATCTAAATAAGGGGGTTATTACTAGATCCAGAGAAGTCATTTCAAGCTCTTGTTTTGTGTCTAAAATTGAGCCAAAAAATATCAAAGAAACATTAACTGATGAATTATGGATAAATTCCATGCAAGAAGAGCTAGGGAAATTCAAGAGAAATGAAGTATGGGATCTTGTTCCAAGGCCTGAAGGAACAAATGTAATTGGAACAAAATGGGTTTACAAGAATAAGTCTGATGAAAAAGGAGTGGTCACCAGGAACAAAGCCAGATTGGTTGCACAGGGATACACTCAGGTTGAAGGGGTTGACTTTGATGAAACTTTTGCTCCTGTAGCTCGCCTTGAATCTATCAGATTACTTCTGGGAGTTACCTGTATTCTGAAAATTAAGATGCTTCAGATGGATGTTAAGAGTGCCTTCTTAAATGGATACCTAAATGAGGAAGTCTATGTGGAATAACCTAAGAGATTCATTGATCCAACTTTTCCCAATCATGTTTTTAAGTTGAAGAAAGCTCTGTATGAACTGAAGCAAGCTCCTAGAGCTTGGTATGAGAGACTAACAGAATTCCTTGTTGATAATGGATACAGAAAAAATGGCATATATAAGACATTGTTTATCAAGGAAGAAAGAGGAAAACTCATGATTGCTCAAATATATGTTGATGATATTGTGTTTGGTGGGATGTCTGATGAGATGGTTCAACATTTTGTCCAGCAAATGCAGTCAGAATTTGAAATGAGCCTTGTTGGTGAATTAACTTATTTTCTTGGGTTGCAAGTCAAACAGATGGAAGAGTCTATATTCTTATCTCAGAGTAAATATGTCAGGAATATAGTTAAGAAGTTTGGGATGGAAAATGCCAGCCACAAGAGAACACCTACACCTACCCATCTAAGTTGTCTAAAGATGAAAAGGGTGTTAATATGGATCAAGGTCTTTATAGAAGTATGATAGGAAGCTTGTTATATCTTACAGCAAGCAAGCGTGACATTGCCTTTGCTATGGGTGTTTGTGCTAGATATCAAGCTGAACCCAAAGTGAGTCACATCAATCAAGTCAAAAGGATTTTGAAATATATTAATGGAACAAGTGAGTATGGAATGCTATACACTCATGGATTTGGTTGTGTGTTGTCGGGATATTGTGATGCTGATTGGGCTGGAAGTGCTGATGATAGGAAAAGCACATCAAGAGGTTGTTTCTTTTTGGGGAACAATCTCATATCATGGTTCAGCAAAAAGCAAAATTGTGTTTCTCTATCTACTGCAGAAGCTGAGTATATAGCTGTTGGGAGTAACTGTTCTCAACTGGTTTGGATGAAACAAATGCTGACTGAATATAATGTCACACAAGATGTCATGACATTGTATTGTGACAACTTAAGTGCTATAAACATATCCAAAAACCCTATTCAACACAGCAGAACCAAGCATATTGATATCCATCATCATTTTATAAGGGAGCTTGTTGAAAATAAAATCATTACTTTAGAGCAGGTTACTACAGAAAAACAGCTGACTGATATCTTCACTAAGGCAGTGGATGCTAGTCAGTTTGAAATTTTAAGAGGGAAATTAGGGATTTGCATTTATGAGGATTTGTAGCAATTATTGCTTAGTGGGAATATCATTCAAGAGGGGTGGTATTTTTAAATAATAAAGATGTCTCAACATCACTCATTATTTCAAAACACTTTTAAAGTCACTACCACACGCTACCCTAATCACATTTTTCACTCCAACTACCCGTTCACCTCCCATACCTTCACAGATTTTCTGCATGAACCCCATTCTCTGCTTGAACCTCTGCTTGAAACTCATTCTCCCACTCACAAAAATTTCAAGATGTCTCCAAAACATGTTTCAACTTCGTCCAAATCCTCTAGGTCTGATTCTAAGACAAAGGTTCATCCTGTGAGCATCTCGTTTGAGGACGTGCTTGATGTAGCCCCTCTTTCCATGGTTCCATGCCACGATGTTGAAGTGATAAATTCCACACCCACACATGCAAAAGGCTCCAAACAGGCCCCTATAGGTAAACCTTCTGATACTTCTTTGATTCTACAACTGAAAATAGGAACAAAGAGGGTAGTTCTTATGTCGATAGAGCCATTAGGAAGTTAGTTACTAAGGTTTTGTATGGAGGCCATAATGTCCCTGGGATTTCTACCCCTCTGTCTCATATAGATGTAACTCTCACTACTGCTGCTAGCCAAGGTGAAGAAAAATATGTTGATGACTCTCATTCTGAGAAGAACCCTAACACAGATAATCTGCACAAGTTAGCTAACTCTGTGCTCAAAGAAGGAAGAGTGGAAGGTGATGCTAATGAGGATGCTGGTACCTCTGGTATGGAAAACAAAACTAATAGTTCAGATCAAAGAAAGAAGAAGGTAAATGTCTTTGATGATGTGGTGAACCTTAATAGTGTTCCATATAATGATGAATTAATAAAGAATGTGGCTCCTAGAATTGCAAAAAGGCTGAAGACTAGAAAAGGAAAACTTGTGATTGATCAATCCCCCTCTAAGAGTAATAAGAAGAAAATTTTTGTTGGTCACCCTAAAGCTTGGAGCAAAGTCACTCCTGTCTCTAAGAAAAGAAAGGCTAGGTCAGAAATTGAATCTGATGAAGATGTTGAGGATGATGTCCAGGACATCACTCCTATAAAAAGGTCTGCTACAAAGAAGACAACAGATATTGTACCTGCTGCTCCTTTGGACAATGTGTCTTTCCTCTCCATTGACAATGTGGCAAAGTGGAAATTTGTGTACCAAAGAAGAATTGCTTTGGAGAGAGAATTAGGCAAGGATGCTATTGAAATCAAGGAAGTCATGAAACTAACCTCTGATGCTAGGCTGATAAAAACTGTGGTTGGGTTCTCAAAATTCTATGATACGCTAGTTAAGGAATTCATTGTGAATATTCCTGAAGACATTACTGACAAAAAGAGCAAGAAATTCATGAAGGTGTTTGTGAGAGGAAGATGTGTGGAGTTTTCTGCTAATGTGATTAACAGGTTTTTAGGTAGGGATGAGGAAGAAGCTGGTGAACTGGAGGTAACTGACAATCAGGTCTGCGAGGTAATAACTTCTAATCAAGTTACTGCATTGCCCTCCAAAGGTAAATTATCTGCTGGCCAACTAAGTGTGAAGTCTGCCATCCTGCATAGGATTGATGCTGCCAACTGGGCACCTACAAATCACACTTCAACCATTGTTTTTAGTCTAGGAAGATTTATTTTTGCTGTTGGGACCAAGGTTAATTTTGACTATGAAAGTTACATCTTTGATCAAGTTGTGAAGCATGCCACCACTAATGTTGTTAAGCTACCCATTGATTTTCCATCTCTGGTCTGTGGGATTATTTTGAGCCAATATCCTGGGATTTTCTCAAGCAATGATGTGGCCTGCAAAAGGGACACTGTACTGTCACTTCACTATAAGCTGTTTGTAGGAAGACATGTCCCAGACATTGTCTTAACATCTTTTGAGAAGACATCCACTACAAGACTGGGGTTATATCAGATTTAAAGGAGACCTGCAAGGAATTAGGAGAAGTTATTAGTGTAGCTACAACAAGGAAATTTAAGTTGGAAGCTCTGATAAGAGGTCTGGAACAGAATGAAGAAAATGAAATGAAGGCTGCTGATGATTAAGAAGAGGAAGAATAAGAGGTTTCTGTCTCTGGTAAGAAGAGTGGTGATAATGCTTCTGGGTCTACAACTGATGATGAAGATAAGAGTTCTGGGACTGAGGAAGAGAATTGATGATGCTTGGCTATGGTGTTCTTTGGTTTATGGATTGTTTTGTTTGTTATTTCATAATTTGTTCTCCTTACACTTAATGTGCTTTTGACTTGTACTATTTGGGTTTTCACTGTACCCTTAACTCTATTTGGTTTTGTTTAATTGTTCTATGTTATTGTGTTTCCCTTAGTGTGTTTTTCTTATTTATGGCTAAAAAGGGGGAGAAGAAGTTGCTACTGAGATTTGAGGTGGTTGGTTCTATCTACTGTTGGATATGTTGGTTGGTTCTATCTGCTGCTGGCTATGTTGTTGAGGGGGAGTTGTTTTTATTTTCCTGACACCTTGATGGGGAGGGAGCAAAATTTATCTGTGTTTATGTTGTTGTGCTCTCTGATATGTTCTAGGAGCTCTTGTGATCTATTGGATGTTTTAGCCAAAATTTGCCAAATGGGGAGTTTGTTAGTTCTATGATTTGCAGAAATTTTGGTAAAACTTGGTGATATCACAGGATGTCCTACAGGATGTCTTGACATATGTTCTTAAGTTTCTGTAGGTGGTTATTTTTATTTTTGCAGGGTTTAGTTCATGATGTCAAGTATGATGTCCTGACATTTCTGAACAGAACATTTAGTGAGAATGTTATTGTTTGACTGTTGCGTTTTTGTGCAACTTTTTGCGCTATTGTGATAAGAGTTTTTAGTGATACAAATCTGCATGGAAATCTTCCTAATACAAAAGAGTTACTGATGCATAGTTCGTGGAGTAATGGTGAAATCTTTTGTTCTATTTTATGAATAAAATCTTGAGAAGATTTGAAGAGTGATTTGATTTGATTTGATCAAATCCGTTTTGGCTCTATTTCCTTGATGTTTATTATGAAAAGATTTGAAGAATTATCTGAATTGATTTTATCAAATCAGATGTTATTTTTGCTAAAGCCCAAGCCCGTTCAAAGTGTTACTATATAAAGTCTTCACAATCCTATTTTGAATATTTGAGAAGCTAGGGTTAAGTTAGTTCATTGCGTAAGGAATAAGCTTTTAGCTTTGTGTATTATTGATAATTGTGAGCCATTCACTCATCACCTTGATGTGTGAATTGGACTGAGTTTTTGAGTTGTAAGTTTCCACTCTAAGCTTTTAAGCAAGAGTGCATTGTTGTTGATTGAAGCTTGTAAACAAGATCAAGTATTGTCTTTAAAGAGTGTCTTCTACGTTTTATTAATCTGTTGTTATCACTGCTGTGATTGAGGGGGAGTGAGAGGTGTCTCATATCTAAGGTGTTTTAGATAGAAATTGCAAGGGTAGAGATTAGGTGCGAAGATTGTAAGCTAGAGAGAGTTTGTTGTGAATCTTCAAACTAATTCTATTTAGTGAATTTCCTTCCTGGCTTGGTAGCCCCCAAACGTAGGTGTGTTTGCACCGAACTGGGTTAACAACTGCTTGTGTCTATTTATTATTGTTAACAACCTTTTTATCTTGTTCATATATTGGTGATTGTTCATATATCAGTGTCGTGACATCTCCTTCGACATCTCATATCTGATACCAGAATTTCAAAAACAACTAAGCTAATTATCTTCAATTGATCTCAAGTAGATGAGTGAAACAACTTTCCAGAGCATCATCACCTGATATAAAACAAAAGCACATCCATCATAAATAGCAACCCAATCCCGCTTAGCACCGTCTGATTTAGGATCAATTTTTTTGAAGATATGCGCAAAGAGAATAACATTACTATTAACCATATCATTAACAACATTACTCATAGAGATTTCCTTAGAACAAAATGTTTGCATGATTGAGAGATTCATTCCATCATTGTTTCCCAAATGGTTATAACTCATTATTGATGTTGCCTATGAATTCATCACAAAACAACACAATTCAAGTACCAATATAATAATACATGTCTTACTTCAACTTTAATGATACAAAGCAAAAACTGTGTTTGTCAGCAGCAATACCATATTCAGCCTTCCTAACCCTTAATCAAATTACACAAAAAAATTTTCAGATGTGAATTAGAAAATGATATATCACGATACACAATAGCGCATATCAACATGTAAAAAACTTACAGCATATACAACCTTCACATTATGATTTTTTGTCTTAAAAGTCTTCTGAGATGAGGTGAATACTTATCACGGAGTAAGAAAATATATACATTCAACATTCAAATCAAATTTTATGCATATTCAAGTATCCTATATGTAATAATAAGTTAATTAGCGCAGCTCACCTAAAGTTATATTTGCTAGGATAAATGATTGAGAAAAGTTAGTGATGTTTTTATAGCAGATTTAGATTAAGATATTTATGATAAACAAACAATAACCATTTGAAGTGGTTCCTCAAGCCAAATTATGCAACAACACAACCACTTTTACTGGTGTTTTACCAAAATCAGGGTAAACAATTTTAACAGGAGCTTCATATTTGGAATTTTCGAAAAAAGGGTCAAAATATTAACGAGTCAGACAACTAAGCATATGGACAGACGTTAAGGTATTAATATTAATTTTCATCATTTTGATATGACTTTTTATAATTTCTAATACATTCTTATTGATTACTGATTTAAATATAGTTGAGTTTTGAGATTACGAATGGTGATAAACACTTATAAAAAAGTGGTTAAGTCACGCGTGACTACATTATGAAGCCTAAGATTAATCTTGAGCGTCTATGAGTGTGATATAGTTTTCTCTCGAAGAAGGTTTGGAAAAAGTTTGTGAATGGTCGTCGTTCTGAGACATTCCTGGTTAGTACTTGTGTTACTTATCCTGATAATTTTATGCTAATGATTTATAAATACTAATCATAGTTTCGTTATGTTTATAACAGACCAAAAATCAAGCAAGAATACAAAATAAAGCGAAGAACATTTACCCCATAAATTGTCTCGTGGGGGTTACAGAAACTGGAGAAAAAATGATGGATGAAAAAAAACAACAAATGAGAGATGAAAACTTCATTAGTCGTGATCGCAATCCATCTCCACCGTCAAGGCGTGAGAAGTGGAAGAGGGCTCGACTAAGACCAAATGGAGAGTACGCCTCAGATGCGTCAAGAGCAGTTGCTGAGAAAATTGTAAGTATGATTTGTTGTGTGTATGTTATACGTTATTTAAATGCTATGATAATTACAATATTCATATTATCATGCATATATGTCGTATAGAATCTGTTGGTTGAGGAGGCCCCTGGAGGATGATTTTCTCAAGAACCACAACATGATATACTACTAGAAGCTATCAGAACAGATGAGCATGGTGGGTGCATTCGTAGTGTTGGAGAAGATGTCGGCCTGAGATTATACTTTGGTCTAACAAAAAAAACTCTGAAAACACCGAATTACAAGCGCAAATAGAAAAGCTTGCGGCTGTTGAGAAGGAGTTAGAAAAACAGAGGAAGATGTTAGAAGCTGAGCAGGTGAGTTGAAAGAAAGACGTAGAAAAGTTAAAAGAGTTATATATGATATGTGTTTTATCTTAAATGTATGATATATTGTGTTTTATCTGAAAAGTTAGAAAAGATAGAAATGTGTTTATTATGTATTGTGTTCAAAACAAATATTGTGTTGTAGAGAATAAGTGGATCCTTCCAATAACGTACAGATGAAAATAATGATAATGTTGATGATCAAGTTCTCCAAACAAATGTTGTACATGTTGCTAACACCAAAGGAAGTAATTGTTCAGCCGCCCCCACTCAAGAGGTCAATGAGATATTGGATCCTTTCGCAAATGAAATCACCACATTATACATGTTGGTTGTGGAAAGTAATGACCCGATTCCTCTTCAGCTAGAGCATTGCCCAACGGTAGAAATATTATATTCACCTCTTAGTGACATACAAGATTTTCTATCAGGATATAAATGGTTGGACGTAGACATATTGCAAGTTTGGTGCACGTAAGTATATAATTGAATATGCATGTCATTATATATAGAACATTATCGTTTTTGTATTTCCTCACTTATTTTATGAATTTTGTTTAACCATTTAGGTGTATTCACCGTGTTTGTATAAAGTTAAATAAATCGAATATTTATGGCATCTTGGATACGTTTAGTATTCGATGGACAAATAATGATCCAAAAAGGATTGACTCTTACATTTTCGACCGGTTAAGTCAAGGGGGGAAATAAATTTACTTTGCACCATTTCTCAAATCGTAAGTAATTTTGAAAATGTGGTTTATCTATATACTAATTATATATATGCTTGTGTTTATTCAGTGATCAATTACAATTGATCATCATATCGCTTAGGACGAATACGATAATGACACTGTGTTCCTTACATAATCCACTTGAACCTAAAATGAAGTAAATTATTAATGAGTAAGTTTATGTTTATATGAAACTTTTTAGTATTATTTTCTTTGACTTTGTAATTGGTTTAACGTGTAATATGTTTAAATAATTTTCAATGTACAATGTTGTGCATCGACATAATATGTTGAACAATAGTAGAAAAAAGCCAACATTTATCTTGTCTCATGTAAGTAGCTATATTACTTGTGACATTTATTTATATATATTGTTATATGCATGTTGTTGCACCCTAATTTTTGACCATAAGATCCCATCTATTTTTGCCTTTTTTCTTGTTATTTGACTTTATTTTAGTATTCAATATTTATATGACTAACCAATTTTTGTGCAGACGCAGTAATATCGAGTGGAAGTAGCGTTCATTCTCACGATCGATCATCCACACATAACTTATTATCCTAACCGTTTTGTTTATTTTTGCTTTGTGAGGTTAGGTTCGCTACTGAAAATTCTAGAAGCCATGAAGACTTTATGTGCAATTATTATAATCTAGAAGCTCGCCTCATGTGTACCCCTTCTGAGATTAAGTTCATCAGTCGATTCAAGATTCTCGCTTGTGATACGAGTTTGTAGACTAATCCAAATTGTGAATGAAAAAGCAAGTTCAAAGTTCCTACATCGATTCAAAGGAGTTCAAGAATTTTAAAAAACGATAAATAGCTCATTTTTTACTTAAAGCTCGGGATACATTGGTCCATCTGCTCCACAAATTGCAAGTGTTCAAGAATGCCAAAATTACCATTTTTTCGAAGATATCATCACCGACTCAAGACTTCTTAATTGGTTACAACGTCTTTGTTTTCCAACACAAAGGCATTACAAATTATTGGAGATAAAAGATCATTTATATGGAGTTTAAACTACTTGGTAATTAACAGTTCATAATAGTATAAAGTAGTGGAGGATATCATACAACTTTTTTTTTACAAAGCTGTGATAATGAGTACAGCTGGAGACATCAATTTACTCTGGGCGGAAACTTGATTCAAATCCTCAAATCATTAGGAATCTAACGATGCATTTTGCATTACATAAGTTACAAATTTACACTACACCAAACCAAGTTGTGGTCGTTTACATCATAAACTACATTGAGGTTGTCGTGTTATATGTTTTCAAGCTGATAACAAATATTATACTCAACTAAGGCACCACACATGACCATTATCTAAATACTTCAAAACGTTACGAAGGATGGGTTACAAGAAGATTCACAAATGATAAAAGCTACAGAATTACACCATTACAACAGTGTAGCAATGTCAAATGCGAGAATCTCGCTTTACTTTGTTCTAGGTGGCGGATTAAACTCCAACGGTACTCCTCCCACTTAACAAGCTCAGCATGACATTTCCAAAATCGCTCAGACTCAGCAGCGGCATCGTATCCTGTTAATAACAGCAAGCAGTGTTAATATTTTGAGAACAAGTCATCAATGTTTTATCATCAAATCTCCCTCAGCGAAGACATGACCAAAACAAAGGCAAGTTCACAGTTTGTTTACAACAGGTATTGATATCCAAGGCAATGATCAAAGAATACTTTGGTTGGCATAAAATGGGGCCATGTTAAAACAACGGATGTTTACAGACTTCGACACAATTTAAGACAGTTCGGCAAGAATCTTAAAAGCAAGAGTGATATAATTAATCACCAAGGGTAGATAAATTGCAGTGTAAAAACCCCATCTTTGGTACGCATGGGCGATGCCTTTAACACCATCTAACAGTCACGAGACAGCAGCATGACTCAACGAGAAGATTAATTCCAGATCTTTCTCCAACACGTTAAGCCAGATATCTGTTGTACACAACACCATTTTAAGTAGAAGAATGTTATGATATCATTCAAAACTGAAAATACTCAGAATCCATATACACCAAGAAGGATAATTACACGTTTACGCTCGCATTCGTATGATATCACCGACATCACCGCTTCCATGCTTGGACGAATAGAAAGAAGAATTTTATTAGTTCATTGATCCACATAAAATTTAGTCCAAATTTAATTATGAGGGTGAAGCTTGATTGAGAGGAAATTCTGAGTAGGGGCATGAGCAACCTGTGAATTTAGAGGATGAGGGTCGACTCTGACATGAACTTGTGATAGATAACATCCACAGGTTGCATTTGCGGGAAATACCACACAACACCGAGGCAAACCGCTGTGGCAGATGACTCCGGTTACGACAGCATTCCTGGCATATAAGAAAATTTATTAGTACAAATTAACACAATCCAGTTCAGAACAGGCCCGATGAAAGACAAGGACTGTCAATTGAATTACCAACATCATTCTGCAGCTCCTCGACCCGTTGAAAATACAAAGCTTTGCCAACGAACAATTAATATCCATCACAGTAATCAAGAATTAAATCCTATCTTGATTCCCCAACCTGCAAAGAACTTTGTCCAAGGATCAAAATACATTATCAAGCACCACAGAAACAGAGGCATAAATGTATCAATTTAAAAAGAGTGCAAACTTGATCTCAAAGCTATTGGTAGTACTCACTATTGTTAGCCAAGTTTGTGCATCAAGAACGAAAGCCATGATACAAGTAGACTTTAGCTTCCTCCTACCTTTGTTACATCCCACGCCAGTACAAAACCTTCCTCGAGCTCCCGCCGCCAATAACACCCAACTGGCGCAATCCATCATTCATCCGAAACTCGACCTGCCCAAAGTAACAAAGGAGTAAATGAGAGCCCAACAGAAAATTCATGACTAGCATTGAATCAATTATTGATGATGGCTCAACCTGGTCACGAAGGTAACTTAGAAGCTGAACATGGTTTTGAAGAATCCAAACAAGTTGCTTGCTCTCTTTGTCACGACCATAATACAAGACTTCTAAGTTCCTTTTTGATTCTTCTTCAAGAATCTAGGCTTACTAGTTCTACTGAAAGAGGTCCCCCATCAGGGACCCAACTTCGCCGATCAGATAAAGAACCCATGCCTGTCTGTAACACCAAGGAGGCAGACAAAACGACTATTTTAGAACACATTCTTCAGGAATCTAGGCCATTGTTCCCTGCAACACAACATAGGAAGTCAGTCGTGAATACTTGGCGTCTCAATCAGTACCTCCAAAACAAGAATATTAAGGACTCAATTGATGATGACATTATTAAGCAAGACATGATCAAAGAACATATTCTGTTAAAACACTCACAATAGGTTGCAACAGAAAATTTGAGGGCATTGAAGACACCTGCGGAACTTAAGAATGCCCCCGATCTAAAGAGCCACCTACTTGCAAGTCACCTGTCCTGTCAAAATGAGAAATATCGTGGAAAACAGGCCGCGGCCAAGAGCGCCGTCCATCTTCGTCATTAAGCCATTCAAGCTCCAAAAGAGGCAACCTGTCATAAGGAAAATCAAGTAGTTACGACATAGAAGAATCCAAGCATACGAGTTTCCATTTGCCTCCATAGCATAAAAGAAAGTTACCGCATAAGAGGGACTCATGTTTCGAATCAAAGCTTTATGAAGACAACTTGGGGATTCACCGTCGCAAAGCCTTCGAAGAAGAACGATGCCGATTTTCTATGTGGTGAATGGTAAAAGTTGGATGTTTAAGTTCTGCAAGGAGCTGTGAAGAACTTCGAATCTACCGCAATACTCGATACAGACTTTCAACCAAATCCAACACAATATCAAAATCCTTCAATGCATCCTGCAAGCACATCAGAAAGAAGAAGAGGATTCATCAGATAAAAACGAAACTTTCCAAAACAGGACAAAACAAAAACAGAATTAATTCAAATTCCTCAAGAGGGAATCGTCACCATCAATTTGTTCCAAATCCAACCAAACATGCTACGCCGGAATTGGAAATGCCATCATTACTCTTCAACTCTCCTTGCATCCTACAACCCTATATAAGGACTCGTATCAGAACTAGAAAGGACACAAAAAAAACACACAACGAAATACGTAAACCATACAAAATCAACATCCCCAAAATCCCATTCAAAAAAAACCTAAAATCAAGAGAAATAAGAGCTTATCTTTTGAAGCCTCGCCGGAACCTCCCCTTTCCGTCCATCGCAACCTTCGCCGCGAAGCCAACGACGCTAAACCCTTACCACTTTTGCAAGATCACGAGCTTCCCCCCTTCATTCGTCATCCGCCGCCGTTGAGATCACTGCACCGGAAACCCTTTCACCCAGATCCATAACCGTTGTCACCACCATCGAAACCTGAAGCACCACCATCGTATGATTTACGCTTGCTAAATGGTTTTCTTCCTTTTTTTATTTACACAGGAGAGGACGAACAGGGGAGGACCGAAAGGAAAAATGATGAATGAAATGCGAAGAAAGGAGAAGAAGCTAGCGAGGAGGAGAATGAGAAGAGCGATCGCGGGAGAAAGAGGGATTCGCAGTGAAGAGAGGAGACGGAAAGGGAATTAGGGATTTCTGAATCGGCTTTTATGTCGTTGTAATCGCGTGTGTGTATATTCATCATAATACAGTGAACCCTCACACATCCACACCACACACTTCACTCACCACACGATCCCACGATCATATCGCGCACGACCACGATAACTCCCATGCGCCCACGCACACGATAACCACCAGCTCACCTTAATCTTCCATTTTTATTAATCGTTAACAAGCCTTAATCACCTCATTAGCCCAAATTAAACCATTAATCAGCTCTAATTAACCTATTTAATCAATTAATTAATCCTTTTATTAATTAACCCTTTTAAAACAAGCCACCCTCTTTTATATTTCTAACTAATCGTTTTTTTAAATAACTATTTTTCTTTCCTAAGTTAATTAGTCTTATTAGATCACTTTTTTTAATCAATTATCTTGTAATTATCTGAATTAGTACCCCTTTTTAGTTAACCTATGTTTTATAATTAATATCTTTTTTTTCTTTTTAAATTTAAATAACTTTTGTCTAATAATGAACAACCTTCTACACTTTAAATAATAATAATAAATTTTCTGTAAATCTAAAATCAAATTTTAACCTTTATAATATAATTTAATAAAAAAAAACTAAAAAAATCATTTTATTAATTAGTTTGTTTTTATGTAATCATTGAAACCTTTTAATGAAATTTAACTTTAATAATATTTCTTTTCACCTAATAATAATAACTAAGATCATTTAGTTAATAGAAAACTTTCTTAATTAAAACATGATAATTTAAAATAATTTCTATCAAAACTTATCTAAAAAAGAAAACTAATCGGCTTATAATTAAAACTAATATAACTTTTTTGAAAATCGATTCATATAGCCTAACTCAACTTTTCCTAAAACAAGATAATACGACTCTTTTCTCGTAAAATCAAACTCATCATAAATTAATCAAACGCCGCCTAAAATCAATCGACACTTTCTTATAATCCAACATCCCGTCTAAAATCAATTAACAGCGTAAAAACAACTTAATCGCACACATCACATTCACGACACTCGCACTTACACTCTAGCGCTTTCATGCGTACCTGTATGGTTTACTTTTCTGCAATTTATTTTACAGCCATTTAATTTTATCGCATTAACATCATTGCATCGTATCCGTCCAAAGGAAAAACCTACACATGAGTCAACACTTGTATATAGTTGCATATCATCTGCATCATTCCCCCCACGATCCTTGATCTCATTTAAGTCGATCTTCTTAGGATAGATCCTACCCCATAGGAAGGACCTTGTCTTTATTCTTTACAAATTAGACAAACACAAAACAATCAACAATACAAACTTTTCAAACACAAATAGAGAATAGATGTTAATCATCTTAAGTGAGATATAATCTCCACCTCCACAATAATACAACCAAACATGTAGGAACTTTGCCTTAAGAGCGATAAAGGCATACTTGGCGACCATCCGAGTATTTAAGACCTTTTCTTAAGACGATGCAAAGACCATTTCCTACAACCCCTCTTACATTTGTGGCGGTTATCTCTCCCTTAAAATGAAGACTCGTCTCTTCTCCTAAACCCAATCAAAACAACTACCCTAAACCCGTAGGAACTTTGACCACAGTCAAAGATCTCCTCTAACCCTTTAGGGGAACTACAAATACTCTGATTCCACTCCCGTAAGGATATGTAGGCATAAGATGCGACGTCTTATCGAGTATACTTAGAAATAAACCACTAGGGTCTTTCAACCATTAAGCAGATAAACATATAGCAATAAACAAACATAAAACAAGAGGTTCCTGTAGAGTACTACAGAAACTTAGGATGCTAATACCTTCCCTAAGTTTAACCAACCTCCGAACCTATAACAATCTAAACCTTGCATTTGCATTGCATTGTGGGAATTTCGATCCTTATCCCTTCCTTTGGACAAATCAAAGTTCGGTTGCAAAATGAATTAGAGATTCAAACTAATTAATAGTTTGGTATACAAATTTCACCGCGACAGAAATGGCGACTTCACTGGGGAGCCTCAGTGGGTCTCCCTATCTTGTTTTATTTCTTTATTGCTTTATATATTCGTTTATTTGCTTATTTGTTTACTTGCTTATTTGTTTGTATTCGTGGGTTGATACCTTTGAGTGGTGAGACAAAGTCCTACACCCGGACTTGAGTGAACTTAAGATAGGATAGTGATATGTTCAAAGAGGCTTATAGGGGGTGGAATCCCGACCAAGCTGACTTGAAAATCACGCTCAATTGAGGCTCTCTCGAAAGTCGTATTGTTGAACGAGTCTTTAATCGTGAAAACATGCACTATCTTCGATGTTGGAGCCTATGATATTGAGAACCGTAGTTACCTTAACCCCACTTTGACCTTTATTAAGACGTAGTGCGGGACTATGAGGGGGTACCTCCGAAATGGTGCTACGCGATGCTACACTCAAAAGAAGTTCTCTTGAGAATATTATTAACCACCGAGTACTTGGGAAGTTGATAATATCCGAAAGATGGGCTAATGACTTTGGGGACCTTATTAGAACCTTGTTCTGCAGGCACAATCAACCTTTAGTCCACATCCTTTGGGAATGGGTATACCCTTTGACTCCATGCTCGTTGCAAACCTAGGGTCTCCCTTGTTTGTTTACCTTTGTGTCCTTGAGTGCTTACTTGTGTTTGTTGCATTCATGTAGCATCATACTACATTAGGTTTCATGGGATTCCTAGTTTATTTATAAACATTACAGAAACCAATAGGGATTACAAAAGAAAATATTTTGAAATATTCTTTTAAGAGTCCTAACTTGGGTGACCTAAGGAAGTAGGAGCTCAGAATGAAGAAAACTCAAAGGACAAATACGAGAAACTTCCCTTGTCATTGAATATCCTTAGAAGTCCAAAATGCTTTCATCAATATTGAAGGTCCGAGTAAACAAGGGATTCATTTCTCACCTTCCAACAAGTACAAAGAAAGAGATGGAGGATTTATTTTCCTCTATCAAACTACTCTTTAGACGTTGATCATGGACAAGCTTACCTTCAAGGAGATCCAAGTGGAGGAACAAAGCAACAAGCGCGATGAAGGACTTCCTTAGGGCTTTACTAGCTTTTATTTAGCTATTATGTTGGGACTCTTATAAGAATGCCCACTTGTAATCCAAATAATTTTACTTGGTAATTCTGTAACGTTTATAAGAACTTGAGTTCCATGAAACCTCTCATTTCTGCATTCTTGCATTAGCATTCAGCATTTAGCATTTGCATGTGCATGTGTCTATCCTCTTCTGTAGCTCATCCGGTCTTCTATCGTTGTTTTCCAGCTGACATCTCGACCATCTGACCAAGCTTGAGGTATTACTAAAGGATAGCGCAGAGAACGTAAGATATGGATTCTATGACTGGCTTCAGAGTAATGACTAATCCGTTATTTGATCTTCCCTCTGACGACAATGTTCAACAAGTGGATGTTCCTACTCAACCTCATCCTGTGCAAGACAACTTGGTTGTTCAAGCTTCCCAGCCCCTACAAAATGTACCTAATCTTCAGAATGTTCGTACTAAGATGAAGGTGGATGTAATGGAGAAAGAACTTCGGGATTTCAAAGAGCAATTAAAGATGACAAAAGGAGCTGATACATATGATTTTAATGCTCGTGACTCATGTCTGGTTCCAGGTGTAATTATTCCTCCGAAGTTTAAGATGCCTGTCTTTGAAGTGTACAAAGGTACTAGTTGTCCAAAAGATCACTTGACGATGTTTTGTCGGAAGATGGCTGCTTATGTTGACAACGACGAGCTGATGATTCACTGCTTTCAAGAGAGTTTATCTGGGGCATCCTTGATATGGTATACGAAGCTACAAAGGAATCGTATTCAGTCTTTTAAAGATTTAGCTAATGCTTTTATAAAGCAGTACAATTATAATTTGGACGTGGCTCCAGACATTGATCAGCTAGAAGGAATGAGTAAGAATGACGATGAATCTTTCAAGGAATATGCCCAACGATGGAAAGAGTTAGCATCTCAAGTTCGTCCACCACTTCCAGAGAAATATTTAAGCAAGATGTTTCTAAGAACACTGCCAGACTCTTATTATGTCAGGATGGTAGGCGTTGTACCATCAGATTTCTCCAAAGTTATAGAAGTCGGAGTAAACATTGAGAATGCATTCAAAAGTGGAAGAATTCAAGATAATTTGAATAACCAAGCTAATGAAGATGATTCCCAAGAGGAAGGAAGTGTTGACGTCAATGCAATTCAGGACTCCCATCAAATCCTGTCAGATCCAGATCCAGTACCTCAACATCAATATGCAGCGCCTGCTCAGTGCGAGCAGCGACTACCTCATAAACGAAGATTGACTCCTCCAAATCAACATCAGAATCGACAAGTTCGAAGACGGTTTCAGAATCAGGAGGTACCTCTAAGCGTTCCGAAGGAAGAAAATCGATGGTTTGATCTTATCCCAATGACTTACCGTCAACTATGGTCTTATTTTGCTAAAAACTCGGTAATGACTCCCAGAAAGATTAGAATTATGAAGTCTCGTCCACCGTGGTTCGACCCGAACGCCAGTTGCGAATTTCATGATGGAGCATTGGGGCATTCGATTGAAGAATGTAAAGTTTTCCAAGGGAAAGTGCAAGAAATGATTGATAATGAAGAGCTGACTTTCAAAGGAGGAAACCCAGTCTTGAATGGAACGCCGTTATGATCAGCTGTTTTGCTCTTGTTATTTTATTTGGTTAAAAGCATAATTAGCATGTGAGAACTTGTTTATCTTGAATAAGTAATGCAATAAATGTTTGTCTTGAGGAAACCCATTCGTTTCACTCTTTAAAAATGTTTTTTATAATGCCAAAATCACCCGATTTCTTTCTCACTTCGGTGAAGAATTGGGAGGAGGATGATGAAGTAAAACGTAGGATCTCTCGGTGTATGCTTTCGATTAAAACCCTACTGATGATGTAAGGCATTGTTTCAAACCTCCTAAATACCAAAGACATAAGGAAGTTAATCCATTTTTAACTCCTTCAAACCTTGATTGAGGATCTGCTTTATTTCTCCCAAACCCTTTCCAACTTCATTTTTAAACCTGGGGCAGGGAAATTTTCAGTCAGCTCGATTGAATACTTAAAATTTCAAAAAAAATTTGGGTGGGCACAAATAAGCTTTTGACCCTTATTCCTTTTGTTTTACCAAACGTAAACTAAACCTCGATATAACCCTTGAAAGTCCTAATTGAAGTAAGGTTTACTTCGAAAGCTGATGGGCTAAAGACGTGTCTACTTATGCGTCTAGCGGTATCTTACTGCAAGTGCACAGCCTATCGAAGTAATATTTAAGATTATCGATCCACAGGGATTCTATCGTTACTTAGTGCTAGATGAACTTCTAGTTTAGCTAAGGCGAATAGTTGTCACGATTGTTGTTGGTTTTCTAAGACTATTGAAGGCGGAATTAAATTTAAGTTTTTAATAAAATAATACTAAGACGGTCGGTATGTAATTATACTAACTTAGGTGGGTCAATCTAACCTAGGCTTATAAAGATGTTCACTTAATCTATTCGGTAGAGATTACTAGTTTAAATACCCTCAGCTCACACTCTCGTGGTCTTGAATCAGATCTTATCCCTAAAGCCCTATGCCTGCTCTCGCTAGCCCATAAGTGTTTAGAGGTAATTTTTGGAAACTAAATAATTCTAATTTATCTTAAAGCGCTCTCGCTGTATTTAATTTAAATGCCTAACTTTAGCTATCTGGTTAAAATCTCACACTCTCGTGGTCTTGACCCAACCTAATACCCTTTTCTTACTCTTGTAACGAAAAGGTCGAATTCAATTAAAAAGCATCAGCCAGAATGTTAAGCGATTAATTATTTTAGCCCATGGTTATATTTTACCGGTTAAGTTAGTTATAACTACATACCGCCCTAAGGTATTTAGCTACTCATCGAGGTTAAATCAGACTCAGAGTTAAATATTGACTTACTAATGGCAGAAAAATAAATAGACATTATAAATAAATTAAATTGCAATAATTGAAAAACCTGATTAACAAATATCTGAGTAGACCCCTTCTTCCACAGACCGGAAGGCTTGGAGTAGGCGGAAATAAAAATTAAAACGAATGCTGAAGGCTGGAAACAAATAAAAATATAACAATTCCCTAATGTTGGAAATTGTTACACAGTTGGTTTGGATACAAATAAAATAAGACAGGAATTAAAATAATGCTGGAATAATAATTCTGGTGGTAAGGTAATTCGGCAGAGCTTCCGCAGGAAATTTGGATAATGAAGTCTGTCCTGAGTTCTCCTGAGCTGGTCCTATTTATAGAGCTTCCAATGGGCTGGTGCCTTGGTCTTTTGCTTCATGGGCTTTGCTGGAGTGGTTGAGAAAATGTTGGAAAGTGGCAGCAGAAAATGGGAGAAGTCGTCCTCACGTGCTGCCTTGAGGAGAATTACTAGGAGGAGTGGTCTTTAGTGGTGGCCTGACGTAGTCTGAGTCAAAATCAAGTTATATCCTTGTCACGGGCGTGACAAGGTCTTCACGCTCGTTATTTGATGATTTCAAGTGTCACGGTCGTGACTACTTCCTCACGGTCGTGATGGCCCAAAGTAAGGTGTCACGGTCGTGACACCCTTGTAACGACCGTGGCCGTAACAAATTATGCAGACTTTTTGCAGGATTCTGTCTTGCTTTATTTCTTGTGGTTTCTTTCGTTCTTTTCTTCTTAATTCATGATTTGGCCTCACATAACGATGTACCTGCAAAATAGTAAGAAAAACTCGAGAAATCGAGCGTTAAAACGGTGAATGCGCGATAAAACGTCAATGAAATCTAGCGATATAATCGATGCGTTTTCTCGTCATCAAACTTCCCCAAACTTAAACCTTTGCTTGTCCTCAAGCAAATAGTCGGTTGAAAATCGGCGGACAAGATTTTATTCGCGCATACTCATAACAAACCGTCCGGTGGATCGTTTTGTCGGATAGTCCGGTACTTTTGATAGAACACTACCGATACACTAATGACATAAGCAACAAGCTATGTCGTCGACTTCCCGTCAAGCGAAACAATCGGCAATCACATTACGATTTCACCTAGAGTTTTTCGATCTTATTTCACCCGGTTTCGTTCTAGCGCAGTCACATTAAGCCCTTTGCCTTCGCACGCACGTAGTGGAGTAGCCGGTTAGCGATTTTGATCCTTTTTTAGCACGGGGTCTGGTACACGAGTGTGGTAACCCTTTATGTTTTATCCGATGCGGAGGTTGTGGGGGATCGAGCCGTAGCACGCCCTACCGAGTTCAGAACCAGTACCTCTGAACCAACCCGAAATGGAGTCCTTCTCATATTTCTCGTTTCTTATCTGCGACCGTGTACTTTGGTGCAATCTCTTTTCATTTTGCATTGAGATACGAAGGATCATTATTGATTAGGCATCAAACGCTTATATTCATCGGCTCCCCACGTGGTTTGTGTTCAGACGGTGCTGACTGCTAGTATAAACTACTGGGGGTTACTTTTGAACTGAAACTAAAGGTGCACTCACAATGGTGATCGGGATGGAATTTCTTAAGCAGGGGGTCGAAGATGTCAAGATTGTATTGGTCTTGTTTAATCGTTCCCGGCTTCATAATTACGAACCATTCGGTGGTAAGTCGGGTAATGCGAGTAATTAAAGATTTTTCTAGTATGGCTTAATAATCGGGGAAAGCTCGATATTAAAGAAAATAACGCACAGATTTGCTCATTTCATTGATTTGCTAAAAGGAATACAATGGAATTGAAAGTACACTGAAATGAAAAGTACCTCTCCCACACTATATCAGACATTGCCCTCAATGTTGTGATATAAATGCGGTACAAATACAGTACAAGACTAAAAATGAAAAACAACATAAAAGTAAACTACTGCTGCTGAGGACCGCGGGCTCGGTCTCTGGTGCGAGAGCGGCGTCTTGAGGGAGTCGCGTCGGGATCAGAGCCGGTGCCGGAGGTAGCAGTAATGCTGATGCGGAGCGCCTCGAGCTCGCCGAAAAGTTCTCCAAACCGCTCATTAGTGGCCTCCTGGTTGGCAGCAATAGTGCCGAGTAAAGCGTCATACTGTGCCTTCTGCTGACGCTCTAGTGCTGTGTTCATCAGGTTCTGCTGATGAATCGCAAGTAGGACGTCCTCAAGTGTGACGGCGGGAGCAGGGGGCTGTCGGGTGGAAGTCTCGGGGATGTCCTGGACATGCTCAGCTGCATCCATGGCGTCCTGCATCTCGTCCACTGGGGCGTCTGCCTGATCATCATGAGCCAGGATGTGATCGGCCGCTGCTGGTAAAACAAAGAGCCAGTTGGCTCGGTTGGCTGGGTCGATGCGTGTGCGGGACGACAGAGTGATGTGGTGGAAAATGGTGCCATTGACAACAGGGCTGTACCTGCCATCCTCTCGCTGCGCGATCAGGTGGGCGGACCGGCAGTAGCTCATGGTCAGGAAATCGGCGGCGAGGTGCGGCTGATTAGCGAGCGCGTCACCAAGCCCCAACTGAATGGCGAGGGTGGTGACAATGCCGCCAATGAAGAACGGGGATGAGCCTCGGTGCGCAATGGCCTGGATGTGGTAGAGCATAAAGGGGGCAGCGTTGATTGGCTCGTCATGAAGGGCACAGTATAAAAACAGAAGCTCCTTTGAGTTGAGCTTGTGGTTGCTCTCTCTAGCAAAGATTGTGTTGCAGATGACCCGGTGAAAGTAGCGGATAGCCGGGTTGTGGATGTGTGTGGCGTTGAGGCTCTGGAAGGTGGTCGCACGGGTGTTGGTAAGGTCGTGCCACAGAGTGAATGCTTGTTCACTGAAGTTGTCGGGCACGCGACGGTGGGCTTCGGTGCCGTGCTCGAAACCTAACAGCTCGGCAATCCTGGTTTGTGTGAGGTTGAACTCCCGGCCAAGCAGTCTGAATGTTACGCTGCCGGTAAGCTGACTCTGAGAACCGGGAGGGGTGATGTAGCTGTAAGAGCTGAGGAACTCCAGCGTCAGAAGTTCGAAAGTAGGCTGTGGCTGACGACAGAGGTCCCACAGGCCGACCTTCTGCAGTAGGCTTTGAACGCTGGACAACATACCGAGTTCTTGCAGACAGTCAGTGGCAATGTCCCGGGTGGGTTGCAGACCGCGGTTCTGGAAGCGGATGAAACGGTCTCTCTGGGTTACTCCGGCTTCTCCTTCTCTGAAAATGATGGAATCCATAACATGCAAGAGTGAAGAGTGAGGGTGGAAGGATTTTGTGAGGTTTTGGGAGAAGAGTGGTAGAATGAGGGAGATTGATGTTCGGGTTAAATACGGGACAGTTGAAATGAATTGGTTGATGGTAATGGTGGATTAATGGGGTAGTGGAGAGGTTATGGCGGTTTTGGAATGAGTGGGTAATGGTTTGGGTAGGTTATGGATGGAGAAGAAGAGTGGACACGATGAGAAACAGTTCTGTTTCTCACGATCTCTGTAATAGAGGTCGTCACGGTCGTGACATAGGCGTGACGGTCGTGACACGCTAAATGAGCACGTCACGATCGTAAGTGGGGCGTGACGACCGTGAGGCTATGTTGTGCTGATGAATTCCCAGAAAAGCACATTGTCTCACGTTATTTGTAAATTAATAATAATTTATTTTATTTAGTAGCACTTATATTAACACACACCATATTATATAGCAATTGCAACACAGTAGTATACGAACCTAAGATAAAATAGTGTAGTCATACAGTATATGGTCACACAGTGTATAGAAAAGAAATAGAAAAATTATATAAGCTGCGAAAAATGAAAAAATAATTGAAATAAAAAGTGCATGGCATAAAGAAAAATTGAAATTACATCAACTCAAATTATGTTATGAAATCGTTGCGAAAGATAAATTTAACTGGAAATGAAAATAATGATAAAAAATAATGAGAAAAAAATTAATAAACTAAATCACTGATAGCCGGTTCAAAGGCGTTTCTTCAGGTCTTCGATGGCGGAGTCCAGATGATAGAATTGTTCGCAGGCCATGTCAGTCAATCCCATGATGTCCAATCGCATACTCTTAATGTCTTCTCTGAATAGATTAATGTCAGTTTGATAGGCATTGAGAGTGTGCATGATGTTCTGCAAGTTGTTAGCGTACTCTCCGTGATTCGCTCCAGGGGTTTCATGAACTTTGTCAGTTGGGTCAATGTCATGGTATCCAGGAGGTGTCTCGGGGTCAGTTTCAACAGCGGTCATTATATCATCTGTTATCCTGTGAGACTGAGGTGTTTCAGGAGTGGCTGGATAATCAGGTGGGTTTAACTCATAAAGCCAATTATCCTTATTATGAACACTTACTTTAGCATGATTGGGCAATGTAAACAGGGTGACTACTTTGTTCCGGATCAGGTACTCAAAAGGTGGGCGTCCTAAATTCCTTATGATATGTCTATTGAAGCAGAATTTAAGATTCATCAGGCGTATGGTTCCCAGGCGGGTGCACCTGTCCAGTTGGTACCTAAGTCCTAAGGCATCAACAATCATGGTTATAAGACCTCCTACCACTATAGGTAATTCAGGTTCTTCTTGGATGCGGGTGAAGGTTTGCATCATGAAAGGTACACCATTAACAGACTGTCCAGTATTAAAACATGACATAATAAATAATTCATCCTTAGAGACTCCGGTAATGTTTTCTTCTTTTCCAAAGAAGGTATGGGCGAGGAATTTGTGGAAGTAACGGAGAGCAGGATTATGGATCTCATCATTGTTCATGTCATTTGGTTCAGGGTGGTAGTTTCCGGTCAGAGTTCCCCAAAAGAAATCTAGCTCCACATCCATCAATTCTACCTGTGTGGTAGTATAGGCAAAAGGTCCACTAGGGAATCCTAACAGGTCAGCTAGTTCTTTATGGTTAAAGTCGTATTCTATTCCAAATAGGCGGAAACTAATGAATCCTTTCCTAGACCCAAAACCGCGCTCAGGTAGGTAAAGTAGGGAACTAAGGAACTCAAGGGTGAGCTCACGGTAAGTCGCAAACTTGTGTTGGATCATTGCATTCTCCCATCCGAGTCGGTTGAACAAGTACATGACACTATCATGTATACCTAAGGTTTCCATAGTCCTATCATTTGGGTACAGGGTCAAATCCATTTGCCTCTATGATAACTCTTCGAACTTTATTCTTTGGTTCCTACCTCTAAATTTGGTTTCCATATAGTTAATTGGTTGGTTAGCCATGGTCAGTGAAAATACGGTGGAAACAAATCAGTGGAAAAGACTTTAGAAAATCTGTAAAAAGTGATTTAGGATAAAAATAAGAAAATGAAATGCTAAAAATGTAATGGCGATAATAGTAATGTAGAATAAAACTAACAAAACAATTTAAACAGATAGTAATAACGATAATTAAAAATGCTCAAAAAAAAGAAAAGAATAGTTAAAAATAGGTAAATAAGTGAATGGGTTGCCTCCCACTAAGCGCTGTTTTTATTGTCAAAAGCCTGACGTAACGCTGAGGTTTAGACTAATCAGGGGAATTAGCGGACAATTTCAAAAGTTTTAGATCATTCGTATAGTCTCTATTTTCAACTTTGTGATAATGTTTTAGGCGCTGTCCGTTTACTATGAATGGTTCATTGTTCCTACCCTTGATTTCTATTGCTCCACTTGGGAATACTTTAGTTATATCAAAGGGTCCTGACCATCTAGACTTTAATTTTCCAGGAAAGAGCCTAAGTCTTGAATTAAAGAGGAGTACAACGTCTCCCACACCGAATTCTTTCTTAGATAGGCGTTTATCATGCCATCGCTTGGTTCTTTCCTTATATAGCTTAGCATTTTCATATGCATCTAACCTTAATTCTTCTAATTCGTTAATGTCTAGATTCGCTTTTCTCCTGCAGCATTATAGTTCATATTGAGAGTTCTTATCGCCCAATAAGCCTTGTGTTCTAGTTCTACTGGGAGGTGACAAGATTTTCCATAAACTAGTTTGAAAGGTGTAGTACCTATGGGAGTCTTGTAAGCGGTCCTATAAGCCCATAGAGCTTCATTAAGTTTAGATGACCAATCTTTCCGAGATATGGCGACAGTCTTTTCTAAGATTTGTTTAATCTCTCGGTTTGAGACTTCGACCTGTCCACTTGTTTGTGGGTGATATGGTGTAGCCACACGGTGTCTCACTCCATACTTAGATAGTAATTTGTCAAAGATTTTTGAAATGAAGTGCGAGCCACCGTCACTTATGACGAGTCGAGGTACACCAAATCTGGGAAAGATTATGTTTTTGAAAAGCTTTATTACTACTCGTGCATCGTTTGTAGGAGAAGCTATGGCTTCGATCCATTTCGAGACATAATCAACAGCTACGAGTATGTAATTATTACCGAAAGATGATGGGAATGGTCCCATGAAATCTATTCCCCAGACGTCGAAGATTTCTACTTCCAAAATTCCCTTTTGGGGCATTTCATCTCTTCTTGAAATATTGCCGGTGCGTTGACACCGATCGCAACTTATAACAGCGATGTGGAAATCCTTCCATAGATTAGGCCAGTATAAGCCGGCTTGCAAGATTTTTGCACAAGTCTTGGAAGTGCTTGCATGTCCACCATAAGGAGATGAATGACATTGAGTAATGACATCTTCTATTTCTTCTTCGGGAATACATCGGCGAAAGATTCCATCTGGTCCTCGTTTGAACAATAATGGTTCATCCCAATAGTAATGTTTCAGATTATGAAAGAATTTCTTTTTCTGCTGATAGGTTAGATCTGGTGGAAGAGCTCCTGCGGCTAGGTAGTTGACAATGTCAGCGTACCATGGCAGTCCTACAGTTGTCTGTAATGTTTCCATGGGTTCTGGTTCATTTATATCTAACTTCGCTAGGTCGCTTCCTATTTGTGCTATCAGCTGTTCATACGGAAAATCATCGTTAATCGGCACTTGTTCGGGTTTAATACTTTCTATTCTAGATAAATGGTCCGCTACGACGTTTTCAGTACCTTTTTTGTCTTTTATCTCTAGATCAAATTCTTGTAAGAGTAAAATCCATCTTAAGAGTCTTGGCTTAGCATCCTTCTTAGTTAATAGATATCGGATAGCAGCGTGGTCTGTGTAAATGATTATTTTCGCTCCGACTAGGTAAGAGCGGAATTTGTCAAGCGCAAAGACAACTGCTAACAATTCTTTTTCTGTAGTAGTGTAGTTCATCTGGGCAGAATCCAAGGTTCTACTGGCATAGTAAATCGCATGGAGTTTCTTTTCTTTTCTCTGACCCAGGACGGCGCCTACAGCATAGTCACTCGCATCGCACATGATTTCAAAAGGTAATCTCCAGTCAGGGGGTTGCATGATTGGTGCGGTGATGAGGGCTGTTTTTAGAGTTTCGAATGCCTTAAGACAATCTTCATTGAATATGAACTCAGCGTCTTTCATTAATAAACCAGTAAGAGGTTTAGTAATTTTCGAGAAATCTTTGATGAATCGTCGGTAAAAACCGGCGTGTCCTAAAAAGCTTCGTATTTCTCGAACGGTTTTAGGAGGTTGAAGATCTTTTATTACTTCAATCTTAGCTTTATCGACTTCAATTCCCTTATCTGATATTACATGACCTAATACTATTCCTTCGTTGACCATAAAATGACATTTCTCTCAGTTAAGCACGAGATTCACTTTTACACATCTTTCTAACACCATTTCCAAGTTCGATAAACATCCTTCAAAGCTTTGCCCGCATACAGAGAAGTCGTCCATGAACACTTCCATGATGTTGTCTATAAAATCTGCGAAGATTGACATCATACATCTTTGAAAGGTTGCAGGAGCGTTGCATAATCCAAAGGGCATTCGCCTATAAGCGAATGTTCCATAAGGACATGTGAATGTAGTCTTCTCTTGATCATCAGGATGGATAGGGATTTGGAAAAATCCTGAGTAACCGTCAAGATAACAGAAGTAAGAATGCTTGGCTAATCGTTCTAACATTTGATCTATTAAAGGTAGTGGGAAATGATCTTTCCGAGTGGCTTTGTTTAGTTTACGATAATCTATGCACACTCTATATCCCGTCACTACTCTTTGCGATATCGATTCGCCTTGAGCGTTTTTCACAACAGTGATACCTCCTTTCTTTGGCACTACATGTATTGGACTAACCCATTCACTATCAGAGATTGGATATATTATCCCGGCATCTAATAATTTCTTGACTTCTTCCTTTACTACAGTGCTAAGGGTTGGGTTAATTCTTCTTTGAGATTCTCTGGAGGTTCTGCAATCTTCTTCTAGCAGAATGCGATGCATGCAAACTGAAGGACATATTCCTTTGAGATCAGATATGTTATATCCTAATGCAGTTGGATATTTCTTCAAGACATCTAAAAGTTTCTTTGTCTCTATGGTTCCTAAACTGGAATTCACTATAACTGGTCTTTTACATTCAACGTCTAAGAATTCGTACCTTAGGTTATTAGGTAAAGTTTTTAATCCTAATGTAGGTTTATCTTTACTTGGCATGGGATCCGGTGTAAGTGCTAAACTTTCGCTTAGACTATCATCCTGATACGGTTTTTGCCAATTATCATCTTCGAGAATTGGAGGGATTTGAATTTTCATTATTTCAGAATAAGTGGTCTCTTCCAGTTCCATTTCTCTTACACATTCGTCAATTACGTCCATTAGATAGCATGTATCCTCTATAGCTGGTGATTGTAAGAATTGTGTTAAAACAAATTCGACTTTCTCTTCACCTACTTCAAAGGTTAGCTTTCCTCTTTTTACGTCTATTATAGCTCCGGCGGTAGCTAAGAATGGTCTTCCTAGTATGATAGGTGTAGTGGAGTCTTCAGAGATGTCCATGATTATAAAATCAGTAGGAATGTAGAATTGTCCTATACGTACTGGGACGTTTTCTAGTATGCCTACAGGATATTTAACAGAGCGATCGGCTAGTTGAACAGACATTTTAGTTGGTCTTAGGTCTCCCATGTCTAGCCTTTTGCAAATCGTTAAGGGCATAACACTGATACTGGCTCCTAAATCGCATAGAGCTTTGTCAATGACGAATTTTCCTATTACACAGGGTATAGAGAAACTTCCTGGATCTTTTAGCTTAGGAGGCATATTATTTTGAATTATGGCGCTACACTCGGCAGTAAGTGTAACTGTTCCGTTATCCTCTATCTTTTTCTTATTGGATAAGATTTCTTTTAAAAACTTGGCATACGAGGGTATTTGGGTAATTACTTCTGTAAACGGAATAGTAATATTCAACTGTTTCAGAAGTTCGACAAATTTCTTAAATTGACCCGTCGTCTTGGAACTTATTAATCTTTGAGGGTACGGAATTGGGGGTTTATAGGGTGGTGGAGGCACATAAGGTTGTTCTTTCTCCACTACCTCTCGACTTTCATCTTCCTTTTCTTCTGGATCATTCACCACTTCAGTCGGTTTATCCGGTTTTTGGTACATGGCTGGATTGTCAAGTCTTGGATCGGTAGGTCCGTCAAGTTCCTTGCCACTTCTTAATATTACAGCGTTAGCATGTCCTTTCGGATTAGGTTGAGGTTGTCCAGGGAATACTCCAGCTGGTGCAGCAGTAGGTGCTTGTTGTTGAGCTACTTGTGAAATCTGAGTTTCAAGCATTTTGTTATGGGTAGCTAGTGCATCTACTTTGCTTACTAATTGTTTAATCTGCTCACTAGTGTGAATGTTTTGGTTTAAGAAGTCCTTGTTTGTCTGAGATTGGCTAGCTATAAAGCTCTCCATCATCAATTCAAGGTTCGATTTTCTAGGGATATTAGGAGCAGTCTTTTGATATCCTGGTGATGTAGCTAGTGCTTGACCTGGTGCGTAATAAGCATTGTTATTCTTATAGGAGAAATTCGGATGATTCTTCCAACCTGGGTTGTATGTGTTTGAGTAAGGGTTTCCTTGAGCATAATTCACTTGATCAGTGGGAGTTCCTGCCAATAGTTGACAATCAGAGACTTCGTGTCCTGGGACTCCACATAACTCACAGTTAGGTGTTACTGCAGCCACGGTGGCTGCAGGTGTTATGGCCAAGTTATCGATCTTTTGGCTTAGTTGGTCAAACTTCGCATTGACTTGGTCCATACTACTTACTTCGTACATACCTCCCTTTGTTGGTTTCTCAGTTGCGACTCTCTCGCTTCCCCAAAGGTAATGGTTTTGAGCCATACTTTCGATAAGTGCATAGGCATCATTATATTCTTTGTCCATCAATGCACCACCCGCGGCAGCGTCGATTGTCATTCTTGTATTGTACAAGAGTCCATTATAGAAGGTATGGATGACCATCCATTCTACTAATCCATGATGTGGACAAAGTCTAAGTAGATCCTTATAGCGTTCCCAAGCTTCGAATAATGATTCACTTTCTCTTTGCTTAAATCCGTTGATCTGAGCTCTCAGCATAGCTGTCTTGCTAGGTGGAAAATACCTATTCAAGAAAACTCTCTTAAGTTGTTCCCACGTAGTTACTGAGTTCGAAGGCAGAGATTGAAGCCATGCTCTTGCTCTGTCTCGAAGCGAAAAAGGAAATAAACGTAGTCTAATAGCTTCTTGGGTAACTCCATTGGCTTTTACGGTATCTGCATATTGCACAAAGATCGAAAGATGAAGATTCGGATCCTCGGTAGGATTTCCGGCGAATTGATTTTGTTGCACGGCTGATATCAATGATGGTTTTAGTTCGAAATCATTTCGGTTGATAGCCGGTGCTGCAATGCTTGAATACGGTTCACCTTGCGAAGGATTAGCGTAATACTTGAGTGAATGAGTTTGTTCTTCAGCCATTCCTGTGTTTTCTGATTTTACGACTGGTTCAGGCGGATCTAATTGAAGATCTGGAATGTTGGAATTATTTTCAAAATCGAGTATACGTCTTCTTACGTGTAAGAAGCGTTCCGATTCAGGGATTAGAGGTTGCAAGTCTTCGCTTTTGGAGCGAGTACGTGGCATACACTCGGAGATTAGATTAAATTAAATAGTTGATACCTTAGTCTAGACAATGCTACCTAAGTGCACTAGTAACTAAATTAAGGAATCCCCGGCAACGGCGCCAAAAACTTGATGGGCTAAAGACGTGTCTACTTATGCGTCTAGCGGTATCTTACTGCAAGTGCACAACCTATCGAAGTAATATTTAAGATTATCGATCCACAGGGATTCTATCGTTACTTAGTGCTAGATGAACTTCTAGTTTAGCTAAGGCGAATAGTTGTCACGATTGTTGTTGGTTTTCTAAGACTATTGAAGGCGGAATTAAATTTAAGTTTTTAATAAAATAATACTAAGACGGTCGGTATGTAATTATACTAACTTAGGTGGGTCAATCTAACCTAGGCTTATAAAGATGTTCACTTAATCTATTCGGTAGAGATTACTAGTTTAAATACCCTCAGCTCACACTCTCGTGGTCTTGAATCAGATCTTATCCCTAAAGCCCTATGCCTGCTCTCGCTAGCCCATAAGTGTTTAGAGGTAATTTTTGGAAACTAAATAATTCTAATTTATCTTAAAGCGCTCTCGCTGTATTTAATTTAAATGCCTAACTTTAGCTATCTGGTTAAAATCTCACACTCTCGTGGTCTTGACCCAACCTAATACCCTTTTCTTACTCTTGTAACGAAAAGGTCGAATTCAATTAAAAAGCATCAGCCAGAATGTTAAGCGATTAATTATTTTAGCCCATGGTTATATTTTACCGGTTAAGTTAGTTATAACTACATACCGCCCTAAGGTATTTAGCTACTCATCGAGGTTAAATCAGACTCAGAGTTAAATATTGACTTACTAATGGCAGAAAAATAAATAGACATTATAAATAAATTAAATTGCAATAATTGAAAAACCTGATTAACAAATATCTGAGTAGACCCCTTCTTCCACAGACCGGAAGGCTTGGAGTAGGCGGAAATAAAAATTAAAACGAATGCTGAAGGCTGGAAACAAATAAAAATATAACAATTCCCTAATGTTGGAAATTGTTACACAGTTGGTTTGGATACAAATAAAATAAGACAGGAATTAAAATAATGCTGGAATAATAATTCTGGTGGTAAGGTAATTCGGCAGAGCTTCCGCAGGAAATTTGGATAATGAAGTCTGTCCTGAGTTCTCCTGAGCTGGTCCTATTTATAGAGCTTCCAATGGGCTGGTGCCTTGGTCTTTTGCTTCATGGGCTTTGCTGGAGTGGTTGAGAAAATGTTGGAAAGTGGCAGCAGAAAATGGGAGAAGTCGTCCTCACGTGCTGCCTTGAGGAGAATTACTAGGAGGAGTGGTCTTTAGTGGTGGCCTGACGTAGTCTGAGTCAAAATCAAGTTATATCCTTGTCACGGGCGTGACAAGGTCTTCACGCTCGTTATTTGATGATTTCAAGTGTCACGGTCGTGACTACTTCCTCACGGTCGTGATGGCCCAAAGTAAGGTGTCACGGTCGTGACACCCTTGTAACGACCGTGGCCGTAACAAATTATGCAGACTTTTTGCAGGATTCTGTCTTGCTTTATTTCTTGTGGTTTCTTTCGTTCTTTTCTTCTTAATTCATGATTTGGCCTCACATAACGATGTACCTGCAAAATAGTAAGAAAAACTCGAGAAATCGAGCGTTAAAACGGTGAATGCGCGATAAAACGTCAATGAAATCTAGCGATATAATCGATGCGTTTTCTCGTCATCAAAAGCATACTCAATGAGATAACGTTTCCTGACTCCTATGAGCTATGCTCAACTATTTATATTGGCTTATAAATTAATTCATGTCCTAACTAGTGACTTTGTCACAAGTGGTCGTGATATCTCTTTTTCAAAACTTCAAGACAGACATATATGTTGCATTAACGGTTTCAGAATTAACATCTCATACGTGTTGATCTTTGCCGAGGTCATAGAAAGTTTACACATGAGTATCAACATTAAGCTTGTTCTATTTTGAAGACTCTGATGACCTGGGGCAAGTTATTCCCAAATGGTTATTCTATGCAAATTTGACTTCTTCTAGAGATCTACTTCTGAAGACTTATTTATAGTACCATCAATCAGATCCGATTACGTCGAGATTCGACGAATCTCTCTAAGAGTTTGAAGACAGTGGGACGCCTTGTTTTCTGTAAAATCCTCTTGGAATAACTTCTTCTCATATCCATATGACTTGGGGCAATTGAGACGCGAAGATTATCTTTCCCGCATAACAAGTTTTGTTCAAAATGGCGACTACTACACAATTCATCAAGCCAGAATTACCTTGTTCTTATAACATTCTTCATGTCCCCAATAAATTTTATTTTTGGTGGTCATGACAATTCTTCGATGAAACTTTTCGATGCAAGAACACCTAGTGATTTGCTCAACTTCACTTCCCCAATGAAGTAGATGCTATTTTAATCCTCAGTGAATCTTCTCCAACTTCACCTTCCTCAGTGAAGTGGATGTATTTTACTCCTCAATAGATCTTCTTGAACTTCATATCCCCAGTGAAGTGGTTGTTACTGTACACCCTAGTGGATCTCTACAATGTTAATCTTCTCCAGCAAGGCGGATGTTTATTTCATCCCCGTGAAGTTTTTACGACATACTCAACAACCATGTTATCCGGCAAGATTAAGTTGTTATATCCCCGAATGGATTGATCTCTATTCCCTAATAGAGGCTTGTGAAGCTCTGAAACAGGATTAAGATCCTATATCTGGTTCTCCGTATATCCCCAGTGATACTTCTATCTTTGAAGATTGGTCGGATGTTTGTTTCGAGATGTTTATCCCATCTCCGTTCGTTGCTTTCGTCTGTTTTGTCAGCATAAGCATACACATATCATATAAGTAGATAACATAACATTTGCATTTGTGCATCTTTGTGTGTGTGTCGCTTTGGGCGTGTCTTCTCCTTCCAGGTAGAATTGTCATCCATAGGCATAAAAAGCTCAATATTTCTATTTTCCCCACGAAGTTCGATCCTCGTGGAAGACGGTTGCTTTAGTACATCCCCATTTGAGTTCATACCTCAATGGTCGAGTCTTGCTTGACAGTTTCGCTCCGGTTATTCCCGGAAGTGAACTTAGGTTCTTGACAATCACACTTCTTCGGACATTTTTTTCCCCCAACTTTTGAACATGGATCAAGTGTGCATTTATTTTTGCACTGTGCTCCACAGGAAAAGTCTTCATGAAGACATTTGTTGAAGACAGATATTTCTCCAACGATATTACAAGACATCTTTCCAACAATCTACATCTAGTTTGCAAGTAACCTCTTTATTTGAGCAACCTCTTTAGTTGAGCAACTCGTTTTGATCAAAACGACAAATGACAGTCTCCTCAAAACAGTTTGTATATCCCCAATGGGTTATCAAGATTATCAACTCGTCAAATGGCACCTCCCCGGAAATCCACCAGAGTGGTTCATCGAAGACTTCACAGATGTTTTCTCTTTATTTGAGAAACGTTCACCTCAAGAAGTTCACACACTTACAACTACAACAAGATACTCTTCAGGAATTTATTCCCCAGTGAGTTCATTACACAAGTTTACTTCCTTCAAGTGACATCTCCCCGAAGAAGTGGAAGAAGTTTATCACAATAGTCTCTCTTTATTTGAGAAGACATACACTACAACTCAACCGGTCTACAACTCATTTGAAGATCCCCGGTGAAGCTTTACAAACTACATCTACAATTTACAACCACAATGACAAATTACATCTACAAAATCTACAACCCCTTTGTGAAGACGTTCTCGCGAGTTTTCTTCATTCTAGGCAGAGACTGAGACCAGCTCATGGCACCCATACCATGACGCACGGGGAAGTTTTTTTTTCAACAATCATTCAAACATCTTACATTTCCTGGTTAATCTTGACAATAGATTCCCAGAAGACCTCGACAGTAGGTGGTACCATTGCATTTCCCGGTGAATCTTGACAGTAGACTTCCGGAAGACTTCGACGGAAGTATTTCTCCAACAGACTACAACATAGAATCTCGACAGCAGATTCCCCAGAAGTTCTTGACAATAGATACTTTGACAAAAGCATCCTTACGTGAAGTTACCATACTCGACATAGACTTCTCCGACTGATATCTTGGGATCATTACATTTGACATATGCAGTAGGATCTTTAATTGGATTTTTCTCACTAGTGCCTTTGCAACATATCTACAAACACCTTGTGATTGATATTTTCCCGCAGAGTCTCGTTTTGTTGAGCTTGTTCTTCCCGTGTGTTGCGTCTGGTTTCCCCCTGTGATTTCTTTTCTTCACAGGACTTGCGTCTTGCGTATCACATTATTGCATATCATTTGCATTCGGTGGTTTCTTAGGGCCAAAAATTCGCGCAATGTTTGTATTTAAGTCCCTCCTATCTCGTCGAAACGGAGATTTAGATCTCCATATCTCCGGATAGAAGTAACTTAAATAGGGGCATCTGTTGCACCCTAATTTTTGACCATAAGATCCCATCTATTTTTGCCTTTTTTCTTGTTATTTGACTTTATTTTAGTATTCAATATTTATATGACTAACCAATTTTTGTGCAGACGCAGTAATATCGAGTGGAAGTAGCGTTCATTCTCACGATCGATCATCCACACATAACTTATTATCCTAACCGTTTTGTTTATTTTTGCTTTGTGAGGTTAGGTTCGCTACTGAAAATTCAAGAAACCATGAAGACTTTATGTGCAATTATTATAATCTAGAAGCTCGCCTCATGTGTACCCCTTCTGAGATTAAGCTCATCAGTCGATTCAAGATTCTCGCTTGTGATACGAGTTTGTAGACTAATCCAAATTGTGAATGCAAAAGCAAGTTCAAAGTTCCTACATCGATTCAAAGGAGTTCAAGAATTTTAAAAAACGATAAATAGCTCATTTTTTACTTAAAGCTCGGGATACATTGGTCCATATGCTCCACAAATTGCAAGTGTTCAAGAATGCCAAAATTACCATTTTTTCGAAGATATCATCACCGACTCAAGACTTCTTAATTGGTTACAACGTCTTTGGTTTCCAACACAAAGGCATTAAAAATTATTGGAGATAAAAGATCATTTATATGGAGTTTAAACTACTTGGTAATTAACGGTTCATAATAGTATAAAGTAGTGCAGGATATCATACAACTTTTTTTTTACAAAGCTGTGATAATGAGTACAGCTGGAGACATCAATTTACTCTGGGCGGAAACTTGATTCAAATCCTCAAATCATTAGGAATCTAACGATGCATTTTGCATTACATAAGTTACAAATTTACACTACACCAAACCAAGTTGTGGTCGTTTACATCATAAACTACATTGAGGTTGTCGTGTTATATGTTTTCAAGCTGATAACAAATATTATACTCAACTAAGGCACCACACATGACCATTAGCTAAATACTTCAAAACGTTACGAAGGATGGGTTACAAGAAGATTCACAAATGATAAAAGCTACAGAATTACACCATTACAACAGTATAGCAATGTCAAATGCGAGAATATCGCTTTACTTTGTTCTAGGTGGCGGATTAAACTCCAACGGTACTCCTCCCACTTAACAAGCTCAGCATGACATTTCCAAAATCGCTCAGACTCAGCAGCGGCATCGTATCCTGTTAATAACAGCAAGCAGTGTTAATATTTTGAGAACAAGTCATCAATGTTTTATCAGCAAATCTCCCTCAGCGAAGACATGACCAAAACAAAGGCAAGTTCACAGTTTGTTTACAACAGGTATTGATATCCAAGGCAATGATCAAAGAATACTTTGGTTGGCATAAAATGGGGCCATGTTGAAACAACGGATGTTTACAGACTTCGACACAATTTAAGACAGTTCGGCAAGAATCTTAAAAGCAAGAGTGATATAATTAATCACCAAGGGTAGATAAATTGCAGTGTAAAAACCCCATCTTTGGTACGCATGGGCGATGCCTTTAACACCATCTAACAGTCACGAGACAGCAGCATGACTCAACGAGAAGATTAATTCCAGATCTTTCTCCAACACGTTAAGCCAGATATCTGCTGTACACAACACCATTGTAAGTAGAAGAATGTTATGATATCATTCAAAACTGAAAATACTCAGAATCCATATACACCAAGAAGGATAATTACACGTTTACGCTCGCATTCGTATGATATCGCCGACATCACCGCTTCCATGCTTGGACGAATAGAAAGAAGAATTTTATTAGTTCATTGATCCACATAAAATTTAGTCCAAATTTAATTATGAGGGTGAAGCTTGATTGAGAGGAAATTCTGAGTAGGGGCATGAGCAACCTGTGAATTTAGAGGATGAGGGTCGACTCTGACATGAACTTGTGATAGATAACATCCACAGGTTGCATTTGTGGGAAATACCACACAACACCGAGGCAAACCGCTGTGGCAGATGACTCCGGTTACGACAACATTCCTGGCATATAAGAAAATTTATTAGTACAAATTAACACAATTCAGTTCAGAACAGGCTCGATGAAAGACAAGGACTGTCAATTGAATTACCAACATCATTCTGCAGCTCCTCGACCCGTTGAAAATACAAAGCTTTGCCAACGAACAATTAATATCCATCACAGTAATCAAGAATTAAATCCTATCTTGATTCCCCAACCTGCAAAGAACGTTGTCCAAGGATCAAAATACATTATCAAGCACCACAGAAACAGAGGCATAAATGTATCAATTTAAAAAGAGTGCAAACTTGATCTCAAAGCTATTGGTAGTACTCACTATTGTTAGCCAAGTTTGTGCATTAAGAACGAAAGCCATGATACAAGTAGACTTTAGCTTCCTCCTACCTTTGTTACATCCCACGCCGGTACAAAACCTTCCTCGAGCTCCCGCCGCCAATAACACCCAACTGGCGCAATCCACCATTCATTCGAAACTCGACCTGCCCAAAGTAACAAAGGAGGAAATGAGAGCCCAACAGAAAATTCATGACTAGCATTGAATCAATTATTGATGATGGCTCAACCTGGTCACGAAGGTAACTTAGAAGCTGAACATGGTTTTGAAGAATCCAAACAAGTTGCTTGCTCTCTTTGTCACGACCATAATACAAGACTTCCAAGTTCCTTTTTGATTCTTCTTCAAGAATCTAGGCTTACTAGTTCTACTGAAAGAGGTCCCCCATCATGGACCCAACTTCGCCGATCAGATAAAGAACCCATGCCTGTCTGTAACACCAAGGAGGCAGACAAAACGACTATTTTAGAACACATTCTTCAGGAATCTAGGCCATTGTTCCCTGCAACACAACATAGGAAGTCAGTCGTGAATACTTGGCGTCTCAATCAGTACCTCTAAAACAAGAATATTAAGGACTCAATTGATGATGACATTATTGAGCAAGACATGATCAAAGAACATATTCTGTTAAAACACTCACAATAGGTTGCAACAGAAAATTTGAGGGCATTGAAGACACCTGCGAAACTTAAGAATGCACCCGGTCTAAAGAGCCACCTACTTGCAAGTCACCTGTCCTGTCAAAATGAGAAATATCGTGGAAAACAGGCCGCGGCCAAGAGCGCCGTCCATCTTCGTTATTAAGTCATTCAAGCTCCAAAAGAGGCAACCTGTCATAAGGAAAATCAAGTAGTTACGACATAGAAGAATCCAAGCATACGAGTTTCCATTTGCCTCCATAGCATAAAAGAAAGTTACCGCATAAGAGGGACTCAAGTTTCGAATCAAAGCTTTATGAAGACAACTTGGGGATTCACCGTCGCAAAGCCTTCGAAGAAGAACGATGCCGATTTTCTATGTGGTGAATGGTAAAAGTTGGATGTTTAAGTTCTGCAAGGAGCTGTGAAGAACTTCGAATCTACCGCAATACTCGATACAGACTTTCAACCAAATCCAACACAATATCAAAATCCTTCAATGCATCCTGCAAGCACATCAGAAAGAAGAAGAGGATTCATCAGATAAAAATGAAACTTTCCAAAACAGGACAAAACAAAAACAGAATTAATTCAAATTCCTCAAGAGGGAATCGTCACCATCAATTTGTTCCAAATCCAACCAAACATGCTACGCCGGAATTGGAAATGCCATCATTACTCTTCAACTCTCCTTGCATCCTACAACCCTATATAAGGACACGTATCAGAACTAGAAAGGACACAAAAAAAACACACAACGAAATACGTAAACCATACAAAATCAACATCCCCAAAATCCCATTAAAAAAAACCTAAAATCAAGAGAAATAAGAGCTTATCTTTTGAAGCCTCGCCGAAACCTCCCATTTCCGTCCATCGCAACCTTCGCCGCGAAGCCAACGACGCTAAACCCTTACCATTTTTGCAAGATCACGAGCTTCCCCCCTTCATTCGTCATCCGCCGCCGTTGAGATCACTGCACCGGAAACCCTTTCACCCAGATCCATAACCGTTGTCACCACCATCGAAACCTGAAGCACCACCATCGTATGATTTACGCTTGCTAAATGGTTTTCTTCCTTTTTTTATTTACACAGGAGAGGACGAACAGGGGAGGATCGAAAGGAAAAATGATGAATGAAATGCGAAGAAAGGAGAAGAAGCTAGCGAGGAGGAGAATGAGAAGAGCGATCGAGGGAGAAAGAGGGATTCACAGTGAAGAGAGGAGACGGAAAGGGGATTAGGGATTTCTGAATCGGCTTTTATGTCGTTGTAATCGCGTGTGTGTATATTCATCATAATACAGTGAACCCTCACACATCCACACCACACACTTCACTCACCACACGATCCCACAATCATATCGCGCACGACCACGATAACTCCTATGCGCCCACGCACACGATAACCACCAGCTCACCTTAATCTTCCGTTTTTATTAATCGTTAACAAGCCTTAATTACCTCATTAGCCCAAATTAAACCATTAATCAGCTCTAATTAACCTATTTAATCAATTAATTAATCCTTTTATTAATTAACCCTTTTAAAACAAGCCACCCTCTTTTATATTTCTAACTAATCGTTTTTTTAAATAACTATTTTTCTTTCCTAAGTTAATTAGTCTTATTAGATCACTTTTTTTAATCAATTATCTTGTAATTATCTGAATTAGTACCCCTTTTTAGTTAACCTATGTTTTCTAATTAATATCTTTTTTTTTTTTTTAAATTTAAATAACTTTTGTCTAATAATGAACAACCTTCTACACTTTAAATAATAATAATAAACTTTCTGTAAATCTAAAATCAAATTTTAACCTTTATAATATAATTTAATAAAAAAAAAACTAAAAAAATCATTTTATTAATTAGTTTGTTTTTATGTAATCATTGAAACCTTTTAATGAAATTTAACTTTAATAATATTTCTTTTCACCTAATAATAATAACTAAGATCATTTAGTTAATAGAAAATTTTCTTAATTAAAACATGATAATTTAAAATAATTTCTATCAAAACTTATCTAAAAAAGAAAACTAATCGTCTTATAATTAAAACTAATATAACTTTTTTGAAAATCGATTCATATAGCCTAACTCAACTTTTCCTAAAACAAGATAATACGACTCTTTTCTCGTAAAATCAAACTCATCATAAATTAATCAAACGCCGCCTAAAATCAATCGACACTTTCTTATAATCCAACATCCCGTCTAAAATCAATTAACAGCGTAAAAACAACTTAATCGCACACATCACATTCACGACACTCGCACTTACACTCTAGCGCTTTCATGCGTACCTGTATGGTTTACTTTTCTGCAATTTATTTTACAGCCATTTAATTTTATCGCATTAACATCATTGCATCGTATCCGCCCAAAGGAAAAACCTACACATGAGTCAACACTTGTGTGTAGTTGCATATCATCTGCATCATTATCCCCACGATCCTTGATCCCATTCAAGTCGATCTTCTTAGGATAGATCCTACCCCATAGGAAGGACCTTGTCTTTATTCTTTACAAATTAGACAAACACAAAACAATCAACAATACAAACTTTTCAAACACAAATAGAGAATAGATGTTAATCATCTTAAGTGAGATATAATCTCCACCTCCACAATAATACAACCAAACATGTAGGAACTTTGCCTTAAGAGCGATAAAGGCATACTTGGCGACCATCCGAGTATTTAAGACCTTTTCTTAAGACGATGCAAAGACCATTTCCTACAACCCCTCTTACATTTGTGGCGGTTATCTCTCCCTTAAAATGAAGACTCGTCTCTTCTCCTAAACCCAATCAAAACAACTACCCTAAACCCGTAGGAACTTTGATCACAGTCAAAGATCTCCTCTAACCCTTTAGGGGAACTACAAATACTCTGATTCCACTCCTGTAAGGATATGTAGGCATAAGATGCGACGTCTTATCGAGTATACTTAGAAATAAACCACTAGGGTCTTTCAACCATTAAGCAGATAAACATATAGCAATAAACAAACATAAAACAAGAGGTTCCTGTAGAGTACTACAGAAACTTAGGATGCTAATACCTTCCCTAAGTTTAACCAACCCCCGAACCTATAACAATCTAAACCTTGCATTTGCATTGCATTGTGGGAATTTCGATCTTTATCCCTTCCTTTGGACAAATCAAAGTTCGGTTGCAAAATGAATTAGAGATTCAAACTAATTAATAGTTTGGTATTCAAATTTCACCGCGACACATGTGTAGTGGTTATAACATTCATGAAATTAATGTTTATTTTTGTAGAAGAGGAAACAACCAAATGGATACGAGTGTGAGTATTATGTAATGAAACACATGTTAAACATTGTCTTTGCCTACATTGTTGATAAATGAGATCAGGCATGTATTATATATGTAATGAATTGTTTACAATAACATATTATTATTTAAGTTGACTATGATTATCATATATGTACGATATTCACATTTTGCACTTTTTTATGTAGACGTTTAACGACGATACACCAATCCATGCGAAGACTTTGTAGACATTCGTAAACGTTGGATGTATATATTAAATGCGCTTAAGGGTCCTCAAACATGAGCTTAATTTCTAACATGTGTGTGTGTGTGTGTGTGATGTATATTTGAGTTTGAGTGCTGTAAATTACATTTTTTGATTTGATGAAATAAATAAGTATTTGAGTTTGAGTTCAATTGTTGTTTCTGTTCTGATACAGGTTATAAAATGTTTCTGTTCTGTCACAAAAAATACAGGGTAAAAAATGGAAAATTTTCAAAATGCAGAAATATATTTTTTAAAAAACCATATAATTTAACAATTGTTGTTATATATGACCGTGGTTGTATAGTGAACATTGTCCATAATAATATATATACTAAAAATGTGCTGCTGAGAATCGAACCTGTAACCTTTAATATATTACAATAGTTAGGTAAAGAAATCGTGGTAATATGTCTCGCGCTTTCAGGTTTTATACAATGGTCATTAGACTGTGAATTTAATTAACGCATATACAACCACACAATTCATAACAATGGACAGTCTTGCATGATAATGTATCTTTTCCAACCGTTGTTGCCTATGTTTTCCGTAGTAATGCTTACTAGAAAAAAGGTGCGTGTATGAGTATATATATCTGTATGTGGAAAAAGGCAAAGAGGATGCAAGAAAAGTAAGATGCAAAAAGAAATTTTAAGTTTAGAGTCAGAGAGGTCGGCCTATGAAAGAAATAGGTCGACCTATGAAGGTGTTCAGGCCAGCCTATAAGGCGACCTATGAGGCGACCTGTGGGTAGTGCCTATAAGCTTTATTCTTGGAGGGTGTGAGTCAACATGAAACTTGCATGTGCCGACCTATACTGAAGCAAAAGCTTCCATAGGTCGAGCTGATATTGTTTAGGTATGCATATGCAGTTATGTTGACACATAAAACTTGGTTTTTGATGTGTATGACATGCCTAAGACTGATCAAACTTATTCAAATACTATTTGTATGCATTCTAAGACTAAAATGACAAACGCACATCTAAGTTTAGGTTGATATTGTCCAATGTACAAAACTCTAAGTCTCACTCCTAGTTTTGACATCATTCAAAACATGACTAAATTGACGAATGCACTCACATATATTTTTTAGCTCCACATCGCACATTCTTTTAACTACTAATAGTTGTATGAGGTTGATACCTACTCCTAGATTTGTGAGTTCTTTCTCAACCTTCATGTCACCAATTATGATTGGCAATTCAACTCTACCTGGGTCATTATCTTTTATCGATAAAGTTTTATGGGTGATTATTTTCTAAATGTGCCTATCATTATGTGTGAATAAATCAAGAAATTATTGTTTCTCTTTATTCCATTCTTTGTCAAATTCTTCTCATCTTGTTGATATGTTTCAACAAAAACAACATAATAAGTATTAACTATATCAGACTCAGAAGGGTGTTCACTAACCAGATAACCATTTATAATCTCATTGTAATGTTATTTTGGATTTGTTTGATTGTTAATATCAAATGCACCTATTTTCTTGTAATTAGATGCTTGGAAATTTTTTCCATATGGATTTCTAAGTTTCAAATCAATAGACATTTGCATGAATTTGTTCAAAGTAGTTTCTAACTTTTTATTTGAATGTGGTTGGTTGTAACTCTTGTGTTGTTGTTGTCTATTTGATAGACCAGTGTCTTGTACTGTGGTGAAAATTAGATACCAAACTATTGATTAACTTGAATCACAAATCTTTGAATATTCACCGTCGAACTTTGATTTATCCAAGGGAAAGGGTAAAGATCGTATAAAACCCTAAGTTTATAATGTAACAACAATGCTAAGAGATTGTGAGGTTCGGGGTTGGTTATACCTAGGAAAGGTGCTAGCATCCTAAGCGTCTATAGTACTCTATAGAAACCTCTTGATATGTTTTGTGTTATTGCTTGCTATTGCTTTATCTTGTGTTGTGTTTAGGTTTTATAGGTGAGGATAGCATCCTAAGGGTTTAGTCACTAAGTATGCTCGCCAAAACTTCGCGGTCTTATGCCTACATATCCTTACAAGAATGGAATCAGAGCATTTGTAGTTCACCTAACTAAGGATGAGTGAACAGTTGATTATGATCAAGGTTCAAAGGGGGAGGCAAGTGTTAAAGCCTTAATACTTGCTTGACTTAACAAGGTCAAAGAGTTGTAAGTTCTACCCTAAGTCTAAGTTGAAAACCTAATGACTCTAACAAGGTCAAGTGAAAATTGGGTATGGCTAAGCTACCTATGACATTGAGTCAATAGAGAGAATTTCCCTTGGATTGAGGAACAAAATGCAAATTAAGGATGAAAGTTAACAAGCTAACATCACTTAGGGGAAATAACTTGACAAAGTTAAAGAAGTATGAAATGAAAGGATGATATGAAGAAGTGTGATATTCAAACATGATATTAATTGAAACAATCAAAGTAACATTCAAATATGATGTTAATTGACAAAGATAAAGCATATGGTTACAACCAAGGCATAAGGATAAACGTGACAAAATTTAAAGCAAAGACATGACAAAGTCATAAAGGATAAGGTAACAACCAAGCACAAGTTTCAACGAAGTTACAAATCATGGTGACAACCAAGGTAATACATTTAAACATATATGTTACAAAACCTAAACAATCAAGAAGTATAGTTCTAACAAGACTAAGGCATCATGGATAACAAGTTTAAGTTCATAATCAAAGTTAACATGCGTTAGGGTTTACTAACACCATTTAATCATGAATACAAAACAAGTATGAACAAGTTATAGAAACACTTAATCATGGATACAATTTAAACATTACAATACGTAAGCATGTTAATATTCAAGGTTCAAGAATAACATGTATAAGTTATAACAATACTTACCATGGATGAAAAAAAAGTTCAAAGTTAACATGTGAAAGTTATGACAACACTTAAACATGGATGAGGACAAAGTTAAAAGATGAAATAGGGCATGTATAAGTCAAAGCATTACTTAACACAATATCATTCAAAGTTCAAAGTAAACATGTATAAGTTAAAACATCACTTAATCATGAATACAATTTAAAAGAAGTAAAGGTAATAACCAAGCATACTTGAACAAAAGGGAGCATGTTTAGGACAATAACATATGAATGAAGATGCAAACATACAATGGATGACATGTGAGCAAACTTAAAGATGACAAGCTAAAGTTCAAACATCATGTGAACAAGTTAAGGCATTACTTGAAGATTTAAGCATGGATACAAGTTGAACATGTTAAGACAAGTAGGTAACAACCAAACACACATGTTATAAGTTCAATCATGGTCTTAAACAAGGTAGAAACATCACAAAGGTTCATACAAACAAACATGTATACAAAGGCATTTTCAAGACATAATTCAAGTGTTTAGGAACACATAAATATGCTATAATCAACACAAAGGCACACATGCAAATTAAGACCATGTAAACACGGAAGGAATATGATATATTAAGGCAAAAATAGTCAAGCAAAATCTCATGGTATGGACAAAGTTTAACACACACTTTTAACAAGTAAACATGCATAAAACTGCATCAAACTCAAGTAATGGCACAATGTACAAGTTCACAAATTCATACAAAGTTCATATAAGGTATTGTCGTAACCCAAAATTTGACCTCCATTTTTTCCTTTTGCATAAGCACGTGCATTCGTATCATTGGCATACGCATTCACACTTTTTCTCTATGATCTTTGTTGCAGGAACATTCAGGTTTTGAGCCCGATTAATCACATCTTCTCAATGATATCACATCACCAAAACAAACACAAAATAAGGGTTTCTATTGAAGGTGAGAAAATACTTAGAAGGGGGGGTTGAATAAGTATGAAGATAAAACTTATAAGTAAAAAACACAAGTATTTTTATCCTGGTTCGTTGAACTCAACTACTCCAATCCACCCTACCTAGAGTGATTTGCCTTTCTCAAACAAGGACTTAATCCACTATTTAATCAACTGATTACAATAGTAAGCACTAAGAACAACTGTTCAAAGTCTTCTCAAGAACTTCTGATCCTAACTGGATCTTCTTAAGGAACTATTACAATAAAATGTAAGATCAATACAAGTGTATGAATGCTTCTAACAAGCTTTATCACAACAGTGATATTTCACTTAATGTTAAGAACAAAAGAATAAACTCAGCAATAAGAATGTTTTATGAGAGCTTGTAAGAGTTTCTATTTTAGATTCGTTGGTAGTTGATCACATTGAAGAAGATGATGAAGACTTGCTTTTATATGCACAGTAGTCCACAAAGTCTTGACATTGGAGGCTGTGTACTGAAAAGGCCTGAACCTTTTTGCCTTTACATCACATGACTTTTCCTGGAAGTAGAATGCACAGAGAAATGCTTTTGGTCTGTGTTCTAGTGTCAAGCATGAAAGAGGAAAGAGTCGTTGAGCTAAATCAAAAGATATTACTTGAATTCTTCTTCAACAAGTATTTCTTTTCAGCAAAGTTGATCATCAGATTTTGCATGATCAGAGTCTTGGATACCCATCAGATTTTGCTGAATCAGAGTAAGGCAGTAAGTGTGCTTTAGCGTGTAGTTCTATCAGAGCAGAGTTTTATGAATCAGATCCTCAGTACATGCAACGTGTAGTATTCTCAGAGTCTTATGAAAAACTGTGCTTCTTAACTCTTATACGAAGTTCTTCAATGCTTCAGAGTCTTTAGATCTTATTAGAATCTTCTGCTTCAGATCCTTCTGTAGCTTCTGCTTCAGATTCTTCTGTAGCTTCTGCTTCAGATCCTTCTGTAACTTCTGCTTCAGATCCTTCTGTAGCTTCTGCTTCATATCCTTCTGTAGCTTCTGCTTCAGATCCTTATGTAGCTTCTGCTTCAGATCCTTCTATAAGATGATTCTGACTCTTTAGAGCCTTCCATTGTTCCATGTTCAGATTAATTTGCTCTTGGAAGTATATATACTTTAATTATCTGCAGCAAATATTCATGAACCAATTTTAGAGTATATAATTCTTTAATACAAAATTTCATAAGAGTTATCATCAAAACATAGATATATTACTAAGAAATAATCTGTGTTCTTACAATCTCCCCCTTTTTGATGATGACAAAACATGAGAAATTTTGTTCAATAATAAAAGATAATAATTATAACTCCCCCTGAGATTAAGAATCTCCCCCTGAAATGAATACTCTAAGGAAAAGAATACTTCCCTTTTTGCTTGAGTGTATTTCAGAATCAGAGTCTGATGACTTCTTTCAAACGCAGAGTCTGGTTAATTAGAGTCTGATGACTTCTTTCAAACACATAGTCTGATTAATCAGAGTCTGATGACTTCTTTCAAACACAGAGTCTAGTTTTGCGTTTAGACTCAGAGTACAATTTGCTTCAAGAATCAGAGTCTGGTTGGGTAATTCTCAGGATAACTTCAATGAATTTATTTTGTCAGATGAAACAATAGAATCTGAAAGACTTAAATTCATAGATAGTTAATAATATGTCTGAATTTTGTTTTAGTATTTGCTTATGGATTGAACAATCAGATTCTTTTTCTCCCCCTTTTTGTCATAATCAAAAAGATGTGTAAAGACAGAAAAGATAATAGAAGAAAAACACAGCAAACAATTTCATTCATTCAGATGGTTCACATAACAGATGATAACAAACAAACAAACAAGAGAAAACAGATTCAAAACAGCAGTGCAAAAACATGAAAAGAAACTAGGGTTGACAAGATGCAATCAGGGTCAGAAGATCTGTGATCTATGAAGTAGACTCTTCTTGCTTGGCCATCCAAGTCTTAATCTCTTCAGTGGTTTGTTCTTGTTTGATCATCCAGGACTTGATTTCCTTAACCTCTTTTACAAGTTCTAAATTGTCAGCCTTTACTTCAGGTGCTGATGCATCAATGTCCATATCAGATGCAACATATTCAGATGGAGAGTCTTCAGCAGTAGCAGCTTCCAGAAGCAGCACTGGTGGTTTGGGAATGCTCATCAGAGTTTGTCTTACCAACTCAGCAAACTTTGCCTTAGCATCTTCAGCACAGACTGTCTTGAGATGAGAGGCCACCACGTTGATCTTAGAGATAAATTTATCTCAAGCAGCTTCAGACTTAGCAGGATCTATACTGAATAGACACTCTTCTTCCACACGTGCAATCCCCATACGAACTTCCTTTTTGAAATTATCAAACAGTTTATCAACATCTGATCTAGGGTTGGTGTAAAGAAATTCCTCAGGGGTCACTTTCTCAGTAGATTCAGAGTTTGGCTGAGGTTGTTGACAAGTGATATTAGGAGGTGTTTGATCAGATGGTGGTTGGTCAGATGGTTGAAATGAAGATGGTTGAGGTTCATACTGTTGAGGTTCAGATGGTTGTGGTATTGTGAGTTGAGGTGTAGGAGTTGGTGAAATTTCAGCTTCAGAGGATGAATTTTGAAAATCTGAGAGGTTGAAATTTGAACGAAGTGCAAGTCTACGATTTATTTGTTCAGGTGCTGAAAGATTAGAAAATGCAGGTTTGAGTGGATCAGGAATGTGTAAACAAGTGGGTGATGGAACTTCTGATTCAGAATCAGATGATTCAGTGGAGTGGCATGAGGTGGATGACAAGACAACCATGGTTGCAAGTGGTTCCAGATCAAGAATGTCATCTGATGGTTCGGGAACAGGTAATGGTTGTTCTATTATTGAGGGATGTTCAGATGGTGTTGGTTGGGGAGGGTCAGATGAGATGGGTTGAGATTGATGTTCTGGTGATTGTTGTTGTTGTTCTGGTGGTGTTTGTTGTTGTTGTTGTTGAGGTTCTGGTTGTTGTTGTTAAGGTTCTGGTTGGATTTTTGTTTGAGGTGGTTCAGATGGAGTTTGTACAAAAGATGGTTGAGAAAGTGTAGTTTGAGATGGAGGGGGTTCAGATGCATGAATTCCAGATGATGGTGGTACAGATGAATGTGATCTAGAAGGTGATGGAGGAGGTGAAGGTAATGGAGAGTGAATGGTTGGAGTTGGATCAGATGTTAATATCTGCTTGATAGTTTCTCTTATGTCTTCCAGACTAGCTTCTGGAGGAGTGGGTCTCACTTTCTTTACCTTCTGAGGCTTAGCAGCAGATTCAGAGGCTTTTCTCTTTGGCTGAGCCTCAGATCCTTCTTCAGCAATCTTCTTTGAGCGTCTTTCTCTAGCAGGATTGGTAGAACTTCTCCTTCCTTCTGTACTATGTTCACAGGCAGAGGAATACCTTCTTTTAAACACTCAGCAATGAATGTCAGAATGATGTGCCTAGGCTCATCAGCAGTGAACATTGTAAAATCTTCAACAGGAATCCTTCTGTTGCTTACATCCTTAGTAGCAATTTTCTTGGGTTTGCTGGCAAGCTCTGTGATGACCTTCATCCTCTTCATAGTATTGCCATTTATGACAGAACCTATGACATAAGACAGATCCTCTGTCAAACCAGTGTCATACAGATATTTCACAAGACCATTCTCTATTAGAATGTCTGATATCAGCCTACCCATAGGAATCTAATTCCTAACTTTTCCAGCTTTGACTCTTACATCTTCTCTTGTTTCCTTTACATGATTCAGAAGGTGACTGAACAGAAGATAATGCAAGTCCACCTTCTTTCCCTTGCTCATACAGAACATAAAATATAGTTGTTCAACACTAACATAATCTGGGGAATTTGATGATTTTCTGTGAAAAATGGAACTCATGAAAATCTTGGCCCAGATCCTGTAGACTGGCTTTAGTTCCCTCACTTTGCTAGTTGGTGCCCCAGAAATAGTCACTTCTTGAAAGACATCAGCAAGATCCACACGAGCAGATTATAGACTGGTTTCACCATTAGTGTCAGAGTAACCAATTAGTTGTTTGATCAACTTCTCAGTAATCACAATCTCCTTCCCAAGGACAGAAGAATGGATGAACTTAGGGCACACCTGAGCATGTATCCAGAATTCTTTCACCAAAGTTGGATAAACAGGACCCATAAGCCTGTCAAAGTACTTTGTCCAACTCTGAGTTTGAATGGTTGAGGAGAGATTAAATCCATTTTCTTCAATGGACTCAAGGTCTATGAAGCATTCACTCAGAACTTCCAGTTCTATGGTTGGAGTGAGAAGAGTTCTTACATGTTCTTTGTAAGCTTCAACATTAGTAACAGACCCAGCAATGGTTGATTGCATCTGAGCAGATGTTGATGAAGAAAATGCCATTGGTGTTCTTGAGAGAGAGGTTTTAGGTTTAGGGTTTAGATGGAGAGCAAAGAGATGACAGAAATGCATAAAAGGTTCGTGAGGTGAAAAGTGTGAAATGGTGTGATTTGTGATATTTATAGATAAAATCAGATACATAAACAGTCACATAGGCACGCTTTACATAGCATTTAATGAAAAAGTAAAAACATCATTGCACATCAATTATGATTCTGACAGATGGGGGGAAAATCAAGAAAATTCAGATTTTCAAAGCAGTACTTCAAACGTTAATTCAGTAAAGTGCACTCTACCTTTTCAGTTCTGAGCTACACGTGTTTGATTGCTTGTGCCTCTGAAATCTTTTGAGAAATGAAACGTTAGACAACGTTCAGATCCTCTGAGCATTGTTAGTTCAGATTTACACAAGTAAAATAATTTAAGAAAAAGAATAAATTAACAGATGAAATACTTCAGAGCATTAAACATTTTGCATCTGAGAAGTTTGCCTCTGATAAATATTATTCTGGACAAAAATCCATACCAATATTTTTCAGAATAAACTTGAACCTATCTTCAGCAAGGGGTTTTGTAAAAGTATCAGCCCATTGATGATCTGTATCAACAAAAGCTAGGTTTATAATACCCTTCTGAACATAGTCTCTGATGAAATGATGTTTAATTTCTATATGTTTTGCCTTAGAGTGTAAAATTGGATTTTTAGGCAGACATATAGCAGAAGTATTATCACAGAAGATAGATACATTACTCTCAAAGATCTAATAGTCCTCTAATTTACTCTTCATCCAGAGCATCTGAGTGTTACATCCAGCAGCAGCAATGTATTCTGCCTCTGTTGTAGAAAGTGCAATTGTGGGTTGCTTCTTACTGTACCATGAGATCAGATGACTTCCAAGGAACTGACAGCTTCCAGAAGTACTTTTACGTTCTACTCTGTCTCCAGCATAGTTAGCATCACAGAATCCAACTAATGTATATTTATCAGATCTTCTGTAACACAGACCCACGTTAGTAGTACCTTTCAGATACCTTAGAATCCTTTTAACAGTAGTTAAGTGAGATTCTCTAGGATTTGATTGGAATCTTGCACATAAATATACACTGAACAGAATGTCAGGTCTAGAAGCAGTTAAGTAGAGAAGAGATCCTATCATACCTCTGTAGAGTTTCTGATCTACTTTCTTACTTACCTCTTCCTTGCCTAGTGTACTAGTTGGATGCATGAGAGTCTTTGCCATCTTACTATCAGTCATGTTAAATTTCTTCAGAAGTTCTTTAACATATTTGGTCTGATGAATGTAAGTGCACTCTGGAGTTTGGTTGACTTGAATTCCCAGAAAGAATTTCAATTCTCCCATCATGCTCATTTCAAATTCTGCCTGCATACATTGAGCAAACTCCTTTCCCAGCATAGTATTGGTAGATCCAAATATAATATCATCCACATATATTTGACATATTAGAAGATCTTTCTTAAATGTTTTACAAAAGAGTGTTGTGTCCACTTTGCCTCTGATGAAATTTTTCTCTAGAAGAAAATTGCTTAACCTCTCATACCAAGCTCTGGGAGCTTGTTTTAAACCATACAGAGATTTCTGTAGTTTGAAAACATGTTCTGGAAATTTTTCACTCTCAAAACCAGGAGGCTGGTGAACATAAACTTCTTCTTCTATAATACCATTTAGAAAGGCACTTTTAACATCCATCTGATATAGAGTGATGTTGTATTGTGCAGCAAATGAAATAAGAAGACGTATAGATTCTAACCTTGCCACTGGAGCATAAGTTTCAGTGTAATCAATACCTTCTTGTTGATTGTACCCTTGAGCAACAAGCCTTGCCTTATTTCTTTCAACTTCTCCTTTCTCATTAAGCTTATTTCTGAAGACCCGCTTAGTTCCAATTATGTTGAATCCTTTTGGTCTTGGAACTAAGTCCCACACATCATTTCTAGTGAACTGATTTAGCTCTTCTTGCATGGCAATAATCCAGTCATTGTCTTGCAGAGCTTCATCCACAGTGGTTGGTTCAATTACTGACACCAATCCAAATAATGATGCTTCAGAGGATCTGAGGAAGGATCTTGTTCTGATAGGGTTATCCTTCTTTCCAATGATCACATTCTCTGGATGAGTAGCTTTGATTCTGGAAGATGATCCTCTAACAGTTGATTCTTCAGAAATGTTTAAGTTGTTCATCTGAGAAGTCAAAGGAATTGCATCTAGCGTTGCTTCTGGTTCCTTCACTTGAGCTTTGTCTGCCTCTGAGCCTTCAGAGTCTGTGAAGACTACTTCTCTATCTGCAGAACTTTCAAACTGCTTTGACTTTTTAATGCCAAGCTTATCATCAAATCTAACATGAATAGATTCTTCCACAATCTGTGTTTCAGTATTGTATACTCTGTAGCCTTTAGAGCATTCAGAATACCCAAGCATGAAACACTTATGTGCTTTAGAATCAAACTTGTTCAGATTTTCTTTAGTATTCAACATATAGCAAATGCATCCAAAAGGATGCAAATAAGCAATGTTGGGCTTTCTGTTCCTCCACAATTCATAGGGAGTCTTTTCCAGAAGAGGTCTTACAGACACTCTGTTTTGAATGTAACATGTTGTGTTGATTGCTTCTGCCCAAAAGTGCTTTGCCAGATTAGTCTCATTGATCATGGTTCTGGCCATTTCTTGCAGAGTTCTATTTTTCCTCTCTACAACTCCATTCTGTTGTGGAGTTCTAGGACAGGAAAAATCATGAGCAATGCCATTTTCATTAAAATATTTTTCAAAGTACTTGTTTTCAAATTCACCACCATGATCACTTCTGACTTTTATAATTTTGAAATCTTTTTCATTCTGGACTTGTTTGCAGAAGTCAAAGAACACAAAATGTGACTCATCCTTGTGTTTTAAGAACTTTACCCATGTCCATCTACTATAGTCATCAATAATGACTAATCCATACTTCTTGCCTCTGATGGATGCAGTTTTCACTGGTCCAAACAGATCAATATGAAGTAATTCTAATGGTCTGGAAGTAGAAACAACTTTTTTTGATTTAAAAGATGATTTTGAGAACTTCCCTTTTTGACATGCTTCACAAAGAGCATCTGAGGTAAACTTCAACTTAGAAAGTCCTCTAACAAGATTAAGTCTATTAATCTGAGATATACGTCTCATATTAATATGCCCTAATCTTCTGTGCCAGACCCATTGCTCCTCATTAACAGACAAGAGGCATTTAACATTCTAAACCTTAAGTTCTGAAAGATTTATTTTATAAATGTTGTTTTTCCTCTTTCCACTAAATAGGATTGAGTCATCCTTTTGACTAATAGCTTTACAACATTTTTGATTAAAGACTATGTCATAACCATTGTCACTTAATTGACTTATGGACAATAGATTATGCTTTAGTCCTTCTACAAGTAAAACATTAGTGATAGAGGGAAGGTTACCATTTCCAATAGTTCCAGATCCAATGATCTTGCCCTTCTGATTCCCTCCAAATTTCACGTCACCTCCAGATCTAAGCTCCAGACTTTGGAACATAGACCTTTCTCCCGTCATATGTCGCAAGCATCCAGAGTCCAGGTACCATGACTGGTGTCCTGATCTTGCTGCTAAGAACATCTCTTCAGCGTCAGAGTCAGATTCATAACCTGAAATTCCTTCCTCCTGGTCTTCTATGCCTGCCATCAATGCTACATTGGCACATTCTTCTTCTGTCTCAGATTCAGATTCAGATGTATCTGAATCATCCCAGGTTGCCATTAGAACCTTCTTCTTCTTATCAAATTTTCTTTTAGGCTTTTCTTTCAGAAGCTTTGGACAATTATTTTTGTAATGCCCAGGTTCTTTACATTCGTAGTAGACAACCTCCTTTTTGCCAGATCTTCTGTGTCCAGAAGATTCCTTTCTTTGGTCAGGCTTCTTGAAGTTTCTAAACTTCTTTCCTTTATGCTTTCAGAGTTTGTTTATTCTTCTGGACAGCATGGATAATTCATCTTCATCTTCAGATGAGTATTCTTCAGAGCTCTCCTCTATTACCTGCAACGCTTTAGCAGATTTATTAGATTTTAAGGCAATTGACTTACCTTTCTTCTGAGGCTCATCTTCCTCAAGTTCAATTTCATGGCTCCTTAATGAGCTGATTAGTTCTTCCAAGGAAATTTGGTTCAGATCTTTAGCCATTTTCAGCGCAGTCACCATAGGTCACCATCTGGTAGGTAAACTTCTGATGATCTTCTTCACGTGATCAGCAGTAGAGTAACCTTTATCCAGAACCTTTAGTCCAGCTGTAAGTATTTGAAATCTGGAGAACATGGCTTCAACAGATTCAGCTTCTTCCATCTTGGAGGCTTCATACTTCTAAATTAGAGCCAGAGCCTTTGTTTCCTTGACTTGAGAGTTTCCCTCATGAGTCATTTTCAAGGACTCAAACATGTCAAATGCAGTTTCTCTATTTGTGATCTTTTCATACTCAGTGTGAGATATTGCATTTAACAAGCATACTTGAACAAAAGGGAGCATGTTTAGGACAATAACATATGAATGAAGTAAAGGTAATAACTGTTGCACCCCAAAATTTGCTCAACACCTTTTACCTGGTTTACGTTCGTTGCATTATCATTTGCATTGTTCTAGCATTTGCATTGCATAGCATTTATTCTCGAGGCAGGGGATCAAGGCATTCAGGTGGCTCCAGGTGCAACTTTCGGTGCAAGAGGCTAAAACAACAAACATCAGATGCTTCAACACTTGTTTTGCCCAGCGATCGAGCGACCGATTTTGTTTTATTTTGCAGGGCATTTTTCATGTCAGAAGCAGCATTCAGGTTATGTACAGTGATCCCATGGTCAGAGCAATCAAGAACGGCTTTCAGCAGTTAAACAGAGTTCAGAACAGCAGGAAACAGGCAAAGGGGCAGGTTTCCCTCCAAAAGGCGCCAAATTCAAATTTTTGAATGTGTTAATCGATTAACACATAGGGTTAATTGATTAACCAGAATTGCACTCAATTTTCTCTCAATTCTCTCTCAATTTTCCAATCTCAAAAACCTCACTCAAAGCTCTTTTCCTTGAGATCATTGATTCTTCATTGGAATCATTGATTCCTAAGAGTTAAACCTCCATTAATTCACTCCATCAATTCCATTTCATCATCCAATTTTCGTGCACAAGCAGATCTGAATTTTGAAGTGTTCTTGGAAGTGATTATTCGGCTTATTTTGAGTTGTTCTTGGTGGATCTACATTGCTACTACAAGAATTGGTGTGGATCTTGAAGAATTCTGGTTTTCTTTGCTTAGATCTACTCATTTACAGTTGAATCAACAATTACCGGATCAAGTCTCCGATCCGAAGGTTGGAATTCTGATCCGATTTTGTTTTCGAACTTATTTGCACAATTTGCATGTGGATCTTTACATTTGATTGAATATGTTGATTTTGATCCATGATCTTGTTGTGTTATTGTGTTTGCATAATGTTTAAATCAATGTTTGCTGATTTAATTTCGTGCATGATCAATCACATGATAATTGGAGTGTTTGCTTAAGTGATAAGCTGCTGAAAAGTGATTCTGAACTGCTGTTTTTCACCTCTGGCACAGTGTTAATCGATTAACCTATATGGTTAATAGATTAACCAACTCAAATATTCAAATTTTCAAGCGTTTTTCAATGGTTAACCGATTAACCCCTGGCGTTAATCGATTAACACTATAACAGAGGGCCTGTTTTGCTGTTTTGCTTGCTTGTTCGCGTGCCGGTTCGATCCAAATCATTATAGATCATCGTGTTGCATTAAGATTGAATTATCTTGGATGTTTGTCACTATTTTTGGCTGTTTAATCATGATTTTGTGTGCATTTTCCACTCGCATGTTTGCATTTGCATGTTGCTTGTTTTCTCTCCTTCTTTCGTAATTCTTCCCTCTTTTTGTTGATTTTTGTTCTAGTGATTAGAATAGAATTAGGAAGAGATCTTTTGCTGGCTGTTAGTAGACATATTCATGTTCCCCTAGGAATTTTATTATAATTTTACAAATTTTTTTTCTATTTTAGTTGAATTTTGCAAGTGGCTTGTGTTTGTGATTTCCTCTCTTGAGTGTTTTGGTTTGTTTGGCTTGGTTGGCTGCCTTGGAGTTGGTTTGAGCTTGAGTTCTTTTTGTTGGAGCTTCTGGATTCATTGGAGATGCTTGGGATGAAGGATTGGAGCTTGGAGTTGAATGCTTTTCCTCTTGCGGAACTTTTGTTTAGGAGTTCAGAGAATTAGGGTTTTAGGAAGTGCCTTAGACCTAGTTTTGATTATTTCTTCAAACATAGAGTGCATTGTTTGCCTCTATTCTATCCAATGACACAAAGTCCTTCTTGGGAAACTCCATCTCTACTTAGGAGGGATGAGTGGTATGCCCAAGTGAGTAGAACTTTGAGGATACCTCTCATTTGCAATGTTGAGTTCTTAGTGATTTCCTTTGGTTGTCATTAAGTTTCTTAACATTATAACTTGATCTTGATGTTTAATCCTCCTCTTGGAGTGTACTTTTTGAAGCTTGAAGATGAAGCTCTTGCTGTCAACTTTGCTATCTTTTCCAACTTTTCTGTTCAGAGCTGCTGTTGTTGTTTGCTGTTTAAAGCTTAAAGTTGCTGCTGTCTGAGCTGCCTCCCCTGAGTCTTTTGTTTTTCTCTGTATTGTCTGTTTAATTGTGTTGATTACCTCTAGGTTTGAGGTGGAGCTTGTCTCCTCTTGCCTATTGTTTTCTCCCTTGCTTATCTGGTACTGTTGCATGCTTACTGTTTACTGTTTACTATAATTGCTTGATGTCTTTTGTTGTTTATCCCCTAGGATCTCTAATTTCCTCTGTGCAAGAGGAAATTATGACAGACATTAGGTTTTGACCCATGCATGACAACATTAGGTTAGTTCCCCTTTCAACCATATTTTTAGGGTCTTTCTCTTCTTACCTCAAAACACTTCAAAAAACACGGTAATAAGGATAACGCGTGCTGTACGCTACGAGCCTTAAGCTATTTGAGAAAAGGTTGCTGGAGGGTCACTCTTCAGTAATCTGACTGCTTAGTATGGTACCCTTAGGGTAACATGCGACGTAGTCACTCTCAGATCACAAGTCTTTAGTGCAGTACAAGTTGCAAACAGACTAAAAAACAGTTCTTTCGTAAAAAACTCAAACAAACATTCAAACTCTGTTTTTGTCCGCTTGGACCTTTAATCAGGAAAACCCTTTCTTAAGGAGATAAAAAATTGTCAGACAAGCTTGTGTCTTCCGTAGCCCGAACTACGTTTGCTCTGATCTTTCATGCTGTATGAAAGTACGTAGGCATAGGATACGATATCCTAGCGAGCAACCTTCCCCTCCTTTCCCGTAGGTAGGCGAACTACGTTGACTCTGATTTCTCGTTCCGGACGGGAATACGTAGGCATAAAGTGCGATACTTTGCCGAGTCATTTTCTTTTCTTTTTAACCCAGACCTGTAGAGTAGATAGAATAACACACCCTTAGATAGAAAACAAGTGTGGATCCCGTCGAGTACGACGAACGTGAGGGGTGCTAATACCTTCCCCTTGTGTAACCGACTCCCGAATCCAGGATTTGGTTGCGATGACCATTCCTTTCCCTCTTTGCGTTAGGTTTACTTTGAGCGTTTCCTTTCCCTCTTGTGGGATAAATAACGCACGGTGGCGACTCTTCTATCATAGCCGGCGCCGATTTTCGCAGTAGCGACAGCTGGCGACTCTGTTGGGGATTCCGGTTCCCTATGCGAGTCAATCCTAGCGCTTGTTTTCCCGTCTGTGGGTGTTGTATGTATTTACCTTTCTGCCTTTACTTTCAGTACTATATTATTGTTGTTGTGCTAGGAAGAGGGTTAGATTGAGAGATAAATCGGACCTGAGCTTGAGTTTGCACATAGACTTAGAAGTAGAGAGTGGTGGTTAGCCTGCTTGCTTAGCTTGCACCAGCTAGCCACGAAATCTGCGCTCGGACGAGATTCTCTTTGATGCTTCTTGCCTGGCCCTTAGGGCTCGACAAGTTGTCTGACCCGAGGATTGTCGACTCTGGGGACCTATCATTTGGGATTCAACTAAGTGAGGCCGCTTCAAGGGATGATGATACCACACCTTCTGGATATCGTATCATCGTTCTTGAAAGTCTGTGACGTTGAACCCGCATAGGATGTCGTACCTCGTCTGTGAGTTAAGTACATACATGTGAGGGGTAGGTAGGTCTGTTTGCAGGAAACCTTTGACCTTAGAGTACCTGGTTTATCTCTGTCAGTGAGATGTGGTTACAGGGTTCTTTTGAGTGGTTGGCTTGGTTTGAGGCGAAGCTTTGATGGTTCTCAGGCTTCAGTACAGAGCAGCACAGTTCATCAGCATTGCACTTGATCTCCTGTTTGCATATGCATGTACATTTTCATGTTTGCATTTCATTAATGTGTATTTATGTTGCAGGTGTGATCATTCCCCTCTGATTCTAGTATATCTTCTGGCCAGACATGGAGTCCATGAAGAGGACAGTTGCTTACCGGTTGCATTCGCCAGATATCAGTTCCTTGCTGGGATTAGTTTCTCTAGCAGATGAGAGAGTGAGGGTTGAGTTCAGAGTATCTTATGGGAGATTTCTTAGTTTGTTGTACAGGCCTTCAGCATTTGAGACGACTGGGGTGTATACTTTGATGCAGTTTTTTGAGCCTTAGCTGAGATGTTTCCTGTTCCCCAACTATATTCTGGCGCCCACTTTGGAGGAGTATTCTGCTATGTTGGGAGTTCCTGTGTTAGATCAAATGCCCTTTATACATGTTGATGCCGAGCCTGAGTTGGCTACCCTTGCTGAGATTGTCAATTTGGACGCTTCTGAGTTCCCTGGAGGTTTGGTTAAGCTGAACGGAACTTATGGTTTTCACCTATCTGTCCTGGTTGAGAAGGCTACACAGTGCGCGAAGAGTGGATGTTGGGTTGCCTTCAGTGCCATTCTAGCTGTCTGCATCTATGGGATTGTCCTGTTTCCCAATGTGCCAGATTTTGTTGACTCAGATGCTTTCTTGATTCTTGCCTCGAAGAATCCAGTTCCTACTCTCTTGGGCGATGTTTATCATTCTATTCACTATAAGAATGAGAAACATCGTGGCAAGAATGTTTCTTGTTGTCCTCCTCTCTTGTACAGGTGGTTCCAGGGACATCTTTCGAAGACAGGACCTTTTGTTGATGCTGTTGATACTTTGGATTGGTCTTCCCGGTTGATGGGGCTGTCTGCTGAGAACATCATTTGGTTTGATCGGGGCATGCTTGGCACTGATATTATATATAGTTGCAGTGTCTTTTCGAATGTCCCTTTGATTGGACAGAAAGGCTGTATCAACTACAACCCTTCTTTGCTGGTGAGACAATTTGGGTATGCCTTGAGAGATGCTCCTATTGAGGTTGAGATACAGGAATCTCTGTATCTCACGGGCTTATTAGATGAGGCCGTTTTGATCAGGTTGAGACATGCATGGGCTAACATCCATAGGAGAGGGAAAGCTTTGCTTGGTAAGAGCAACAACAAAGCTTATGATCCTTATTTGGCTTGGATCCACGAGAGAGCTAGTATTTCCTTGATGCCATATCCTGCTGTGGAACCTCTGTATCTTCCAGTGATTGAGGTACCTACTTTGGTAGAGATTGAGAAGTATAAAAAATTCTTGGCTGAAAACGAAGAATTGAAGAAAGCCAATAATGAGTTAGAGAAAGAGATCTTCCGGTTGCGTCATGCGAAGAATGAAGCTACCTTCACGGTGAAGGAACAGACTGAGTTGATTAATATGTTGGGTTCAGATTTGACTGAAGAAACTAACAAGAAAGAAAAAGTGGGAGTAGCCTTGAACGGTGTTAGCAAGGTGCTTGCTTCCAAGAAGGAACTCTTAAACAAAGCTTATTCCCGACTCGGCAAGTGGGAAACATTATGGAATACCACGCTTACCAAGCGGAAGGAGCGTGAAGATAAGCTGAAGCTGCAGATTGCCACACTAGAGGCGCAGATTAGAGCCCAGGATGCAAAGATTGCTGAAGAGACATCACTTAGGAGCGCTATTGAGCTTAGAGTAAGTGACCTTGGCAAGGAGCTGAGAGGTTGTGAATTGAAGGCCAGCTTCAAGAGATGCAGACTCGACGAGTGTTTTGGCGAAGGAACCTGCAAGGACGACGCCAAAAAGCTGAGATCCACTGTTGAGCGACACGCATTGCTGATACAGGAGCTAATCTCCAAACTAGGTCATTCGGAGACGTTGGGGATATTGGAAGATGTCAGAGCACGCCACTTGGCCTGATTTATCTTTGCTTTGCTTTTGTTATTTGTACTTGTATTTTGACCATCGCCAGGCTTGTTGGTCGAGGTCTTTTCAGCTGTATTCAGTTGTATCTTTGTACTCTGCCTCTTGGCATTTGTTTATGTATGAGGATTTTCTGATTCCTTGCTTGCTTGATGGGGACTCCATTGTCGTGATGGCCTTCTCTCTGAAACTAGAATCGGAAGGGAATATAACCTGTAACATACTTATACGTTTGCATCTGCATACTCATATTGCATGATCAATTTTCTTTGAATCTGTATCTTATTTCCTGCATCTCGAAGGTTTCAGGATTGACAACCCGAGAACGCATCGTTATTCTACCAGGAACAACTGCAAGAGAATCATGGATCAAGTTCAAGTCGAGATGCAGGAAATTCGTGAGAAGTTGGCACTTTTCATGCAAGCAATGGAAACTGTGGTCAAAGGCCAAGAGAATCTCCAGACTCTGGTGCAACCGCTGCTGGTGCGGGCGAATGGAAATACTGATTATCACTCTGTTGGAACTCCTCACAGGGAAGACGGAATACCTACGGTGGTCGTTCCCACAAGTGGTGGAGTTGGTGCCGGTGATGGCAATGGCAATGGAAATACTGGTGCTGGTAATGGTAACGCTGGTAATGGTAACACTGGTAATGGTAACATTGGTACTGGAAACGCTGGAAATGGTGATGGGAATGTTGTTAACAATACTGGCAATACTGGAGATGTTGATCAAGGGTTAGGTGACAACACTGGTTTTGGAAACAATAATCAAGGGTTTGGCAATGGTAATCGTGACGATAATTTTGGTTTCAACAATCAAGGCTTTGGCTATAATGGCTATGGTAACAACAATCAAGGGTATGGAAACGGTGATGTTGGCTTTGGTAACATGAATAACAACGGTGCTGGGGTGGTGCCTTTCAACACTGGTTACAGACTAGGTGGGGTCAACCAAGGATTCGGTAACAGAGGACGGGGTCCTATTTTCAATCAACAGGGATATGGCCGTAACGCTGGTTACGAGGAATATGGCAATGAGAATTTGAACTAGGGCGAGGATCGCCAGGAAGACGCTTTCTATGGACAAGGCGTGGGATTTGAAAGGCCTAATGATAATGATAGGAGGTTCAAAATGCTGGAAGAGCAGATCAAAGGGATAGCCAATCAGAACTTTGCTGGGTTAGATATGACTACCATGGGACTAGTGCCTGGGTTGAGGGTGCCTTTGAAATTCAAAGCTCAAATATTTGACAAATATAAGGGGTATACATGCCCTAGAGTTCATGTACGTTCTTATTACAGAAGAATGTCTGCATACTCTGACGACGAGAAGATGCTTATACATTTCTTTCAAGACAGTTTATCGGGGCCATCGCTGGAATGGTATATGGGGCTGGAGCCCACCCAAATTAGAAGCTGGAAAGAATTGGATGATGCTTTTGTTAAACATTACCAGTATAATAGTGACTTGGCACCAAACAAGGTTCAGCTGCAGAGTTTGTCTCAGAAAAATGGTGAGAGCTCCAAGGAGTATGCACAGCGCTGGCGTGATATTGCGGCTAGAGTTCATCCCCCTTTGGTTGAAAGAGAGTTGATTGATATGTTTATTGGAACATTCTCTGTAATGTACTACGACAAATTGCTTAATGTCTCGATGGGCAGTTTCTCCGACATGATTCTCATGGGAGAACGAATTGAAAACGAAATTAAGATTGGGAAGATTCAGGCAGGTGAATCCACCTCAGCTGGAGGTGCAAGGAAAGCCTTTGGTGGAAGGAGACAAGGCGACGCCAGTGCGGTATATGGTGGTCGAGGTCGTGGAAGAGGTAGGAATCAATATCAGCCACAGCAAGTTGCTAGTGTCACTATCCCAATACCTCAGCAAAAACAACAACAACAACAACAACAACAACAACAGCAACAACAGCCGCAACAACAGAGAATGCACCCCGCTCAGCATAGAATTCAAGAGGGTAGGTCGAAGAGAGTATTTGAAGCACCTCCTTCAACTTATGCCGAACTTCTTCAAACTCTGTTGGGTTTGAAGTTGGTTGAAAAGAGAACGATGGCACCGTTGACGGGCACTCCTCCATTTGGTTTTGACGCTGGTAAACATTGTGATTTTCATTCCGGGGCGCCCGGACATGATATTGAAGGTTGCCATGCTTTCAAACATAAGGTTCAAGATTTGCTTGATAGTAAGGCCATTAACTTCGGTCAGGATGGTCCCAATATTGTACAACAACCCATGCCGAATCATGGAGCAAATGCTATCATAACGGAAGAGAATTTAAACTTGGTTATGGATGTGAATGAATTAAAGACACCGTTGAGTTGTGTTAAAAGTAGACTGTTGAAAGGGGGAGTATTCCCTGGATGTGACGAATATTGTCTGGATTGCTAGACCCAACCAGAGGGTTGTTCTGATTTGAAAAGAGGTATCCAAGCTATGATAGATGAGGGGATTTTACAATTTGATCGGACTGCTGTTGAAAATCCTGTTGAGGCATTGTTTGAAAAGCAGGATGAGATTGCAACTGTTACAATCCCAAGGAAGACTATTACGATATCGGCACCCGCCAAGCGGCCGACTATCATAATAACAAAAGCAGGACCTGTTCCTTTTGAGAGTACAAAAGCTGTTCCATGGACATATGGGTTAGAAGCGTACTGTAATGGAGAAAAGATTGAGGTGAGTAGCCGGCCGGCAGGGGCAGTTGACAATGTTGTTGGAACGGGAGGCATGACCCGTAGTGGAAGAATCTTCACCGCACCTGAAGTTGAAGCAGAGAGGATTGCTAAAGGCAAGGCCAAGGTGAATGAAAATGGACCATCCCAGTTGAAAGAAAAAAGACACGTCGCTCAAGGACGTAGAAGAGTTCATGAGGCTAATTCGCAAGAGCGATTATAAGATTGTTGAGCACTTACAGCAGACACCCTCAAAAATTTCAATCCTATCTTTGTTGCTTTGTTCGGAGGCTCATCGAAACGCTTTGTTGAAGATATTGGACACGTCATTTGTACCTCAGGAGGTTTCTGTCAACCAGTTAGAGGGGGTACTGGTGCATGTCAATGCTGGACATAGTTTGGGTTTCACTGATTTTGATCTAACACCCAGAGGCCGAGAGCATAATATGGCTTTGCACATATCGGTGGAATGTCGGGGCACCGTAATGTCGCATGTTCTTGTGGATAGCGGATCATCTCTGAATGTATTGCCTAAGAAGGCTATGATGAAGTTGGATATCCGGGGAATTATTTGTACGCCAAGTGACTTGGTTGTGAGGGCGTTTGATGGAACGAGAAGGTCGGTGTTTGGATCAATAAGGTTGCCATTGCAGGTCGGGCTGGAAATATTTGACATTGAATTTTATATCATGGATATTCATCCAGCTTACAGCTGTTTACTGGGGCGTCCATGGATACACTCTGCAGGGGCTGTGACGTCCACGCTGCATCAGAAGCTTAAGTTTGAAGCCGGTGGTGGCATCGTTACTATTTGTGGGGAAGAGGACATCTTGGTCAGTCATCTCTCATCATTAAAGTACGTTGAAGTGTATGGAGAAATCCACGAAACGCCCTGCCAAGCCTTTGAAGGGTTGCAAATCAAAGACAAGTCCAGTGTTCCCAGCAAAGTGCCAGAGGTTGCTGTGGCTTCGTACAAAGACGCTCAAGCGTTGGTTCAGACTGGTGAGACCAAGGGTTGGGGTCAAGTGCTGGAAATTCCTGTCAAGATGGACAAGTTTGGACTAGGGTATCGCCCAATATCAGCATCTTCTTCACAGAAAGCACCCAAGTTCAAAGGACCGGTGGTGATCACTCCAAAGGGAGTCTGCTTTGAGACGATTAATGTTGTTTCCGACTCTGAAGACGGAGATAGTGATTGCGACATGGACGCGTGGATCAAGCCTAGCGTGCCAGGACAAAGTCTCTGCAACTGGTGCATCCGGGAAATTGTCCCAGTGACTACAAAACAGTAATGATTTGTTTTCTTGATTATTGTATAATCCTGTGTCCTACCCGGGGCATAGTGATTTTGTTTTAGGGCCACCTGCTTATGTGTAGGCACTGTTTAATCATTAAATAAAGGCGTTTTTCTCATACAAATTTTGTGTTCCCTGTTTTTCTTGTTTTTATTTTAACAATAAATGGCAACGTGGTTATGAGCTTTGTTTGCACTCATTTGAAGCATTTAACCATTTCCTTTGCAGGATTCATATTTCAGATGACACCGAACACGAAATTCCTATGACTCGCTTTGACTTCGAGCACCCGGTATTTCAAGCTGAGGAAGAGATTGTTGAGGATAGCGACTTGCCAGAGGAGCTGACTAGACTGTTGAAACAGGAAGAAAGAATCATTCTGCCTCATCAGGAAGAGATTGAGATTATCAACGTGGGGTCCGAGGGAGTTGTCAGGAACATCCGGATAGGGGTTGCGCTGCAAAGCGACATCAAGCAAGGTCTGATTGAGATGTTGCAAGAGTACAATGATATCTTTGCTTGGTCGTACGAGGATATGCCAGGATTGGATACCTACATGGTTGTTCATCGTCTGCCATTGCGAGAAGAATGTCGCCTGTTAAGCAGAAGCTCAGAAGAACCAGACCAGATATGTCTGTGAAGATTAAGGAGGAAGTTCAGAAACAGTGGGTCGCCAATATAGTATCAGTACCAAAGAAAGACGGTAAGGTACGAATGTGCGTAGACTATCGTGATTTGAATAGGGCGAGCCTAAATGACAACTTTCCGCTTCCTCATATTGATGTGATGGTCGATAACACTGCTCAATTCTCAGTGTTCTCCTTCATGGATGGCTTCTTGGGTTATAATCAGATAAAAATGGCGCCAGAAGACATGGAGAAAACAACCTTTATTACCTCATGGGGAACATTTTGCTACAAAGTGATGCCCTTTGGTTTGAAGAACACTGGGGCAACATATCAACGTGCTATGACGACGCTCTTTCATGACATGATGCATAAAGAGATTGAGGTTTATGTTGATGATATGATTGCCAAATCCCAGACGGAGGAAGAACATTTGGTTAATCTACTGAAACTATTCAAGAGGCTTAGGAAATTCAGGTTGAGGCTGAATCCTAACAAGTGCACCTTCGGGGTGAGATCTGGTAAACTATTGGGGTTTATCGTGAGCAAAAAAGGAATTGAGGTTGATCCTGCTAAGATAAAAGCAATACAAGAAATTCCAACACCTAAAACAGAAAAAAAAAAAAAGTGCGTGGGTTTTTAGGGAGGTTGAACTACATTGCTCGGTTCATATCTCACCTAACCGCTACATGCAAGCCATTATTCAAATTGTTGAAAAAGAATCAGGCTGTGACCTGGAATGAAGATTGTCAAAGGGCGTTTGAAAAAATAAAAGAATATTTGCAGGAACCTCCAATATTGATACCCCCAGTAGCAGGGAGACCATTGATTATGTATTTGACGGTTCTTGAGGAAAGTATGGGTTGTGTTCTCGGTCAACATGACGAGACCGGACGTAAAGAGCATGCGATTTACTACTTGAGTAAAAAGTTCACAGATTGTGAATCCCGTTACTCAATGCTTGAAAAGACATGTTGTGCGCTAGCCTGGGCTGCCAAACGTTTGAGACAGTACATGTTAAACCATACAACCATGCTAATTTCAAAGATAGATCCGATCAAATACGTATTTGAAAAGCAAGCACTCTCCGGGAGGATTGCTCGATGGCAGATGGTGCTGACAGAATATGATATTCAATATGTTTCTCAAAAGGCTATCAAAGGTAGTGTTTTGTCAGAGTACCTAGCGGAGCAGCCGATTGAAGATTACCAACCAATGAGGTTTGATTTTCCTGACGAGGATATCATGTACTTGAAAATGAAAGATTGTGAGGAGCCGTTGCCGGATGAAGGTCCAGAGTTGGGTTCCAAATGGCAGTTGATATTTGATGGCGCTGTTAATTCCTACGGTAGTGGAATAGGGGCAATTATCACTACTCCTCAAGGGACGCACATTCCCTTTACTGCCAAATTGACCTTTCCAGTTACCAATAATGAGGCCGAATATGAAGCGTGCATTATGGGGCTCGAAGAAGCTATTTATCTGAGAATTAAAAATTTTGATGTATACGGGGACTCTGCTCTAGTAGTCAACCAGATTAAAGGAGAATGGGAGACGCGGCAGCCCAATCTGATACCCTATATGAATTATGCAAGGAGATTGTTGCCTTTCTTTGACAAAGTAGAATTGCACCATGTACCACGAGCAGAAAATCAGATGGCCGACGCTCTTGCGACGCTGTCTTCAATGTATAAAGTTAACTTCTGGAATGAGGCTCCCAGGATAGTTATCTCTCGCCTTGATAGGCCCGCCTTCATATTCGCCATTGAGGAAGCACCCGATGGCAAGCCGTGGTATTTTGATATCCAGAATTTCCTAAAGACCAAAGAGTATCCGGCTGGGGCATCCAGTCGAGATCAGAAGACTCTTAGGAGATTGGCTGGCAATTTTTATTTGAATCCGGATGGCGTCCTGTACAAGAGAAACCACGACTTAGTGTTGTTGCAATGTGTGGACGAGAAAGAGGCTAAGTTGCTCATGGAAGAGATCCATGAAGGTACATTTGGTACGCATGCTGGTGGACATGCAATGACGAGAAAACTGTTGCGGGCAGGTTACTTTTGGCTAACGATGGAAACAAATTGTTTCAAGTTCGCGAAGCGGTGTCATAAATGTCAAATTTATGCGGACAAAATTCATGTGCCTCCGAGCCCTTTGAACGTTATGTCATCACCATGGCCTTTCTCGATGTGGGGAATTGATATGATTGGCAAGATTGAGCCTACGACATCAAATGGGTGGAAGCAGCGTCATATGCTAATGTCACCAAACAAGTGGTAGCCAGATTTATCAAAAGAGATATTATCAGCAAATATGGAATCCCAGAGTGGATTATCACCGACAACGGCTCAAACTTGAATAACAAGATGATGAAAGAGCTGTGTCAGAATTTCAAGATCGAGTATCACAACTCTTCTCCTTATCGGCCCAAGATGAATGGCGTTGTTGAAGCGGCCAATAAGAACATAAAGAAGATTGTTCAGAAGATGGTTGTGACCTATAAGGACTGGCATGAGATGTTGCCTTTTGCTTTGCACGATTATCGTACGACGGTATGCACATCAACCGGGGCAACTCCTTTTTCACTGGTATATGGCATGGAGGTTGTCCTACCATTGGAGGTTGAGATTCCTTCTCTGAGGGTTTTGCGCGATGTCCAACTTGATGAGGCAGAATGGGTAAAAGATAGACTGAACCAGCTCAGTTTAATGGATGAGAAGAGACTGGCTTCTCTCGCATATGGTCGGTTGTATCAGAGCTGGATGAAGAAAGCTTACGATAACAAGGTATGTCCTCGAAGCTTTCAGACGGGCGATCTTGTGCTGAAAAAGATTCTCCCACCACAATCAGATTACAGGGGCAAATGGACTCCCAACTACGAGGGACCATATGTCGTCAGAAAGGTTTTCTCTGGAGGAGCCTTGTTGTTATCCACCATGGATGGTGAGGACTTTACGTCTCCTGTGAATTCGGACGCAGTTAAAAAATACTTTGCTTAAAGTGACCCGCTGGATAGAAAAAAGAGAGTCCAGGCAAAAATGGGGCATCCCGGCGAACCATAAAAAAAGAATAAAAGGTTCGGGAAAAAGTTAGGGATAAAATTGAAAAAATGTACACCCGCGAAGTTGAAAACCTGAAAAGGGCAACTTCGGCAAAAAAGGGTATCCCGGTGAATTGAAAACCCACAAAGGGCGATTCACACAAAAGGTAGGGATTGGAAAAAGCAAATGACGGCAGTCCGAGTTCGATACTGCATTGCTTAGTGGTTTGGGAATACCTTAGGGTCGTGTATCCAAAACAATCTCTTCCGAAGATCGAGTACCGGGAAAGCGCCAGAGTCGGGCGAGTCATAGGAGAATCAGCTCATGGTGTTTGTCTGTATCGCGTTACCGATATGTATATTAAATTTGTTTTGTATCTTTCTTTGTGCTTCTTGTGCATATGTTGTATTTTGCTTGTGCGTAACTTCCTCTTTTCAGGAGTTACATCTAGTGTACAAAGCTTTGCCTATTTACAGGCCCATTCAATAAAGCATGTTATTCAGTACTTGATGCTTGTTCTTTACTGTTTTGTTTGTGAGAAACGCCGATGTTTTTGATGAACTTGCACTTGCATAAACTTGCTGGCCCTTGCCAATAATTGCTAAAACTTCGAATTGACTGAATGAATGTCACGAATATTAACTTGGATAGATTTTGTTGTGTAGATTTGTTTTGTCTCGTTTGTGTTTTGCAGGGTCCTTACCTTTGAAGCAAACGGTCAGGAATTGTATTCCCCAACCAAAGTCTCTTGACGTAGGGCCTGACCTCAGTTGGTGTTGTTCCTTAGTAAGTCGTATCTTATCCCCAGAGAGTGGAGACGGCGCTTATTCCTACCAGATGTGGAATTATCCTCCCTGAGAGAGTATCACCAGGAATGTCGCCTGAAGAGTATCCTCATGGAAGTTGTCCATAGGATATCCCCAGCAAGTCAAAATCAATATCCCCGGCAGAGGACGCCCCCCAGAGGATGGTTATTCCTTTTCCCGCAGGTCATCATTCTTTCGTCAGGATGATTATCCTCAGCAGAGTTTGTAGCTTTGAGTTTGTAGGCAGTGTCCCGACAGTGAAGTTCTTCCCCCTAGAAGGGTCGCATCTTTCCCCAACAGGGTTTGTGTTTTCTTCCCAGGTGTCTGATCTCTCCCCAGCAGAGTTGGTTGTTGTTTCTGGCATTTATTTTGCCGGAATACTTTGTGATACCCGTTCATCCCCAACGGAGTTGGTTTTGTTCTTAGCCATTTCATACCAGAGTGTTTCTCAGCAGTTTGAGCCTGCATTAGCATTTGCATATATCATCATATTTGCATCTACCCAAACGCGTGGCATTTCCATGTCGAATGGAGCATTACGCCGTTGTCAAACATATGCATTTTGAAACATAAACCGGGTTGGTTAACCTTTTGTTTTCAAGTGTCGTTTTCCCTGCAGGTGGAGGGAGCTCTTACTCAGATTAATTACTAGATAAGCAAGGTCTCGGCGTGAGACATGTAATGATAATGTTCGTTTTGTCATTATTCCCCACAGAGTTGCTTGGATTAGTTTCTCTTACCCCTCTAGCGGAGTATTTCTTCAGAATTATTGTTATGACAGTATCAAAAGATTTCGTGAATCATTTTTTGGAAGTTGCCACCTATGTCGAAGTAGGTGTATGGCAGTTTAGATTCAGAAAATCTCCAGTAGAGTCCTTCTCAGATTTACTACCATGTCTGCGCTAAAAGTATGAATATTGGACCAGTATTTTGTTACCCATTTGATTGATGGAGTTAGCTACTGCAAAGATAGGCAGAGAAGCTGTATTCAGAGTTATTTTTCCTGTAGTGATGACAGAGTATGTCCCGTAGTGATGGCGGAGTTATTTTCCTGTAGTGATGACAGAGTATGTCCCGTAGTGATGGCGAAGTTATTTTTCCTGTAGTGATGACAGAGTATGTCCCGTAGTGATGGCAGAGTTATTTTTCCTGTAGTGACGACAGAGTATGTCCCGTAGTGATGGCGGAGTTATTTTCCTGTAGTGATGACAGAGTATGTCCCGTAGTGATGGCGGAGTTATTTTTCCTGTAGTGATGACAGAGTATTTCCCGTAGTGATGGCGGAGTTATTTTTCCTGTAGTGATGACAGAGTAGTTCCCGTAGCGATGGCGGAGTTATTTTCCTGTAGTGATGACAGAGTATGTCCCGTAGTGATGGTGGAGTTATTTTCCTATAGTGATGACAGAGTATGTCCCGTAGTGATGGCGGAGTTATTTTTCCTGTAGTGATGACAGAGTATGTCCCGTAGTGATGGCGGAGTTATTTTTCCTGTAGTGATGACAGAGTATGTCCCGTAGTGATGGCGGAGTTATTTTTCCTGTAGTGATGACAGAGTATGTCCCGTAGTGATGGCGGAGTTATTTTTCCTGTAGTGATGACAGAGTATTTCCCGTAGTGATGGCGGAGTTATTTTTCCTGTAGTGATGACAGAGTATGTCTCGTAGTGATGGCGGAGTTATTTTTCCTGTAGTGATGACAGAGTATGTCCCGTAGTGATGGCGGAGTTATTTTCCTGTAGTGATGACAGAGTATTTCCCGTAGTGATGGCGGAGTTATTTTCCTGTAGTGATGACAAAGTATTTCTCGTAGGGATGGCAGAGTTATTTTCCTGTAGTGATGACAGAGTAGTTCCCGTAGCGATGGCGGAGTTATTTTCCTGTAGTGATGACAGAGTATGTCCCGTAGTGATGGCGGAGTTAGTTTCCTGTATTTGGCAGAGCTATTTCTCATAGTGGTGACGGAGTTAGCTCCTGTGTGTTGGCAGAGTTATTTCTTTATTTGGTGATAAAACCTTTTCCTCAGTGGAAGTCGCCAAAGTTACTCCTTGTGTTGTTGGCAGAGTTATTTCCCCAGTAAAAGCGTCAGAAAAGGTCGTTGCCCGTAATGGATAGAGATCGCGCCTGTAGTGACAGAGATTGTTACCTGTGATTGACAGTGATTTGCACCCGTGTTGACAGTGATTGCTACCCGTGTGGACGGAGTTATTATCCGTAATCGATGGATTATCCTCAATGGAGTTGTTACCTGTGACTGACAGAGATCGTTATTCCAGTTATGAACAGAATTGTACCCATGATTGATGGAGTCTCTCCTCGTGTTGACGAAACTTAGTTCAGTTGTGGACAGAGTTGTTTCTTGCAAAGTTAATTCGGTGTCTGTGGCGTCACACAGGGGGTTAATGTTGAAATCCCAAGTTTTATCAGATGATTGATCAGTTGTTGCCGTAACAACTGGGTTCAGCACCATGAATGTTGTTCCCCAAGCAGTTTTTGCTGTGTATTTCTACAGTTGGAAAATTTTTGGGTTTCTTGGTATTCAACCGTCTTCTACCTTGATTGTTTGAAGGTCGTTCGCTCTTCACCCAGTCGGGTCCAAGCCGTTTGAATAGGGGCAGCTGTTGCATCCCAAATTTTGCTCAACACCTTTTACCTAGTTTACGTTCGTTGCATTATCATTTGCATTGTTCTAGCATTTGTATTGCATAACATTTATTCTCGAGGCAGGGGATCAAGGCATTCAGGTGGCTCCAGGTGCAACTTTCGGTGCAAGAGGCTAAAACAACAAACATCAGAGGCTTCAACACTTGTTTTGCCCAGCGATCGAGCGACCGATTTTATTTTATTTTGCAGGGCATTTTTCATGTCAGAAGCAGCATTCAGGTTATGTACAGTGTTCCCATGGTCAGAGCAATCAAGAACGGCTTTCAGCAGCTAAACAGAGTTCAGAACGGCAGGAAACGGGCAAAGGGGCAGGTTTCCCTCCAAAAGGCGCCAAATTCAAATTTTTGAATGTGTTAATCGATTAACACATAGGGTTAATCGATTAACCATTTGAAAATCAGTCCAGATTTGAATTTTTAACAGTGTTAATCGGTTAACCTATATGGTTAATCGATTAACCACAACAGGTTTTGCCTTGCACGTGAATTTTCAAGTCCAGCCACTTTTGGGGTCCAATTTTGGTCATTTAAATTGCATTTTCACACTTGGGAAGGATCTAGAACACTATCAAATTTCATTTTCCCTCCAAATGCCCAAACCTCATTCCATACCATATTTTCCAAGCCATTTTCCAATATTTGCTTTGGATCCAAACCAAGAGTGTATATATTTGATTCACTCCAAACCTCAAGGAAAAATCCTCATAATTCACTCTCATTTTTAGAATTGCTCTCAATTTTCTCTCAAATCTCTCTCAATTTTCCAATCTCAAAAACCTCACTCAAAGATCTTCTCCTTGAGATCATTGATTCTTCATTGGAATCATTGATTCCTAAGAGTTAAACCTCCATTAATTCACTCCATCAATTCCATTTCATCATCCAATTTTCGTGCACAAGCAGATCTGAATTTTGAAGTGTTCTTGGAAGTGATTATTCGGCTTATTTTGAGTTGTTCTTGTGGATCTACATTGCTACTATAAGAATTGGTGTGGATCTTGAAGAATTCTGGTTTTCTTTGCTTAGATCTACTCATTTACAGTTGAATCAACAATTACCGAATCAAGTCTCCGATCCGAAGGTTGGAATTCTGATCCGATTTTGTTTTCGAACTTATTTGCATAATTTGCATGTGGATCTTTACATTTGATTGAATATGTTGATTTTGATCCATGATCTTGTTGTGTTATTGTGTTTGCATAATGTTTAAATCAATGTTTGCTGATTTAATTTTGTGCATGATCAATCACATGATAATTGGAGTGTTTGCTTAAGTGATAAGCTGCTGAAAAGTGATTCTGAACTGCTGTTTTTCACCTCTGGCACAGTGTTAATCGATTAACCTATATGGTTAATCGATTAACCAACTCAAATATTCAAATTTTCAAGCGTTTTTCAATGGTTAACCGATTAACCCCTGGCGTTAATCGATTAACACTGTAACAGAGGGCATGTTTTGCTATTTTGCTTGCTTGTTCGCGTGCCGGTTCGATCCGAATCATTATAGATCATCGTGTTGCATTAGGATTGAATTATCTTGGATGTTTGTCACTGTTTTTGGATGTTTAATCATGATTTTGTGTGCATTTTCCACTCGCATGTTTGCATTTGCATGTTGCTTGTTTTCTCTCCTTCTTTCGCAATTCTTCCCTCTTTTTGTTGATTTTTGTTCTAGTGATTAGAATAGAATTAGGAGGAGATATTTTGCTGGATGTTAGTAGACATATTCATGTTCCCCTAGGAATTTTATTAGAATTTTACAACTTTGTTTTCTATTTTAGTTGAATTTTGCAAGTGGCTTGTGTTTGTGATTTCCTCTCTTGAGTGCTTTGGTTTGTTTGGCTTGGTTGGCTGCCTTGGAGTTGGTTTGAGCTTGAGTTCTTTTTGTTGGAGCTTCTGGATTCATTGGAGATGCTTGGGATGAAGGATTGGAGCTTGGAGTTGAATGCTTTTCCTCTTGTGGAGCTTTTGTTTAGGAGTTCAGAGAATTAGGGTTTTAGGAAGTGCCTTAGACCTAGTTTTGATTATTTCTTCAAACATAGAGTGCATTGTTTGCCTCTATTCTATCCAATGACACAAAGTCCTTCTTGGGAAACTCCATCTCTCCTTAGGAGGGATGAGTGGTATGCCCAAGTGAGTAGAACTTTGAGGATACCTCTCATTTGCAATGTTGAGTTCTTAGTGATTTCCTTTGGTTGTCATTAAGTTTCTTAACATTATAACTTGATCTTGATGTTTAATCCTCCTCTTGGAGTGTACTTTTTGAAGCTTGAAGATGGAAGCTCGCTTGAAGATGAAGCTCTTGCTGTCAACTTTGCTATCTTTTCCAACTTTGCTGTTCAGAGTTGCTGTTGCTGTTTGCTGTTTAGAGCTTGAAGTTGCTGTTGTCTGAGCTGCCTCCCCTGAGTCTTTTGTTTTTCTCTGTATTGTCTATTTAATTGTGTTGATTACCTCTAGGTTTGAGGTGGAGCTTGTCTCCTCTTGCCTATTGTTTTCTCCCTTGCCTATTTGGTACTGTTGCATGCTTACTGTTTACTGTTTACTGTAATTGCTTGCTGTCTTTTGCTATTTATCCCCTAGGATCTCTGATTTCCTCTGTGCAAGAGGAAATTATGACAGACATTAGGTTTTGACCCATGCATGACAACATTAGGTTAGTTCCCCTTTCAACCATATTCTTAGGGTCTTTCTCTTCTTACCTCAAAACACTTCAAAAAACACAGTAATAAGGATAACGCGTGTTGTACGCTACGAGCCTTAAGCTATTTGAGAAAAGGTTGCTGGAGGGTCACTCTTCAGTAATCTGACTGCTTAGTATGGTACCCTTAGGGTAACATGCGACGTAGTCACTCTCAGATCACAAGTCTTTAGTGAAGTACAAGTTGCAAACAGACTAAAAAACAGTTCTTTCGTAAAAAACTCAAACAAACATTCAAACTCTGTTTTTGTCCGCTTGGACTTTTAATCAGGAAAACCCTTTCTTAAGGAGATAAAAAACTGTCAGACAAGCTTGTGTCTTCCGTAGCCCGAACTACGTTTGCTCTGATCTTTCATGCTGTATGAAAGTACGTAGGCATAGGATGCGATATCCTAGCGAGCAACCTTCCCCTCCTTTCCCGTAGGTAGGCGAACTACGTTGACTCTGATTTCTCGTTCCGGGCGGGAATACGTAGGCATAAAGTGCGATACTTTGCCGAGTCATTTTCTTTTCTTTTTAACCCAGACCTGTAGAGTAGATAGAATAACACACCCTTAGATAGAAAACAAGCGTGGATCCCGTCGAGTACGACGGACGTGAGGGGTGCTAATACCTTCTCCTTGCGTAACCGACTCCCGAATCCAGGATTTGGTTGCGATGACCATTCCTTTCCCTCTTTGCGTTAGGTTTACTCTGAGCATTTCCTTTCCCTCTTGTGGGATAAATAACACACGGTGGCGACTCTTCTGTCATAGTCGGTGCCGATTTTCGCAATAGCGACAATAACCAAGCATACTTGAACAAAAGGGAACATGTTTAGGACAATAACATATGAATGAAGATGCAAACATACAATGGATGACATGTGAGCAAACTTAAAGATGACAAGTTAAAGTTCAAACATCATGTAAACAAGTTAAGGCATTACTTGAAGATTTAAGCATGGATACAAGTTGAACATGTTAAGACAAGTAGGTAACAACCAAACACACATGTTATAAGTTCAATCATGGTCTTAAACAAGGTAGAAACATCACAAAGGTTCATACAAACAAACATGTATACAAAGGCATTTTCAAGACAGAATTCAAGTGTTTAGGAACACATAAACATGCTATAATCAACACAAAGGCACACATGCAAATTAAGACCATGTAAACACGGAAGGAATATCATATATTAAGGCAAAAATAGTCAAGCAAAATCTCATGGTATGGACAAAGTTTAACACACACTTTTAACAAGTAAACATGCATAAAACTGCATCAAACTCAAGTAATGGCACAATGTACAAGTTCACAAATTCATACAAAGTTCATATAAGGTATTGTCGTAACCCAAAATTTGACCTCCATTTTTTCCTTTTGAATAAGCACGTGCATTCGTATCATTGGCATACGCATTCACACTTTTTCTCTATGATCTTTGTTGCAGGAACATTCAGGTTTTGAGCTCGATTAATCACATCTTCTCAAAGATATCACATCACCAAAACAAACACAAAATAAGGGTTTCTATTGAAGGTGAGAAAATACTTAGAAGGGGGGGTTGAATAAGTATGAAGATAAAACTTATAAGTAAAAAACACAAGTATCTTTATCCTGGTTCGTTGAACTCAACTACTCCAGTCCACCCTACCTAGAGTGATTTGCCTTTCTCAAACAAGGACTTAATCCACTATTTAATCAACTGATTACAATAGTAAGCACTAAGAACAACTGTTCAAAGTCTTCTCAAGAACTTCTGATCCCAACTGGATCTTCTTAAGGAACTATTATAATAAAATGTAAGATCAATACAAGTGTATGAATGCTTCTAACAAGCTTTATCACAACAGTGATATTTCACTTAATGTTAAGAACAAAAGAATAAACTCAGCAATAAGAATGTTTTATGAGAGCTTGTAAGAGTTTCTATTTTAGATTCGTTGGTAGTTGATCACATTGAAGAAGATGATGAAGACTTGATTTTATATGCACAGTAGTCCACAAAGTCTTGACATTGGAGGCTGTGTACTGAAAAGGCCTGAACCTTTTTGTCTTTACATCACATGACTTTTCCTGGAAGTAGAATGCATAGAGAAATGCTTTTGGTCTGTGTTCTAGTGTCAAGCATGAAAGAGGAAAGAGTCGTTGAGCTAAATCAAAAGATATTACTTGAATTCTTCTTCAACAAGTATTTCTTTTCAGCAAAGTTGATCATCAGATTTTGCATGATCAGAGTCTTGGATACCCATTAGATTTTGCTGAATCAGAGTAAGGCAGCAAGTGTGCTTTAGCGTGTAGTTCTATCAGAGCAGAGTTTTATGAATCAGATCATCAGTACATGCAGCGTGTAGTACTCTCAGAGTCTTCTGAAAAACTGTGCTTCTTAACTCTCATACAAAGTTCTTCAATGCTTCAGAGTCTTTAGATCTTATTAGAATCTTCTGCTTCAGATCCTTTTGTAGCTTCTGCTTCAGATTTTTCTGTAGCTTCTGCTTCAGATCCTTCTGTAGCTTCTGCTTCAGATCCTTCTGTAGCTTCTGCTTCAGATCCTTCTATAAGATGATTCTGACTCTTTAGAGCCTTCCATTGTTCCATGTTCAGATTAATTTGCTCTTGGAAGTATATATACTTTAATTATCTACAGCAAATATTCATGAACCAATTTTAGAGTATATAATTCTTTAATACAAAATTTCATAAGAGTTATCATCAAAACATAGAGATATTACTAAGAAACAATCTGTGTTCTTACATCTATACCTATTAATCAAAGCAAAAGGTCAAAAATCGAAATCGTGGTCACAACACCGTTGTGCAAGCAAATTTGGCAAGTTTTGCTTGTGGTAATCGATTACCACTTTGCTAGGCAAAGTAGGGTAATCGATTACCCTATGTAAAAATGCAATTTTTGCTGCATTTTCTGTGACAGCCACTTTCACTCTACATTTTAGGGGTCTACTTGGTTCTAGCATTATGTGGAACATTCTAGACAGCTCTAGACAGATCAAGACCATTCAAGACACTTCAACGCATTTACTCTAATACATCAATTTGGATTAAGACCACAATGTTGCTTCATTCCCAAGCATGTGAGCCTTTGGATTCAAGTTTGCATTAGGATGGTTACCAAGTCAACTAACTAAATAACTGAGTTAAACTCCAACTCAGTAAGTTGAGACTAACTAACTCCAAGGCTAGTCCCAAGGATACATCCAAAGCTCACTCCGAACTTAGCAACTCCGGAGCAAAACTCTATATAAGCAAATCACCACCATTTCACAAAGGATCCGCAATCATTTTATCAATTTCTACATTCTTCACTCTCAGTTCTCTCACATTCTCTCTATATTTTCTGCAACTTTTTCTCACACTCATCTTCATCTTCTTCCCAAAACTTCACCAAAGCTCAAATCCTCCATTAAAGAGTAGCAACTTCTTCATTGGAAGTGATTTCTCTTGAGCTTAGCCATCATCATCTTGCATTTCTACTTGATTTTCTGGAGTTTTATTGACTTTTGATTCATCTCAAGTGTTTAGTTCAAGCTTATTCGGTGCAATTTTGTATTTGGAGATTTTGTCGCAATTTGCTCGGTTTCATTACGATCCAGTTGCAAATTCTGATATATCTGTTTTTCTTTGATCTTTCTCATCACATATCAATAGCAACAACATCCAAGGCAAATCTTAGCCTTGTAGGTTGGTTATCCTTTGCTTGACTTACTGTTTTGATCACTTTCGCGTGTTTATGATGTAGTTCAATAGTTTTTCGGTGTTATTAATCATGTGATTTTTTGATCTTTAATATTCATGTTTAATGATTTCAATTAATGTTTAATTTATGCCTAATTGGATTTTGAACTTCATTTTTCGTGTATAAATGTTAATCATAGCATGTAGATGATTGGATAAGTGTTTTGGTTGCTGAAAGTGCTTCTAGAGAAGCTGTTTTTTTGCCACTATTACAGTGGTAATCGGTTACTTATATATGGTAATCGATTACCTTGCATAATTTTCACGTGTTTTTGCAATTTTTGAGCAGGTAATCGATTACCACTATAACAAAGTGCCATTTTTGCCTATTTTCAAGCTTGTTTGCTATTTTTTTCCTCATTTAACTTCCATGGCTTGATATTCTTGATATTTACAAATTTTTTATGAGCTTTTTAAATTTTGTTTGAGGCATATATGCAAATTTTAAATGTGCGATTTTTCGATTCTCGGTTATTTGCATCTTTTGACATTGTATGATCATGATCATTCTTGCACATTCTTTGATCACATGCTACATGATCTGTGATACATAATAAATGTTTTTTTATACTATTTTGCAATTCCATTCATGTTTGCATTAATATTGTTCCTCATTAGAATGAACTTAATATTGTATAATCAATAATTCATCCTTTGCTTCAATGATTTTTCATCCTTTTAGAAAATTGTTAGCATCTTCCCCTTTTGATTGATTAATCGAAACTTCGTTTCAATTAGTTAATCCTTCCCTTTTTCTTCTCCTTTAGATATTCTAGAGTTTGGTTCTCTCTTTTCCCCCGCAGAGTTGATGGTTCACAATGCATTGGAGCATTGTACAAATTTTGTGTCATTGTGATGTTCGTTTGTTTCTTGCACTATACTTTGGTGTTAGAGAAGGAATGAGAGTGGAAAATTCTTACACTCATTCTGACTATTTTTGGTAGGGCACGAATGACCATGTGCCTGGAATAGCCGCCTCTATCTCCTTACTATGGCATCCCTGCTTTCTCCAATCGAGTCGATCTTTGATCACTTGCACCCTTATCTCCTCTTTGGAAGTAACTTCCTCTTTTCAATTCAAAACTCTTTTCTCTTGTAGCCAATCCATCCTTGGTTTCCCCTGAGATTGTTACTCAATTCCTTTACTTGGTTGATCAACCGTCCTTCGTTTAAAACCTATTTTCTCTTCTTCCCCAGCAAAACTGATCTTTCTTCTCCAGTTTACACAGTCTTCCTGTTCAAACCTAATCCCCATCGGAGTTCTCAAACTTCTCTTGGTTCTCTCTACTTCTTGTTTGGTTAATCACTGTTTGATAATTAAGCACTAGTTTGTTCTTTTCCTCAGTTAATCACAACTCGTCTGTTAATACTGAACTTTCTTTGGGTTAATCACATTCTTCCGGCTAATCACCCGATCTTTGGTTGATCACGATCTTCCTGTTAAAACCCGATTTTCTTTGGGTTAATCACCTTCTCTTGGTTAATCACCCACCTTTTGGTCAATAACACTCCGCTTGTTTAAACCAATCACTTTTTATCTCAGTTAACCATAGTCCATATGTTAAGATACTGAATTTCTTTTGAGTTAATCACCTTCTTTTGGTTAATCACTCATTCTTTTCGTTTAATCACAGTCTGTCTGTTAAGCACCGAACCCCCTGCAGTTAGCAACCTTTCTTTGGTTCAAATACTGCCAGCTTTAGGTTAGTAACATTTGTTTGGTTCGAATACCCTTTCCTTTTGTCAAGTGTTATTTGTTCAGTCAATGTACCATTCTTTGGGTCACAACCTTTGCTTGGTTCCACACCCGTCTGTTGGTTGATCACCGTTTATCGGTTAAAACCAGCTCCTTTCTCCTTCCAGTTAACCACTATTTATCAGTTAATATACCAATTTCTCCTCAGAGTTAAACACCTCCCTTTGGTTCAGTACTCTCTTTCTCTTGGTTCGTCGTAGTCTGTCTGATGACACCAACCTTTTTGCTCTCCCCATAAAGTTTTACTCTTATCTTTCGTCGGTTAATCACTGCTCACCAATTAATGTACTGAATCCCCCATGGATCTTACCTTTATTTTAATTTTTGTCCTTTACATCTTTACTCTCTTGGCTCCGACGCCATTCTTTTGTTTTCTCCCCAGTGGAGTCATCTCTTTTCTTCTACATTCCCCGACAGAGTTCTTGCCTCGCTTCTCTGTTCCTCAGCAGAGTTTTCTTTCGCCTTCTTTCTTAGTTTTGACATCATTCCTCTTGCATTCCCCAGTTGAGTCTTGCTTTCTCTTTTAGCTCTTGGCTTTGATTCTGTTCCTTTTTCTTTTCTTCCTTTAGCGTTACTTTCCCGAACTATGTAGGCTTTGATTGCCTCATTGCACTATAAGGGTACGCAGATACAAGATTGCAAAGTCTTAGCGAGCCAACTTCCTCCATCTTCTTCTTCTGTCTCTCTAGTCCGTCAAGATCCTCTTCTTTTCCTTGGTTCCTTGAATTACGGAGCTCTGACTTCCTCATTGCACTATGAGGGTACGTAGGCACGAGGGCCCCAATCTTCCGCGAGCACTTTCTTTCTTTCTCTTTCTTTTTCTCTCTTTTCTGTCCTTTTTAGCTAGAAGCCTTTAGATAGTGAACACATCCAAGCCTAGAAGCAAGCAAGATGGTTCTCGTCGGATACGACAGATGCCTAAGGTTCTAGCTCCTTCCTTTCGCATAACCGACCCCCTTTCCTATTTCTCTTCCCTTGGATTTTATCGATATTTTCCTTGTCCTTTAGGACTAAATAAAGTTCGGTGGAAACTATATTGTATCTTTGAGTGTGCGATTCACTTAGGTACAATTCTGCTAGGAAGGTCAAGGAATCAATCAAAATAATAAAAAAGGACCTTAAGGAAACCCTAAAAAAGTCAACACTTTAAGCCTACCTAAGTGTCACAAAAATAATTATTTTTCGTGTTTTCTTTTCACAAACAAAAAGTATACATTATTATGAGAAAATATAAAAAATAATGGCCTAAAGAGGATTAAAAATGAGGAAGTTATGGACATTTGAATTTACAAAAAAAAATAAGAAAATAAAGTGTTAAAAAAATGGGAAAGGTCTCCCATGGGTGTTAAGCCCATGTCATCACACTCACAACTTAAAACAATAACCATCCCAACCACACACGCATGGTGACAATAAGGTGAAGACATGATATTATATATGATATCCAAATGAAAATCCAAAAGAAGAAAAAAAAGAACTAGGGTAAGGGGGGATTCGAACCCCAGTTCTGAAGGTGACAAGGTATAAGGCATACAGGTTACAACCACTGGGATGGTGACACATCCATTGTATCACCCTCACAAATTAAAAAAGTATCTAAAAGTGACCTAGGCTTGGACAGAAAAGGCGCCCATGGTCAAGTTGCCCAAGGATTTTCAGGTTTTGAACCAATTGCAAAAGGGATCATAACTTTGTCATTCTCCATGAAAGTGGATGAAATAAAAATGAAACTTACCTAGAATTTCAAGAGGAACACAATGGTGGTCTTGTTTTTGTCAAAAGATGTCTCTATTCTAAAACACGAAGATAAGACCTAAAATGCTACATTTTGCAAGTTTTATACAACAGTCATGTACACTCAAGCATATCACTTAAAAATGATTCAAACACTTCATATATGATATATCAAACATGCTCAAACTTAATGCACATCAAAACAAAGCATATTTTTCAAAGTTCAAGTTCTTTGGAAACTTACCTCTTGAAGCTTACTTGCCAATTTTCAAGATAGCTGCTACAGAAGTGATGTGCTACTTTGAATACCTTTAGTACACCTCTATGAAGCTTTTTGGATGCTTGGAATCAATAGAAAACCTCTAGAACAAAAACTAGCTTCCTCTTGCAAAATTGTCAAAAGTGACCAAAATGTAACTTTGGTCAAATTAAGTTACAGTTGGGAAATTGCTTGGAACAACTTAGTGGTGTTTATTAGAGTGTGTTTGATGTGTTAGAATATTTGGAAATGGCCAGAATCAAGACATGACTTATAAAATGCAAAAAGTCAAAGATATAAGGTTTTAAAGATTGGCTTTCTGATTTTGATGGTTAAGGGTGAAGATGAAGGTTTGTACACCTTCAAGGGAAAATTTTTGATGCGTTTAGATGTTTTTTTAGTGTTTTGTGGTTTATGGAAGGTAGATTGCAAGTTTGTGCAAAGTGGAATTTCTTGGCACAAAAGGGAACAAAGAACAAGTTTCTGGTTTGAGAACTTTTGGAGGGGGGAATGCTGAGGTTTTTTTTGTGTGTTTGAGGCTTAGAATGAGCCTTTATTTATAGGGAAGTAGTGGAGGAATTGGTTCTGTAGAATTGGGTTTGGTTTGGTTCACTAGGTTTGGTTGAAACTCAAAGATAGTTTCATGAGATTTCATGGTTCCAATGCCAAGTAAAAACTTTTCTGAAGTTATTGGAGAGTTTAGAAAGTTTTCTTGTTTGTGAAGAAAGTGTTGAGTGCAAAGAAATAATTTGTAAGCTCAAGGGAAGTCGACTTCTTGATTAAAGTAGCTTTATCAAAATAGAAGTCTTGCCTTTGTGCCAAAAATGGAAAGAACTAGTGAACAAAGTCATAATCACTTGGATAATGCACCAAAAGCAAGTGTACTTGTATGATTTAAGTGTGACTTTCAATTTAAATAGGCTGTAATCAAGTATTTTGTAGTGTGGATTAGGTTTTGCAACTTGCATTTGTCATGAAAATGGCCAAAACTTCAGGTGTGGAAGGCCATCTTCCTCTCATCGGAACTCCTAGCTCAAAAATGCTATGGAGAAGTTCTTGTACTTTTTGAAAAGCCCCAAAAATTATCAATAACTTTCATGTTTTATGAATTTCTTGAATCTTAAGGGATCATGGTGAAAATTGGATCCAAAGATTGGTACTTTTGATGAACAAAATTTGCCTTGAAAAATTTCTAAGTGTCAAAACTTTTTCACAAACTTGATGGCTCCATAACTTAAAATCTAAGCACTTTTTGGAGATTGACTCAAATTGAAAAAGTTATAGTATATTGTGAAGGCTTCAATTTGATCTTTGGAACATAAAAATTGGATGTGTAGATTAAAAGTCATGACTTTCCAAAGTTGGCACCAAATTAGGGTTTTTCTTCCCATACTTAGAAAATTTTCAATTCTTCCACTTTGTCCCTTTTGCAAGAAACCTCTCAATTCTTGATTCTTCATGCTCAAACTTAATGATAAAACATGTATTGGTGGAATTTGGCTCGAGGACTTTAATTTTGACTAATAATCCCAAAAGTCAAAGGGTTGACTTTGTCAAATAAAGCTTGTGTATCAAATGAATTCAACTGTGTGATCTTCAATTATCTTGCATTCTTGAATCTTCCAAACACCATGTATGGAATCCAAGGATGTATTTGAGTATCTTGAATTATGTACCAAGGATTAGGATCATACTTTGATCAAAAGTCAAAGGCACACTTGACTTTTCCTGATAAAACCCTAATTTGGAGCTAGATGAAATTGAGCTTCAAAGAACTTGTAACAAGACCATATTGTACTTGATTCTTGATTAAGAGAGGCCTCTTGATTGTATGCATACTTTTTATGTCTATGATCAATCCAAAACATTGACTAATCAAATGAAGATCCTTTTGATTCCATTGATGCAAAACCCTAATTCAGATGAAACAAGACAAAAAGTATAATTTGAACAATATTAGGGTTAACAATACAATATGATATGCTCCTAGAATGATGATAACATCTAGATTCAAAATTTTGGGTATGACATCTTGCATCCATCCATGGCCAAAGTTTTGATTGTTGTCTCTTTAAAAATGGTTTCCTTCTCTTTAGTATATATCAAATCTTTGTTGGTTTTCAAGTAGTTCACCTTTTTATCACAAGGAAGACAATATCGTGTTGGATGATCGATCACCAACACATGATTAACATGCAACCTGTTTGTGCTTACTAGAAGATTCTTGCATATATGAGAATTACTGTGGAAATTTTGATAATTAATTTGAAAGCTTTTCCACAGTAAGAGTTAGTAGCTTATTTTATGCAGCCATTTCATCATTAGTATTAAGACCTAGTACTGTATGTCATCTTAGAATTGAACCTCTATTATATTGGCCTTAATGGTCGTTGAACTCTGTTATCTCGATTATTGAAATAACATCATTTATGCTCCTTGACATCACAAAATCATCTAAGGTTGCGTCGAGCAACAATTTGGATTGTTGTAGAAGTTCATTTCTAAAAATGTGAATATTAGTCAGGTCATCAAGTCTATGACTCTGAAACCTTTGTAGCATTGATTTATATATATATATATATCTAAGACTCAACACAAAGTTTTTTCAACACCTTGCAAAAATATAGATATGGTTTTTTCCTTCATAAATTTATTTTGAGAGAAGATATGGTTGATAAACTTCTCTCTCAATATGCTCTAAAATGTCATTATCTACATTTCTTGGTCCAAATACTATTATTTTTGTTTTCCTATAAAGGAGTGGGGAAAGAATCTCAAAAGCACTACTTTTTTTCCTTTCATGTGCTCAAATAGTGCCACGTATTTCACAGAATTTCTTTAGATTGGTGTAAGAATCCTTATGATCCAAACCTGCAAATGGGTTAACATAAATTAGTTTGAGGAGTGTGATTTGCATCTCAATATGTTTAGCATTTCGTGAAGGCATTCCTAGATGAGCGAGTCTTCTTGGATTATTGAAGCATGGCATCCCGTCACCACCACTATTGTTGTGATTTTGATTTTTGTTTTCATTGTTGTTGTTTTTTGTGGTTGTTAATGACCTTTGTGTTACCTTCCTGGTTATCAATCATTTTCACTTATGTGTTTTCCTGTTTTGCTTTTATAAGATTGCATCGAGTTGTCCCTTCAAGTATCTTGCAAACTACAAAATACACACACACACACAAACACACACACACACACACACCTGTGTGTGTGTGTCTATATATATATATATATATATATATATATATATATATATATATATATATATATATATATATATATATATATATATATATATATATATATATATATATATATATATATATATATATATATATATATATATATATATATATATATATATATATATATATATATATATATATATATATATATATATATATATATATATATATATATATATATATATATATATATATATATATATATATATATATATATATATATATATATATATATATATATATAAGTTGGTAAAGTGACTTCACACATAAGACGGGGGATGAATTGTGATAAACGATTGATTTTACTTTGTCAATTTTAAAAGTGCAGAAAGTAAATAATTGGAAAATAAAAGAGAAGAGATATCAAAGTTCACACCATGATTTATGCGTCATACCTCCAACCACGTGGTCTACTCCAGTCCTTAAGGATTTAACCTTGAGAGTTCCATTATTAACTTGAGTTTTCATCACAAGATTAGCCAAAAACCTTGTAACATCAAGCTTTTGCTCAAGTTCAATTTGAAACTTTTATATTAGTATCAATGTTTCAAAAGAATGATACTCTTGATTTACTGTTAACGCACAATATGATTCAAACAACAATTACATGAGCACATCTCTTTCTTAAGTATTTTTCTCTCTCAAGACTAAAATAATTCTAAGTGGTTGAAAATCCTTTTTAAAAGAGAGTTAGTAAGAAAGAAGACATAAATATTATGTTTCTTGTGTTTTGAAGAAGTGAACACAAGTTCTCTTTATATAGGAAAAATTTTGACCAAAAAGGATAGAATTTTGGGTTGGAGCCAATCCCTAATGGATTAGCCAACGATGCTAATCAATAATGGCATAACTTTTTAGGAAAGAAAACATCAAGGTTTAGAGTCTAAATCTATCAATAGACTTTCTAATCGATTAGACACATATTCTAATAGATTAGAGGGCAGATTTGGCTTCCTAATTATTATTTTTTTCTAAAAGAAAATGGAATTAATAACGAATACAAGGGGTATTTGAACCTATCACAACCAAAACAAAACAAGCAAAAAGAAAAATTCACAACCAAACTCAAACTACCTTAAGCAACTAACAGGGTTAGAAAAGAAGGCAAAAAAGTTTTAGTTAGGATAGAGAATTTCCCAATTGCAAGACCAAAACCAAACTACATACTTAATATTCCAAACTATGTCGTTAACGTAACATCTACCATTTTTAAAGATAATATCATTTCTATTCTTCCAAAGAATCCACGAAACCGCCAGCCAAATCGATCCCAACTTAAAGCTTCCCAAACTAGAAGAGCCCCTACCACACCAATCCAAAAACAACTCCCACAAACACCCACTAAAGGTGACCTCGACACCACACCAAGATGAAATAGATTTCCACACCATGACAGCAACAGGACACTGAAATAATAGGTGATGCAGGTCCTCTACACCAAGATAATACAAAGCACAACTAATGTCAATCTCACACATACCTCTCCTAATCAGCTGGTCTTTGGTTGCAATTCTCTTCCAAAAAATCTTCCAACCAAAAGCGAAAATTTTAGCAGGAACTATAATTTTCCACAGACACCGAAAGGCTTTCACTTGGAGCGACGACTGCATCTCTTGGATTCTACTCGCAAGCAGCTTTTGATAGACAAAGCTAACACAAAAATCCTCCAAATTATTATGATTCCAAATAACATAATCATATTTCTCCACACAAGGGGCAGCGTCAGCAATACAAACTTTTAGCATATGAATTCTCTCTAAGGAATCCTCAAGATGTTGTTGCAAAATACCCAAATTACCCCACTGCCAGTTCTCGTCGACCAATCTCCCATATCGCTAATGTTTACATGTTTAAGATTTGATTTATCAAAAAGATCTGTAAAGGAAATAGCTAAGTGGAATGCATCATTCCAAACAGAGGACCAAAATGGCACCGAAGCTCCACCGCCCAAATTAAAATGGATAGAATCTGCAAAATTAAAATCAAAGTTAGAAATAAGATTTCCACTCTTGATTAGGTCTTTCCACCAAGCTGAGAAAAAGCTTCTGCTACTTGAATAATTAACCAATAGTTTGTGTTGAATTTCGCCATAGCGAGCACGTAGCAACTTGTTCCAAAAGAAGTTTTTATCTTCTAAAATCCTCCATCTCTACTTGGTTAACAGAGTAAGTTTAAATTCTTCTAGACTTTTGACCCCCAAACCACCTTTTTCTTTAGTCCTACAAACTACCTCCCATCCAACCTAATGAATTTTAGATTTCGAACCAGTATCACCCTAGAGGAAACGTTGTCTCAACTTGTCTATTGCTTTCCAAACACTCACAGGTGCCTTGTAAAAGGAGAAAAGGAAAACAAGCAGGCTGAACAAGATGGAATTGATAATAGTGATTCTTCCATCAAAATACTCTAACCTCCCTTTCTAAGATGCTAGTTTATCTTTAATTTTTTCAACCAAAGGCGCCTAAGAAGCAATCCTTCTCGGATTGAAGCTGATAGGAATGCCCAGAAAACAAAATGATGACCCCTCGACCTTGCAAGAAAGAAAGTTAGTTGCAGTCAAAAGGAAAAGATCATTAACATTCATGCCAATGAGTATGCTTTTATGGAAATTAAAAGCTAAATCAGACACCAACTCAAAACCCCTCAATACAATTTTAATACATTACACATTTCTCTAACTTCCTCCTCCGACTATTAATGTATCATCCGCAAACTGAACAATATCAACCAAAGTATTCACATCTACATGAAATCCAACAAAATCAGCCACAACCACTGCCTAGTTAAGCATTCTAGTCAAACCTTCAGCCACAATAACGAAAAGAAACGGAGAAAGCGGATCGCCTTGTCTAAGGCCTCTCTCCACCTTGAAATTATCCACCTTGAAATCCTTTGAAGGACTCCCATTCACCAAGATAGATAAGTGGCAAGTAAAAATACACGCTTCCATCCATCGCATCCACCTATTACCGAACCCCATTTTCCTCAATATAAACCGAAGGTAATCCTAATTAACGCAGTCGTACGCCTTTTCAAAATTAACTTTGAACAAAAGGAAATCTAATTTGTCCCTAGTAACCATATCTACCACTTCATTAGCTATTATAACACCATCTAATAATTGCCGCCCATGGATAAATGCAGATTGATTGTGAGATATAAGGCCACCTATAACCTGTTTCAATCTCGCAGCTAACAATTTGGAAACAATTTTGGATAAACTACTAACCAAACAGATCGACCTGTATTGACTAAGGTTTAACGGATGCACAGTCTTAGGAATAAGAGTAAGGAAAGGCGACGTTACCATTTTAGGAAGGTAAGCATTCTGGTGGAAATCCTGCACAAAAGAAATAATCTCCTTCTTCATAAAGTGCCAACACTTTTTAATGAATGTGAAATTATATCCATCGGGTCTCAAGCTCTTGTCCCCATCATAACTCCACATTGCCGCTTGAATTTCACACTCTGAAAACTTCGATTCAAGAAACACTACAGTTTCCTCAGATAAACTATTGAAAGAAAGGCCATCTAGCAGAGATCTATTAGAAACAGGTTCAGTAAATTTGTCTTTGAAATAACTTGAAACTGCTTCTTTGATATCAGCAACCAAATCGTTCACTCCATCCGCTATTTCGATCGATCCAATGAACTTTCTTCTGGATCTCCGTTTGATCAAATAGTGGAAGTATTTCGAATTCAAGTCTCCATATCTGTTCCATTTAATCCTGGCTTTTTGAAGAAGCATGTTGTCTTTAAGATGCAAATTCCTCCACAAAGACTGATAGACAACAACTCTTTTTACAACCAAATCTTTCACGTCAATACCATTTCCATAGATAGAAGCCCATCAATCCCGTTTATAACATCCACCTGTTCTTCAACCTTTAAGTAATGTCAACCAAAGACTTATTTATTCCAATTCCTAAGGCTATCCCTCAATTTCTTGAACTTTTCCTTGATTATAAAATCGCTTCTGCCTGCAACTCTAAACTTTTTCCACTCCTTCTCCACATCCCAATAAAATTATTGTCAAGAAGCCAATAGTCGTTTGTTTTAAAAGGTTTTGGCCCCTAGTTAACGACACTAAGCTTCACCCAAATCGGACAATGGTCAAAGATATTTCTCTTTCCAATTGATTGTCTTACCACCCTACCTATCTATGATAGCCTCTTCCACCAAGAATCTATCTAATATACTCATCGATTTACCGTCACCACTAAACCAAGTGAATCTATTACCCGAGACCGGAAGATCAATCAACTTTGCTTCAGAAATAAAATTCAAAAACTCTCTCTGTTCAATATTTCTGCTAAGAATAACCTGACCCTTTCAGAAGCAAGGGAGACCGCATTAAAGTTTCCTCCCAGAATCCACACACCATCGTTCCACTTCCTCTTGACTTGAATCAACTCATTCCACATTTTACACTTCATACTAATGTTATAGCCTGAATAGATGTTGGCAACATAGAACACCTCATTTTTCCATAACAGGTTAATATCAAGGAAACCTTCACCAGTAAACGAGAAAATAGGAGTGACAGGTTTCTCATTCCATAACGTAGCCCAACTTCATTGTTCCTCCACAGACTAGAAATAATATTAAAATTATTAGCCTTCAACTTTAATTTCTGAATGAAAAAGATATCAGCTTTACCTGCCTTAATAATTTTACTAATCCTCTTTCTCTTGGACAAATGCCCCCTTCCTCTAATGTTCAAAGAGCCTACAATCATTGCTTGCCAGATTTAAACACCTTCTTTGACATACCTTTGACCACATCTTTAGCCTCCAATTCCGCTATCTTCTTGAAAAAGTCTTTCTTTAAATCCATCGCCGTAACACCAAGATTAGTTCCTAATTGATTAAGTACGCTTTTTAATTGATTAGATTTAAATCATAAATAATTTTAAGAACATTCTAAAAGCAAGTGAAGTTTGTAAAACATTTTTAGTATATGTATATTACTTTAATATTTTAAGAGATACTCACATTATTATAACTTAATTATCTTAAAAAGATTAAAACAAGTGATGCGCAAGATCATGGACGATCTTTCAAAAACTTCAGTTTTTTTGATGTTGTTCTGTGCATTTGGTTTTTTCTCTCAAACATTAATGTTCTTCTTGCTTTGCTCTTTGATTTTTTTTCTTTATTGATGATGCTTAGGATAATTCAACTTTATTTTATTTGTCATCATCAAAACCACAATTACATCCACAAAATATAGAACCACTTATGATGTAAACAAAATTCACATAATAATTTAAAATGATTAAAAATACTAATAAGCTTGTAAAGGGTATTGCTTCAATCATGTCATGTTTTTAGAACGATTGAAGTAAAGTAATTTGTTCAAACAAAAGCACAATAAATGTGAATATTTATTTATCGTCTCGTCAGGAACTAGCGCAACCATACAAATTATTGATAATTGTTGCTATTTTAAGAAAATAGGAATTCTAGATTATTTTGAGACTTGTTTTACAAATTAAAACAATGTAAAGTAGAATAAAGTAAAGTAAAATAAAGATTAACAATAATAGAGAAGTGTTGGGATTTGATTGCAATAAGTATAACCATATATGTATCATTGACCAATTATACATATATTAGCCATTAATTCATATCATCATTTATTGTTCAACAATACTATCTAAGTCTAACATACTATAGTAATATCAATCATATTGTTTATGCATAATTCTTAGCCTTATAAATAATATAATAGTGTTATCATATGAATATAAACTTTAAAAAATGAGATAAAATAAAATCTATTTTACTCCAAAACATTTCAATAGAGTTAAAGGTAAATTTATCACTTAATCAATTATGTCGGATTTTTAATTTTTAAACCTGAGTTTGAATCTAAAATCGATTCAAGATTAAAACTATTCATAATAGCTTATGCATCCACCAAATTGGAACTTAATTTACCTAAATTTTTGTAGAAAAAGAAATACATCCACCAAACACTAGTTCGCCATTAATTCGGCAATTTACTAACGTGGCCATTATTCAATTTACCATTTCCTAAAGTGTTGCACCGTCCTATTTAATTATATATTTTTGGAGAAATTACTATCTTTTAGTTGTTTAAACTGATTTGGACTGCGTCTGTGGCTGATGTAACGTCGAGCACAGTCCAATTCAGTCCTACATTGAGAATGGTATAAAATGTTGGTTCAACCCGTTGGAGCCAGTAGAAAGCACATTTACCACGTGCTTCTCATCTGAGGACACGTCACCAACCGACTCGCACGCCTTGTGGTACGTTTCTGTCCTTCGTAACCGGCAAGTCCTTTCACTAATCGGAGAATGCAAAGCGGTTGACCCAGGACGATGAGCACGAACTGCTCATTCATACCTCCACGTAGGAATCCTAGCAGTCATTTGTTATGGGCCTGAACCCTCAACCCATAACGAAGACCATTTGCCCAGCGCTGGTGGCTCACTATAAAAACTCTCTTCTGTAGGAGGGTTAGGGAGGTTATTTTCTAACTCTTTCTTGTTACCTCTTCACCTGAACTAACATAAGCATCGAAGTGTCTGTAGGTACACCACTCTTTTTCATCGATCGTTACTGCTGCAGACGTGTTACTGGCCACACTTTCTGATCGACGGGTTAGATCAGTGGCGCCGTATGTGGGAATCTTGTTGCCCCATCTTTTCTTTCCTTGAAACCAATAGACCAAAACAGAAAACTTCAAAAACCAATCATGGCCGATCAACACGACAACAACGGTCACGAAACCGTCCTCTCTCCCGTCCATGACGTCGACAACAACAACGATATGTCAATTCTAGAGGAAGACATTCCAATAAGGAGAGAAGAGCACACCGCCTCCCCCTCCTCCGACGATGCGGCCGATAATAGCGTCTAGTACGTTGAGACCCGCATAGTCCAAAAAGCTCTGGAGAAGACGCCGAAAAAATTCCAACCAATCCCGGTACCGGTTAACGCCGACCTGACCATGGCGGCCATGGTCGCGGTCCTAAACCAGACCAACACCTTGATCTATCTACGGAATGAGAGGATCAGAGTGTTGGAGACAGACCTCTGTTCAACCTCTCTCCCGCGAAGACGCCAACTATATGAGTCCCGCAACCCGTCACTACAACGACCAGGACACAACCGATAGTTGGAGAAGCCACAGTCCCTGAATCGCAACCGCGCTCCTCCCTGGGAGGATAGATGCTCCTCGGTTGCCAAGAAGAGCAAAGCCAACGAATGACCGGACAACCGTTGTTCTCCCCCGCGCAAATTGAAGAGCCGACCGAGGGACTCACCACCACGTCGCGATGAGAGCCCTCGGCGAAAGAAGTACCACTATTCTCCTCCGCGCTCACCACTTCGGAGTGACGAAGACGACCCCCGTGGTCCACTGTCTCGAGCGATCATGGACGTTCCCCTTCTCGTCGGGCTAGAAAAGCCACCAAACCTAGGAACCTATGGCGGAATGACGGATCCCGACACATTGATGTCCTGCTCAACTATCGTGTTGTCTGAGGCACTATCAAGTGCAGCTTATTCCCTACTACTCTGAAGAAAGGTGCCATGACCTGGTACAATAGTCTCACTGGGGAATCCATCACTTCCTGGAAAGACCTGGGGAGACAAATTTTGAGGCACATCATAACTTCTCGTCGCCATCCAAAGTCGGAGGTGACGCTCAAAGCAATCATGCAGCGGAAAGATGAATCCCTCCGAGCCTACAATGAGAGGTTCAATCGAGAAGTTGTCTAGGTCTTCACGACCAACGACATGAAGAAGTATATGCTTGAGTGGGGACTACGCCCCCGCAATGACTTCTCCAAAGCCGTCGACATCGAAACACCTGCATCTTTAGACGTCCTCCTCCTTAAGACCCATGCATATATCTAATACGAGAAGAAAGAAGCTGCCAACAACGCTCGAGACTCGCGGAATCAAGAAAATGCCAGAGTTTTAAGGCACGGTGACTCAGCGGCGCCTCGCCGAGGAGGAGATAAGAGGAAGGAGGATAAGCCCCATGAATCTCAGGAGTACAAAAAACCTACCGGCTGTTTTGCCAAGTACACACCACTGGCCACCTCTCGCAACCGTATTCTATCTGAGTGCGCGAACTTAGAATTCTGTCAGGCTGGAGTCCATTTTCCTAAGAAGACACCTCCTAAGCCTACCACAAATAAGACTAAGTACTTCCACTTCCACAAGAGTTACTGGCACGTTACTAAAGAGTGCATCCACCTCAAGGATGCAATTGAAATTGTCATCAGGGACGGACACCTGAAGCAGTACACCAAGCAAAGAAAGGTTCTTCGGCGAGACGGTCGGGAAGCAAAGAAGGTCGAGAAAGAGAAGCCACCATCTGCCGACACCTCCAATTTGCAAATCGCCATGTCCATCTCCCAACCTGAAGACTTCTATGCCTCCGACGGGGCCGAAAACCCCCTCTATTTTTTGGCGCACAATACATGGGAAACTTTCCCTTCCGCCAGGGTCATATCTGGTGGAAGGTTCAACAATATCATTGTGGGATCGATGAAAAGAAAGTTCGAGCAACTCATCGATGCGAGCTCGAACCAAAACTCCACCCTGGAAAAAGGCCAGGGCAGCTCACTCCCTATCGCGTTCTACCGCAAAGAGCTCCCTAGAGGAGCCCCTAACTTCAGCATCCTTTTTCTCGTGAGAGCATAAATGAAGAACTTTGACGTTCACCGCATTCTGGTCGACTAGGGAAGTTCGTTCGAAACCATGTACTCCCAGTTGTTCCTGATATTACAACTCGAAAAAACGCATTTGACGCCTTACGTGGGCTCTGATCTGCAGGGCTTCAACAACGCTACCACAAAGTCGTGGGGTTACGTCGAAATGATTGTCACGGTCAGAACAACCAAAACTAGCAAGTCGGTCAAAGTTTAGTTACTAGTTGTAGACTTCCCTTATCTATACCAGTGCATCCTGAGGAGACCAGCTCTAGCCAAACTGATCGTCGTGCCATCCTCTCCATCTGAAGATCAAGTACTACAAGGTCAAGGGTCTCGTTGTCACCCTCCACAGGGACATAGAAGTCGTAAGGAGATGCTTTGAAATGGACTAGAAGGGTCAGAACATCATCAACTCGCCGTCCAAAATTCCCAGCAAGTCGTCTCGACCAAGCACCTCGGAGGAGCCAAAGAAATTGCCCCATGTCAACTCAGTCAACCTAGACAGTCGCTTCACCAAGGATAACTTGAAAGAGTTGAAGAAGAAAGATAAAGGAACCCAGATAGCAGCAGAAACCTCCCTGACGCCAGATGTCAACGAGGAGCCTGCCCATCTTAGGTGCCCCATTCCTGACGGCGAGTTCAAAGTCATCCTCCTCGACAGTGACCTAAACAAAGGAGTGAAGATTGGCACCGGCCACCCCGACCTTGCAAGGAAGTAGTTGAAAGTTTGCTTAAGATAAAATGCTAACTTGTTCGTGTGGAGCGCTATTGAGATGCCCGGACTGGACCCCTGAGATGACCTGCCACCAGCTGATAATTGACCCTACTGCTAGGGTTGTTATACAATGTAGGTGTAGGCAGTCTCCCAAAAAGAAGCGGCTGCTGAAAAAGTTGTAAAAGACCTCTTAGAGGAAAATTTTATTTCGGAAGCCCAGTACACAACCTGGCTTTCAAACATTGTACTCGTTAAAAAATCTAATAGAAAATGGAGAATATGTGTTGATTATACCGATCTTAATAGAGCTTTCCCTAAAGATGTTTACTCGTTACCCTACATAGATAGACTAGTTGATGACTCTGCAGGTTTCAAATTATTATCGTTTATGGACGTGTATTCAAGGTACAACCAAATCCCCACGACAAAGGGGGACAAAAAATACACAACCTTCATGATCGAGTCGGGCAATTACTTCCACAACGAAATGCCTTTCAGCCTGAAGAATGTTGGTGTTACCTACCAGCAGATCATGAACAAAGTATTCTGAGGTGAGATTGGAGAGATGCTCGAAGTCTACATGGACGGCATGATCGTGAAATCCCAAGAGGAATCCGACCATACGCTCCACTTGAAAAGAATCTTCGACAATGCAAGAAGATGCAAGATGAGGTTCAACTTTAAGAAGTGCACCTTCAGCGTCCAAGCGAGTAAGTTCCTTGGCTTCTATCTGACAGAGTAAGGAATCGAAGCGAACCCCGACAAGTGCAAGGCCTTCTCCGAAATCCCGATGCCAAACTCAAAGAAATCAATTCAATCCCTAAACAGGATGCCCACCTTGTTGTCCCGCTTCGTAGCCAAATCTGCCCAGTACGTGCTATGTAACACCCCACTTCCCAAAATCATCTAAATTAATAAACATTATAAATAAAAAAAATCAGAGTTCCAATTCTCCCAAGTGGGATATCACATAAAAACAACGTTTCCTTATAAAAAGGTTTTTCTCCAAATACAGCGGAATATTAAATAATAAAATTCAATAAGTTTCGATACGTTCACAGGGAAATAAAATATAAGTTCAACATAAAACAAATAAAACGCCCAAGTCCCGTGCTACGTATCAGAGCATCCTAGACGCGACAATCACACCAATATCCAAGCTAGCTAAGCACCTGGATTATCTGTACTTCCGAAGAAGCACAGACCACAACAACAACAAAGGGGTGAGAAAACATGATCAAAAATATAATGGTAATGTAATACATGTAAACAAGGTAGTACAACACACCGACACACCAATATTCACCCCAACAACACAATATAACGAACCTACTGTTCAAATTACAATATAACGTATTATAATGCATTTATGCAACTCACACTATGCATGCGGTACCGACTCATTGGTTCATTCAATCGAATCCACCATTCTCCACAAAGGAGTACGGGTGAATCACTTACGCTCCATCCGAGACATGATTCAACCCCACCATTCTCCACAAAGGAGTACGGGTGAATCACTTACGCTCCATCCGAGACATGATTCAACCCCACCATTCTCCACAAAGGAGTACGGACAGGTCACTTACGCTCCATCCGAGACATGATCCATCCCACCAAGACACCATGATATGCACACACCAATGCATAACTATTATGCTCAGGCACACTAAGTGCACACGACCCACCTGATCGTATCATTATACATCACATATATATGCATAGATATAACATGCACCAACACCATATAAATCAATCAGTTAGTAAACAAGTTCATATTCTATCACCAAGATACAAACACACCCCACTACTCGGGGATACACGATCCTACTGATCACTACATACATATACATCAACTAATTGTCCACCAGTCATTATTACGGGAAACATGCACTATCACCAAGTATACAAGTTAGTTTCCACACTCATCATTCTTACAGTGCATCAAGGCCAAAGGGATCACACAAGCCCAAGCTCAAGGCCAAAACATCACAAAAATCACATTCTGGTTCTGCTACATTCGCTGGCATTCGCCAGGCGAAGCCCCGTAGCGAACCTTCTCTAGCATTCGCCAGGCGAACCTGCTGGCGAAGCCCCCTTTCCACTATCGTGCACTCGCCAGGCGAACCTTCATTCGCCAGGCGAACCTTCGCTGGCCACACTCGCCAGGCGAAGTTCCTATCCTTTAGGTCTGGGACTTAATTCTGAATTATTCGCTGCCACTCGCCTCAGCTCGCCAGGCGAACTCTCGCCTCCCTTCGCCAGGCGAATCTTCGCCAACACTCGCCAAGCGAAGCCCAACGAATGCTGCGATTTCACCAATTTCTCACGGTTCAGCAGATTGCTATCTAGGCCAAATAACTCTAATATCCTATCCCAATTCACACCTTAACATCAGTACCAACATTACATGTAATTCAGCCTAAATGATTCCTAATCTCAATCCCAAAATCATCACCTAGACACTTTATTGATACATCAAAATCCCTACAGAATTTCCCTAAAAACCGTAAAATCACCTATATGCCAAATTAACCAAAAACAACAATTCATTCAACAATTACTATCCAATTATCAACAGTCATCATCAATCATAACATATCAACTCACAATATCATATATAGATGATCTTTCTACGGGGTTAAGGAATCCCCAACTACCCTATACATGTATAAACCATTTCCCAATCAAGTTTCTCCCCCCTTACCTTGTTAATCGGTTGATTGATGAAAGAATCCTCCAAGGTTTGGCCAATTCTGATTTTCCCCCGTTCCTTCGTTCTTCGCTCCCTTTTCCGTTCTTCTCACTTCTCTCCTTTCTATCGTTCTTTTTCCACTTTCTCTAACTTCTCCCAATGTATCGTGAAACTGCTAACCCCTCACATTCTCTATTTTAATTTTCTGATCCCAATAATAATAATAATAATAACTTAATAAAATAATAATAATAATAATAGTATTATTATCTCACCAAAATAATAATAATATTAATAACAATAGTAACTATAATAAATATAATAATAATAATAATATTCCCACCAATATTAATATTATACACTATATTATTATATTCACCAAACACCACCAATAATCCTCCCACATTAGGGACACCCACCAAACATCACCAAATACACCCCCACCAAAGGGCACACCAACATATAATATTTAAAATAATAATAAAATGACTAAATAATTAAAATGGGTGTTACAACTCTCCCCCACTTTAATTATTTTCGTCCTCGAAAATTACCTGATGGAAATAGCTTCGGATACGCTTCTCGCATCCTGCTTTCCAACTCCCAGGTCACACTGCCTCCTGCAGCACCTCCCCAAGCTACCTTCACCAAAGGTATCTCTTTCCCTCGGAGCTGTTTCATCTTACGGTCCTCGATCCTCAACGGCATCGTCTCAACAGTAAGATTCTCCCGAACCTGAACATCATCTCTCTGAATAACATGAGATGGATCAGAAACGTACTTTCGCAATTGCGACACATGAAACACCTCATGTAGATTCGACAACTCAGGCGGTAACGCCACCCTATAAGCCACATCACCAATTCTCTGCAAAATCTCATAAGGTCCAATGAACTTAGGATCCAACTTCTTGGACTTCAATGCACGACCCACACCAGTCATCGGATTAACTCTTAGGAATACGTGATCACCTACACAGAATTCCAACTCTTTCCTCCGATTATCATGATAGCTTTTCTGCCTACTCTGAGACACTTTCAATTTCTCACGAATCATTTGAATGGTCTCAGTAGTCTGCTGTACAATTTCTGGTCCAAGCACCACACTCTCACCAGTCTCATACCAACACAGAGGAGTCCTACACCTCCTCCCATACAAAGCTTCAAACGGTGCCATTCCAATACTCGAATGGTAACTGTTATTGTACGTGAACTCAATCAATGGTAAATGAGTATCCCACGCACCACCCTTTTCTAACACACAAGCTCTCAACAAATCTTCAAGCGACTTAATAGTCCTCTCCGACTGACCATCAGTTTGCGGATGATAAGCTGAACTCAATTTCAACTTAGTTCCCAAAGCTTCCTGCAAGCTCTTCCAAAATTCCGAAGTAAACCGTGGATCTCTATCCGACACAATACTGGACGGAACACCATGCAACTTCACAATTACTCGAATGTAAATATCCGCCAGCTTCGTTAACGGAAAACTAATATTGATCGGCACAAAGTGTGCAGACTTCGTCAATCGATCCACAATCACCCATATAGCATCAAAACCTCTCGCCGTATTCGGCAAACCCGTCACAAAATCCATAGTAATGCAATCCCATTTCCAAACCGGAATCTCTAATGGTTGCATAAATCCAGAAGGTCTCTGGTGTTCCACCTTCGACTTCTAACACGTCAAACAGGCATACACAAATTGAGCTATGTCTCTTTTCATACCAGACCACCAAAATAATTTCTTCAAATCATGATACATTTTCGTAGCTCCCGGATGAATACTCAGGCTACTACGATGTCCTTCGCTCAAAATTGACTTTTTCAATTCTTCATCATCTGGTACATAAATCCTGCCTCTAAATCTCAACACACCTGTACTATCCAATTTAAAGTCACTATCGGAGTCACTCCCTACTCCAGGCATCAAATCTACCAATTTCACATCCAACTTATGATTTTCTCTAATCATATCCAAGAAGTCATTATTTATCTGCAACATACCCAACATTACACTATCTGCAGTAGTCTCACAAACCATGCTCAAATCTCTAAACTGTTCAATTAACTCAATTTCTTTCACCATCAGAGCTGCCATATGAATTGCTTTCCTACTCAAAGCATCTGCCACTACATTGGCCTTTCCTGGATGATAACTCAAACTGAAGTCATAATCCTTCAAAAATTCCAACCATCTTCTCTGCCTCATATTCAGCTCTTTCTGATCAAACAGGTATCTCAGACTCTTATGATCACTAAACACTTCAAATCTTGAACCATATAAATAGTGTCTCCAAATTTTCAACACAAAAACAACCGCAGCTAATTCAAGATCATGAGTCGGATAATTTCGCTCATGCACTCTCAATTGCCGCGATGCATATGCTACTACTTTACCATTCTGCATCAGAACCCCGCCTAATCCCATCTTAGACGCATCACAGTACACCACAAACGGTTCACTCGGAGTCGGTAACACTAACATCGGTGCCGTAGTCAATCTCTTTTTCAACTCTTCAAAACTTTCTTCACAAGCAGCATCCCATAAAAAAACTTGGTTCTTTATCGTCAACTGAGTTAATGGCAACGCCGAATTAGAGAACCCTTCAATAAACCTGCGGTAATAACCGGCTAACCCCAAAAAGCTTCTAATCTCTGTCGCTGTCTTCGGCGGTTCCCACTGCAATACTGCACTTACTTTTGACGGATCCACCGCTATTCCATCTTTAGATATTACATGCCCCAAGAAACTTACTTTCTTCAACCAAAAGTCACACTTTGACAGTTTAGCAAATAATTTATTTTCCTTCAACACTTGCAAGGCAATTCTCAGATGTCCTGCATGCTCTTCATCAGATTTAGAATAAATTAATATATCATCAATAAACACTACAATGAACTGGTCCAAGTAAGAATGGAAAATTCTGTTCATATACTCCATAAATACTCCCGGTGCATTAGTCACTCCAAACGGCATTACAGCATATTCGTAATGTCCATATTGAGTCCTAAAGGCAGTCTTTTGAATATCACCTTCCTTTACTCTTATCTGATGATAACCCGATCTCAAATCGATCTTACTGAACACACGAGCTCCCACCAGCTGATCCATTAAGTCATCAATCCTAGGTAGAGGATACTTATTCTTAATAGTCACTTTATTCAATTGACGGTAATCGATGCACAGACGCATACTACCATCCTTCTTCTTTACAACAACACTGGAGCTCCCCACGGCGATACACTTGGTCTAATAAACTTTCTATCCAACAATTCTCCAATCTGAGACTTCAACTCAGCTAATTCCACTGCAGACATCCTGTACGGCGCCATAGAAATAGGTCTCGTACCAGGAACAAGATCAATACCAAATTCTACTTCTCGCGTCGGAGGCAATTCCGTAATGTCGTCCGGAAACACTTCTGGAAATTCATTCACCACTGCTAATTCCTCCATTGGCACTTTGTTATCCATCGATAAAGTTGCAAATAAAGCAAACACTCTGGTTTCATCTTCCAACAAGGCCCTCAATTCCTTATTAGACAAAGAACTTGCCACAACTTCCTCTTCAGGGGTCAGGAACAACAATTCCTTCCGAAAACAATCGATGTAGACTCGGTTGAACTCTAACCAGTTCATACCCAGAATAACATCCAACTTACCAAGTGGTAGATAAATCAGATCCACTCCAAATTCTCTACCGAAAATAGTCAGCGGACACTTCAGGCATACCAAAGAAGTAGTCACTGAACCTATAGAGGGTGTCTCAATAGTCATTCGTACCTCCATAGTGGACGGCACCAAACCTATCCTCTCCACACAATCTACAGAAATAAACGAGTGCGTTGCACCCGTATCAATAATAGCAATCAAAGGAATATTATTGATAATACAAGTACCTCTGATCACACGCTCATCACTGGCATCTTGAGTTCCTGCCAAGGCAAACACTTTTCCACCAGCCGGAGACGTTTGAGGCTTCTTCGGCTTCTCACAATGTGTACTGATATGACCCTTCTCACCACAGTTATAACAGGTCGGCATAGTTGCTCTGCAATCAGCTACCACATGACCTGGTTTCCCACACTTAAAACATTTCTTGGCCTCATTAGGACAATCATTAGCACGATGTCCCATACCACCGCACCGAAAACATTTCCCCTCAGCAGATGCTCTCCCATCTCTAGGCTTCTTATCAACAACAGCTTTACGTTTTCCCTTATCAGCAGCAACACTATAAGGAGTACCACTAAACCTCTGCTTACCCTTACGGTCATTAACAGCTTTGTAGTGCGTAATCCTTACTCGGTTATCATTATCATAGATTTTGCTCCTGCTTACTAGCTCAGGATGGCTCCTGATCTTCTGACAAGCAATCCCCAACTTAATCTCTAGACGCAGTCCATTCTCAAACTTTAAGCACTTAGAAGTCAATGCCCCATCAACATTATAATGAGGACAATACTGCACCAGCTCCTCAAACTTAGCAGCATACTCTGCTACCGTCATACTCCCTTGCTTCAGTTCTAAGAATTCAATCTCCTTTGCGCTTCGGATATCCTCCGGGAAATACTTCTCCAGAAAACCTTTCCGAACCACCTCCCAAGTAATGGTAGTTCCAGCAACTTCCAACCTTTGGCGACTATTGTCCCACCAGGCTTCAGCTTCACCCTCCAACATGTGAGTACCAAACCTCACCTTTTATTCATCGCTACATTCCATAGTCCTGAAGATCTTCTCAATTGCCTTCAGCCACTTCTGAGCAGCTTCGGGGTCCAGAATTCCCCCTTCGAACGTTGGCGGCTTGTTGCTCCGAAACTGCGCCAAACTCCTGAATTGGGCATCTGCAGTTTGATTTTGATTAGCAACCGCCTGTGCCATTGCTTGCATAGCAGCAGTCAATGCAGCATCGTTCCTTCCTGCCATACTGCTCAAAACAACAACACCAGATTTAAAAGATATTCAACTCCATCCATAAGGACAGACCCAACTCGACTCAACAACACTGGCCGGACGGACCGACCTGCTCTGATACCAATTGTAACACCCCACTTCCCAAAATCATCTAAATTAGTAAACATTATAAATAAAAAAAATCAGAGTTCCAATTCTCCCAAGTGGGATATCACATAAAAACAACGTTTCCTTATAAAAAGGTTTTTCTCCAAATACAGCGGAATATTAAATAATAAAATTCAATAAGTTTCGATACGTTCACAGGGAAATAAAATATAAGTTCAACATAAAACAAATAAAACGCCCAAGTCCTGTGCTACGTATCAGAGCATCCTAGACTCGACAATCACACCAATATCCAAGCTAGCTAAGCACCTGGATTATCTGTACTTCCGAAGAAGCACAGACCACAACAACAACAAAGGGGTGAGAAAACATGATCAAAAATATAATGGTAATGTAATACATGTAAACAAGGTAGTACAACACACCGACACACCAATATTCACCCCAACAACACAATATAACGAACCTACTGTTCAAATTACAATATAACGTATTATAATGCATTTATGCAACTCACACCATGCATGCGGTACCGACTCATTGGTTCATTCAGTCGAACCCACCATTCTCCACAAAGGAGTACGAGTGAATCACTTACGCTCCATCCGAGACATGATTCAACCCCACCATTCTCCACAAAGGAGTACGGGTGAATCACTTACGCTCCATCCGAGACATGATTCAACCCCACCATTCTCCACAAAGGAGTACGGACAGGTCACTTACGCTCCATCCGAGACATGATCCATCCCACCAAGACACCATGATATGCACACACCAATGCATAACTATTATGCTCAGGCACACTAAGTGCACACGATCCACCTGATCGTATCATTATACATCACATATATATGCATAGATATAACATGCACCAACACCATATAAATCAATCAGTTAGTAAACAAGTTCATATTCTATCACCAAGATACAAACACATCCCACTACTCGGGGATACACGATCCTACTGATCACTACATACATATACATCAACTAATTGTCCACCAGTCATTATTACGGGAAACATGCACTATCACCAAGTATACAAGTTAGTTTCCACACTCATCATTCTTACAGTGCATCAAGGCCAAAGGGATCACACAAGCCCAAGCTCAAGGCCAAAACATCACAAAAATCACATTCTGGTTCTGCTACGTTCGCTGGCATTCGCCAGGCGAAGCCCCGTAGCGAACCTTCGCTAGCATTCGCCAGGCGAACCTGTTGGCGAAGCCCCCTTTCCACTATCGTGCACTCGCCAGGCGAACCTTCATTCGCCAGGCGAACCTTCGCTGGCCACACTCGCCAGGCGAAGTTCCTACCCTTTAGGTCTGGGACTTAATTCTGAATTATTCGCTGCCACTCGCCTCAGCTTGCCAGGCGAACTCTCGCCTCCCTTCGCCAGGCGAATCTTCGCCAACACTCGCCAGGCGAAGCCCAGCGAATGCTGCGATTTCACCAATTTCTCACGGTTCAGCAGATTGCTATCTAGGCCAAATAACTCTAATCTCCTATCCCAATTCACACCTTAACATCAGTACCAACATTACACGTAATTCAGCCTAAATGATTCCTAATCTCAATCCCAAAATCATCACCTAGACACTTTATTGATACATCAAAATCCCTACAGAATTTCCCTAAAAACCGTAAAATCACCTATATGCCAAATTAACCAAAAACAACAATTCATTCAACAATTACTATCCAATTATCAACAGTCATCATCAATCACAACATATCAACTCACAATATCATATATAGATGATCTTTCTACGGGGTTAAGGAATTCCCAACTACCCTATACATGTATAAACCATTTCCCAATCAAGTTTCTCCCCCCTTACCTTGTTAATCGGTTGATCGATGAAAGAATCCTCCAAGGTTTGGCTAATTCTGATTTTTCCTCGTTCCTTCGTTCTTCGCTCCCTTTTCCGTTCTTCTCACTTCTCTCCTTTCTATCGTTCTTTTTCCACTTTCTCTAACTTCTCCCAATGTATCGTGAAACTGCTAACCCCTCACATTCTCTATTTTAATTCTCTGATCCCAATAATAATAATAATAATAACTTAATAAAATAATAATAATAATAATATTATTATTATCTCACCAAAATAATAATAATATTAATAACAATAGTAACTATAATAAATATAATAATAATAATAATAATATTCCCACCAATATTAATATTATACACTATATTATTATATTCACCAAACACCACCAATAATCCTCCCACATTAGGGACACCCACCAAACATCACCAAATACACCCCCACCAAAGGGCACACCAACATATAATATTTAAAATAATAATAAAATGACTAAATAATTAAAATGGGTGTTACATGCTACCCCCTTTTCAAACTTCTTCTCAATGAAGCGAAATTCAAATGGACTAAGGAGTGTGAACAAGCCCTTCTCCACCTCAAACGGGCTCTTTCACAACTACCAATCCTCTTGCGACCAGACAACGGGGAGACTCTCTACCTTTACCTCACTGTTGCAACCCAGGTTGTCAGCGCGAGTCACATTCGCGAGACTCCCTAGGGGAAGAAACCCATATACTTCACTAGCAAGGCCCTACAAGGCCCAGGGCTCAGATACCAACAAATAAAAAAGTGGCACCGACCCTCATCAATGCAGCGAGAAGATTGAGACACTACTTCCTAGCTCACACAATTGTGGTGCGAACTGACCAACCCTAAAAGTAGCTGCTTGGTCATCCCGAAATGGCCGGAAAAATGCTCAAATGGTCACTGGAACTCTCTGAATTTGACATCTAGTACGAGGGAAAAAATGCCCTTAAAGCTCAAGCAGTGGCCGACTTTGTGGCAGAAATGGCCATATCAGCCTCCCAGACAAGCAGAGTTTATAAGTGGACCATCTTCATGGACGGAACATCTAGCTTGACGGGAAGCGGAGCAAGAATCATACTTGAAAACAAGGAAGAAATCCTAATAGAAGTCTCCCTCGCCTTATCCTTCCCAACCTTGAATAACCAGGCAGAGTACGAAGCCTTCCTCGCAAGGTTATACTTGGCAAAAGACTTAGGAGCCAAAGAGGTAAAAAACATTCACCGATTCCCAACTCGTCGCTTTTCAAGTACTGGGAGAGTATCAAGTCAAGAATGACAATATTTCTAAATACTTAGCTCTGGTTCGAGAGAGAATTATAAAATTCTATTTCGCGGAGGTAAAACATGTCCATCGCTAGCACAACACACGAGTAAACATCCTGTCAAAACTTGCGAGCACGAAGAAGAAGGGCGGAAACAAGTCCGTCATCCAAGAAATACTTTCTCACCTGAGCATCGAAAATCCATTTGCAACCCTCGACGTGAACGCCATTAGCGTCAGTGACTGCTGGATGACCTCGATATACAACTACCTTGCCACAAGAGAACTTCCGCTCAACCAGAAAGAGGCTAATGTGACCAGGCACATAGCTTGCTCCTACGTCTTGGTCGAAGAAAAGTTGTACCTACAGGGATTCTTCATCCCTCTCCTCAAGTGTGTCGAGGAATCCAAGGCCGCCAGCATCCTATATGAAATCCATGAAGGAATCAACGCCCAACACCTCAGAGGAAGGTCCCTCACCCGGAAAGCCTTACGAGTAGGATACTACGGGCCCACCATGCAACAAGACGCAAAGGAACATGATAAAAAATGCGATAAATGTTAGTGCCACGGAAACATGAACTTGGCACCGCCCAACAAGCTTAAAACTCTTTCTTCCCCATGGTCCTTCGCCTGGTGGGGGATTGACATCCTCGGACCGTTCACCATGGGGTCAAACCAAAACAAATATTCGATAGTCGATGTTGAGTATTTCACGAAGTGGATAGAGGCGGAGGCCCTCGCCAAAATCACAACACACAATATACTCTGTTTCTATAAAAGAAACATACTCGTGCGATTTAGAATACCACAAGCACTCGTTACCGATAATGGAACGCAATTCACTGAGAAAAATTTCTAAGCCTTCGTGTCAAACTGGGCACCTGACAACATTTCACATCTGTCGAGCACTCGCAAAAGAACGGGTAGGCCGAAGCCGCAAACATTTCACATCTGTCTGAGGTTTGTAAGCTCTTAATTAGACCTAAGTATAAGAAAGTCAAAAATGCGCCCTGGGCAAGTAACAGAAAATAAATGACCAATATGTATTCAATTGGTTTAGTTTCCACTTAAATACTTACTATTATTTCTCCCCCTTTTGTCACATCAAAAAGAATAAAAAGAAAAGAAGCAAAGAGAAAAAATCACTAATAAATGTAACTCAGATCATCAGTACAAGATCGGTTTCCAAGAAGGAAGAGTAATCAAGTAATAAGAGTCATTAAGGTTTGTAAAGTGCGCGCATTGAAGTCTTAGGGGTCATTACTATTCCAAGAATTAAACAAGGATTATTTTAGACATTTGGTATCCACGTAAATCATTATATAAACATCCCACTCCTAAGTCATTTCATTAATCACCATCCTAAGGATATGGCATCAATAATTGAGAGTCATAATGCATCTGTCGTAACAGACGCAACTGAGAGCTCTACAAGCTTGGCTATCCAATCCCCTCAGAGGCGAGCTGCTTCTGAGTCCTCTATAATTGTACCTCTAGTCTCAACACAATTTTCTTATGAAGAAGCTATTTTAGCAGCACCTGAACGACCTTCAGAAGGTGGTTCAACAATAGCTGCTTTGGAGCGTCAAAGAAGAAGCATGAAGAGATCATGGAAGAAGAAAAGGAGGGTCAACAAGTCATTCTACCGCTCTCTTCCAGACATAGAAAAGGAAGAAGTGGTTGATTTAGAAGACGAGGAGGTGGACTATAACAACAGTGGAAGCCATTGGGCACGTGATACAATAGCTAGGGATGAATTATAGACAACATCTTGTACCCCTTTTTTTGTTGTTAAAAAGTTGTAATCCTCATTCAATTAATGAAAAAGTTTTCAGATTAATACTTATTTATCACGCATTTACATTCCAGAATTTTTCTTTAGAATTTATAAAGGTAAACTTAATAAACGGAAACTAACACAGAAACGACAGTTAGAACAGATCAATCATAAACTCATACTAATTCAGAGAATCTTAATAGATTAGATTATATTACCAAGAGTCATTATTAAAATGTTGATTTAATCAGTACTTAAATAATATTAAACTCAAGATAATAAATGTAACACATCTATAAAAGGACTCTAGTAAGCTTTCTTCCATCTTCACTTAATCTCTAAAACACTAAGATGTATAAGCAAAAGCAGATCTAGGTTCCAAAGAGAGATTTCAGGAAGGCAGCATTACTGAATGCAGCAACTCAAGCAAATCAAAGCAAGACAATAACTAAAGAACTTGCATGCAAGCAAACAACAACTAAAGAACTTGCAAGCAAGCAAACAACTTTTGAAGTGCTCTCATATTCAGCATCCTTTGTAAAGACATACAGAAGAAAAAAGTCTTATGGATCCAGAAACAGAAATAAACTGAGGAAGGAGGCTTTGGAGTTTGCTAAGGAAGAATGACAAGATTTCTTAGACAATCTAGACATGTCAGATGATCCTAAAGCATTCCTTAGGACACATCCATTAGACTAGAGAAATCTAATTATCTTGTAATAACTTTCTTTTCAATAATAAAATGTTGCAAACATTTGAGTTCTTTTATCTATTTTAGATTCTCAGTGAACAACACGCGTAAACATTAATCAGTTAAAACTGAACACAATCATGAACAAACTCTGAATTTATTAATAAGATGCTTAATACAAATATTTCATCAACAATAAAAAGCATAACTATGCATAAATCTAACATCAGAATCTTTCATAGATATCTTCAAACTTGTCTCTCCAAATCTTGGAAGAACTAGCCTCATAACTTATGTTGACCCCTTGCTGAACATGCATTTCAGAAATAACTCATCTAAAAGGTATGAAGAAGATCTTTCCCTTTTTAAAAGAGAAAGAGACCTCTTCCGATGGTCAAACATAACTTGAGGAAGATCAATCTTCAAATTTGAATTAAGAAGTAGAACCAAATCTTTTTCAATAGGGTCTACTTGGTCTAAATCTTGATCCTTAGGCAGTAAGTTTGAATTCAGAATCTGACTCCAAACAACAACATTAGGAAGAAGATTAGAAACCACTAATGTATTAGATGGATCTACAAAGATACGCCGAGTAGGAAGATAGTGTTTCCAAATAAGAGTTCCTGGAATTTCTCCAATCTCTTCATAATTGATCACATTTGCAATCGCTTTAGAGGCTACTGTAACAGAAACACCAGTTACTCTAGACAGAATAACATACTAAGAATTTAGCTCAACAATGGAGATATTAATCCAAAACTCTTTGACAAGACTTGGATAAGTGAAACCACGGAGCATCTCAAAGTAGTCACTCCACATTTGTTTAGACATAGTCTTCCAGAAGTTGAAACCAATCTTAAGCAACACATCAAAATCCACAAACTTTTCATTGATGATAACCAGCTAATTCGAAGGAGAATAAACTGAAGAACTCATCTCAGGTTTGGTTTGGTCAGCAGACAAATAAGAGGAAAAGAAGAAAAAGAAGAAGAAGAAGAAGAAAGAAAAAAAAACTGAGCAAGAATCTTACAAAAATAAGAATATTATCAAAAAAAGGACATAATGATGTTTCACAGGACATGGAATAGTAACAACAAGTACTAAAAAAGAAAACACCATTACCCAAAGGTTCTTTATTTAGCAAATATTTCAACTCCACTAGATAAGTTTCACCTTTATGAAATATTAAGTATTATAAAAGCTTTTAGAAAACTTTTTACTTAAACTGCTATGACAGTCTGAAAGAATCTTCTTCTGAATCTCAGAAACTGACAATTTTCAGAAGCTATCAGCCATCAGAGTCTAGTAAGTCCATACTTAGACAGAGATATCATCTGTCAGTCACAAGTCTCTAAGATTTTATTCATAACTAGCACTTTATCTTGAAATAAAAGTCATGAGCGATAGATGAATATTGAATTTTCTTCTTTAGACAGCTAACAAGCAATAGTATCAACACAAAAGTGAGAAGATTGTTTTTATAAATGTGATCATTATCTGGCTTGACAAGTCATTCAATATAGACAAACACAACAAAGTTTTCTCTTAAATATTTCTGAAGTTCTCTTTTTCAAAAGAAAAACTTCTCTAGAGATCTAACAGAAACTTTGTATTTATATCTAAGCAAATGTCTCATTGAATCAAAAGATAAGTCAGACAAGAACAAACATACCACATTTTTTGTTTGGTCAGACTCAATTCAATATTCAGACTTGACAAATAGAGTATGAACATATCTTTGAGTGAATTTTGATTCAATGGCTGTCTAACCACTGATTCCACTGCTCTTACCAAATTCAGTACCACTAGTACTTGAATCTGGGTTGTTGGCTCTTCTCCCAATCAATGTTGTAAACAACCTTATAGAAGATGCCTCTACTTCTTTCCTTGATATTTGTAGCATATACATTATGACACTCATATTTCTATAAGACCATACATGTAAGTACAAACAGACTCTAGAATAAGATATGAACAGCAGATCATAAGTCACTCTAGAGTGTAAGTCTAGAATGAGATATGAATAGAATCTTGTTCTAAGCAATGAGAATAATCTCATTATCTTAGATTAAATCTTTTGAATTTGAAATTATTGACAAGCTCATAGCCATATGGCGTTAGCTATCATAGATAGACATAAAGCTAGAGTACTATCTTAGTACAACTAACAGAGCTCAAAGAGAAGTTGAAGATTTCTCATAGAAGTGTCTTTTAAAACAACTTCCATAATGGTCCTCAACCAAGAAGCAATAGAGTTTCTTAAGATATCATCTTAAAGAACAAACTCCATATAATCAAATATTTTGAAACAAGATAGATTTAACAACATCTCTTGCTTTTCAATACTTGATTTTTATTTCAGAACATAAATGCTTCTTTTCATCTGCATCATGCACTCATATCAACTTCAAACAATTAAGCAATGAAGAACATTTGATATTAGGTTATGGTAGAATTTTCTTCTTGTTTTCAGATTTGGGAAATCAATTGAAATACAAATATTTCAGAAGCTCTTGAATTTACTCTTCTATCAACAAATATCACAATCCATTTAGCTAGTATGTAAGTCCTTTTGACAAGAAACCTAGGTTTTTCATCATTAGTCATTCAAAAGAACTTAAGCTAAAAAGAGAAGGTGATCTGTTGAATAATTTTTTCATCCTCCAACTTCATTTCTTTTCTTTAAGAACTACAAGACAAACTTTCAAAGCACAATAGATTCAGGATGTAAACATCATAAAAAACTGTAACTTTAGATTTAAGTCAAGAATCAGTCCTCTCAGAATTTGCTTGAAAATATTAGATGAAGTGTAACTACTTCAAGCTTCAAAAAGTGATCCTCATAAACCCAAGCACAAGACTTCAAAGATAGTCTAAGCATCATACATATCAATGATGTTGATATACTCAAAAGTGAGATAATGCATCTACCAAAATGAAACTACCTCTAAAGATATTCAATATGCATCTTCTGAGTTTGTGAAAGAGATTTTCAAAAACATCATCTATAACACCATCAACTTCTATAGTAATACCCTTTTCAAGGATATTCTATAGACCTTCAACAACCCTTTATCAAGTCCAATGAGTTAAAAATATGTTTAGCTTTTCCATCATTTAAATTAAATGGAATCACCCATTTGAATATGGTAGGATAAGTCATATGATATTTTTTCAAGTGGCACTTGATTCCTTCTTGAAGAAGAAATATACTTTTCTTATTGGATCAATATCTGAACCACTGTTAAGTGTTGAGTACATACCATGCTCTGATACCAATTGAAGGTGAGAAAAGTACACAAGAATGGGGGTTGAATTGTGTTTCACGTTTTCTTATTATTTAGCTTCTTATCAGAGTCTCAAAATCAGAACTGATGTTCAGATTCTGAGATAATTCAGTTGGCAGCAGATATGTTAGAAGTAAATTAAATAACAACAGAAGAAACACAAGATTTATACTGGTTCCTCCCCTAACTGAGAGTAGTCTAGTCCCCTTGTCTCATAAGAGCTTTTCATTATAATCACTTCATGATTACAATCGCTTATGCTTCTACATAAGACTTTTACGACTGCTCAGACCAACTGTCTGAGACTTTCTTTGCTTAGAGCGCATGTCTAAGACTTACCCTTGCTCCCACCATCAGACTGAGCCGCATGCTCATCTATCTTCTGGTTGAGACTTCCCTTTACTTAGAGCACATGTCTAAGACTTCCTTTTCTCACACCATCCAACTGAGCTTCCTGGTCATTTGTCTTCTGGTTGAGACTTTCCTTTGCTTAGAGCACATATATAAGACTTTCATTGCTCACACCATCAGACTGAGTCGTCTGATCATCTGTTTTCAAGTTGAGACTTACGTTTGCTTAGAGCACATGTCTAAGACTTTCTTTTTGCTCAATCAGACTAGCTGAATAAGACTTTCACAACTCAAGCACTTAAACAATGAGACTTACGTGGCTTAAGCATCTTGACTCAAGACTTATTGCTTGAATCTCAATGAGACAAGACTTTTTGCTCTAGCACATAGCAGAAGACTTAATATAAACTACTGAAGGCCCATCAGAATAGAGAACAAGATGTACATGATGCACACATCATAGGTACGACCATAACAAAGACCTAAAGAACTTAAGATTTCTCAATATATACAGGGGTAAGAAATCTTAAGGATTTTACAATTACAACCTAAAACAAAAAATCTGCATATTACATAGAGTTGATAATTTATTGATCTTGCTACTCATTCAACAAAAGAATCCTTGTTAAAAATCCAGGCTTGAATCTTCAGTTATATATATAGTCTTTCCAGAAACTAGTCGTTGAGAAGGTGACTTGATCAAACGTCTTTACTTTTGCTCCATTGTACAAGAGACTTTGAAGATGGATGCACAACAAATTTCAGAATCCAGTGTGTAACACGTTTAACCTTTGAGTCTACAAGAGGTTATGTACTAATAGAGCCGTTGGGAGCAGACATCCATAGAACATACCAGTTTTTCTTGAACCTTGCAATCTTGTAGACTCGAGCTGACAGGCTAATAAGACAATAAAACATGCTTTCAGTAGTACAGATAGTGCACAACTTTATCACCAACTCTGAATGGTACTAGAAGCTGATATACAATTACTAAGTGTAGAAAATCTTCTGAATGCTGAGGCCTTCAGTTCAGAGTCTTCGTCAAATCACACTAGAAATTGTTCTTCAGACTCTGCCACCAAAAACTAACAATGAAGCAACTTCAAGTGTATCTTAAGTAAAACAGATTCTGATTATTTATGTACAAGAACAAGAACCCGCACAAATAAAACACACATTAAATAAATCATTGTTCTTTTAGTACTTTTGTTATCATCAAAACTAAAAGAGAATATATCAAGAACAAATCTTGTTCTAACAACCACGCTTTCTGATCGACAGGTTAGATAAAAAAACATACATTAATCTCTTTTTAAGACATTTTGGAAAAAAAATTGTCCTAAATTATAAGTCATTTTACAATTCCAATATAATATTTATAATTTTTTTTTCTAATATGCCCTAAAATATTAATTATTATTATATTCTTTCAACTCGATATTTATTATACACAATTTGTCTTTTTCCTAAAGTAATAATTACGTTTTTTTTTTAATTCGTGTTAAATGCTCAAAATATCTTATAATTTAGGACTGATTAATTCGTGTGAAATGTTTAAAACGTCTCATAATTTAGATTAGAGGTAATAAAGCTTACTAGAGTGGAATTTCCCTTACACTTTTTTTTATTATCATTTAAACTTGTTTTATTAAATATTCACTCAAAAATAATTTTTATCTAAATTATTCAAACAATATAATTCATATAAATCATCTTTAATTAAAATACTAAAATATAAACCACATTACATTTAGAAGATAAAAAATCTGCTGTAAAATATTTTTACATTTCAACTAATGAAAAATGTATTCCACTAAATTAAGCCGATTGAATGAATATGTGTGATAGTATCTTACATTGCCAACATATATTATTTTAAAACTTTTATCTTTAATTATTTTTTTATTGAAATTCATGAATATATCTTTAATTATTTTTTTTTATTGAAATTCATGAATATGTATTCCACTAAATTAATCCTATTGAAGTGAAATCAACTATACGCTCATTATTAAACTTCTAACTTTATCTTTTGGCACTAAAAATGAAATAGAGGAGGAATAAATAAAAGCGTAGGTGAAGCCATGTCACACGTCACCAGTAGTTGTGGGAATGAGAAACGCGTCAGCAAGTCTGAACACAGAAGCAGATTAAGATACTCGGTCGGCGCTAGTCCAATACCTAAATTACCCCTATCCCAACTGTAAACAAACAATCGATTAAGTCAAACTTCCGAACTTATACCTATAAGGGCATTTCCGTCTTTCCAACATAACAACTCTCCAACACGTCAAAAGTCACGCGTCAGCCTGAAAATACAGCCACGCGTCGTTTCATCGCGTGCATGACAAGCGCTTCTCAAGAATCCTATGGTTCATGAAAGTACACGTGTCCGTCATCCGAAGAAGTTTACCGGTAGCCGCCAGTACCTACCATAGCCACTTATATGGTTTTTCAACACAAGCGTTGTAGAAACTATTGATCATTATTTTCCATCGAAATAGAAACTGCGAGAAAATTCGCAAGAAAACCTCAACAGAAAAAAAAATTAAGCAAGATAATAAAATCGTTAGCATCGAATCGAATCTTTTCTGATTACAATTGACGAAATTCAGCTCTCTGAAACGTTGAAATTTCAATCGGTTATTGTTTGGTAAAAACGCCAAGATTATTAGAAGAAGAAAAAACAGAGAAAATGGTGGCTGAAGCAGAGGTGGTGTGTCAACAAAGCGTGGGGGTGTTGGATGTGAAGTATTTTCCGAATAAAGGAAGCAATATTCATGAGATCGGTGATGCTGATGCTATCTTGCCTTCGAATTTTGATCGAGTTCGTGCTTCTGAATCAGTTTCCGCTGAGTTACTTACTACAAAAGAAGTTAGTTTTTTTAGACCCTTTTCGAAATTTCTTCTTTTTCTCGTGATTTTGTGTTGTTGGGTTATGTAGATGCTAATTGGGTTTGATGGGTTTCTTTCTCTTCGCTTGTGGCGTGAATTCTTTGACTTCTCTTTAGGATCGAGGTTCTAACTGAAATAAAAGAAGCAAATTTGAATTTTTTTTTGGATCAGTAATCTGCTTATGTATTGAATTATTGATTGATTGATCTTATGAATTTGATAATTCGTATGGTTTGTTTACTTCTTTGTTACTTGTTTTTGATTTGGGAACAATTAGTTCAATCGGTTTTTATGATGATCCCAATTTTTTTGTGAAGATTTCTCTTTCAATTGTGCTTATAGATATGCCTAGTTGTTGATACTGAGATCGGTTAAGATGTTGGTGATTTCGCATTAGATTTTGGAAATTGTGATTATGATATGATTGTGCCTTCACTGTTGAGATTATGTGTAGTCAAAATGTTTATAGTTGTTCATGCATGGAAAACTAACTGCTCTGCAATGTGACTTGAGAGCTTAAGGGTAGCTATTCTTATTGAATAAGAACTCTGTTAGTTGTATAACTTGCATTAAAGATTCTTGCTGGCAGTTTTTTTTTCTTTTCTGATTCTCATTTAATTGTTCTGGTGTAGGATGTTAAGACTGCAGATATAATCTCAGAAGCTGCAGTTCTGCAATTTGTCCCCTGCATCCGTTCCGGTAGTTTTTCCGATATTGGGCCACGAAGATACATGGAAGATGAACATATAAGGATAGATGATTTGACTTCTCATCTAGGATCACTATATAAGTTTCCTAAACCAAGTGCCTTTTACGGGGTAATTATCTTTTTCACCTAGGTCTCTTGTTTTTAGTTAATCTCATTTGAAATCTAATTGAGCTTTGGGAAATGTCTCAGGTGTTTGATGGCCATGGAGGACCTGAAGCAGCAGCTTATATAAGAAAAAATGTTATAAAATTCTTCTTTGAGGATGTCAATTTCCCTCAGACATCTGAAGTTGATAACATGTTTTTACAAGAGGTTGAGAATTCCCTCAGAAAGGCTTTTCTTTTGGCGGACTCGGCTATGGCTGATGATTGCAGTGTGAACACTTCTTCAGGGACCACAGCTCTTACTGCTATGATATTTGGAAGGTAGGTCCATCTATCTTTTCACTCCACTATCTTATGTTTGTCTCTTTCCTACATTTGTTATAGTTCTCAAGAATTTGAATTTAAGATATGATTAATGATAGGATATTATGACATTGTATGATCTTGGTAGCAAATCTCACTTAATCGAAAAAGAACGAAATTTTATTGTTGCATTAGCTATGGAGAAGAGACAGCCTCCCTGAATGTTTGTTTGACTGATTTCTTATATGCTTTTTTCAGACTTCTAATGGTGGCCAATGCTGGTGACTGTCGAGCAGTTCTCAGTCGTAAAGGAGAGGCCATTGATATGTCTCAAGATCACCGGCCTATTTATCCATTAGAGCGGAGACGAGTTGAAGAACTGGGCGGCTATGTAGAAGATGGTTACCTAAATGGCGTTTTATCAGTTACCAGAGCATTAGGGGACTGGGACATGAAGTTACCTAGGGGTGCTCCCTCGCCTTTGATTGCAGAACCCGAGTTCCGTCAAATGGTTCTCACAGATGACGACGAATTCCTCATCATAGGATGTGATGGCATCTGGGATGTGATGTCAAGCCAGCACGCAGTTAGCCTTGTACGTAAAGGTTTGAGGAGGCATGATGACCCAGATAAGTGCGCAAGGGATCTAGTTATGGAGGCATTACGTCTCAATACATTCGACAATCTTACGGTGATCATTATATGTCTCTCTTCCATTGACCATGGGGAGTCAGAGCCATCCCCACCTCCCCAACGGAAACTGAGATGCTGCAGCCTCTCTGCAGAGGCTCTTTGTAGCTTGAGAAATTTGTTGGAAGGAAGTGCTAACAACTGAATGTATAGACAGTTCATTAAATAAAGTGTTGTGGAGGTTACATACGCTGTTTTTGACTGCTTCAGTTTAGGCGTAGGAAAAAGCAGCCATCATTTTTTCACGTTGTCTGTTGTTGTACATAGCCCAGGGTTAGAGGATGGTGGTGTAGATATGTAATACTTTACATTATTATTTTGTACTAGTCATTTTTTTTCCACAATGACCGCCACATTCATATCATATTCTTGTGTATCAATAAAATTTTGTTCTGAATATATTTGTTTTACAGCCATTGCATGATAAATGGGTATTTTATTAAGATTCATTCGCATTATTGTATAGAAAGACATGATGTACAGCTAGTCTGGGCACATGACTTAAAGGAGCTGACAAAGGTAGATCTAAATCTAAAAAATGTAAGTAATGTATACATTACTAAGTTCAAAAAATACAGAGAAATAATCCTAGGCCTTGAAGCGTAGCAGATCCTGATAGTGTATCTGAATCTACAGCAGTACCGCAAGGTTGGAAATGCAGGGTTTAAGAACATCTCTTCTGCATTATGTTGATGTGTTTGTTTTGCTTCAAAACCATGATTGGCATGATAACCATACCCAAATCTTTGTGAAATTCGATCAGTGTTTGGACAGAAATAATTGCGTATATTCATTTTCCGAAATGTAGTCCTAAAAATGAGGACAATCATTTGTAGCTTTTTGCGAAATTAGCAAATCTTTCCAGACCACGTTGAAGTAAGCTTTCAAGAAAAGGTTGCAGTGCCTGCAGATTATACCATTACAAAGGGTTCTTAAAGATGTAACACTGGTAAGAGTCCATTATAACTGGGTGTAAAGTTAGATAAATGAATGATTTAACTTCTTTAAAGTGAGCGCAATTAATAAAGTGAAAAAAATCAAAATTAAATATTAACAACCACTTATTTGTTTATCAATGTTTGACATTTTAAAGTGAGCATCTCACTTTAGGTGAGCAGGATCCCAAATGAAAAAAACTAGGAAAGCATCTACCACTTGTCTTATTACTTTTCATACATCCCCAAATAATGAAAAACGAGAATTCCTTTACTGTTTTTGTCAACTAAAGTTATCAAGAACTATACATTTTATAAAGGTGAGATTACTTACGGATGCCACTGGAGATAAAAGTTGAGGAACCTCATAAGAAACTGTCAGCTGTAATGGCAAAAATGCAAAAATGCAATAGTTAGTGCTTGACTAAAAGGCTGAATGGGGACCAGGAAGGGGGGAAAAAGGAGAAATCACTATCTACTATTACTTTTAAGCTTTCCTAATTTCATGTTACTAGAAGTTAAAAGCGTGGAAAAAACTGTCGTGTGGATACATGTGATGTGCCACCTAGTCATGCACTGGACTGATAAAGATAGGCGATTATTTGGCCCAATAGGAACATGCAGTGAATCAGTGATGCAGCTAGTTGGCCGAATGCTACATTGAGAAACTTACAATTGGTATTGGCTAATCCAATTTCCCCCCTAAATATGGGATCAAAGTAAGTCGGCAACAGTTGTACAAGAAAGATTGAATTGTTGTCAATATAAAAAAGGTGAAATTAGTATAAACTGTATGAAAGGCCTTACTTCTACTATGCATGAAGAGGGACCTTTTGGAAAGAATCGTACCGCGCCTCTGCCAAATGAGAAATTGAGATTAGATTAAGAGTAGTGTTAAGCATGCTTATGCAGAATGTGTTTTCTAGCCAATAAATGGCTTGAAGAAAGATACAGCTAGGAATTCTTTAACCATGGTTGAAGCATTAAATTTTGCAAACATTGCTAGAATCAGCTATAGATTTCTAGTCCAAGTACAGGTGTTAATGACAATACAATCATATGTTAAATGGCACACTAAAATTCTACCTTGATTGCTAATTGGAACATTTCACTGCTATAAGGTTAAATGCCTTTTATTTCCTCAAGACAAGAGATTCTGCAGTATTATAGTGTAGAAACTTACACATATCAAGTCAAGCCCTAAGAATAGAAACCTCAAAGTGTGTATTCTTAGGGCATAAACAATGGATACTGCTATAAGAACCTGCCAAGGACTATGGTATTAAATTCCTAGCATATATATTGAAACGAACTATTTTTGAGTGACCTTTACTACTTTACTCAAATACTAAGTTTTCAGCTTTTTTACTTTGGGCACTAGTTTCCTTCTTTTTCGTTACTCAGCAGAAAAAATAGTACAAATTCTACTTCATGAAGTAAATTCAGCCAATTAAGCATAATCAAGAGTAACCTAATAGTATGTTTGGGAAATTAAACAAAAGAAGAAAGGGACGTATGGCAACAATTACTATGAATGAGACAGACACATTCATATCACGGTTTATAGTTGATAAACTTAATCCCCCCATACCCCTTTCTTCTCTTTTTAGCCTTTTTTTTGGTTCACGAAACAAAGGTTAATGGCAAATGTAAGATTTTGTCAATTATTTTAATTTTGTAAATCACTTGAGCACATCATCAAGTTCATTTCGTGTAGCTGGTTTAAATACATAGGTTAACAGTTGACAAGCCAAACTACAGTAATGCAAGGACAGGTCAATATAATTATACCAAGGACAATTAATGAAGAAATGTGTATGGGAGTTTTTCTCAGTGTCTTACAGGTTAATTGTCTCTATAATGTTGAAGAATAAAAAATCCCCACAGAAAAGGAAATCAACCACATGATATTCACTTATCAAAAAATGTCATTGTCAGTTACCTGTTGGGGAGACCTTCCAGAGATCGCCAATGAATTTTCTGATTTGGAGTGGGCTGCAAGAAGGTGATGAAACATGAATAAAATATATCAATTATAAATAACATTTTTAAAAAGAAACAAAAGTATTAGGTAGACAATCTTTTCCTGCATATTGCGAGCAAGCCAAGAGAACTCAATATTTTGACCAAATGCCTTATACTTCAAGGACCATCGCGACAAGTCAGGTTTGTCTGGCAATATCTGCAAAATGGATCCAACGTTTTGCACAAAATCAAAATTTATTTGTTACATTTTATTATATTTGAATGAAGATTGCATAACTTCAAGCAAACAAGCTATATATTTGATTTACTAAAGAGAAACATGCAGAAGCAATATGTTGTGTGTTTCCTCGTGTTACAAATAGCCTATAAAATTCAATATTGTCTAATGTGAATTGAGATATCCTCATCAAAATGCAGTTAATCTAGCCTGACAGGAAAAGAGGCAAGGTTGCATCTTGCATGCAGCATGCCGTGATTCTGCAAGCTAAAGGGTTTCATTTCTTTCATAAATTAGAAGGAAAGAAAGCACACCTTAACAGTGGAAATAAAGGGCATCCATTCTGGGATGGCTTCACGATCAGAATAACAAGCATATGCTACAGAGACCGGCACATCAACCTCCTTCTTAACCCTGCAGTTGGCAATACTCATTTTTCATTGAAAGCAGTGTTATCAAATATCCACTATGGCAGATATACATGGCAGTTTTTGAACCAGCCGGAATGGTAAATATTAGCTAATATTGCTAGTTTTTCTGCCATAATCCGCTATAACGACGCCACAAAGCAGCTAGTATGGCGGGATTTTGGCTCTCCACGCCATCCGCAACACTGATTGAAAGTGGGAAGCTGTGATTGATGCTATAGAAAAATATACAACATTAATAACACAAACTGTTACGAGTTAATCAGATTGATGCTATAGCCCCATCATTAGCCGGAATCAAAATATCTGCCAGAATTGGGTCACAATTTGTATCGATTAAACAAATTGTTGCAACTTCCAGAGAGATTTGGGTCACAAATTGTTCTTACAATGTTGGGGTCTAATTCTAAAAGAAAGAAAAAAAATAGCAAAACCACCAATAAATGACATCCCTAGTAGAGGACTATGAAATAGTAACTATAAACAAACATCTAACCGGTTGTAGCAATTAAGTGATTATTGATATAAGTGATTAAAAAGTGAAAAGTAAAGGAGTTAGTTACGTGCAATCCTGCCACTGCATGACAGGAGAAAAACGCTTGAAGTGACGGGAAGTTGGGGATCGCTTAGAAGAAGTGCGAGGGAGTTTGGAGAACAAGTGATTGGAAGAGAGTGGAGTTGCGAGGAAGGTTCTGGGAGTAAAATTGGCGGAAAATGTGGGCCCAGCAGTGCGATTCAAAGCTGGAGTTGTTGAAAAAGTGCCTATGGCCGTTGTGGTTGCAATTGAAAACATGGTACAGTTTTTCAGAATTCAGACTTCTCCTTGCTTGCACTGTTGAGACCGGGTCGTTTCTTCTCTGTTCCCTACGACCGTGATGATTCATTCGTCATGTGAAATTGTGAGACACACAAAAATCCACGTGCGGATGATGGATCCTAGACATATCCGCCCCCTTTTAATCTTGCTGAAAGAAAAAAATAAATAACATTGGATAGTTGAGATTCGAGTTTAAAATTTTAAAAGTATAAATTTTATATTAATGTTTGTGTATGTAAAATCTAAAGAAAAACGGACTAGGACATTATTGACATATTAAAGGTGTGAGTATAAATTCTTAGTTCGTCTCTAACAAGTCAGAATAAATTTGCCATTTTAAGAGACACTCAATTGTGTTATTTTGTTAAATTTAATTAAGTAATGTATTATTTTATTCCGTGTTACTTCACCACGATGAGAAGTCATAACTATTATTAGATTTCAGAGATACATTTCTGAGCACATTCAAATTACAAACACATAATGCTTTTTTGGGCGAATCATCCCATGTTGTCTAAAAATGTTTTCGAAAATGCATTTTCGCAACTATATTAGAGTTTATCGAAGGTGCATCTGTATAACAACTTTTGTTTCAAAACTCAAAGAAGGTTACATATATGCATATATGGAATAAACTTTGTTAACTCAAACCACAAATCAATAGTAATCAATAGTAGATGGATGCTAAAAGGTGAAGAAATGCATAAATTAATATTAAAATACACCACATTACATAGACAATCGTAACATAAATATGTAATATAGATTTACTATTATATTTCAATTCGACATTATAACATCTTCAGAATATCTTCGGTCAATCTAACAATCTTTGCATCTTGCTTGATTAGAATCAGATCATTTGTTTCATAATGGTGAAATGAACTACACATAAACCTTAAATCTTCATCTGTCTTCAGCTCAAAGTTGTTGAATCTAATATTTCTTTTATTGTCAATTGAGGGTGGACGGTACTCGAGTTTCACAAGTCTTCGATTGTCTTATTGTATGAGATTCTCCAATATGAATTTTAGATCTATAAGAGAGATGTATTATGTGACCTTAAATTCAAGTGAATGTTCACATTGTTAAAGCAGACAAATGTGAATAACGTGAGATTAGAAACCTTATATTTATACAAGGGTTAGATCATTATGGACCTTATTGTTAAATATGTAATTCATTGTTTTAGAAAGATTAGATTTGATTTAGAAAGATCAGATTTGATTTAGAAAGATTAGATTATATATTTCTGTGCTTTTATAGTTTGGGCTTTAGCTTGAGATGCGACTTAACCTAAATTTATAAATAGGGAGGAACCCTTTGTTAGACGATGACAATGATCTAGAAAAGGGTTGAATAGATCACTAATTTTTAACAAAAATCGGCGCTTAAAAATTGTTTCAAAATTGTGCGGAAGCAGCTGTAGATTTAATCGTCTAAACGAACCGTTATTGGTAAGACCGGATATGCGTAGTCAAATGGAATAAAATCAATGAGAAAACGAGTCAATACGTTTCCAATTTATCAATATAAATAATGATCACTTTGTATCAACCGGTTCCCAATGAATTATAGAATGTAAAAATTAACTTGATAAATTCACACAATTTGTGTGGGATCAATACGCCGAACACTTGGTGTGCAAAACACCCCAAGTTGAATTTCCTATAAAATGATAGTGCAAAATTTTTTACAATTACAATTCAAGTGATTGTAATGAATTCTCAAAACAGATTTTCAGCACTACACAACAATGGAAATTTATCAAACAATTGATATCAAACAAATGTAATAAACACAAAGTAAAGAGATAGAGAAAGAGAGAACGACACCAGATTTGTTTAGGCAGTCATATTTTCGTTCTCGCTTCGGGTACGTCTGTCCCCAATTATAAAACTAGAATTGATATATATATATATATATATATATATATATATATATATATATATATATATATATATATATATATATATATATATATATATATATATATATATATATATATATATATATATAAAATACCAAGTTGCAAAGTTTTGTACAAGAGAAGTTATAGCCACCACACACTCAAACCCAATTGTCGATGTTGATTCTATCTACTTCTCTCTCCTTGATTCAAGCCGAATCAAGAACATTAAACTCTCCGATCAAACCTCCGATTACCGTTACTTGCTTGAACGAAACCACCATTCTTCAAGCCTTTCACTCAGCTGATTCTGATCACAAGACGTTCGACCCCAAATTTTTCGACACAATCCTCCGGTTACCGCTACTTGTTTGGACGAATCCACCATTCTTCAAACCTTTCACCCGACTGAACTTGTGAGACAAAGATTTGTGCAACCCCCCCCCCCCCCCCCCAAATCCTCAAGATCTTGGAGGACAAAACCCCAAAGGTGAAGGTGTGAGAAAAACACAAGAAAATGGGGTTTGAATTGGGTTTTTCACTCATTAAAATTTTTCGCCTCTTCACTTGTTGCTTTAAGAGATTCTATAAGATGCATTGCGGAAGCATAATTAGTAAAACATAACACAAGTAAAGAACACATGATATATCCTGGTTCACTTGAGCAACTATCAAGCTAATCCAGGCCACCCTTCAAAGGTGATTTTGCCTCTCTCAATTGAGGTCTTAATCCACTATAACCAAACTGATTACAGATGCACAAGCAAACTGCAGGTGATTAATAATCAAACAATGACACGTTCAGTGATCCCTAAGGATATAACATTCATTGAGCTAACAGAATCCGATCCCTCAAGATCTGCTGTTAGGATTTCAATCACGATGACAGCCGCCACTCGTCTTCTCAAGCATTATGATCTTCACTTGATCACTTGAGGAACCACCAATTCTAAATTGAATTTGTGTTACCGGAGATTACATGAGTGCTTCTTATCAAGCAGATTACTCCTAATTAAAGTACATGGCAAGTATTGAGCAACAACTCCTTGCTTCCTAATATAGAAACTAATCTAAGGATAAATCTCTACGAGATTATTAGAACACTAGTTTCCATATTGCTTAAAAGCTTTCTTATGTGAGCACTGCGGCTTCTTAGCATAAAGCTTTTCATGTTAATCAACTAGCTTGTTAACATGCTTGTCAGCTACGTTGCTAACATTTGAATGAATCAAATGTTCCTCTTTTATAGTGCATCCAAGAGAGTCGTTGTGAGGGTAGAGATGTCCTTTCAATATTCCAACGGTCATTTCCAACGGATAGAGTAAGCACGTGTTGGATAGTAAAGTGACATCACTTTCTTTGTCCTTTTCTTGTAACGTTAATATATCATTGTGGGAGACAACTCTTATCCACAAATGATTTGATCTTCAGCTATCAGCTTGGACAAATCAGCTTCTGGCTTTGGTTCTTCTGATGATGTATCTGATGAGTAGTTCAGAAACTACTTTTGTATGATAGCATAATAACATCATAGTTGTTTGACTTCAGCACCTTGTTTATCAGAGTGGATAACAACAACTTATCTGATTAACACGTCTTTGTCTGGGTGAAGCTATATAATCTTCAACTTCAGAATCTAGTCTTTAGAGTCTTTTTGCACTTGGACTTCAGAGCCTTCAGCCTTCAGAGCTTCAAGTCATCAGAGTCTTTAGCACATAGTTCTTCAGAGGATTATATTTCAGATACGTTGGTAGCTTCTAGATCAGATACACATCTCAGAGCAGAATCCACAGGAGCATTGTAACCGCAATATCCAACATCCTTGGATCTTACTGATCGTGATCAGATACAGAGGCAAACTTGCTTCTTCAATAAGCTTTGTTTGCTTTCAGATCAGATGCATTTCTCAGAGAAGAATCCACAGGAGCATTGCAACAGCAATATACAACATCCTTGGATCTTTCTGATCGTGATCAGATACAGACGCAAACTTGCTTCTTCAATAAGCGCTTTATGACACGTCACACGTAGTAACTCTCATATTGTATTAAATGCACATCTTGATATTGTTTGTTTGATCTGATATCTTTAATAAACGTGATCTGCACATAACAAACATTAGAACATAAAATAGTTCTTTCACAAATACTTCATTGTTATCATCAAAACATAGAGATAATCTTGCAGAGACAATTCTTGTTCTTACAAAAGGTTTATTCAAGAAAAATCCACTAAATTCTCAATCCAAACAACGATATACAAATCCTAAGTTTTGACTTTATCACCTCAACAATGCATAGATCAACAAAAATAATTATGTGTAGTTGTTGAAGAATGCAAGTGTGAGAATGAAGATGATGAGCAAATTCAATGTATATTTTCACTTTTCTTGTTCTATTTTTAGTACAAAAGATGATGCATATCAATATATATGAGACCAAGACCAAAAAACTGAATTAACAGCTTTTTGAAACACAAAGAATCAGAAAAATGTGTTTAAGTGAGCGAGAGGTCGACCTCAATACTCCAAGAGTCGACCAGAGCACACCTGAATGCAAATCTGCGCATGAATTCACACCATGCGTCGACCTAAACCAGGCTATGCGTCGATGCAAAGGAACTTGAAAGCAAAGGATTATTCTTCACAGTATGCGTCAACCTCCACACATCTGTGGGTCGACGCAAGGACACCCGAGAGCAACAATTAATTTATGCAACAACATACGTCGACCTCCACACTTCTGTGAGTCGACGAATAGACACAAGAATGCTACAAACATATTTTTGTAGGTATTTGAGTCAACCTAAAGCCCTTTTTGAGTTGACCCAAGGTATCTAACATGATCTAAAGTATAATTTTCATATATGGGATGATACTATATGCATAGACACACGTATGTGGATTATTATATGGATATTGAGACTGAATGCAATCTAAGACGCGATGACACCGTCCAAAGTACACAAATACAAGATATTACTAGTTTTGACATCATTAAAACAAGGACTAAAGAACCTTGCTCTCACACCATTATCATTGTAATAATCAAGTTTGATAATCACGGTTTTACAGTTGCAAAGTGATAATAAAATTCCACAGTTGTGGGTAGAGAGTTACTCTGCAGTTGAAACTCATCTTCTTTAAACATGTTCTTGTTTTTATTCATTGTCATTACACAACAATTTTGAGATCAAGATTGAGAAGAATTCACCATAGATCGTGGTTGAATTTCAACATCTGGTATCTAGAGCTCTAGTTGGATACAAGGGAAGAATAATTGTGATGGCGATGAATCACCCAAATGGTCACTTTCCAGCAAATCTTCCAATTCTCAAGAAAGATAATTATGAGAATTGGTGCAAGCAGATTAAGGTGGTTTTCTGTTACCAAGATCTTTGGGATCTTGTAAAGGAGGGATTATCACCGCTTGCAGAAATTACGACAGATCAGGCGAAAGCAGCATATAAAGAATTGAAGAAGAAAGATTATAAAGCTCTCTTTATAATTCATCAATATGTTGATCCAAATAACTTTGAAAATGTTAGTGATGTAGGATCAGCAAAAGAAGCTTGGGAGATTCTTGAAAAATCATTTGGAGGCGCAGAGAAGGCGAAAGCAGCATATAAAGAATTGAAGAAGAAAGATTATAAAGCTTTCTTTATAATCCATCAATATGTTGATCCAGATAACTTTGAAAATGTTAGTGATGTAAGATCAACAAAAGAAGCTTGAGAGATTCTTGAAAAATCATTTGGAGGCGCGGAGAAGGTGAAAGAGGTGAGGTTACAAACTCCCAAAAGGACTTATGAATTGCTTCATATGGAAGACAATGAAAGTATAACAGATTTCTTCACTAGGGTTACTAAACTAGTGAATCAAATCAAGGTATGTGGAGAAATGTTGACATCAAGATCAGTTGTGCCAAAGATCTTGAGGTCATTGGCTCCAAAGTTTAACCATGTGGTAGTAGCCATAGAAGAGTCAAAAGGCTTGTTAGTATTAACGAAGTAAGAGCTTCAAGGGACGATAGAGTCTCATGAACAAAGGATGGCTAAAAAAGCTGCAGGAAATTCGAAGAGTGATATGGCTTTGCAGGCGCAGTCAGAAAAAGAAAAGAAAGGCAAAGGAAGCTGGAATGACAACAAAGGTATATGAGGCTACAACAATTCGACTGGTCAAAATCAGAAGGAAGGAAACTGGTCGAATTAGAGAAAACCTTGGAACCAAGGCAACCCAAGAGGTGATGTTGTAGGTAGAGGAAGAAGTGGTGGTCGAAAGCCTAACAAAAGTCACATTCAGTGTTTCAATTGTCAGAAGTATGGTCACTATTTTAGTGCGTGTCGAGAAAAGAAGAAGAATCAAGAAACTGATGCAAAGCTGGCAAAACATGAAGAAGAAGAAGAGATGCTGTTGATGGTCACAACAAGAGAGGAAGAAAGATTACAGGATCAGTGGTACTTGGACTCTTGATGCTCACCACACATGACTGACAGGAAATATTGGTTTGTCAACATGAAGCCCTTCTCGAAGAACACAGTTAAGTTTGCAAATGACAACACTCTAGCAGCTGAAGGTGTTGGTGATGTATAGAAATCAATAATTTTCAATGTGTTATACATACCAGGCATGAAAATTATCAAGCTCAATATATGACAACTTGTCGAAAAGAACTACAAGGTAGTTGTCAAAGACAACATGATGAGAGTTCTTGACACAGGTGGTAAGTTGATCTTGAAGACTCCAATGTCGCAGAATAGGACCTTCAAGATTGAACTCAATGTGATGGAGCACAAGTGCCTAGGAACTGCAGCCAGCAAAAATGAGTGGTTATGGAATTTTCAACTAGGCCATCTTAACTTCAATGATATTAGAGAGCTAAAGAGAGGAAATATGGCTTCAAGATTACCTGATATCGATATTCCAAGTGAAATATGTGAATAGTATGTTCAGTGGAAACAACACAAGAATAGCTTTAGCAAGGATGCATGAAGGAAGTCGAAGGCAATTCTGGAAGTCATATACTCTGATATATATGGTCCAATCCAGGTGGATTCGATTGCAGGAAACAAATACTTTGTCACATTCATAGATGATTACATTCGAAAGCTATAGACTTACCTCATAAAGAAGAAAAGTGATGTGATCGAGGTATTTTCTAGATTCAAATCTATGTTCAAAAGGAAGAGTGGTTGAAAGCTGAAAATTCTGAGGACTGATGGTGGTGAAGAGTGTCACTATTCAAAAAAATGCAACGATGGAGAGACGAAAGGGGAAGAACAGAAGAGTTGCCATCGAACTTTATTTATCTTACAAAAGGAAGGGAAAACATCGAGAAAACCCCAAGAAGGAAATGGATAAGATGGTTTCGCAACCAAGAGAAAGGGTTCGGAATCCGGTTATGCGAGGGGAAGGTATTAGCTCCCTCGCATCCATCGTACTCGATGGGAACCATTTGTTTGTCTATGTTTGAGGATATTTTCTAAAGGATATTGCTTTATATAAGTGTTTTAAGGGAAGAGATAAAGTGTATGGAACTAAAATAGAGAAAAGAGGAAGTGGAAAAAGGAAAAATGACTCGGTAGGACTTCGCAGTCCTATGCCTACATATTCTCAACGGGTATGAGAAAGTCAGAGTTAACGTAGTTTGGAGGACTATGGATAAATGGATGGAAGTGTGCTCGCTAAGGATTGAGGCCCTTGTGCCTACGTATCTTTACTTAAAAGAAGTGAAGAATCAGAGCGTTCGTAGTTTGGACTACAGTTTGTTGGTGTTTTTTATAGACAATGCCAACATACGCATTCTAGCAGTTAGGTGTATTGCAGCTCATTGTGGAGTCTTAGGCGTTACCTGTTTGCGGTAGAACGGACATAACATGTCCTTTTTGAAAAGAAATAGTTTTCGCCATCAAGGCAAGATGTCACATTTGATTAGTTGATGGCTTTTTTTAGGGTGAAATAAGTCCTTGGATAGTAACCCCTTGCAGGTAGTACCCAATTCTTTATCTCAAAAGATTTATTGTGGAAAATGATGTGGAGAATATAGTCACATATTCGTATTGATGGATGAGTATCGAGACCACACACTCTAAAGCGAGTATTCTAATACTCGAAGAGGAAGAAGTCTTCACTCAATCCTTTCTCTTTAGTCCAATATAAAGAGAACCTTATTCTCTTATTAAAGATGTTTTGATTTTGAATGGTAAGTACTTTTTGATAGTGAACCCTAAAGGTAATGTCAAGCACTCGGGATAGGAGAATGCCTTCGCCTAACCACTCCACAACTATCCAAGTTTATTAGGAAAAGAGTTTGAAAATGCACTTGGTACAAGACCAGGGTTTTTAGACTCAAAGAGATGAAGAAATAGGGAAAAGTTTTTGAAAAGAAAGGGTGGTGAATAGAACAAGGTAGGTTGATGGCGATGCGCGAAGCAATCGACTTACAAAGGTGGAGTACGTACAAGGTCAATGTAGGGTTTAATGGAAGAGATAAGGAAAGAGAATGAGATGAGAGAAACCCTAAGGTGTAAACCAAGTTAATGGATTTTGAAAATGACTTGACATTGGATCAAGCCTTATTTGTTCTTTTATTTTGAAAAAAAGTGTTCTAGCCTAATTCAATTTTATCTTTCTTAACAAGCAAAAAGCAAGCATAAAAGCAAAAAGAGCTAGAATATTACATTGTAATGGGGAGAGGGAAACATTTTAACCACCAAGGGGGGAGATGATATGTGAAATATGAAAGAGATATGAGTGAGGATATATCAAGATGCACTAAAAGAGAAGCATTAAAAAAACAAGATGAAATGTCAACACCCATAATATAAGCAATGAGTGATCACAAATATACAGACATGTGAAATGTGAAGCAAATAATCAAAAAATGCACTATATGAGATGAAAACCACATGGGAAGAAACCACATCAACCCACAACCCATCAAATATCAACCAAGTCAAATCAAGAGAATAATATCCAAAGTATGTGCAAAACACAAGTCAAGTAGACTCCTAATGAACCAAGACTCAGATTGAAGTGTGTGTGAGGTCATATAATCATGAAATGAGGACACATACCACTTTACCAACAAGTTAGACATCTTATGTGAAACATATGAAGATCAAGAAGCTTAAATTGACACATGTAAATGAGTATCAAAGCAAAACTAGCTCAAAGGATGGTTAAATGGAACACCCAAACAATACCAAACTTGTAAAATCAATCAAAAATAGGAAAAAGGTTCAAAGACCATGAAACCAAAGCAAAAATGACCTCAATGCAGTACGTTATCATATTCCAAAATTCCATAAACTATGATCAATCCTAACTAGGTAAAGCGATCAATAGGCTAGGCATATGGCTCAAACATGAAGAATTTCCAACAACCCTTAAAGGGGCTTTCAGAAAAAATAGAAAGACACTCAAATAAAATTATAAAAAATAGCCAAGCACAATTTCAAACACATATTTAAACACTTGAAAAATATGGGAAGAAGATAGGTTAAGGACAATGCTTAAAGTGATTGAAACATGTAAGGTAGACACCAAATCGGGAGTGAATCGAGGGTTAAATAGTGAGAAATGGCAAGTCACCCTAGGTAACTCAAACTAAGCCCCAAACAGAATCACATAACCCTTATCCAATTATCTTAATGTGGCTAAAAAATTAGCCTCAAAAGATGAGCATAAGGCACTCAAATCCTCAACCCTAATGTAAGGGTATCAATGAGAATACTTATTCAAAATAAATTCAAAATAAATAAATAATAAATAAGTAATAAATAAATAAATAAATAAATAGTAAATAAATAATAAATAAAATTATGAAAATTGATATAATACATTAAGGGACAAAAACTATATTTTTGTGTGTTTTTAAAATAAGTAGAAGTATTTAATATAAAATAAAATGAAAGTGTGAAAATAAAAGAAAAATAAAAGAGAAGTCAAATGAGAGGGGGTGTAATAGTAATCCAAATTTACAAAGGAGATAGTTCAAACATAATATTAGGCCATGAAATGGAGGGTACGAATATCAATTCATTAGGCCCATGATCCACTCATTCAGAAATGACAAAAAAAAGACTAGCTCTCACAAGTGAAACGCATCGTTTCACTAATCCTAGTCACTGCCAACTCACAAAATTCAAGGCCACGCATGGAGTCAACTAGCCATATCATCAAGCACTCAAGCGTTGGACTTTTCAAACTCGTCCACGCAGAGACGCCGAAGCTAGGGCTCTGGTCGTCTTCTCTGGGGGACATCAACGAAGCTCATACTCAAACGTCATCAAAACGTACCAAATAAAACACCAAAATGAAGTGGAAGTCATGAGGATCTTAAGTCTGGCCTTAGTTTTAATTTAAAGTGACCTTAACAACATGAAAACAAACATGAAAGTTTTGACACTCATTCTGAAATCTAAAAAAATCCATACAACAAGTATGAAAACATTGCCTACATCATTGTAGGGCTTCAGAGTCACCAATACCAAGCCTAACCATGACACAAATCAGAAGTTAGAGGAATCTGAAGGTTACCTAACAGAGAGGCTCCGTTGACCCTTGATTTGAGTTCAAACACTTCAAAAAATCCTTCAGATGCTCTATCAGCCTTTAAAGAGAGTAACTTGATCAAGACACACCAGAGAACTTGGAGAGAAAATGTAACTCAAAGTTTTTTTATCCTGAATGAGAGAGGGACCTTTTTGATCTGTTTCTTGTGCACAATCCCTCCTGAGGTGATTTTTAGGGTTTAGGTGGTTAAATACCAAGCTTGTCACGTGAGAAAAGGGTGGAAACTTGGCTAGGGTTTTTGAAACCAAAATTCAAGTGTGAAGAGTCTCCCACAGATTTGTAACCTAGTGAGTTCTTTTATTTTGTTTTATTTATGGTCTTGATGTGTCTATGTGGTCAGAAAAGAGATAGTGGAGGGAGCACCCTTGTAGAGCAAGTTTCTCACAACTTTGCTATTTTCTATTTTTGGCAAAATACTTCCAAAGGTACATGAAATGAAAGGATAATTGTTTGGCTTCAATAAGCAATACTTTGATGATGGAATGGATGAAGTAGTACACATGGCATGAAGGGGAAACAAAGTCTGCATGCGATCTCACTTCATGTATGAAAATATGACAACATAAGAATTTATGGTCACCAATCCATAAGGCTCACTTTATCAAGCCATAACTCAATGAATTTTAACTCAAGTTGTGCAATCTTGAGTCTAATGGAAAGTTTGGAGAATGGTGAACAAATTCCATATTGATGGCAACTTGAATTTAGGCTTGGAAGATCATGAAAAATATGCTTGAAGTCATGTCCCTAAATATGTCCAAAGTAACTTAGAAAAAAAATTCTAAGTTATGAACCTTTGGCAACTTTGACATCCCATCTTTGAATCCACATAATTTGAGGAGTTTTGATAAAATGTAGATGTTATGGTAATGGATAGAAAGCTTGAAGAATGATCTTCAACTTTCATGTTGTGGGAAAACTCAATTGAAGTCAAGAACTTGGTGAAAAATGTATTGGAAATTGGGTTGAAAAATTTGTCTAATCACTTACCACTTTTGACAACTTTGAAACCCTAAGTTGGAAGCATCATAACTTGAGCTCTACACATCCAATGGAGATGATCTAGTACTCAAAAGAAATCTTAGAGGATGCTATACAACTATCATGTTGTGGGAAAATTTAAATGAAGCTTGTATCACCATGAAAAATGGGCTTGAAAGTAGGTATTTCAAACTGAACTTCTATACTTAGAAAAATTTATAAGTGTAGAAATGTCATAACCACTTTTTTCTAAACTTTGACTCATCATATCTCCTAAACCATGGATCTTTTGGACATGCTTCCTTCTACAAACTTTTAGTTCATGATGTTTTCCTTCATTGGGTCAAAAATGAGAAAGTTATGGAAGTTGCAAGATGGCTAGAATTAGTTTTTTTCATACTTAGAATTTTTTTCCAACAAAACCCTAATTTAGTCAAACTCCTGATTTTATGTTTCTCCTTGACTTTTCTTATTCCAAACACATGTAATCACTTGAAAACAACTATCATGCCCTTGATTGACCTTGAGATCTAAGATTTTGGCCTAATTGAAACACATTTGACTTTTATTGACCAGATGAAACCCTAGGACCATTTCCAATGATTGAGGCCCTTGTGATGGCTTGTGATGACACATAGTCCATATAGAGAACCCTCAAAGTATGTGTTGAGCTTTGGGATCATGTCTTGACCCATGAATTAGCGACATATCTCCTTTGAACCAAAATCTTAACTTGTTATTCATGAGATATGAGGAGAAGAAACAATGCTTGTGTTCTTGATTCAAGTGATTGAGTGACATGCCTTGATGATGATGGATACCTTGTGACTTGAGATTGCCACAAAGTTAAGCTTGAGCTCTTGATTGAGCTTTAAAGATGAAGCTCTTCTCTTGATTGTTGAATAAGGTATCTTGATTCCTTGTCTAAGACCAACGCTAGGTGCTAGAGCCAATGCAAATGATAATGATATTGGGGTTAAAGGTTAGAGTGAAAAATAGGGTGTGACAAAGAGTATGTGTCAAAAGAGTTCGACGCATTATGTAAAAAAGAAGGGATTGTGTATGAGGTGATGCCACCCTACGCTCCACAGTAAAATGGAATTGTAGAAAGAAAGAACAAAATCATCATGAACATGGTGAGAAGTATGTTGAATGGAAAGAATCTACCCAAAGAATCATGTGGAGAAGCGGTTTCGACAACAACATATATCTTGAATAGATGTTCGATGAAGAAGCTAGAAGAAATCATGCCAGAAGAATGTTGGTCTAGTGTCGAGCCTAGCCTAAGTCACTTGAAGGTGTTTTGATCTATAACACATAGACATGTGCTAGATTAGTTGAGAAGAAAGCTTGACGACAAGTTGATTCAGATGATCTTGATAGGAAATCATTCGACTAGAGGTTACAAGTTGTTTGAACCAGTGAATAAGCAGGCGGTGATCAACAAATACGTGATTATATATGAGCTTAAAGAATGGGATTGAGCTGAGAATGTCAAGAAGGATTCAGTGAGAATCTCTTGTGAAGAACCAACCACTGAAGTCGAAAGAGAAGTTTGACATGAACAAGTTAGAGATGAAGCAGGCCCAAGCAGACCTCGATGAACAAGATACGTTCCTGCAAGGTTACAAGAATGTGTGATTACATCAGATGAAGCGCTCGATGATGAGGGTTAGATGGTACATTATGCTTTCTACACAGATGTCGAACCAGTCAATGCAGTTGAGGCATTGAAAGATTCAAACTGGGTGAAAGCAATGAATGGGGAGTTAGACTCCATCAAAGTCAACAACACCTAGTCACTTGCCGAATTGCCTCAAGGAAAGAAGGCAATTGATGAGAAATGGGTTTACAAAGTGAAAGTGAATCCTAAAGGAGAGGTAACTCGACACAAGGCGAGACTTGTGGTGAAAAGATTTCTTTAGAAGGAAGGAATCAACTTCGATGAAGTCTTTGCACCTGTTGCTAGGATTAAAACAATCAGGTTGGTTGTTGGTCTAACAAACATGAACAATTGACACACATGTCATATGGTTGTGAAATGTGCATTCCTGAATGACCCCTTAGACGAAGAAGTTTATGTTGTACAACTAGCTGGGTTTGTGAAATAAGGCGAAGAGAGAAAGGTGTACAGGCTGCATAAAGCCTTGTATAGACTTCAGCAAGCTCCAAGAGCTTGGAATAAGAAGATCAACAACTTTGTAAAGGAGAATTTTTTTTTGAGGTGCACAACTGAGCATGGAGTATATGTAAGAGAAGCAATAGTGAATTGCTTATACTATGTCTCTATGTCGATAACCTGTTGATAACAGGAAGTTGCAAGAAGGAGATCGAAGATTTCAAATATGACCTAAGTAAGGAATTTGAAATGTCAGACTTGGGAGACCTCTCATATTTCCTTGGCATCTAATTCTACAAGACTAGTAGAGGTTTAATGATCCACCAAAGAAGATATCTAGGCGAAATACTTTAGATATTTGAGATGCAAGATTGCAACCCAACTTCGACTCCAGCTGAGACTAAATTACAACTGTCGAAAGATTCAAATGAAGATAATGTCGATCCAACCCAATATAGAATACTTATTGAGTCACTTCTATACCTTTGTCACACAAGGCCTGACTTAGCATACAGTGTGGGTATGGTAAGTAGATTCATATAGAAGCCAAATGTATCACACATAACAGCAAAGAAGATGATACTGAGGTATCTGAAATAAACTCTCGACTATGACATTTTGTTTCCTGCAGCTGATGAAGGAAAAGAATGCAAGTTAATGGGATACAATGACTCAAGTTGGTGTAGTGATGTTGAGGATAGAAAATCTATAGCTGGCTATGTGTTTATGTTAGGTTGTACACCAGTTTCTTGAAGTTCGAGAAAGGAGCCAGTAGTGGCATTGTCTTCATGCAAAGCAAAATATATAGCTGCTTCTCGTTGTGCATGTCAAGCAACATGGATGGTGAACCTGGTCAAAGAAATTACAACAAAGAGTCATGGAGCAATTACCATGAAGATCGACAACATGTCAACTATCAACTTGGTGAAGAATCCAATAGCACACGGTCAAAGCAAGTACATTGAAATGAGATTCCATTATCTTTGAGAACAGGTAGCAGAATGGAAGATGAGCTTGGAGCACTGCAGAACTGAGAATTAGATTGCAGACATCATGACGAAGGGAGTATCATTCGAAGTGTTCAAGAAGCTAAGGTCTATGATGAATGTAGATAGTTTAGACACAATGAATTAGGTGGTGTGTTAAATATGTAATTCATTGTTTTATAAAGATAAGATTTGATTTAGAAAGATCAGATTTGATTTAGAAAGATTAGATTAGATATTTTTGGGCTTTTATAGTTTGGGCTTTAACATGAGATGCAAGTTAACCGAAATCTATAAATAGGAAGGAACCCTTATCATTATAAATATGTAATCCACAGTTGTGGGCAGAGAGTTACTCTGCAGTTCAAACTCATCTTCTTTAAATGTGTTCTTGTTTTTGTTCATTGTCGTTACATAACAATCTTTAGATCAAGATTTAGAAGAATTCACCATAAATCGTGGTTGAATTCCAACACTTATAAACCCTATCATTATGGCCCAGATTAACGCAATCAATATAGAAGAAAAAACATGACCTTTATCTGAAATTGCAGTTTCTTTTGCTCATTTTGATGTTATAAAGCACAAAAATATTGTTTTGGAGTGCAAAAGTTGGTTATAATGGATGGAGGTTTTTAAGGGGTTTAATAGAATACTTGTCTTTGATCATGAATAAGAAGAATATGAAAGGGTGTTGTTTTATTCATTTTCTCAGTTGTCATTTCTGGAGATGCATCTTCGAAATTGCCACTGATTTAATTAAGGGTGACTCACTTGATACACCCTTTATGCGTGTATTAAAAATACCGTTAAGCATAAAAAGGGTGTGGCTCACTTGCCACACCCTTTATGCGAGTATTATGTGCGTTCGAAGATGCATCTTTGGGATATGGAAGGGGAAATTCGGGTTTTTCAGTTTGTTCACCCTTACCTCATGGGATGGGTAAAGTAATACCTAATTTAATATTGAGCTAGTGCACCTATAACTAAAACCAACTTGATAAATGGAGTGGATAATTTATTTTGGTATCATTCTTCTTATACCTGACACTCCCAATGTGAGAGTCTTGTTTTTATATTTGTCTCTTCATTGTGTATAATTTTACAAATATATCTCATAAATAATAAAATAAAATATTTCAACATTTTAAAAAACTGTGATTTTTCGGATATTTGTATGATTGTATTAGTGTGTCTTATTTTACATAATTCTTGTTTCTTAGCTATTTAGTTGAGTTTTTACCGAATTTATGTGTAATAGGGGGGGGGGGGGTTCAAAGATGATTCGGTTCGAGAATAAAATGAGAAAATACTTGGAATACAATTCAATAACTAAAAGTGAATAGATCTTTTTTCAACGCCCCTACTCATGCTTGATGATGATCTGTGCATTAACTAAATTTATAACATGTTAAATTATTACATCTAATTAACACAACCACTACACCCAATTCCTTAGTGTACAAATCACTAATCTACACAACAGTTCCCTAATTCTTAGGCTAATTCAGAGTTAAATTAGGCGTTCTAAGTTTGTTAATTCAAAAACAACAACTTCTAATTACATATCCCTAGTTAATTACAAAGTTGAATAATTGCCCCATATCCGATCGATATACTAATTGTCAAAAATACCTACTCACCTGATATCGATTCATGCATTCGTCAATACACAAAAAACATTGAATAAAAGGACAATTAGATAATAACAATAACTTAAAATAATTTGATTAACATCAAACAGCCATATGATCCAATAAGTACAAGCATGTTTGTCTTAAAAGACCTAATATAAGGAATCTAGCTACTCATAGTGCATATAGCAGTTAACATGAGTTTAGATGGAGAGACATGAAAATCATGCAAGATAAAGGTCCTCAATGGCTTCCAAAATCCTCAAAATTGTCACATTGGTATTCTAAGCCGTCACTTTCTATATAAGAATATGGAACCCTAAAAAAGTAGACAATATTCTCTATTTAAAGTTGTAAAGCGTGTCAGAATTTTCCACAACATTGCAACATGATGAGATGCATCGCGCCATGATAGGACGCATCACATGCATGTGAAATCCCAAGCCAAAGTTGGTTTTTTTCCCATAACTTTTTGATGTCCCAATCCTTCCACTCTTTGTAGTTTTTGTTATATTCTTCACACTTTACCACAACATTTTCTCATTACTTCAATTTTTTCATCAGAATTTGCTAATAAAAAACACCTAATGACGATTGTCATCAGTTACTATAGGAGGAACCATCCATGTTGATGTCACATTCCTAAATCTTTGCTTCATCTGAATTACCCAATGATTGTGCCACTGCAAATTTAGGTTAGCATATATAACTTGCACAAACTAGTCCCTCTAGTGTCATTGTTATTTACCTATCAGAATATCAATGATTTCTTCTAAGATATCTTCTATGGATTCATTCAAGCAATTACTTCCCAAATACACTTCTTATCTACATCATACTCATGGATTCAAGTGTCATTGCTTCATTTGGTCATCCCAAGAGGTGCAAAATAATCACTGCCACATGGTCAAATCTAAGAGTCAGTCATGGATCTATCTATTGATATATTTCTGAAATTATAGTTAAGTTGTATTATAACTTGGTCAACAAATCTTATTTTTTATTTTTAGAAGGTATGAATCCTTTTGGATCATGAATGAGAACCCAAAGTCGGTAACACATGGTTTAATAAGGTGTTCACTAATGACTCGTACATTGTTTAACCAAGCACTTCAAGAGTAACTTATCGGAACTTTGGTCAAGTCCATTCATTTCATCCATCAATTAATTAACCTCGCATGCCTTACTCCCCATATCTACTTTACTAATCCCTTCTTACAAGCTCGCACTAGAAATCCTTCATTATTTGAACCACCACTAGTTAAGGTCAATATTCAATCGAGCCTACTCCTCTTCACTTCAACCAACTCTCACATCCATATGAAAAATGTCCATTCACCATCACGTGTGTCCTAGGTTTTCACTCTTTCTAACATTTTATGTTCCTTTCTAAACAATTGAACTCCCGTCTTTAAGACGATGAATTCTGGCTCCCTAAAAGTTTATGTGTCTGATGGGATAATCCATATTCTCTATCGAGGTACACATCCACTTCTCTTTGCATTAAATTCTCCATCTGAAGATCCTATTATGTAGTATCCTAATGGACGTGAAAAGTTCCTTCCTTAATGGATATACTAATGAGGAAGTGTGTGTTTCACAACCTCTCGGTTTTGAAAATCATGAGTATCCTAATCATCTTTATAAACTAAAACGATATTTGTATGGTCTCAAACAAGCCCCCAGAGATTGATATGAGCGACTTAGTAAGTTCTTAATTGATCAAGGATACGCTAGAGGGAAGGTAGATACTACACTTTTCATTAAACATTAACGAAAACATACTCTTCTAGCTCAAGTTTATGTTGATGATATCATATTTGGTTCCAATAACATGTAATTAGTCAAAGAGTTTTCTAAGCTAATGAATGGTGAGTTTAAGATGAGTCTCATGGGGGAGCTGAACTACTTTCTTGGTCTTCAAATCAAGCAACTCAATGAAGGGATGTTTGTGTGTCAAACAAAATATTCAAACGAATTGCTAAAGAAGTTTGGTATGGAAGATGCAAAATTAATTGACACTTCAATGCCTACAAATGGAAACTTGGAAAAAGATGAAAATGGTAAGGATGTTGATGTCAAGAAGTATAGAGGCATGATTGGTTCTCTTTTATATCTTACTACATCTAGGCTGAACATTATTTTTAGCATGTATATGTGCGCTCGTTATCAATCGACTCCTAAGGAATCACATTTAAAAGCCATAAAATGCATCCTTAAATACCTTCATGCTACATATAAGTATGGATTTTGGTATTCTAAGGGAAGCGGTTGTAATTTGGTTGGTTATACCAATTCCAATTTTACCGATTGCAAATCGGATAGGAAAAGTACTAGTGGAACTTGCCACATGTTTTCAAACTCCTTAGTAAGTTGACATAGTAAGAAATAGGTTTATGTTGCTTTATCAACTACAGAGGTAGAATATGTCGCAGCCGACAGTTGTTATGCTCAAATATTGTGGCTCAAACAACAACTACTTGATTTTGATATTAAGCTACAATGTATTCCTATTATGTGGGCACATTAATGATATTAATCTAACCAAAATCCAGTGTTACATTCTTGCACTAAACATATTGAGATACGTCACCACTTCCTACGTGACCATGTTGAAAAAAGAGATGTCGTATTCGAGAATGTTGATAACAAAAATCAACTTGTGGATATCTTTACAAAATCTCTTGCAACTGAACTGTTTTTCAACATTTGAAGGGAATTGGACATACTTGATATCTCAAATATTGCCTAAATGTGATTTGCCGCATGCACTTTATATACTTTTGTTATAACTTTCCTTGGAATTTCAATAACATACAAGTGCATCCTTCATCAATTCATAAGCAATGTAATATTGTTCGATTTTATCTCTTTGAAAGTAAGTCTTATACTTTTGCATGTTATCTATGTTCCAAATGCTTGATATGTGTTGCGGTGAAAATCGGATATCAAGCTATTGAATTAACTTGAATCTTTAATTCTTATATTACAACCGGACTTTAATTTATCCAAAGGAAAGGTCTAAAGAAAGAAAAACCCTTTTCGCGATGTAACAACAACGCTAAGAGATTCGGGGATCGGGGGTTGGTTATGCATAGGGTAGGTATTTCACATCCTAAACATCTGTAGTACTCTACAGGAACCTTTTGTTTATTTGTATGCTAAGTTTGTTAAATATTTGCTAAGGTTTAGGTATTGGGTAAAAAGGTGCAGGTTATGATAGATGAAGACCTAAGATTGTTTCTAAGTTTGCTCACAAAGACATCGCGTCCTCTGCCTACGTATCCTAACTAGGATAGAATCAGAGCAATCGTAGTTCACCTCACTAGGGTTGAAGAACACTTGATTGTGATCAAGGTTCCATGGGGAACAAACATAACAATATTTGTGTAGAGTTTCACAAAACTCTCTATGTCTATGTTGTAACACTCAAAGGGGGAAGTAAGTGATCATATCCGTGATCCTTACATAGAGTTAACAACTCTATCCTAGGGTTCTAGTTGAGGAGCACTCCTAGTAAAGGTGGGTCTTTTAGACTTAAGCAAAGTCAAATGGCTTATGAGTTTTGATCTTAACTAAAGTTCAAGGTGACTTTTCAAAGTCAAAGGCAGAGGTGATGAGTTATTCAAGTATGAGGAATATAGAAGACAAAGATTACAATCAAAGAGGGGTAAGCACATTATAATGAGCAAGTAATTCAAGTTAGATGAATGATTTCAACTGATAAATACAAGCAGTGCTACAAATGGCATATCTTAACGAAGATGAAGGCATGCTTTAGCAAGGATTGAAAGTATGATGAAGGTAACAACCATATAAACCAATGACAATTGAAAGTAACAACTATGCCTAGATAACAATATCACACAGTTAAATTAGTTTAGCCTCGTAATTTAGGAGGTAATGAAATAAACTTAACAAAGCGAAAGCGGAGAGAAAACATATGGTTACAACCAAAGGTAGAATGACATCCTAATATGCTAATCGACATAAAGGAAAATAAATCTCACAAGATAAGAGTGAACGTGGTAATGAAGAAAGTTCTAATTGAAATGCATGGTAAAGACCTAGGAACGACCCTACTAACAAGCGAGATCAAAGCGTTTGTAAAAACAAACAAAAGGTGATATTAAAATTTATTAAAATTTATTAAAATAAATTAGACATCATAACGAAGAGGTTGCAAAAAGAACGGATTAAATCTGACAAAAAATAAATAAGTTATGAACATTTGAAAAATTAATTGATTTTTTTATGAAAATAAAATAAATAAGCAAATAATCAAGCAAGTAAAAAGAAAGGGCATGGGTGGGGTTTGAACCCACGCCCTTATTCTCATAAGTAAGCAACTCGTCCACCAGGCTAATACACGCGTGTGCAAGGAAAAATGGGTGGAAGAAGAGAAAATAGTTAAAACGAGAAAAGAAGATAAATTAAAAAAAAAGGTGCCTCGCTGGGGCTCGAACCCAGGACACAAGGCTTTGAGGGCGTTTTAAGGGCAAGGTAGGAACCACTGGGGTGGCGATACATCCGTGTATTTAGCCACCCCATTAAACTTAAGTACTTAAACAAGCAAGTGGTTGGGGCCAAGGCAAGATGAACATGGGAAGCAAGCCAAAACACAAAAACGATAACACCATAAATCATTTAAAACTCAACCAATCTGAACAAAATTTTGGTCTATCCCACGTGAAATTTTACAAGGAATTTAATGGCAATCTCAGTTTTCTCTAAAATGCACACAACTCAAAACTCGAATGCAAATGCAAGGTTAAGCTCATGATGCAAAATGCCAGCTACAGCTCATGACAGAAGGGCTTGTGGATGTGTAATGGTATGTACAAGTCACAAATACTTTGTTCGTGGGATTTGGATGCAAAAAATCATGTAGTGATGGCCTCAAATGGAAACTGGTGTGACCAAAGGATGAAGATTAGCTTATGTTGAAATGAGCTGCTCATGAAATTGATATGTAAGTTCAAACTCAAATTAACCAAATGCTCAGACTTCCATGATGAGGCTTCTATGACATAATGAAACAAATCAAGGAATATCCACCAACCTAAACAATAGCCTATATGCATAAGCTCTACTACCTCGGCCAAGGATGGAATTCTGCTAACTGTGCCTTTTCAAAATCCAAAACAATAACATAGAAATTGCATACAATTTTAATACCAAGGAAAATTTTGAAACAGAAATGGTTAAGCAAGCTAGTGTTTACCAAATTAGATTTCAACAGCCTGACATGCTTGGTAAATGATCACACATGCATAGCATACCAAACATAAATTACCAACTGATAAGGAATCAGTCCAATGGTCAGCAGGATGCAATAAGTTCAAGCAATCATGAATTGAATATGAACTATCAATTGTATAAGGATGTGTTTTTGTGGTAAAGGTGTGGTATGAGAATACAGGTTGTGGGATGTTCCTACATCTGGCTTGTATCCACATGTTAATCAAGCATAGTTAAACACAAAAAACAAAACCAAAATTTCAACAATGAACCAAGTTTAAGTGTTCACCACAGTCAACAATTATGAGAAAACATGTCTGCAGTGCCTAAGACTGATACAAAGAATCCATGATCATGCATCTCAATAAGGAAAAGTGAATTTAAACCTCTATCAGTATCCTTCAGGCTGAGTTGGCTTAGAAATGAACAAAACCAACTCAAAACCCTGCAGTAACTCAACCTGATACTCTACAGTATGATTAAAATGCAACAAGTCAAAGGAATGGTTGTAGACAGTCTAATAAAGTTGCCAACAGTTTTCTGAATAGTTAATGTGAAGTGCTACAGTCATAAATTCAATGTAAAACAGGCTTGTCTAAAAAAGAGCTTATGAGTTGGATGGTGAATTTAATGAAAATGCCTTTTTGAGTCCAACACAGGATCTAAATGCTATGAAATTATGAATATAATGCATCTAGTAAATTCCAACATTTGCCACAACAGTTATGCACAAAGGATTCCAACAGTAATGCTTAAACACACACACAGAGCTTTCAAACCACATTCAAACTTGGTCTAACCAGAAGCCAATGCAAAACTGTATGCATGACATGATTAGCAGTTCTAAGTTATTGTAAATAGCAATGTTCACACACCTTATGCAGGGGTTCTGCTCATGAGTTAAAACCTATAACAAACTCCAACACAAAGCTGGTCCAAAGAGAAACAGTTGTAAACCAAGTACAGAGAACCAAAATGCACATGCTTTTAACTACATGCTAATGGACTATGCCTTAAAGGGAAAACCTCAAAACTGTCATGGATTAGAAAGTGGCCAATCAATTGCAACTTAAAGAAATAACATCAAGACAGCTTTATATCCAACCAACAGCTTAAAAACAACAATCCAAAATCATGCTAGCCAAGACAACAGTTATTGGAATATAACATTCACACACACAGGTTGCAACAGAAAAGGAATATGAAACACAAGGTAAATGAAAGCAGATGTAGTCTTGGAACAGGAATAATAAAACTGTGTAAATTTGATCTCATAGTCACACATATCAAAACATAACAGTTATGGTTTCTAAGGAAGGTGCTGATCATGAACTCTGTGTCAATATGCAGGGATAAAAATATTGATGGTATCTAGAATCCAAACCTTAGAAGCAGACAAACAAATTGGTATTTACACAAAGTGCTGGTGACTTGCTCCTTTAAAACTCCATGACAGAATTGATAAAACAAGCTATTATGGTCAAAACCACTCATTCATGACAGATATAATATACATACACACAACTCACATTATGACAAATTGCTTTCAAACAAAACTAGTCTAACAAGGTAATCATGGCTCAATGGTTGCAGCCTTCATATAGCAATAAAACAGTCAATCCTTAGGAACAGAATTTTAATACCAAAGCATAAGTGTGGTGCAAATCATCCCTAAACAGAATTTAAGCTACCTCTAACATGACAATGTTAAGGTCTACTCCAATTAAGTCTTGACAGTAAAATGATTTTGATGAATAGTTTTAACATAACAATGCAAAACATCAGAAACTTACCTCAAAACACATTTTGCCAAAGTAATAAGCATACACATATTGTCCTAACAGCCACTAATACAAGATATTGACTTCACAAGCATGGGATAGCAATAGTACATAACCATGACATTATGTGTGCACAAGAAAAAAACAAGCAACAATGAGTTTTATGTCATGATAATGGATGGGATGATTTTAGACACTACATACCTGTGATGATAAACTTAAGCAAGCAAATAAATACTCCTAGAAACCCAGAGATTTGTGCTTCACTTTTTTGCCTTTGAGCTTCCTTCAACTTTAAGTAACCACACACTTATGAAGCCAAAGTGAAAAATATGAGTCTCCAATGGTTGCTAATGATTTTGACAGTTGAGATATACCATTTGTAAGGTGTATGGGTGATCAAAACCTCAAGAAACTGTTTGGAACAAGTTTTGGTGGATTTGATGGCTTTTGGTCAAAGTAAGCTACATGAACATTTGACTTTTTTGATTTTTTGAGGTTCTTGATGTTTTAGTGAGTCATACACCTTCTATATGTGATTTAGAAGATGTGTGGATGGTTGTGAGAATGTTGGTAATGCTAGAAAAGAAAATGGCATGAAAGTTGTAAAATGCCCATTTTTGGTGTTTTTAAGCTTTTCCTTACTTACAAGCAAGAAGAGAATGAGAAGGAGAGCTGTAATATGTTAATGTTATGAGCAGCTCTGGTGTGTTTTGAAGATGGTGAGAATGCCTCTATTTATAGGAGGAATGAGGGTGAGGGCAGCTTGGTAACTTCCATTTTTGGAGTGAGTTTTGAAAGGGAAATCTTTGTGAATCCAAGTGTGATTTTCTTTCTGCAAATGGTGCATGCTTTCAAGGGTCATTAGCCTCTAAAACTAGATCTTGTTAAGCTATAAGAAGTGACCATAGAGGTAGAAAGGACAGCACCCTCATGCTGCAGCCACAAACCATCTCTCTCCTATTGTACCTTTGTACTTTCTTCTATTAAAGTAATGGATTTTGCTCAAGATCTTGTACTTGCTTGGATTCTCTTCTGAATTTGTCTATTCCAACCTCTAAATTCATCATATCAGATGTCCATCCATGGTTAGAGATGAAGTGTATGGTTGGGAACCAAGTTTATGTTGGGTTTAGGCAAGTTAACAAACTAGTGCACAGGCCCATCTTTCACACTTCATAACTCTCAGCTCCTAACTCCTCTTGGGGAGTTCTTGTACATTTTGGAAAGCCCTTATGTAATTCTACAACATTCATGTTTGCCAAAAATTCCAAATCTAAGTGCATCTTGGTTGAAAAGTCCCTTAAAGTCAGCAAAAAACAAGTTTTAGTGCAGCCAGATTTTCAGAATTTCACTAAGTGTTTTGTACTAAAAATCGATTTTGATGATAACTCCAATTCCATGCATTTTCTGAGAGTGGACTAGTATAGGACTTTTGTAGGACTTGTTAAGAGCTTTCCGGAGAGCTTTGAACCACTTCAATCGGGTGTGCGGTTAGGGAGTTAGGGTTTAGCCCCTTTCGAAACCCTAATTTCCCGTTTTTCCAATTACTCTCACGTCTTTGATCCGATGATCATGAAAATTGATATGTAGGTCCCTCATGACATAAGGAACAACTTTGCTTCACCACTTGAAGTCCAATTCCTAAAACTTGAGGGGGTTGACTTTTCGGTCAACCGTACGATCGATCGGCGATTACCGAACTGTCTGTTCATGCTTCGGAGCTTCCAAGACTTTGAAACTCTTTGGGGGACTTCACTAAGCCATATGCAATCTTTAAACCATAATTTTATCTTTGAATTATTCCCCGAGTCTAAAGTCAGACCACAGTTGACTTTCTAACTCGCAAAACCCTAATTGGGTGCCTTAAACTGCACTGCACCCCATCTGTGGGTGATTACTTCAAATTGAACTCACACATGGCCCAATGTGATACTCTTGATTTTATTTCATGAATGATTCGTCCCAAAGCGATGGTTGCCCGATCCTCGAACCTTCGATTTTATCAGTGCGGAGCCCCGTTTCATCTGTGTCTTGACAAAATACACTTTGAAACTTGTTAAGGTTAGATAAATAAATGCATATGATATGAAGAGGATATAAGGGGTCAAAATTTGGGGTGCAACAGTTGCCCCTATTTAAATATTTTCACTCGATGGTAATGAGAGATGGCAATCCTCATGAAATCGTGTGAAAGGTATTTAAATATAGCAAACCAGAAATTTTGTCCCTTAGATCCGATAATATGCAAAAGGACAAATGTGATCATGCCATGAATCTAAATGACGTCATATGATGCTTGAATGTAAGACAGATGCGGACACATGAGTAAAATAAAAAACGACGAAACAACGAGTAACCACTCACGAGGATCCAACACACTGGGGAAAGATTCCGAGCGAAGTAAGCAAGATAGTTCAAACATGACTAGGGATGTTTGTTCAAGGGAATCTTTCACGCAGGGGACACAAATTCCACCAGGGAAGACACATCTTCATTGGGGAGAGGAGATACGAACCTCACTGGGGATAACCAGATGAGGAAGTCCACCGGGGAAGATCACAATTCTTCACTGGGGATACGAAAGAAAAGAAGCGCAAAATTCACTGGGGAAGGAACCCACTGGGGAAAACTTGCTGGGGAACAAAATCCACTGGGGAAGTGAAGCTTCACCGGGGAAAAGACGGAACGGAGACACGAACCTCACTGGGGATAACCAGATGAGAAATTTCCTATAACGAAGAGTTCAAACGGGATCTTCAGGAAAATATTAGAAACGAGACCAGATGCACCGGGGATGCTAGTATCCACTAGACCTCCGAGACTCGACTGGGGAAAGCAAAAAAGCTTCAAAGGGATATTGGTGACGTTCAGAACAACAAACGGTCTTTTTTCAAGGTGCTAGTTACCACTAGACTTCCTGGGGTGATGGTGACGACCAGAACCAAAGTTCCAATTACAATTGGGAATTCCAAACGATATTGATAAAACACAGGACTTCGGTTTGGGAAGCTGGTAACGATCAACTTGTAACAATTAGCTTTCAAGCAAAGCTAGTAACTACTGGACTTAGAGGAGACTGGTGATGACCAAATCAAAGGGTACCAATAACGATTGGATTTTAACAGATGGAAATTGGCAACGACCGAGTCCCAGGAGACCTTTCACATAGTTTAGTAACAACCATACCAAAGTGGTGATAACAATCTGATTTAAACAATGCTAATAATCATTGGACTTATGGTAACTGGTGACGAACAAGTCTATGGGTATACCAATAACAACTGGTACTGGATACTGCTAGTGAAAACTAGATTTTCCAAGCAATGCTAGTGACCACTAGACTTAGAAAGATTGGTAATAACCAAATCAAAAGCCACCAATAACAATTGGATCTGAAGGTAATACTAGTAACTACTAGATTCAAAAAGACTGGTAATAACCAAATCAAACAGGTACCAATAACTATTGGATTCCAGGCGATGCCAATAATTATTGGACTTTTTAGGGAATTTTGGTGACGACCAACTCAAGTACCAATGACCATTGGTTTTAGAAGGAAATACTAGTAACCACTAGATGTTTTAGCAAAGATTGGTGAAAACCGAATCAAAAGGACTCCAATGACGATTGGTTGGCTTTATAACAGAATCAGTGACGACTGGGTTTGGACATTGTTGGTGATGACCAAATCAAGATACCGAATATATCCCTGAATACCTTAGGAACAAAAACTAATACCCTCAATACATTAGGATACAGCAGAGACACAACCCTCAACACAATAGGATTGGGTGAAGACCCTCACTGCTTTAGGATCAAAATACATCCTCAATACATTAGGATATATAATACTCATGCAAATGTAACCACTTTAGCTTCTGGGAATTTCTGAACTCGGGATCCAAAGTATACATCTCCAAAGGTACACGACCTGTGCTCGGGATGGCAACAAACATCTTCCAAAGGTACAAAACCTGTGCTTGGATTGGCAACAAACATCTTCCAAAGGTACGAAACCTGAGCTTGGGATCAAACAATCTATCTCCAAAGGTACACAACCTGTGCTCGGGATAGAAACAAACCTCTTGCAAAGGTACAAAACTTGTGCTTGGAATTAAACAATACATCTCCAAAGGTACACAACCTGAGCTTGGGATCAAACAATCTATCTCCAAAGGTACACAACCTGTGCTCGGGATAGAAACAAACCTCTTCCAAAGGTACAAAACCTGTGCTTGGAATTAAACAATACATCTCCAAAGGTACACAACCTGAGCTTGGGATCAAACAATCTATCTCCAAAGGTACACAACCTGTGCTCGGGATAGAAACAAACCTCTTCCAAAGGTACAAAACCTGTGCTTGGAATTAAACAATACATCTCCAAAGGTACACAACCTGAGCTTGGGATCAAACAATCTATCTCCAAAGGTACACAACCTGTGCTCGGGATAGAAACAAACCTCTTCCAAAGGTACAAAACATGTGCTTGGAATTAAACAATACATCTCCAAAGGTACGAAACCTGAGCTTGGGATCAAACAATACATCTCCAAAGGTACACAACCTGAGCTTGGGATGGCAACCATCGTGACTTAGTTTGGAATGATATACAACCAAATTGTCAGTATTTGTTGTTCATGGATTTTCATAACGCCAGTTGCCAACGGGCCTTTCTTGAAATATGATTGGTCATCACCAAAATTACTTATACCAGTATCCACTGGATTTTCAAACAATGCTGGTTACAATCGTGCGTCTACTTTAAGATAAACTTCTTAAATGAGACTGCCACTTATTGCTGAAGACGATTAAACTTCTCCGAAGAGACTGCCGTTTATCGTTGATGAAGGTTAATCTTCTCCCAAGAGACTGCCACTCACATGTTGACGACGATTAAACTTCTCCAAAGAGACTGCCATTTATCGCTGAGGACGACTAAACTTCTCCGAAGAGATTGCCATTTATCGTTGATGAGGGTTTAACTTCTCCCAAGAGACTGCCACTCCCCTGTTGATACGATTAAACTTCTCCGAAGAGATTGCCATTTATCATTGAAGACGATTAAACTTCTCCGAAGAGACTGCCATTTATCGTTGATGAAGGTTAAGCTTCTCCCAAGAGACTGCCACTCACCTGTTGATGACGATTAAACTTCTCCGAAGAGACTTCCATTTATCATTGAAGACGATTAAACTTCTCCGAAGAGACTGCCATTTACCTGTGAATACGATTAAACTTCTCCGAAGAGATTGCCATTCATCGCTGAAGACGATAAGCTTCTTGTCAAAGATTGCCACTTATCTGTGAATACGATTAAACTTCTCCGAAGAGACTGCCATTTATTGCTGAAGACGATAAGCTTCTTGTCAAAGATTGCCACTTATCTGTATTACCATGTAAGATGTTCTTCTTGATAGATAGTGCAAAATAAATGCACATCTAGGTAGGTTCGACGACCGACAGGGACCGAAGTTCAATCTAGGATCAAGCTAGAAAGAAACTTTCAAACAAGACTCCAACCATTGAGAAATGAACTCGAATGGGGACCCATCTTATCCAATCATGGAAAAAGATAACTGAAGCAACCATCATCCACGAGGATTAAACTCTGTGGGGAATTGATAAAGGATGGACATTTTATGCTTAAGGGCTGACAACTCTATTGGAGAGGGACAACATACCCATTCACCGAGAAGGGAATCAAAGTGAAACAGGAACAAGTGACAACCAGAGATAGCAAAAATGCACGGATGTTATGCATATGCTTTATGCCATGCTTATGTTTATGCTGACAAATTAGACAAAACAAAACTGGAGATGAAATAAGCATCTCGACACGGAGACCCAACCAAAATTGGACATCAAAGGGATGATCATGAAGAACAACAATTCCACTTCAAAGTTACAACCATCTCTGGGAGAGAGTAATCTACTTAGGACACAACATCATGACTTCACTTGGATTGCCATCATGAGTTTGAATTCTTTGTTGAAGGAAAATCACCAAGGGAAGTTCCAAGATCAACCGAAGTAACAACTTAATCAGAGAGCTGACAAAGGGTATCATGAGACCAAAATCTGTTTGCCCCATTGATAGTATAACAATCCTCTTTCAGTGAGCAACGGCTATTGCGACAAATAGTCTTTAACCTTTTCTGCCCCAGATTACATGGTCTGTGGGAAGAAACCATCGAGAGAACTAGCATAAAGATGCTTCAATGTCTTTAAACTCTTATAGAGAGAGATTTACAAATCTCGACGTGATTGCCCCAGTTTAACGGTGCTTGCACAACAAAGTCTCGGAATGTGGAAGTAACGACTGGGGAACAAACTTGCCCCTGCTAACTGGTAACTACAAAAGGTTTGCCCCAGACTAAACTGTTCATTGAGAGCTTCATCTGATCTTGACCGGTTAGCTTTGATTAGCTGAATGTTGTAACAAATGATTAACAAATCCTTCAAATTGATTGCCCCAGGATGAGCCTTTTTTTATCAAGTCAATTTCCCTAGCTGGAAGCTTTTGTTGGGATTCCTTTGACATTGGATTGTTTTGCACACAATGTTGTTCATTAAAAATTGGCAATTTTCAATGTAAAATTCATGCAATCTTTTGAAAACATTTTTTTAATAAAACACACACGGCGGAGTGATCAAGTGATCAAAGTGAAAGTGATCCAATCATTTTACAAATGATGGATAAAGTGATGAACACATACAATCAAAGATCATTAGGAGTCAGGTTATCCAACCTTGCTGTAATATGCTTTCAAAACAACCTTACCTCAATTAGGTCTTTTAAGGGTTGTATTGTGGCTTGGTTCATGGTTCATGAAACAAAGGATAAAGGCTCAAAATTTATTTGTCCCACCCACTCTCCATGATGAACTCCAATCCTACACTCAGTTAACTCAAACTATACATTCAGGTTCTTACAGGCTTAAGAATTGGACTGATGATAGTTGGTGATGGCTTACAAACCTAAGGTAGTCACAACTCCCTTACAGTATTTGATAGCTTTTTGCTATTTGAGGATTTTTAAGAGTGATAACTCTTACAGAATTCCTCTCTTTTGTTATCCCTGACTTTTGTCTGAACTGCTTTGTTCGAATATACAGTCAATGGGATGCTCCATTTTTGCCTAAGTCTCCTTCATAGGTTTCGACTTAGCGGGCTTTTTTTTTCACTTTTCCTTTTTTTTGGGAAAGGAGGTGACTACCTAATTTAATGGATATGGTAAACCATCATCGTCTTTTATGCTGAAAAGCATCTTCGACACTTTCTTGTTGTGCACGAAGGAAAACCTGAGTGCACCACCTTTATATGAAAAGTGTCTTGTATGCACATATCTTCGAGTTAACCGAGAACTACCCGCCCCAGGTTCGAGATTTAAGGTTTTGTTTTTGTAAAGAAGGAAAAACTCCTACTTCTAGGCTCGAAGGGGTTAACGAGGGATTATCTTCCTTATTTCTCCAGTGTTTAGGGATTGAAACAATGCCTTACATCATCGGCAAAGTCAAATTGAAAGCATATCAACAGCAGTTATGGATATAATTTTCATCATCCTCCCCAATCTTTGCTTTAAACAACAGTTTAGTAAAGAAAAGAAAATTTTGCATTTTTCGTATTTCATAACAATGAAAGGAAAAAGAAAGAGTGAAACGAATGGACTTAATCAAAAGATGCACAAAAATTTCATTAATATTGCCAAATTCAAATAAACAACAGCTTACGAGCAATTCAAATGCAAAGAAGTTACAACACATGCTGAAACAGTCTACAGCTGCCAGCCTTAGGGAATTAAAATTCAAATTTTAGGCCCATGTGGGGAAACACCTTCAACCACCACTTTCTCCTTGTGATATAGAATTATGAGGGGTCTCACGGGTCCTTTGCCTTTGGATTTAGGAATCACAACATTGTCATTTGATTTATCCTCCCGAGGTTTCAGCAACTCTTGCAGTCTCAATTTAAAACCTTCACACTCTTCAACTAGGTGCCCTGTTGTCCCAGTATGATATCCACATTCTACTTCTGGGTGGTCTTCCTCGAGGATCAAGTGTTTGTCAATGATTAGCTCTTGTACAAGATAACCCAATGCTATACATGCATCTAAGTTGTGTCCTTCGGCTCCTTTGTGAAATTCACAGTTTAGGTTCGCATTATGCCATGGTCCTGGCACCGGATTGGATAATCGTGGAGTCACTAGTGAGTTCTGAATCAGTAGCGGGTAAAGTTTGCTTAACGGTACTGGAGTTTGTCTACCGCAAGTCTTATTTTTCCTGACATGATCCTTCTTGTTCAATTTCCGGCTTTGAGAAGCTTGAGGAGGAACAAACACTGAGTGTTGGGCGTACTGACGCGATTGACGGTTATTTGTTCGTTGATACCGAGAATGTCCTTGAGTCGGAGGAATCATCAGAGATAATGCATCCCTCGTTTCTCTGGACGCAACATGGTCAGAGTGACCCTCTTTCTTCATCATATTCTGCAATGTCTCAAGTACCCAATTCATCTGACACTTGAGAATTCTGATGTCCTCTTTCAGCATTTCCTGAGCTTTCAAAAGTCCTTCCATTGTTGCCTATTTGTGCTAGATATCCCCCTTATGATGTCAACGGAACACAAAATGAACCAAAAAAACCAATGCAACGAAGTATGATATGTAAAATGTTGATGCAAGTGCAAAAACGCAACTGGTTTTACAAAACTCAGAAGTTTGATTAGGTTAAAAACCCCATTTCATTTATCATTGGAAAAGGTTACAACTTTTTTTTTTTAAAAAACCAGAGATCGACTGAGTTTTATAAAACTAGTTGCGACATGATATGTTTATGGTGATATGATGTGATGATGCACACATAACACAAAGGCAAGTATTCACAAATACAATGCATACACAAAGACCTCCTAGGCTCAAGAGCAAAGAGTCAAAGGTCTACCTATACCCAAGGATTTGTGCTATGGGTTAATTTGTACCTGCCGAACGGGTTCTACAAAGTTCCCAGAGTTATCAACCCATCTTTCAGATATTATCGACTTCCCAAATTACTTGGTAATCGATAATATTATCAAGAGAGTCTCGTCTGAGTGTAGTATCGCGTATCAACTATTTCGGAAATACTTCCTTATAGCCATCGCACTACGTCCTAATAAGGCCAAAGTGGGGTAAAAAGGTAACTAAAGTCCACAGTGTCATGGGCTCCTTCATCGAAAGTAGCATTGTTTTCACGAATACTCGATCAACAACACTAAACTTTCAAGAGTGCCTACACTGAGCGGTGGTTTCTCAAGTTAACTTGGTCGGGAATCAACTCCCTATAAGCCTTCTTGAATATACCACCATCCTATCATACGTGCACTCGAGTCCGGGTATAGGACCGTCTCACCACTCAAAGCACCCAATATCCAACATACAAATATATTGACAAATATACATGTTAAGCAAATATTCACAAATATAGCATATAATTAAACAAAATAGGCTAAACCCTCAAGTTTAAGTCTCCCCAGTGAAGTCGCCATTTCTGTTGCGGTGAAAATCGGATATCAAGCTATTGAATTAACTTGAATCTTTAATTCTTATATTACAACCGGACTTTAATTTATCCAAAGGAAAGGTCTAAAGAAAGAAAAACCCTTTTCGCGATGTAACAACAACGCTAAGAGATTCGGGGATCGGGGGTTGGTTATGCATAGGGTAGGTATTTCACATCCTAAACATCTGTAGTACTCTACAGGAACCTTTTGTTTATTTGTATGCTAAGTTTGTTAAATATTTGCTAAGGTTTAGGTATTGGGTAAAAAGGTGCAGGTTATGATAGATGAAGACCTAAGATTGTTTCTAAGTTTGCTCGCAAAGACATCGCGTCCTCTGCCTACGTATCCTAACTAGGATAGAATCAGAGCAATCGTAGTTCACCTCACTAGGGTTGAAGAACACTTGATTGTGATCAAGGTTCCATGGGGAACAAACATAACAATATTTGTGTAGAGTTTCACAAAACTCTCTATGTCTATGTTGTAACACTCAAAGGGGGAAGTAAGTGATCATATCCGTGATCCTTACATAGAGTTAACAACTCTATCCTAGGGTTCTAGTTGAGGAGCACTCCTAGTAAAGGTGGGTCTTTTAGACTTAAGCAAAGTCAAATGGCTTATGAGTTTTGATCTTAACTAAAGTTCAAGGTGACTTTTCAAAGTCAAAGGCAGAGGTGATGAGTTATTCAAGTATGAGGAATATAGAAGACAAAGATTACAATCAAAGAGGGGTAAGCACATTATAATGAGCAAGTAATTCAAGTTAGATGAATGATTTCAACTGATAAATACAAGCAGTGCTACAAATGGCATATCTTAACGAAGATGAAGGCATGCTTTAGCAAGGATTGAAAGTATGATGAAGGTAACAACCATATAAACCAATGACAATTGAAAGTAACAACTATGCCTAGATAACAATATCACACAGTTAAATTAGTTTAGCCTCGTAATTTAGGAGGTAATGAAATAAACTTAACAAAGCGAAAGCGGAGAGAAAACATATGGTTACAACCAAAGGTAGAGTGACATCCTAATATGCTAATCGACATAAAGGAAAATAAATCTCACAAGATAAGAGTGAACGTGGTAATGAAGAAAGTTCTAATTGAAATGCATGGTAAAGACCTAGGAACGACCCTACTAACAAGCGAGATCAAAGCGTTTGTAAAAACAAACAAAAGGTGATATTAAAATTTATTAAAATTTATTAAAATAAATTAGACATCATAACGAAGAGGTTGCAAAAAGAACGGATTAAATCTGACAAAAAATAAATAAGTTATGAACATTTGAAAAATTAATTGATTTTTTTATGAAAATAAAATAAATAAGCAAATAATCAAGCAAGTAAAAAGAAAGGGCATGGGTGGGGTTTGAACCCACGCCCTTATTCTCATAAGTAAGCAACTCGTCCACCAGGCTAATACACGCGTGTGCAAGGAAAAATGGGTGGAAGAAGAGAAAATAGTTAAAACGAGAAAAGAAGATAAATTAAAAAAAAAGGTGCCTCGCTGGGGCTCGAACCCAGGACACAAGGCTTTGAGGGCGTTTTAAGGGCAAGGTAGGAACCACTGGGGTGGCGATACATCCGTGTATTTAGCCACCCCATTAAACTTAAGTACTTAAACAAGCAAGTGGTTGGGGCCAAGGCAAGATGAACATGGGAAGCAAGCCAAAACACAAAAACGATAACACCATAAATCATTTAAAACTCAACCAATCTGAACAAAATTTTGGTCTATCCCACGTGAAATTTTACAAGGAATTTAATGGCAATCTCAGTTTTCTCTAAAATGCACACAACTCAAAACTCGAATGCAAATGCAAGGTTAAGCTCATGATGCAAAATGCCAGCTACAGCTCATGACAGAAGGGCTTGTGGATGTGTAATGGTATGTACAAGTCACAAATACTTTGTTCGTGGGATTTGGATGCAAAAAATCATGTAGTGATGGCCTCAAATGGAAACTGGTGTGACCAAAGGATGAAGATTAGCTTATGTTGAAATGAGCTGCTCATGAAATTGATATGTAAGTTCAAACTCAAATTAACCAAATGCTCAGACTTCCATGATGAGGCTTCTATGACATAATGAAACAAATCAAGGAATATCCACCAACCTAAACAATAGCCTATATGCATAAGCTCTACTACCTCGGCCAAGGATGGAATTCTGCTAACTGTGCCTTTTCAAAATCCAAAACAATAACATAGAAATTGCATACAATTTTAATACCAAGGAAAATTTTGAAACAGAAATGGTTAAGCAAGCTAGTGTTTACCAAATTAGATTTCAACAGCCTGACATGCTTGGTAAATGATCACACATGCATAGCATACCAAACATAAATTACCAACTGATAAGGAATCAGTCCAATGGTCAGCAGGATGCAATAAGTTCAAGCAATCATGAATTGAATATGAACTATCAATTGTATAAGGATGTGTTTTTGTGGTAAAGGTGTGGTATGAGAATACAGGTTGTGGGATGTTCCTACATCTGGCTTGTATCCACATGTTAATCAAGCATAGTTAAACACAAAAAACAAAACCAAAATTTCAACAATGAACCAAGTTTAAGTGTTCACCACAGTCAACAATTATGAGAAAACATGTCTGCAGTGCCTAAGACTGATACAAAGAATCCATGATCATGCATCTCAATAAGGAAAAGTGAATTTAAACCTCTATCAGTATCCTTCAGGCTGAGTTGGCTTAGAAATGAACAAAACCAACTCAAAACCCTGCAGTAACTCAACCTGATACTCTACAGTATGATTAAAATGCAACAAGTCAAAGGAATGGTTGTAGACAGTCTAATAAAGTTGCCAACAGTTTTCTGAATAGTTAATGTGAAGTGCTACAGTCATAAATTCAATGTAAAACAGGCTTGTCTAAAAAAGAGCTTATGAGTTGGATGGTGAATTTAATGAAAATGCCTTTTTGAGTCCAACACAGGATCTAAATGCTATGAAATTATGAATATAATGCATCTAGTAAATTCCAACATTTGCCACAACAGTTATGCACAAAGGATTCTAACAGTAATGCTTAAACACACACACAGAGCTTTCAAACCACATTCAAACTTGGTCTAACCAGAAGCCAATGCAAAACTGTATGCATGACATGATTAGCAGTTCTAAGTTATTGTAAATAGCAATGTTCACACACCTTATGCAGGGGTTCTGCTCATGAGTTAAAACCTATAACAAACTCCAACACAAAGCTGGTCCAAAGAGAAACAGTTGTAAACCAAGTACAGAGAACCAAAATGCACATGCTTTTAACTACATGCTAATGGACTATGCCTTAAAGGGAAAACCTCAAAACTGTCATGGATTAGAAAGTGGCCAATCAATTGCAACTTAAAGAAATAACATCAAGACAGCTTTATATCCAACCAACAGCTTAAAAACAACAATCCAAAATCATGCTAGCCAAGACAACAGTTATTGGAATATAACATTCACACACACAGGTTGCAACAGAAAAGGAATATGAAACACAAGGTAAATGAAAGCAGATGTAGTCTTGGAACAGGAATAATAAAACTGTGTAAATTTGATCTCATAGTCACACATATCAAAACATAACAGTTATGGTTTCTAAGGAAGGTGCTGATCATGAACTCTGTGTCAATATGCAGGGATAAAAATATTGATGGTATCTAGAATCCAAACCTTAGAAGCAGACAAACAAATTGGTATTTACACAAAGTGCTGGTGACTTGCTCCTTTAAAACTCCATGACAGAATTGATAAAACAAGCTATTATGGTCAAAACCACTCATTCATGACAGATATAATATACATACACACAACTCACATTATGACAAATTGCTTTCAAACAAAACTAGTCTAACAAGGTAATCATGGCTCAATGGTTGCAGCCTTCATATAGCAATAAAACAGTCAATCCTTAGGAACAGAATTTTAATACCAAAGCATAAGTGTGGTGCAAATCATCCCTAAACAGAATTTAAGCTACCTCTAACATGACAATGTTAAGGTCTACTCCAATTAAGTCTTGACAGTAAAATGATTTTGATGAATAGTTTTAACATAACAATGCAAAACATCAGAAACTTACCTCAAAACACATTTTGCCAAAGTAATAAGCATACACATATTGTCCTAACAGCCACTAATACAAGATATTGACTTCACAAGCATGGGATAGCAATAGTACATAACCATGACATTATGTGTGCACAAGAAAAAAACAAGCAACAATGAGTTTTATGTCATGATAATGGATGGGATGATTTTAGACACTACATACCTGTGATGATAAACTTAAGCAAGCAAATAAATACTCCTAGAAACCCAGAGATTTGTGCTTCACTTTTTTGCCTTTGAGCTTCCTTCAACTTTAAGTAACCACACACTTATGAAGCCAAAGTGAAAAATATGAGTCTCCAATGGTTGCTAATGATTTTGACAGTTGAGATATACCATTTGTAAGGTGTATGGGTGATCAAAACCTCAAGAAACTGTTTGGAACAAGTTTTGGTGGATTTGATGGCTTTTGGTCAAAGTAAGCTACATGAACATTTGACTTTTTTGATTTTTTGAGGTTCTTGATGTTTTAGTGAGTCATACACCTTCTATATGTGATTTAGAAGATGTGTGGATGGTTGTGAGAATGTTGGTAATGCTAGAAAAGAAAATGGCATGAAAGTTGTAAAATGCCCATTTTTGGTGTTTTTAAGCTTTTCCTTACTTACAAGCAAGAAGAGAATGAGAAGGAGAGCTGTAATATGTTAATGTTATGAGCAGCTCTGGTGTGTTTTGAAGATGGTGAGAATGCCTCTATTTATAGGAGGAATGAGGGTGAGGGCAGCTTGGTAACTTCCATTTTTGGAGTGAGTTTTGAAAGGGAAATCTTTGTGAATCCAAGTGTGATTTTCTTTCTGCAAATGGTGCATGCTTTCAAGGGTCATTAGCCTCTAAAACCAGATCTTGTTAAGCTATAAGAAGTGACCATAGAGGTAGAAAGGACAACACCCTCATGCTGCAGCCACAAACCATCTCTCTCCTATTGTACCTTTGTACTTTCTTCTATTAAAGTAATGGATTTTGCTCAAGATCTTGTACTTGCTTGGATTCTCTTCTGAATTTGTCTATTCCAACCTCTAAATTCATCATATCAGATGTCCATCCATGGTTAGAGATGAAGTGTATGGTTGGGAACCAAGTTTATGTTGGGTTTAGGCAAGTTAACAAACTAGTGCACAGGCCCATCTTTCACACTTCATAACTCTCAGCTCCTAACTCCTCTTGGGGAGTTCTTGTACATTTTGGAAAACCCTTATGTAATTCTAAAACATTCATGTTTGCCAAAAATTCCAAATCTAAGTGCATCTTGGTTGAAAAGTCCCTTAAAGTCAGCAAAAAACAAGTTTTAGTGCAGCCAGATTTTCAGAATTTCACTAAGTGTTTTGTACTAAAAATCGATTTTGATGATAACTCCAATTCCATGCATTTTCTGAGAGTGGACTAGTATAGGACTTTTGTAGGACTTGTTAAGAGCTTTCCGGAGAGCTTTGAACCACTTCAATCGGGTGTGCGGTTAGGGAGTTAGGGTTTAGCCCCTTTCGAAACCCTAATTTCCCGTTTTTCCAATTACTCTCACGTCTTTGATCCGATGATCATGAAAATTGATATGTAGGTCCCTCATGACATAAGGAACAACTTTGCTTCACCACTTGAAGTCCAATTCCTAAAACTTGAGGGGGTTGACTTTTCGGTCAACCGTACGATCGATCGGCGATTACCGAACTGTCTGTTCATGCTTCAGAGCTTCCAAGACTTTGAAACTCTTTGGGGGACTTCACTAAGCCATATGCAATCTTTAAACCATAATTTTATCTTTGAATTATTCCCCGAGTCTAAAGTCAGACCACAGTTGACTTTCTAACTCGCAAAACCCTAATTGGGTGCCTTAAACTGCACTGCACCCCATCTGTGGGTGATTACTTCAAATTGAACTCACACATGGCCCAATATGATACTCTTGATTTTATTTCATGAATGATTCGTCCCAAAGCGATGGTTGCCCGATCCTCGAACCTTCGATTTTATCAGTGCGGAGCCCCGTTTCATCTGTGTCTTGACAAAATACACTTTGAAACTTGTTAAGGTTAGATAAATAAATGCATATGATATGAAGAGGATATAAGGGGTCAAAATTTGGGGTGCAACAATATGCTTGATGTATGAAATATGTCATGATTGTTCATTTCCAAGATTCTCAAATTTACATCTTTCAATTTATATGCCTATAGTGACTTCATGTTATTCTTCTTTCATACTTGAAATATGTTCTTTGTGTATAAGCATGTTATCTATTGTTAGCTCTTGCATGATATATGTGAGGTTATTATTTATATATTCTAGCATAAAATATGCTTGAATATGTTATAATGTCAACAAAATTCTTGTTGTGTGTCATTGTTGCGATGACATTTCTGTTTTTGGTTTGAGTGGTGATAAATCTAAATAATCGCCTTGCTAGAGCACATGTGTGTGCAACATTTGGGAGCAGCAAAAGTATATGTCACGTAAATGTGTTGCTTTTGAAGCAACTCAAGAGTTTTTAATTGCATTGTATCCTTCATCTTTCATGTTTATTGTTTATGTTATTTGACATGATTTGTGGCAACCGTATTATATTGTTGTTTTAAGTGCTTTTATTTATGTTTAAGCATTTCCAATATTCCCATCATTCTATGTGAGTGTTATTTTATTGACAACTTTATCTTTGCAAATACCTCTATGTGTTACATTAGTATTTGTGTGATATAAGATACTTATCATGGATTGCTTTGTCTTTTTTTTTTTTTTTATGTTATCAAAGGGGGAGAAACATCTGCAAGATGAAGTTGGGATGCACACATTCAGGGGGAGCCTTGATGAAAACATGAAACACATCATCTCAAGTTTTGACATCATTAAAAAGGGGGAGTATGTGAGTGTAACTTTCCATTAGATATATATTGCATGATGTCAAAACTAGGATACTTTAGCGTTTATGTATATTGGACGATATCCTTTTAGTCTTAATATGCATATTAGCATTCGAAAACATAAAACATTTTGGTCATGGTTTAGAAAAGGCTTCATGCATTAAAAACTGGTTTTTATATGAAAATAGGTCTATGTGTCGACACATAGAAGAAAACTTTTCCTATGTGTTGACACATACAAGTTCAAGGTCGACACATTTAGTACATTATTAAAGTCTGTAGCCTCTATTTGATTTGTCTCCTATATGTGTCGACACATGACATATACAGGTAAGAACATGCATCGAATAGGTCGACACGCGACTTACATAGGTCGACACATGCAACACATTTTTTCAAATCTCTTGCATTCCTTTTACCTCCAAATTTCACACACACACACACACACACACACACACACACACACACACACACACACACACACACACACACACACACACACACACACACACACACACACACACACACACACACACACACACACACACACACACACACACACACACACACATATATATATATATATATATATATATATATATATATATATATATATATATATATATATATATATATATATATATATATATATATATATATATATATATATATACTTCATATATGCATCATTTAAAAACAATGAAACCATGGATATCAAATAGTTTTCTTCATCTTCAACCTTCTATGCATACACACAAACAAATTACACATAATCATTCTTTGTTTAGGAGTCATTTATAATTAGAGTTGATAACGTCCAATTTAGGTTGTTGAATTGTAAATTGGGTTGAGAATCTTTGAGGGTTTCAAATAAGAAAATTAAGTTGCAGTTTTTCGTCAAGATGATTGGGGATTTGATGGTTTTGGACGGATTACACAATTTGGATTCGATTGAGCGAAAACTTTGAAGAACATGAGTTTCTTGCAATTGAGTAGCATGAGACGGTGAATCAAATTGGTAAATCTTAGGTAACAACAATTCGCAATTTGGATTTGATCGAGTGAAAGCTTTGAAGAAAGGGGTTTCTTGCAATGGATTAGCGTGAGACGATGAATTAAATTGGTATTGTTTGGTGATTTGATCAAGTTCAGATCAAGGGAAGAAAGTGTTAGAATCAACATCAAACATAGAGTTTGTAGGGTTGCATTGCTACATTTTTCTTTTAAATGACTTTTGCAAAGTAAGGTTAAATTTCATTATCTCAATTCGAATTTGAATTGATGACATACGTACTCATACTGAGGCGGTCGATTGGGAAACTGCCTAAACATGTCCTTGTGTACTCTCTCTCTCTCTCTCTCTCTCTCTCTCTCTCTCTCTCTCTCTCTCTCTCTCTCTCTCTCTCTCTCTCTCTCTCTCTCTCTATATATATATATATATATATATATATATATATATATATATATATATATATATATATATATATATATATATATATATATATATATATATATATATATATATATATATATATATATATATATATATATATATATATATATATATATATATATATATATATATATATATATATATATATATATATATATATATATATATATATCTTTTATTTTTCATTTGCAAATTATTGAATTCTTCGATTGTGCGATTAATATGTTTGGTTAGACTTTTTGATAACCTTAAAAATTTTTTGTTGAATTGATTCCAATCTATTTGATTGTGGTTGGATTTTCAAATCAACAAAACCATACAAAATTCTAAACGAAATTGATTGCACACAAAGTGTTTGATAATTTGTCTCAATTGCATTTTTGTGAATTTTGTCATTGAAAATAACTTATACCTTTAGTTATATCATTTTATCGATTGTTGGTAAAAATATTGATTGATTTGTTTATCATTGTCATCAATTGGCTTTCATATACGCATATCTGATCTTTTCGATAGCAGTTCGGTTTAGATGATTTGATCCAAGTCACTTTCTCTAGCCGTTAAAAATTTTCAAAATAGTTTTTGTAAAGTTTTTTTAAACTTGGAATCTATTCACTCCCTCTAGATAAGTCGCATTCGTCTAACATTTCTTAGTATACTTGCTAAAAGTTCAAATGCATAATACAAATGCATGACAATCTCTAGTGATTAATGGCTATCAGAGACTTTACGAATTGAGAGCTAATTCACATGGAATCAAAAACTCTATATGTGTGTATTTATGTGTTATAGTTAGGTCCTCTTATATTCTTATATTGCGATATTTAAGTATTTATAGTCAGACTAGATCTGAATCCAAGACTTCTTGAAATAAAACAACCACTCCAAGAATGAACAGTTGATTCTTTAAAATTCATGGAGTGTAGTTAATTCCCACGACTCCCTCAGTGTAGTTTGTTGGCTCAATATAAATTACCCGCACATATATGAAAAAAAGATACCATATTCAAAAGAGGACACTCAAACCAACAAAAAAATCAATGTAAAAAGAATGATAGGCGGAACTTTACCTTCACTACACTCCTGTAATCCCTTCCAATTCCTCCACTACACTTATAAATAAAGAAATAAAAATTATAAAGAAAAAAAATGTCAATTATAATCTCTACTTCGTATTCTATTTTCTCTCAATCATTCATTTTAAGAGTCATATATCTTTTCATTAATAAATTAAAATAAAAACAAAAAATATTTTGTCAAATAAACTTGTGAAGTTTCCATTCTACAATTTGACATCTTGTATTGCATCCCCTTGAAGTTTCATTTCTTTCTCTAACTATATTGGTAGGTAATACCATATATAGAAGATCTCAAACCTAACAGTCAAAACTACCTGTCCCATTCTACCTTTCTTCTCTATCCTCATCCATATACCAAAACAATTTTCAAAGCGAGCTTCTCCATTTTAACACACACATTCTCTCTATAGTTGCACTGACTCATCCATGGTGGTAGAGTGGTATGCCTTTGTATGTATTTGCATAGTTGGGTTCTCCATCCTATCTGCCTTATATGTATTATGGATAAACGAAGGACCCTCTTCCTCTCAGAGCGATTTCGATATTCTGGTTGACGCCCTTCTGGTGGCTTCACCGTCACCGGACAATAGAGTCACTACAGGTCATGTCACCACTTCCCAGCTATGGACAAGCTGTTGGCGAGGAGTCCATCCTCTCGTGTTGTTAGCCACACGTTTCTTTTCCCTTCTCAGCTTGGTTGTGTTATTATCATTCGATCTTCATGAATACGACGCAACCATTTTTTACTACTATACTGAGTATGTCATCTTTCTTACGCCCCTAATTACTGTATTTCTAATTACTAGCTAGATAATTATCTTGTTTATATGCAGGTGGACTTTCACATTAGTAATGATATATTTTGCGGTGAGTCTATTGTTTTTCACAGTTTTTTCTTGTTAAAACGTGTATATATTGTTTGATCTAGTATATTGTTTTTGGAATTAATGTAGTTGGGGACAACCGTATCTGCATATGGATGTTGGAAATTGTTTAACAAACATCCTCTAGTTCAAAATGGAGAGTTTCTGAGAAGAGATTTGGAAACAAAAAGTTTCACCAGGTATGATGAACAGGAGTTTGAACAAGCAGCAGGTTTCTGGGGTTACCTCATGCAAATTACCTACCAGACTAGTGCAGGGGCTGTTATCTTAACAGATATTGTATTTTGGTGTGTAATTGTCCCATTCTTATCCATTTCTCGTTTTAAATTAAACATGGTAATTGCATTTCTTTCGTATTAGTGATTTACCTATTAATTAATATGAATGAAATTGAACAAAAATTGAATTATAAATTGTTTTTTTGTTGGTCTGTATTTGCTTACAGTTGATGGGTTGCATGCATATATTGAATGTAGTTTTCCTTCTTTTGGATACAATGCTGAACAATCTTGTAAGTAACACAGTCACTCACTGGAATTATTATACTTACAGTAACTACCAAAAGCTAATGGTCTCAATTTGATGTATGTATGTATGTATGTATTCCTTTTTCAGTCTTTTCCGTGGTTTAGAATCGCGTATTTTGTGCTTTGGAGCTGCTCCTATGTTATTTTTCAATGGGTTATACATGCATGTGGTTTCACATGGTAAGATATGTAAATGTAACTGTATTAGTTTTCACATTCTTTGGTTCATCAATCATCATCACCTAGAACTTTCTTTTCTTAACAGGTGGCCGTATCCATTTCTTGAGCTTAATACGGCATGGTGTTCCGTATGGTAAGATATTCTATAACACTAGAGTTTCATGTCTTCTCCAACTTGATTTCTACATGCTAAAGACTTATTGTTTTCATTATAATGCTTGTTGCTTACAGGTATATCTGCATGGCACTAGCTCACATACCCTGCTACGGCGTCTATTCGTTGATAGAGAAAGCAAAAATTGATATTCTTCCAAGATTCTTTCCTTATGCCTTCTCGAGGTCATACTAGTTTAGTTGTCGCTATAGTTTAAGATTGTGATGATGCCTTTGCAATGATATTCAAAACTGATAGAGAAATGTAGAGGCTTCTTCTTTTTCTTTCAAAGCAGTAAAATTCGAAGGATTCCAACATATATAACTCAAATATAGTAGTAGTTCACTACTTTTCTTATTTTATTACACTGGATTGCACATATACAATTGAATTAATAAAGATTACAAATAGTCACACATAAATAAAGAATGATTTGAAACAAAAACAATTATAATTCAAAGAACTAAAGAATTGATTAAGAAAAAAAGAAAGAAAGAATGTATCTACGGACAAATTTTGAGGAAGATGAAGAAATCTTGTCACTTAATGAATATTAACAACGCTGCAGCGTTCTCTAATCTCACCTTGAGAACCTGTCAAGACTTGAATGGAACCCATATGCACCATGGCCTTTGCAAACTTCACTCTCCATATTGCATTATGTCTGGCATTTTTTAACACCATTCTCTTTGTTAAGTCACTATCAGCCAATGTTTGATCTGAAGTTAATAGACCACGCTTATTCTTCAACTTCATATAGTACATGTTGTCCAAATCATTAGGCGTCGAACCATCAAACACCACCGTTGGGTCTCTTGTTTGTGATTGTGGAGGTGGACACTTGGATTTCAACATCATAGCAAAATTAGGGTCCATTGAAGGATCTTGAGAAAACGTAGCGTTGAAAGAGTATAATCGGTTTGAGAAAGAGGAACAGTGTGAGACACCAATAGAATGAGCTCCAGAAAGTGTAACCATTTCATCTGCTGATAAACCTTTTATGGAAAAACGTTTGATAAGTTCCTCCGCTTTGAAAGTTGGTGGTGGTAGATTTTGTGTGACTTCGTCCATGATAGAGATTCGACCATCTCTGCGTCCGGATGGTACTGAGTAGTCCATGCCGCCACTAACTTTGCGAGTACTGTCTCTAGCTGCAAAAGCAAGAATGTCTGCACATGACACAGTTTTAGGACATGCGGCCTCTATCTGTGCCTTGGCTTCATTGATGACCTCGAAGCCGCGTAAACTTGGATTGTTTGCAGGATGGTCTCTCTCAGATGGATTACCTGGTGTGGATTCTAACAATACGGAAGCATCACATCCTCTGACAAAGCAATCATGAAAATGCATTCTAATCAAACCGGCAGCTATGCCTGGGTTTGATGAAACAGCTTTGTTTACAGCTCTTGTAACAATTGCTTCAGCGGATGGACATGTTTTCTTATAGAAACCAAACTTCAAAGACGAGGATGACGCCAAGGTTGAAACTGAGAGAATAAGTAGAACCAAAGTAGTGATCATTAATTTTGCATGGATTCTAACCATTGTTATTCTGTGGTATATATGCTTAATTAATGTAGTATGTAATGTATTTTTGTTTTCAGTAATAATGATGTGGTAATTAAGTAGAGAGATGAAGGAAGAGATATATGTTGTTGGATGGTGATTAATGTTGAGGTGAAGAACATATATGGGTCATGATGAGTATATATACATGAAGGGGAGAGTAGGTCTTACTTTGGAAACAAAAACGTGTGTTTAGCTGTAACCTTCAATACATTTGACAGAAGTTGAAGCAATCCACTTTTGAAAACTTCTTCTGGTTTTGAAGGCTATGTTAAATTAGTTGGGGAGAGCACGGTGAATGTTGGCTGCTACACCAACTTCATCACATAAACATTTTTACAAGCAACATAGTGGCTTGGCTTGTGATTGATTACCAGGTCGTCCTGCCTTTTGTTATAACAAATATGCCGGCTTATATGTGTTATAAAATTCATTATGCAACCATCAAACATTAGAAATTTCTATTAAAATAAGGTTGATTCAACTGGTAGAAGTTACTATATTATCAAATATTGGTTTTTAAAATTTATAACAAAGTTGTTGGATGTAATTAATCAATAAGTTTCATGTTAGAACATCTAATAACAAATATATATATATATATATATATATATATATATATATATATATATATATATATATATATATATATATATATATATATATATATATATATATATATATATATATATATATATATATATATATATATATATATATATATATATATATATATATATATATATATATATATATATATATATATATATATATATATATATATATATATATATATATATATATATATATATATATATATATATATATATATATATATATATATATATATATATATATATATATATATATATATATATATATATATATATATATATATATATATATATATATATATATATATATATATATATATATATATATATATATATATATATATATATATATATATATATATATATATATATATATATATATATATATATATATATATATATATATATATATATATATATATATATATATATATATATATATATATATATATATATATAAACAAAACAAAAAAGACTATAAAGCATAAACAAAAGATACATGAGATATTTGGTTACAAGTTCGATCATGAAAGAAAATTGTGAATAGTTAAGGTAAAACAATTATTGTAGAACTCATATTTAAGTAGAATAGAAAAGATAAGAAAGCCATACAGAAAAAAAAATCATTCAATTGTATTGCTCGGGAGGAGTGTTTGCCTATAAACTTCTCTGAGTTCTACTATTAGGGAGGAGTGTAGGTTTGATTGAGAGAATCAGGTTCTGACAAAGGGTTGGTAGAGATATGATTCCTTTTAGATTGAATCTTCTTGGACGTGGAGTTTTAGCCCATCCCAATGGTATGAGGTGTTTCCTGTGCTCTGTATATGTGGAGTCATTTGACTATCTCTTTTTTACTTGTGGTTTCGCATTTGTTATTTGATATAGTGTCTTTAGGTGTGTTGATAGAGATGTGGCTATTCCTCATTCAATTATCAGATTATTCGAGGATTCATTAGTTTGACTATCTCTTTGTTACTTGTGGTTTCGCATTTGCTATTTGGTATAATGTCTTTAGGTGTGTTGATAGAGATGTGGCTATCAGGTTATTCGAGGGATTCATTAGCAATAAGGTTAAGCTGCTAATGATTTGGTATGTAGTGATTTGGGGTTCTTAACTATTAGATTTGGTATGTAGAGAGAGAGTTATTAGGATAAGATCTCAAGAAGTATGTTTAATTTGTATATTAAATTCATAATAAATGAGGAATACAATGCTTCATTATATAGGAGAACAAACTTTGACAGCTATAATAGGACAGCTGTACACAGATATACCACTAAATCTAATAGAATCTAGAATAGAGAAACTTAAATATTTTATTATTCTAACATTTCCCTACAAAAGTTGAGGATGTGTTGACAAAACTGTGGTTGCCAAAAACCGTGAGCTTACCACACAGGTGTAGAAACTTAGAGGCTAACAAAGGTTTTGTAAGAGCATCTGCCCACTGATCCTGAGCAGGAACATGAGCCACAATCAAACTTTTGTTAAGAATCTTTTCCCTTACAAAGAATATATACATTCCCATATGTTTAGTGTGTTTGTGCAAAACATGATTATGAGCAAGGGTGGCAGTATTGAGATTGTCACATAAAATCTTGGGTGTTTGAAATTTGCATTTAAGCTCATTGAGAAGGTGTAGCGGGAGAGTTCGTGAGTGTAAGCAATTAATTAACTTAACTCAAAAATACAAGAGTCGCCACCGCACTTTTATTTTATCCGAAAAAGGAAAGAAAAAAGAGGGAACAAAACCGAAGAGTTCTAAAACAAGAACAAAAATAGAGATATGGATAAGGGGGTTGGTTACGTAATGGGAATGTGTTAGCACCCAAAACGTCTATAGTACTCTATAGGAGCCATTTGAAATATCTACGCTTTTTGGTTTGAAAAAAGGTTTGTTTGAAAAGAGATTGGGGAGATGAGAAGAGAATTATTTTTTTAAGATTTTTGTGTTTGGAGAGACTTATCGCCTCATGCCTACATACCCACAAAGTGCAATATAGGATCAAAACCTCGTAGTTCGTAGTACAAATAAAAAAAGTTTGTTGGTTTTGATTGATTTTAAATGTAAAGACAAGTCGTCATTTTAAGGAGAAAACTACAACTAGTCGCCCACAAGTATAAGACAACATTTGCATCACCTAAAGATGGATGGTTTTGCTTGGACTAAAATCAACAAGTCTATCACTCAACATCTAAGTGAAAAATGACAACATCTTAATACTATGGGGAATAGGAGAATTATATCTCAATTATGGAAATGACTCATGTCTAAACTTTATGAAAAGTTTTAAAATGAAAAGTGTGCAAAAGGCACAAAAAGTTTGAATGAGGTTGATCTTTTTTAAAGTCTTTTTGAAATTCGTCAAAATATGATTAACATTTATTGACATTTATTAAGGAAAACAAAGTTTGAAAATCACTTGACAAAAGTCAAAGTTTTATTATGAAAGCGATTTTAAGTTTGAAAGCAAGAAAAATTTTGAAAAAGAAAGGAGGTTTTGAAAATTTAAGAAGGGGAGAAGATGAAGTGACTATCTTAGAAAGTTAAATAAAGGCTAGAGATAAGAAGGATCTAACCAACTTGTAGTACACCCCGTAGCAAGACAAATAAGAAATTTATCCATTTTGAAGCATAAGCAACTGAGCAAGCCAAATAAAGGTAAAGATCAAATATACTCCAATCATAGGGAAAGAGTCCTAATTCTAAGTCCAAGGGTTCAAGAATAGTTCAAGAGCATAACCACAAAGTTAAGAGCACCAAGTTTTTTAGAGGTTTAATCCTTTATTAGTGTTTTAAACAAGATATGGTCCAAGTGGACAAAAGAAAAGAGCGGAAACATAAACATGTGTCCAACGGACAAATGACAAATAACGGAAGCATAAACAATAATATGATATGAGATGATAAAAATAAAAGAGAGATAGGGAGCAAGAAAGAAACATAAACAAAATTCTTTTCTCTGTTAACATACTGAGTTTTTCTTGAGTTAATCATCGTCTCCTAGTTAATCATTCGTTCTTTTCGGCTAATCACAGTTTGTCTGTTAAACACCGATTTCTCTACAGCTAGCAACCTTTCTTTGGTTAAAACACTCACACATTTAGGTTAGTAGCCTTGTTTAGTTCAAATACCCTTTTTCTTGGTCAAGTACTGCTTGTTCAGTCAGTGTACCGTCCTTTGGGTCACAACCTTCGCTTGGTTTCACACCCGTTCTTTGGGTCACATCCTTTGCTTGGTTCCACACCCGTCCTTTCGGTTAACCACTTTTTATCAGTTAACACACCGAGTCTCCCAGTGAGTCAAACACCTTTCTTTGGTTCGATACTCTCTCTTTCTTCTGGTTCATCACTGCTTGTCTGTTGACACCAACCTTTTTCTCTCCCCATAGAGTTTTACTCTTATCTTTCTTCGGTTAATCATTGTCTTCCAGTTAACGCACCGGGTCCCCTGTGGGTCTTACCTTTACCTTGATTCTTATCTTTTATTTTGGTTTCGATACCATTCTTTTGTTTTATCCTCAATGGAGTTATCACTTCTCTTTTGAGTTCCTTAGCAGGGTTTTCTTTTGCCTTTCTCTCTTGATTTTGACACCATTTCTTTTTGCATCCTCGGTTGGATCTTGCTTTCTCCTTTCTCTCTTGGTTTTGACACTTCTTTGTCTTCCTTTTCTTTCTCCGTCTTAGTTCCCTGAACTACATAGGCTTTTATTTCTTCATTGCACTATGAAGATACGTAGGAACGAGATTGCGAAATCTTGGCGAGCCACCTTCTTCCACCCTTCTTTTCTTTCCCTGGTTCCATGAACTATAGAGTTCTGAATTCCTCATTGCACCATGAGGATACATAGGCACGAGGGCCTCAATCCTCTGCGAACACTTTCTTTCTTTTTCTTTTCTCTTTTCTCTTCTCTCTTTTTAGCTAGAAGGCTTTAGATAGATAAACCATCCAAGCCAAAGCAAGCGAAATGGTTCCCGTCAAGTACGACGAATGTGTAAGGTGCTAGTATCTTCCTTTCGTATAACCGACCCCCTTATTTGTTTCTCTTTCCTTTGAGTTTTATCGATATTTTCCCTGTCTTTTGGGACTAAATAAAGTTCGGTGGCGACTCTGTTGTATCTTTGAGTGTGCGATTCACTCAGGTATAATCCCGCTAGCCTCAGACATCATCATTTCATCTTTCGTCCGGGGAGATGACTGTCACTCTGGATGATGTCTCTGCATTGTTCTATCTCTCTATCGGCGGCTGATTATGGATGACTCTGATTATTAGCGTGACCATCGCTTATCAGGTTGTGTCACATGATTTGAGTTTGTTTGAGGCGGAGGTGCTGGAGGAGTTTGGTCACACCAGGGGTGCGCATCTTTGCATGTATTCGCTTTGGAAGAAGTATGATCATACGATGGAAGGCGAGGCAGGCACATCCTGGTGGTGTAGTTGAGTATAAGAGGAGGCTCGATACGCTGACTGTATATGATGTAATCTGGACACCATACGATGCTTATAGAGTCTACCGTGAATTATAGGAGTCCTCATTATATTCAGATTATATGCGGTGGGAGACCTTGGTTGTTAGACATTTGCCTAAGAGGTGTCTGCGACAGTATGACTATGTTCAGAGTATCCCACAACCAGTTCTAGATATCCAAGCATCTTCAGGGATTGATTGGTGGTTTCAGAGCAACTTTATCAGCTCTGGTTGTGCCACTAGAGATCGAGCGGTCACTACTCAGCACCCCTCGTAGTGTGAGGATGGTTACTTAGAGTGGTACCTCACTGTATCACACTTCCACATCACCCCGCCCCTAGCTGACGATGGGCCTTTTGATGACCGGGTATCAGTTGATGACGTGTCGCCACCTCCTCCTCCAGTAGATCACACTGATGACCAGCAGCGCCTCTAGATGAGTACAGTGATTATGGATAACCTCATGGATTTGGTAAACTCATATGGTGAGGTATATACTGGGTTAACTCGGACTGCACACATAGCCTGTGGGGACCCTATTTAGATACATTTTGTATTATTTGTATATTATTCAAACATCTTTATCATAACACTTTATTAGTTAATATTAGTGATCATCTTTAAATTGCAGTGTGAATGTTAACTAACAACTGACAATGATTTTCATAACTTAAACAAAAGACACTTAATATTACAATATGATTAATAAATAAGAAAAACCTAAACACTACCAGATGCTTCAGGACATTTCAGCATCTCCATTATGTCGTCAACGGATCTTGACAGCTTCACATCTAACTCTATCGGCCCCTTTGTTATCCTATGACAAAATGATCTCCACTTTTTTTCACGTCTTTGTCGGTCTTCAACTCAATAAGGTTGTATTTCACCCCCCTTCGATTTGTATCGATCCAATCTTCATGAAACTCGATTTTTTTCACCTTTCTATTGTCACCATTAGGCAACAATTGATTCAACTTCGACGTTAAGCAGGAAAAAGAGGCGGTACCATAGGGAAGCTTGAACTCTACAAGAGGAGAAGTTCCGTTGAAGTGAACTTCTTCCTTAATAAAAAATTGAGGAAGAGACATTTTTTTGAGATGTGTTTATCAATAAGAGGTGATCCCTATTTATACAACTTTGAATCTATTTTGGACCACACGAATTGTCGGTGCAATTACAGCCGCATAATACTGTCGACAAAAACTCGATCATCTAAAAAACCCTAAAAATAAAACTACTGGAAATTTCCGATATCAACACAAAAATTTCATATTTCCAAAAATTTTGTTATAACTATTTGAAATTTTCAGTATACCAAAAATTTTAAATTATAAAAAATATTTTGCTATAACTATTAGAAATTTCAAAAGAAAATTTAATGTATATTTTATTTGGGGACAATTTTGATATTATGAACCATTGACGGATGTCAGGTTTAATTTTAGAGCTTTTTAAGCATCTAGAAATCTTTTATCAAAAGTATCACGTTAATTTGATAAGGAAAAGTAGAGGATGCTTGTAGTAAGAGAGCCCGATATTAATAATTTTGCTTTTCAACAAAATTTTCATTGGATATAAACAATAAAACCTGATAACAAGTTGCAATTTGACTATCATATCATATCATATGTTTACTTTCATTGATGTTTTATTTAAAAAATATAATTTGAATAATTTAAAATATACACTTCTTTTTCTTTGAAAACAATAACCTATTTTGTAAGCAGTAAAATTTGAACGTTTCCAACATAGATAATTCAAATATAGTAATAGTTCACTACTTTTGTCGTATACAATTGAATTAATAAACATTACAAAGAGTCACACGTATATAAAGAATGATTCCAAACAAAAATAATAATAATTCAAAAAACGAAAGAATTGATTAAGAAAAAAAGAAAGAATTTATTACCAATGTGTTGTTTTAAAATATAATTTGAATAATTTTGGATATACACTTTTTTTTTCTTTCATAACCGCATGCAATTTGAAGATGTCAACTGAATAATAATAAGTCAATCAACAACAACCAAATCTATAAGCTGTAAATTTAGAAAGGATTCAACTTATACAATCCAAACATAGTAATTCACTACTTTTCACATCTTATTACACTGGATTGAATTGCACATATACACTTGAATTGATAAAGATTATGACTCCAAACAGAAACAATAAGAATTCAAAAAATCAAAGAATTAATGAATAAAAAAGAAAGAAAGAAGGTATATATCTTGACATCTATGGACATATTTTTGTGGAAGACGAAGAAATTTTGTGCAGTTAATGAAAATTAACAACGCTGCAGCGCTCTCTAATCTCACCTTGAGAACCTGTCAAGACTTGTATGGAACCCATATGCACCATGGCTTTTGCAAACTTCACTCTCCATATTGCACCATTTCTCGCATTTTTTAACACCATTCTCTTTGTTAAGTCACTATCAGCCAATGTTTGATCTGAAGTTAATAGACCACGCTTATTCTTCAACTTCATATAGTACATGTTGTCCAAATCATTAGGCGTCGAACCATCAAGCACCACCATTGGGTCTCTTGTTTGTGATTGTGGTGGCGGACACTTGGATTTCAACATCATAGCAAACTCAGGGTCCATTGAAGGATCTTGAGAAAACGTAGCGTTGAAAGAGTATAATCGGTTTGAGAAAGAGGAACAGTGTGAGACACCAATAGAATGAGCTCCAGAAAGCGTAACCATTTCATCTGCTGATAAACCTTTTATGGAAAAACGTTTGATAAGTTCCTCCGCTTTGAAAGTTGGTGGTGGTAGATTCTGTGTGACTTCATCCATGATAGAGATTCGACCATCTCTGCGTCCCGATGGTACTGAGTAGTCCATGCCGCTACTAACTTTGCGAGTACTGTCTCTAGCTGCAAAAGCAAGAATGTCTGCACATGACACGGTTTTAGGACATGCGGCCTCTATCTGTGCCTTGGCTTCATTGATGACCTCGAAGCCGCGTAAACTTGGATTATTTGCAGGATGGTCTCTCTCAGATGGATTACCTGGTGTAGATTCTAATAATACGGAACCATCACATCCTCTGACGAAGCAGTCATGAAAATGCATTCTAATCAAACCGGCAGCTATGCCTGGGTTTGATGAAACAGCTTTGTTTACAGCTCTTCTAACAATTGCTTCAGCGGATGGACATGTTTTCTTATAGAAACCAAACTTCAAAGACGAGGATGACGCCAAGGTTGAAACTGAGAGAATAAGTAGAACGAAAGTAGTGATAAGTATTGCATGGATTCTAACCATTGTTAATTTGTAGGATGTATTTTTGCTTTCAGTAATAATAGTGTGAGTAGAGAGAATAAGGAAGAGATATATGTTGTTGGATGGTGATTAATGTTGAGATGGATAACATATATGACTCATCATGAGTATATATATACATGAAGGGGAGAGGAGGTGATAGTAGGTCTTACTTTGGAAACAAAAACGTGTTTGACTGTAGCCTTTAGTCATAAATTGAAGCAATCTACTCTTGAAAACTTCTTCTGGTTTTGAAGGCTATGTTAAATTAGTTGGAGAGAGCGCGGCGAATGTTGGCTGCTACACCAACTTCATCACATAAACATTTTTACCAGCAACGTAGTGGCTTGGCTTGTGATTGATTACCAGGTCGTCCTGCCTTTTGTTATAACAAATATGCCGGCTTATATGTGTTATAAAATTCATTATGCAACCATCATCAAACATTAGAAATTTCTATTAAAATAAGGTTGATTCAACTGATAGAAATTATTATATTATCAAATATTGGTTTTTTAAATTTATAAAAAAGTTGTTGGATGTAATTAATTAATAAGTTTCTAACATACATACATACATACATACATACATACATACATACATACATACATATATACATACATACATACATACATACATATATATATATATATATATATATATATATATATATATATATATATATATATATATATATATATATATATATATATATATATATATATATATATATATATATATATATATATATATATATATATATATATATATATATATATATATATATATATATATATATATATATATATATATATATATATATATATATATATACATAAAACAAAAAAAACTATAAAGCATATTAGATGTTTGGTTACAAGTTCGATCATGAAAGAAAATTGTGAATAGCTAAGGTAAAACAATTATTGTAGAACTCATATTTAAGTAGAATAGAAAAGATAAGAAAGCCATACAGAAAAAAAATCATTTAATTGTATTGCTGGGAGGGGTGTTTGCCTATAAGCTTCTCTCGAGTTCTACTATTATGGAGGAGTGCAGGTTTGATTGAGAGAATCAGGTTCTGACAAAGGGTTGGCAGAGATATGATTCCATTTAAATTGAATCTTTTTGGACGTTGAATTTTAGCTAATCCCAATGGCATGGGGTGTTCCCTATGCCCTGTACATGTGGAGTCATTTGACTATCTTTCTTTTACTTGTGGTTTCGCATTTGCTATTTGGTATAATGTCTTTAGGTGTGTTGATAGAGATGTGACTTATTCTGGATTGCGACGACGCTTGACCTACAGTCGAGCAGGCTCAAACCCCACCAAGTTGAAAGGCTCAATAAGACCTCATCATCGGACAGAACACCTCGGGCGGGATCCTTATATCTGCCCGACTTGCCTCCCCTCTGCCCCACGGTCGGGCAGAACCCATCCAGCTCGGGAAGCTCCTCAGATCTCCCCCACGTTCTCAACGTGTCCCCTATGCGGAGACACGTCATCAGGTAACTATCCGTGTTCTAATTATTCGGTCATCCACCTCTCGGGTAGCACAGAACAGTTACACTAGAGCGAAGACCACGTGCTGGTCTTCACGACGCCACATCAGCCCTAGCAGTTACCAAAGTTGGGCCTGGCAGCCCAGCCCAACGCTTGGTAACCGTTGGCCCTGCGCTGAGAGCTCATTATAAATACCCTCTTCCACTAGAGGGTCAGGTATTCAATTCTCTACACCTCACTTCTGTATTTGCTCTCACTCTGGTCCCTTACTTACTTTGGCATCAGAGTGTCTTGTAGGTACACCCCTTCCTCCTCCCTACCTCCGGTGAACAACTTTCAGATCGACGATGTGAGGCGGTCTGCAATCTCTTCTGATCAGGTGCGATCATGACTATTCCTCATTCCATTATCAGATTATTCAAGGGATTCATGAGTTTGACTATCTTTTTATTACTTGTGGTTTTGCATTTGCTATTTGGTATAACGTCTTTAGGTGTGTTGATAGAGATGTGGTTATCAGGTTATTCGAGGGATTCATTAGCAATAAGGTTAAGCTGCTAATGATTTGGCATGTAGTGATTTGGGGTTCTTAACTATTAGATTTGGTATGTAGAGAGAGAGTTATTAGGATAAGATCTCATGAAATATGTTTGTATATTAAATTCATAATAAATGAGGAATACAGTGCTCCATTATATATGAAAACAAACTTTGACACCTATAATAGGACAGCTGTATTAGGACAGTTGTACACAGATATACCACTAAATCTAATAGAATTTAGAATAGAGAAACTTAGATATTTTATTATTCTAACATTCCCCTATAGAAGTTGAGGATGTGTTGACAAAATTGTGGTTGTCAAAAACCCTGAGCTTACCATGCATGTGTAGAAACTTAGAGGCTGACAGAGGTTTTGTAAGAGCATCTGCCCACTGATTCTGAGCAGGAACATGAACCACAATCAAACTTTTGTTAAGAACCTTTTCCCTTACAAAGAATATATCCATTCCTATATGTTTAATGCGTTTGTCCAGAATAGGATTATGAGCAAGGGTGACAGTACTGAGATTGTCACATAAAATCTTGGATGTCTGGAATTTGCATTTAAGCTCATTGAGAAGGGACTGAACCTAAAGAATTTCTGCAGAAAGTTGTGCTAAACTTGTGTATTCTGCTTCTGCACTCGATCTGGCCACCAGAGTTTGTTTTCTTGACCACCAAGAAATAATATTAGGACCTAGGAAAACACAGGCACTTGATGTAGATTTCCTGTCATCAGGATCTGATGCCTAATCAGCATCACAAAAACCTATAAGAGGTAGAGGTTGATTGTTGGAAGCAGCCTAAATTAGCAGCCCATGATGCAAATTTACACTTAGATATCTGAGTATTCTTTTTATAGCTTTCCAATGTTCCTCAAGAGGGTTGGATAGAAATTGGCATACTTTATTGACTTAATAGGAAATCTTTGGCATTGTTAGAGTAACATACTGAAATGTTCCAACTATGGATCTGAAGTGAGTGGGATCAGGGACAGCAGTAGAACCAAACTTAGAAAGTTTGCTGCTAGATATCATGGGTGTGGGCATACCATTAGCAGATGCCATATTAGATTTGGCTAGAAGATCACGAATATATTCGGTTTGAGACAAGAGTAAAGAGCCACTTGGGAGATGAGTGACTTTAATGCCCAAAAAAGAATCTAGCTTTCCAAGTTGTTTGAGAGTAAACTTAGAATTTAACTTTGTGATGAGGTTGTCTATAAATGAAGAGGAATTTCTAATGATAATGATATCATAAACATAAACTAAGATCATAATAGATAAAGTGTTAGAGTGAAGCATAAACAAACTAGGGTCACACTTGCTGGCTTGAAAACCAGTTTGTATCAGAGAGCCCTTTAACATTTCAAACCAGACTGTAGGGGCCTGTTTAAGGCTATAGAGAGCTTTGTTTAACTTGTAGACCAGAGACTTATCAGCTGACTCAAATCCAGGGGGCTGCTGCATGTAAACATCTTCTTCAAGTATGCCATTGAGGAAGGCATTGTTTACATCAATTTGTTGTATACTCCATTTGTTTGTAACTACAATTGTGAGAATGCTTATAATAGTAACAGGTTTTACATCAGGAGAAAATGTCTCAGCATATTCACTACCAGTCTGTTGAAGAAAACCCTTATCAACTAATCTGGACTTATACTTATTGACAGAGCCATCTGAATTTTCTTTTACCCTGAACACCCATTTACAGCCAATGGGATTCTTAGAAGCAGGGTGAGACACCAATGTCCAAGTTTGATTCTTCAAAAGTGCCTGATACTCATCATTCATAGCCTAAAACCAGTGAGAAGAGGACATGGCTTGATTAACAAATGTATGTTCCATGGTGGTGAAGAGAAAGGTAGGGTGCAGTCTAGGTTTAACTATGTCATGTTTGGCCCTAGTGTGCATAACATGAGTGTTAAGAGGATGAACTAAGGGCTGAGATTGAGAAGTGATAGGAGAGAGGGAGGCAATTGGTGATGAGGAAGCATATGAAGAGGGAGAAGTAGTGTTGAGTTCAGCTATGTCAGTGTTGGAAGAAATAACACTAGCAGAATGAACATGAGAAATAGGAGGAGATAAAAAGGAATTGGCAGTGGGAGTAATATTAGGAGAGGGGGATGGTGAGTTATTGGTAAAGAAGTGTGGTGTAGCAGGAGGAGAGGGAGACAAGTTAATTTGATGAAGAGGAGTGAGAGAGAAAGATGCAGATGAGGAAAACCAGGAGTGAGAGGCAGTAGGTGCAGTTGGAGCTGACACAGAGGTGGGAAATAATTTCAAGTATGGGAATCTAGATTCATGAAAGAGAACATCTTTAGACAAATAGATGTGACCATCATAGGCAAGGCATTTGTAGCCTTTGTGGGAGGTAGAATACCCTAAGAAAATGCATTCTAGAGATCTAAAGGCTAGTTTGTAGGCATTGTAAGGGCAAAGAAAAGGGAAGCATGCACAACCAAACACCCTAAGGAGAGAATAATCAGGATGTTTGTGCATGAGAATGAAGGAGATTGGTTTTGGGGGTGAGACGAGGCAGATGATTGATAAGATATGCAACAGTGATAAAAGCATGATCCCAATATTTCAAAGGTAGATTGGACTGAGTAAGGAGAGATAAACCAGTTTCAACAATATGGCGATGTTTTCTTTCAACAATGCCATTCTAATGATGAGTATGGGGACATGTGAAACGATGAGTAATACCAAGTTCAGTAAGATACTTGGTGAAGGGGTGAAATTCACCACCATTATCAGTTTGAACACTCTTGATTTTGAAGCCAAACTGAAGCTCAACCATGGATTTGAAGTGGACAAATTGTGTGAGAGTATCATATTTGATTTTGAGTGGAAAAACCCACACAAACCTGGAATGAGCATCAACACAAGTTAGAAAATAAGTGTAACCACTAGAGGATTGAATCGGAGCTGGTCCCCATAAATCACACACAACCAGCTTAAAAGGAATATGATATTCAGTTATGGAAAGGGAAGATGGGAGTCTGTGAGATTTGTCTAGGCAACAAAGAAGGCATAGTTCATTAGGTGGTTTTGAGGGTGTGGGAATGTTACAGATTTTAAGCACTGCTGCAAGAGCATGATGGTGAGGATACCTTAAGCGAGTATGCCACAAATGATATTTGTTATTAGATATAGAGAATGTGACATTATAACATGCATTGAGAAGGAATAGAATTATTGGTAGAAAAACTAGTAATGACAGGAGTAATGACATAAGTAGCAGTTTTATTAAGAGAATCATTATTACATAAGGGAGTAGTTGCTTGTAGCAACAGAGTTTGATTTGCAATTATCATTAGAAAGGGAATGACAAGAAAAAGTAATAGGTGCTGAAGTTGATGGAGTGCAGCTTGACACAGACTTGGAAGAGGCAGGACTGGAAAACTTGTAGAGACCATCAACTCCAACTGTGCCACGAAGCAGGACTTTAGAGGAAGCCTGGGATTTGACAAGGCAAAAGTGTGGATAAAACTCAAAGAGAACATTATTGTCTTGAGCGAATTTACTTACACTAATGAGATTTTTAGTGATGTGAGGAACAAGAAGTAAGTTGTGTCAGGTGAGGGATGTGTTAGGCAAGGTAAAATCCATAGAACCTACAAAGTTAATTTACAAACCTTGTCCATTTCCAATGTACACTTGATCAGTTCCAGGCAGCGAAACAGAGTCAGTCAAGTTGGAAGGATCAAGAGTAACGTGGTGAGAAGCTCCAGAATCAGGATACTAGCATTGATTATGAAATTCGGATCAGACCAAGTAAGGAGAGCTTGAGGTTGTTGTTGATACCTTGGTGAAGGAGCTCTGAGAGCAGAATATCAAAAAGAAGGTGGATAAACAGGCCTAAACAACATCATTTAAGGATTGAAAAGAGATCTTGTACATTGTGAAGAGTTAGAGTAACGATGATAGCATATGGAAGCATCGTGACCAGACTTGGTACAGATTTGACAGTGAACACGAGCGAAACGACCACCACGACCAAATCGGCCACCACTGCGACCAGAGCGTCCTCCTCGAGAAGAAAAACCACGACTTTCAGCGTGTGCAGTGACATGGCTAGTTCCAGAGGGAAAGACATGAGTTAAAGATCCTGAGGTATCGCAAGCGACTTGTGAAGATGGCAATGAAGCTTGAGTGAGATTTACAGAAACAGGCTCGGTGATTATAGTTTTCTTGTTCTTCTCAAGACGTGACTCATGAGCGAGAAGAAAGGGCTCACGCTCATCAATGGAACTGAGTTCATCTTTGTTGTTAACTGCAACCACAATAGAATCGTACTCTTCTGGAAGAGCGTCGAGTACGATTTCAATGAGATTGCGAAGAGGAACATGGTCTTCTACAGAGATAAGAGAATCATTGATCTCGCGAACACGAAGAATAAACTCTTCTATCGTGCGCGACCCTTTTGTGAGATTTCGAAGTTCAGAACGGAGCTAGCGAGCTTTTGTGGTAAGAAGAGTATTGAAATACAGGTGAATCGTAGACCATACTTGCCATGAATAAGTGCAGTCAACAAGATTCGTTAGAAGCGAGTCAGAAATGGTGGAAAAGAGCCAAGTGCAGATGAGTGCATCTTGTTGCTCCCATTCAAGATATTCAGAGTTAACGTCGTTAGACGCTGGATCTGAACCAGGAAGAAAGCGAGGAGAAACAAAGGGTGAGGTGACAAATCTCTGAAGTTTGTGACCACGAATGACTCCATTGATTTGTTGCTTTCATTATTTAAAGTTTCTGTCATCAAACTTTACAGAAAGTTTGACGTGAGAGGATGGAAATGTACCCTGAGGGTTGAACGGAAAAAGTGACGCCATGAGCACAGATCACTGAATCGGGAAATATGCTCTAGATACCATATTAGATTTGGTATGTAGAGAGAGAGTTATTAGAATATGATTTGATGAAATATCTTTGTATTTTAAATTTATAATAAATGAGGAATACAACGCTCCATTATATAGGAAAACAAACTTTGACAGCTATAATAGAACAGTTGTACACAGATATACCACTAAATCTAATAGAATCTAGAATACAAAAACTTAGATATTTTATTATTCTAACATCAACAACCTTATCTTTTCAAATTTAAGCTTTTTTTGTCAATCATGGGTTAATAAGATTAGTTTCATTTTTCAAACTCTCCTCTCTCGCGAATAGGGAGAAGAATTCGCTCTTGTGCTTATGTGTATAATTTCTTAGACTCTTTTTCTCTATATAATAAATACTTAAAGATAGTAATAATATGTTTTGATTCCAAAAAAAAAAACGATTCATCATATTACCCTTATATACATAAACTCATACTTCATGTGTTTCTCAGCTTTGCTTTACAGACACAAGGATGTAGAAAGTAAAAATTACTTTTTATTAAATTAGATACATGAAAACGAACAGAAAATTTGTTCCCGCCTTGCCATGATATTGAAGAGTGAGTAGGAGACACAGCTGAAGTGTTAAAAGTGCAGTAAGAAATCTAACACTGAATGAAGGACAGAAAAGGAAACTTGTATGATTGATGCATGGGGTGGCTAAAGCTTCCATAAAGGACACGAAACGAACAAATGGCAACAAGATTGCAAGGATAAATAACAGAAACTGACACTCATTCCAAGTTTTCCTAATTGAACAAGTGAAAAGTGGCTAACAATAAATGACAGAATGATTTTCAATGACGAATGCAGCAGAGAAAGTGAAAACCACTTCTTAATCATATTAATCAACAACAACGTAGCAATACCTTACACACTTATTGCGTTTTCCTAAATGAGAGTTAGATACAGAAATGTTAAGGCTAGTAAGAGTTTTCATATAGATCATCAACAGTCATGAATTCTCAAACTCATAATAGCCCAAATGGTTCAATGTCATTGGGAAGGTACATAAATAAGAATGCAATGTAGGAATATTTACACTATTTACAAGTGTAGAGAGTTTAAAAGTTGAAATTATGTGCAGTATCCAAAGGTTTTCTCAGTACTATAATACATGTAAAGAAATCCATCCTCATCCTTGAATGATCTATAAACAGAGTCCATCACACTAGCTGCAAAAACAATGACAAACACAACACAATTCAAAAATAACAACAACAACAAAAAAAAAACCTTAGAACAAGATTAGGATAGTGCAAGTTTATTACCAGTTTGAGGTAAAGTATTCTTGACAAATACAAAAAGAGCTTTTCCAGCCGGTAAACTAAGTCTGGAACTCAAAATATGAATGAAATGCCCAACAGACAAGTCTCGTGGAACAAGATATCTATCACAAATTTAACAGATTCTAAAATTAGTAACACAGTTTTATACATTTATCAAATCAAATTTAATAATATTTCCCTAATTTTTATTTATAAAGTTGTAGTAATTCTGGTCTTACTTTTTCTTCTCCAATTCAGGTAGATCGCATTTCGAATACCGTTCCACAATCAACTGAAGAACAAAATGATTATTATTATTATTACTATCAACAAAGAGCAAAAATTGAAATTCAATTTGGGGAAAACTAAAATCGATGAACGTTAGGGTTTATTTATGAGGAAAGGGACTTACAGGGATTCGATTTGGGAATTTTGCAATAATATCACGCGATTCTTCAAGCCTTTGTTCTGCAGAAACCAAAACTAGCGTTAAAATTGATGATTAAGTTGGATGATTAAAAAAGAATTAAGAATTGAACGAACCGAAAGTATACTCATCCTGGAAACAAGAGGTTCTTCCCATTTTAGAAATTTCTTCTTCAAACTTGAGTTCAGGTCTATTAATAGGTCCAATGGTCAACATAAAAGTGTTATGTTATTATAGATTATAGATGATGATTGTGGATAAGCACAACATCAAAAATTAATAGTACTATAAATGGTCTATTTATATTGTCTCCATCAAGCGGGGATAGCTCAGTTGGGAGAGCGTCAGACTGAAGATCTGAAGGTCGCGTGTTCGATCCACGCTCACCGCACTTTCCTTATTTTAACGTTTTCGGTTAGTATGAGATGGTAACGTGGGTAGAAAGATGACATATGAATATTCGCTTAAGATACCTATAAACCAATTTTCAATGAATATATTAATGCCAAAAGTTCATAATATTCCACCCATACTCCATCTCCTGTTAGTAATGCCATTAATTTTATTGCTCGTAATGTCCCCTCTCCTGATAATAATATAAATCATGATAACGATATTTCTAATCTTTTTTACTTTTACTACTCTTTCGGTGGAGTTTTTAAGGGGGAAAAAGCTCATGTAGATGCTCATACTAGGATAGTAACTGACAAAATATATTGTTATTCTCCAAAATTGTGATGATGTTCCAATATGTATTGGAGATTTAATTATTAATGAATTTGCTTAGACAAGTATTCTACTGAATATTCCATATTCCATTCAAATATTACCCTTATATTACGAAGGATCTAACAAATTGAGTTTTAACAACAGAGGTTTTCACATTCATTTTATAAGTATTACAAGTATGTCATAGAAGGATAATAAATAGGAGTATGTAAATAATATTTGCACAATTTACCCAATACAAAGAAAAGAACCAGTCCTAAATCTTGGTCATTTAGTTTATGAACACATCCATACATGACCTATCAAGTTTTATTAGTTGCAAATCAATGAAACCTTAACTTGTCCCAAAATCCAATGATTCCCATCTGAAGGGACGGAACATGTATAGAACTTCAGGTGAGCTTTTGAACAGAAGAGCCACACAAACACAGACTGCTGCTATGGCCACCATAGAGAGCATTGCAGGTCTGTATACCATAGACCTCCCTACTGCAGTTCTACAAGAAATTTTAGTAACACAAAGTTTACAGTGCCCTTGGCCACGTTTTACTTCAGCTTTTCCAATCTCAAATCCAGTGAGAGACTCGATTTGTTTCTGTTTCTGGTTTGTATTGCACTCTGTCTGACTGCTGGGAATCTCAACTACCACGTGAGCTGCTCCTTGTCTCTTGTTAATTTTTTTCTGCACCAAGTGAATGTAAGTATAATGGCCACGTAATCGTGCATAATCCTCAGGTGTGGAGCCTGTGCTGTCACGGGCATTCTTCCATGCTTCGATTCCCACCTGTAATGAAAAACATGTTACCAATGCTGCGCTATGGAATGCATGATGTACTATATTTCCAAAATGACACAATTAGGGGGGAATGGGGTTGAGGGGTTCATCATTCTGCTCATTCACACAAGACGCGGTACTGTATCAAACATGAGAAGTCAGACAATTTTAGTCATCAAAATAGTTTGGCAGGTCATCCAGCAATACTTGGTAGTCCCCATTAACTAAATCCAATAATATTTAAAAATGATTCAAATGTCCCTAGCAGTAGATAAATGTAACAATCATTCAAGTAATTGAAGTTGTATAAGTTATAAGCAAGATTCAGATATGATAACACACAGAATAAACCAAAGTTAAATGCAGCTTTGTAAATATATATATATATATATATATATATATATATATATATATATATATATATATATATATATATATATATATATATATATATATATATATATATATATATATATATATATATATATATATATATATATATATATATATATATATATATATATATATATATATATATATATATATATATATATATATATATATATATATATATATATATATATATATATATATATATATATATATATATATATATATATATATATATATATATATATATATATATATATATATATATATATATATATATATATATATATATATATATATATATATATATATATATATATATATATATATATATATATATATATATATATATATATATATATATATATATATATATATATATATATATATATATATATATATATATATATAACAAAAAATTAAAAAAAAAAGAAAAGAAAGAGTTGGATGCAGCGATTGTCGAAATAAAACCCACAAGTAAATCTCCAACATATTCTTATAGTGACATAAGTTACGGAGACAGAAACTTTACCATGCTAGGATCATTAGTAAGAGCATCCAGTACATCCTCAGAACCATCTTTTCCCGCCGCTATATGGAGTGGTGTCAAACCAGCAGGACCAACAGCATCAGGTCTAAACAAGAAGCTAAGACTAACTCCATCACCTAGTGCCTTGACTTCGGGTCTTAGTTCTTCGGATGTATTTTTAGGAACATATCTCAAAAGCAACTCCACTAACTGCTTGCTATTTTTCCTTACGGCTTTGTGAAGGAGGCCCATTTCTGTAAGTGCTTGATACAGGGTAGGGTGATTTCCTTTGTTCACAGTTTTATCAAGCAGTATGTTCAACAGTTTTTTCACCACTGCACACCAATCATGGTCCATGGAAAACTCCATAAGCCACATGAACCGTTCTAATGGAAAGAGATCTAAATCAGAGTTCAAGTGAACCACCCTATATTTCAATTGACTTCTGTGAAGAAGCCAGCCCATTTCATGAATGAAATCCATAGCTTGACTTTTGGCTTTAATTTTTCCAGTCCCGTCAATATCTGGATCAGTTGCACTTAGTTCTAGTAAAGGCTCAAGCACACGAATCTCTGAGCAAACATCATCCTCTGCCACTATGAAAGGAAAGAAGCTGCTACTCAAACCCTGGTCCTCAATCTAACAAATCAAAAGATGAAATAGAAAGCTTAGGCTCAGCCACATAGAATTGGGGCAGGAGTGCTTATCTTCCGTAAAAAAATATGACACTAGAAAATGGATGCATTCAAATTTAAAGACAACTTATAAGTTAGGATATCACTGACACTCAACAGTAATCAATGTGTGTGAAAGTGTACCATAAAAGTTTAAAATGGGTAAAAGAGGAAATTATCCCCTCACTTAGTAACAACAAGCATATAATCCCTGCCTACTTTTTCTCTGTAGATAATTTGAGAGAGTGAAGAAAAAGCACCTCGATAAATCCTCTTCCATTCGTCAAAGGGACCGAACATGAAAATTGAATACACTGAAGTTCATCAAGCTCCTTGGAGTATTGATCTGTTGACTCATGAGCATCTTCACACACCAGATAGTTTCCTTCTAAAGCACACATTAACCTAAGGACAAATTTAAGGGTCATATAAACACCAGTCCAACAAAAAATACATATATTAAAACAGAATCCTGGAACTCAGAGAGTAGGTTCAAGTCACTTTAAAAGATAGCATTTAATTTAACTACCAACATGCAAAGGATTGACAAGTCACAAAGCAACAGAGACTACCTTGTGGCAGGGCGCATTAGGTTGACACCTTTAACAGAAAATTGAGCTCTCTTTGATGCTGGTACAGCAATTGGACTAACAGTCCAAATCTTACTATAACTGTTGCTTCTGAAAGGTAGTGATGTATCTATTACAACTTGACCTGCACCATAAAAATAGAATAAACCTAGTCATGTAAATAAATTTTGACTCATGTTAATTTGACCCCTAAGAACTACAACAGAGACATGACAAGAGACCATTGAAAATGAATGCCATTTGATGCTGCACCCTGAAATGAACCCATCCAGTTCTCCAAAATGTATTATCTGAGACATCCAGCAGCTTACTTAAACTGGAAGTCAGATCACAGCACAGCTGCAAAAAAGTAATCAAGTCATCTAAGGTGAGGATTGTTACTTATTAGCAGAAATAACTGCCAACGTATTCAGGCTAAGAGTTTTAGAAGGAAAAAAACTTACATCGTCCCACACAGCCTCAGCCTGACGCAGATAAATAGTCAAAACAATACAACCAGGTCGTATGTAGCTCTCAATATCGGTAGGACTGTGGGATAACCAATCAAGAATCTGCCAATTGAAACCCTCTTTACAATTAAATTTCAAAAGAAATAAATGAGAAGTTACTCTTAGCTGCTGTAGAAAGTTTAAAGTACCTGTGCTCTAAGTACAAGAGGAAATTCATTTGGCTCTTTGCCGAAGAGTTTAAAAACAATCCGATCTGTACGACTCTGAATGGAAGAAACAAAACTAACAGTTAAATGACAGTAGTCTCAAATGCTCGATTTTAATGTAAAAAGTATTGTTCAATAGCCAGGGCTAGAAACAGGAAATATTCACCAATTCATGTTGATTTATTCTGGATTATTTTCCACTAAATATCCTATTTTATTTACATATTTGGAGGCAGTTTGCGTTTGATCAAAACACTAAAAAGAGCAAATGCTGGAATTTCACAACAATAAAAAAAGGCATAGAGCAAGCAGTTGAGAAGAAAGCATAGGAATCATGCACACAAACACATCAAAGGCCCTGAGTCATGTTACTTGTTAGTCACGACATCAAGGCAGCACCACAAAGCATGTAAAGCATCACTACTACACTGGTAAGTTCAAGAACCAACCAACATCACACATTGCCTTAACAAAACATCCTTAATTCTATAAATTAAGTCAAATAAACTTAATCATGGGGACATGCTCACTTTCATTTGAGTGCAATAAAAATAGAGAAAAGCATGAGTAAAATAGCCAATTTAAAATAAAGCAGCAAAACAAACACACCTGAGCTTCTCCACTAGAACTAGTAGGGGACTGGGCAGATGCAGAATCTGAATTTCCACTTGTTTGAGGTGGACTTGACTGATGAGAATCTTGTTGTGTCCATGGGTAATCAACAGAGCTAGTGCCAATATTTGTAGAGACTGGTAATATTTCTAGATCTTCCATGCCATCATCTGAGTCAATATATATGTCATTCAAATCAAAAGTATTCATCTTTATTTGGGCACTAATATCTCTGACTTCTGAGTAAATTGGGGGACTGTTTGAAATGCTGGGTTTTATTGAAGATACGAGCTGATGATCAACAGTCCTAACATCATGAGTATGCATAATTTCTTGTTGCATTTTATTCATAGATACAGTTTGGTGTTGTTCTATAACAGTTGGAGAGCCTTGAGAACCATTGGAGAATAAAGCTGACACCATCTCTGACTTCCTAGAAGAATCCCCTTCTCTCAACAAAATCTCTTGTTCCTGCAAAAGGTTTGACAAGTTCTTGCTCCCTTGCTCATCATTTTGACTAGCAAGACTCCTGAGAAGATGAGTTAGAAGATCGTGATCTGTAGGCTGATCTGACCTGTCAGCTGTAATTAATTTAAAATGTCAATATATATCCCAAGAAAACCTCATTCATAACATATATAGCAATCAGAGGAAGAGAAGATGTGAGAACATTCTTACTAAGCAAACATAGTCCCAAATGTCATTCTAGCCATATGATGCAATAAATAAATGCCTCATTGTTATAAAAATAATCAGTCTCATAAAGCATAAGTTTGCCACATCACACTAGATTGACACTTACAAGTGAAATTTTTACAATTCCTAAAAACTGACTGCATGTCAATTGCTGAAACATGTGTATTATTCTCAAAAGGAAGTGAACAAAACTTAAAAGTATTATTTTCAAAATAAGTGCCCATTAACATTGTAACCCCCATATCCTCTTTAGAGGCCAGAATTTGATCTGTCGGGCCAATTTAATGCCAACATAATAAAGAGATGATGATAACTCATGTTAGTTGTTAGGAGTCCCACATTGGACGAGATAAAGCCTTAATATATGTTTATAAATGAAGTCAGTCTTTACCTTACATGCTGGTTTTGTAGGGTTTAGGCTCAACTCAAATTTTAAGATAATATTCAACTTTATCCAAGATCTGCTGGAACACTTACTATTAGGTTACTAATACAAAAGGGATAGTTAAAAATTGAAGTTAACTCTTTTGTTGCCATCCTGTTTTCCATTTGACACTATTTTTCATAGAAATCAAGTGAACAACCTAAACTAAATTCTTCAACATGATATGAAATAGAAACTTGAGGAAGAAGATAATTTCTTCCATGCATCTTTCTGCCGATGCAATGTGTTGGCCTAGTTTGAACTTATAATTGGTTCTGTGTGAAAAAACATACAAACTACTACATTTACAAGTGTAAATTAATACCACGACTGTCTTTATTTCTAACCAATTCCTCAGGGCTCTAGCTACAAAGATATGATTTAAAGAAACCAAGAAATACTTACAATGCATATTTGAAAGTATCTTCAATAAACTTATCAAGAGATAACTACTGGTCTGATCATCATTTGTTGGACTTCCATGAGGAACAACTTCATTATTTGTTTTCCTTCTCCGTTTATTATGGCCAGCCAAGCGTCTTCGACAGCTTCTCTTTCCTTCATCGAACTCTTGAAGCATGTGAAACCTATTGATGGAGTAAAAGAATGTCATGCAACAGTGTTATTCACATCAAACACTTAACTATCAGATATGGTTTTCAATTTCAGCTATCTGTTACACTTAGGAATTGTAATTTAACTAATAGCAAAAGTATTTATTTCCTTTACACATATAATTATCAACCAGAGCAAAAATAGAAAGCAATCAATAAGAATAAAATTACCTACTACACTGTTGACAAAACCTCTGCATTGCATTCCCCACAAGTGCTCTACTAGCCTTAGAATGCATCTCACAAACTTTATGACGTCTGTGATAATCCTTACCTCTACTCAGATCTGCACCACAATCTTTAACCTGACAAACAGCTCGATTCGAAGTACCTCCAGCTACTTTGCTTTTCTTTCCATTCATACCATCCCAGCTTACAATCTCCCTTTCCACTACCGGTGAAGCACGTCCTGCAAGATTTAAGCTAAGGGCACCAGCCTCCTCATTCAAACCATCATCTTCCAGAACAATAACCCTCCTTTTCCTCTCCCCTTCCTTGCTCCTTTTGGGATTCTCAAGATCTCCTTCCTCAGAGCATGAAGAAGAGGTTTTGGAAGAACCCCCGGCCACCGAGATCCCGGACCCAAGAGGAAAAAATTGCTGCCCCACTCTCAAACTGTCCGCTGGGACCGGATTCACACGGCTAGCTATGAACAAATCACCATCCCATCTCCAATCATTCAAATTCCATTCTCTAGCCCTCTTCCCCATACTAACCAAATCAGAGGAACCACCAACACCATAAAAATTATAACCCTCAGCACCCAATCTAGCTTCCATGATCACAATTCACAACTAAAAACTCTCAATCTTAATTCTTAATCTAACTATTACTCCTCATCACAAATAATCAGCCCTAAACTTAGTTAAAAGTACAAAATCAATTAATTCAACAACACAAATCAAAGTCACCAAGCTTCAATTCATCCCCAACAATCCAAAAAAAGCACACGCACGCAACCATGGTTCCAATTAAGAGCAATCCACATAATCAAGTACCACCGTACAAGCAACTAATCATCAACTCTTCCAATTTCCCAAATCAAACACTCTGTAACAGAAACCTAACTGACCTCAAAGTAGTACTGAAAACAAGCTCTTCCTTCCTATATTCAAAAAGAACAATTATAAATATTAAAAAAAAAAGATTAAGATAAAATTGAACAACAAATTGATGATAAACGAAAAGTCTCATACTGAAGAAGACGTACGTCAGAGAGGTAAAGTTAGAAGCAAGCAGATCGGCGGCGAGTAAATGTCGAAAATTGCAGCACACAAATGGCCAATAGGTTCTGTGGACGGAAACGGCGTTATTGTTGATGATGACGACGAAAAAGTACGTTTCAAATGTTAGTTTGTTTTTATTTTCGTTTAGGGAGAAAGAAAGAAAACGGTGTGATGGTATATTCTGTTATAGAGCACTACTTACACAAAAGATAGCTACACAAATTAAAAGAAAGAAAAAATTTAGAACAATATTAATAACAAAATTTAAATAGTATCAAATTATCTCGGTAATTGGCTAAATCAGCTCAATCAAATCAGTTCAGTTGTAACTATGCGGACATATTTGTAGGTAATTCGGTTAAATCAGGTCAGTTAAACGGTTCAGTTATAACTATGCAGAGACATCTGTCATGCAGCAAACGACCGCAAATTCAAATATGTGATATTTTCCATTATTCATTTGGAGTTATAATAAATACAAAGTGGGGGTTAAGGATTTGGAATAGTACACCCCACGGGCTTGAAAGTGGTGGGGTAGTAGAGCACACTGCGTGTCTGTAGCACTTTACCTTATGGGATGAGGACCCAAAAAAAAGATGCCATTTGTTGGCTTAGATCCACACATTGCTCAAACTTACACTACAAATTCTCTGTATCTTTAGCTTATAGTAGTATTACTCACACCGCGTTTTCCTTAAGTAAACGTCACATTCCTCCACTTCTTTCCTTGCTCTGTTTTTTTCCCTATCACCACATGCAAATTGCCAACCCCAACCCAACCGCGTGTGACCACAACACGACACCCTCTTTTACTCTCATTATTAAATTCATTGTATAGCATATGATGACACTTTTTCATCACAAACTTTGTAATGTGATTTTTTTAGTCTAATGGAATTGTATTAGGCGACATATAAATCTTAGTTATTGAGATTAATGTTTTCCTAATCCTACTTTAATAAAGTTTCTCTTTCTTCATTGTGGCATTATTGGCAATCTTTCACATGCTTTGATACTACTTACCGTCCAATGCTCTTTGACACTACTTTTACATTACAGACAGTCAACGTCTCTGTGGATTTGGTCATTGATTATGGCCAACAGGCCAAGAAATATGTGTATAAGAGGCGAAAATAACGGTAACCGATTGGAAATAACACAAACTATTTTAGTAAAGAAAAAATTGAACATTATTCATGTAACCTTTGAATATGATAGGTACATTATTATTGTGCTTATGTACCTAACTTGTAACTATTGAATAATATTTTTTAGCCAAATAAATCAACTTTCAATTCATTAAAATTATATTAATATATAAATCTTAAACTCTCTTTCAGTCCCACATTTTTGTTGAAAATTCAACCATAATCTATATAGAATTTTATTCAATCAATCTTGATTTTAAGATTGTTCTCACTCACGTAATGACGATAAAAAGATTTAGAAAAAAAGAAAGTAAACATCGAAGAAGAAAAAGAAGAATCATTTTTCTACAGAGAACACTCTGCCCATAAATTGTGAAAATTCTGTTATTTCACTTGCAACTGCAAACTGTGAATTACAAAATATGATGAGTTGTTTACAAAATAAGGGTTTCTCCTTATTTATAGATTTAGGTTTCCTTGCACCTCAAGACAAAACCCAAAACTATGAAAGCCTGAAATAGTTAACATTACTAAAATAGGCCTAAGTCGAAATTCTGTGTGAAGCAACCTGCTTCGACACTTTGACACACTAACACATTAGGCTAATTTGACTAATCCTTATTTCTGTCGAGCTTCACTGCTTCGCACAAGGAATTACAAACTCAACACACCACCTAATTCATTGTGTCTAAGATATCTACATTCATCATAGACTTTAGCCTTCTGAACACTTCGACTGACACTCTCTTCGGCATGATGTCTGCAATCTGATTCTCAATTTTGCAGTGTTCTAAATTCATCTTCCCTTATGCTACATGCTCTCGAAGATAATGAAATCTCATTTCAATGTGTTTGCTTCGACTGTGTGATATTGGATTCTTCGCCGATCTTCATGGTAACTGCTTCATGACTCTTCGCTGTGATCTATTCGACTAGGTTCAATGTAACACCCCACTCTACCCCGTACGCGTATTATAAAACATATACGAAAATATTTCATAAAAATACATCAGAGTTCTCAGAACAAGTAGGATGTCACACTAAGTCACTTCATTTTTCATAATTAAACCAATGATATCTAGCTTTCAATTAAACAGCAGAATAAATTTAATTGTTTAAACATAATCTTCACCACAAGGTGATCATACATCCTTAATCCAACAAATAGAAGATACGTAACAATAAATCAAGAAAATAAGCAAATATAACGTAATTCTGTCATCCTATGTTACGTATCAGAGCGACTCCTAGGACTCGATCAAATAGCAACACACTTCAAACACTACTCAGGTACCTGGTCATCTGCACTCTCCAAGGAGTACAGACGCAACAAACAGACAATGGGTGAGAACTACATTCAATAAATAAGCGGTGAAATACGCATGCTAAGGAGTAGTTACACACCACACATATAATCATCCACATACAACGCACATACACGTGCCATCTCAATCACCCGACATCAATAGCCCATATCAAATACAAATATGCAATGTGACTCACTAACTCGACAAAATGCATGTGGTACCAACACAAATACACACGGTTCACCCTAGAACCCGATTCCCGTCAGAATCCGAATAAGTCGTATATGTTCCTCTGAACTACAACTTATCTCCACAGCGACTTCCACATGAAGTCCAGATGAAACTAGGCACCCATCATGGATTCCCACCTAGCCATCTCCACAAGACACATGACATGAAATGCATGACAACACAATTATGCAGATATCATAATTTCAAGCATAATCCACGATCATTAATGATTCACACGAGCCATCCACTCACCGTAATCCTCTCGAGAATTACCACAATTGCACAAGATTATCCACATTCGATAATCATGGCTCACATTCATCATAACACACCCATAAAGGCACATCCATAACGTTCCACGTTCTCTCGATTTAATTCATTACTAATCTTCCTTGAGTTCATTTTAGTTCTATTAATCCTACCGATTGAACGGAATTGCGTTCCAAGCGAACACTGGACAGAAATCACAAAAATCGGGGAAAAGTCATCCCAAACTGTCCATACGCGTACTAACAAAGTTCATACGCGCATTGCCTGCTGTCATACGCGTATTAGCCCTACCTTACACGTATGACCAAAGACTTCTACCTCCCAAAACCCCATCAGAGTCACCCCTTACGCGTATGACTACCCCCATACGCGTATTGCCCAGGCCCATACTCGTACCATACACGTATCACCAGATGGTCGTGCTGGCATTGGGGACAGGGCACGTCTGCTACGCATATATCCCCTTGGGAAGTCCCTCATACGCGTATTGACACCCGCAATACGCGTATGACCAGCAGATCTGTCAAAAAACTCAGATATCAACATTCCCACAAGTTCCTACTCAAGATTCATCATTATGTCTTCCCATTCATCCTAAAACTCATATTTTAATCGATTTCAATGAATCATATCTTCTATTATTTCCAGATTCTATCTATTAGATCTAGTTTCAATTACGGTTAAACCCTTAGTTTTCAGATCTGTTAATCCACGGTATTCTATCACCGCTTCATGGAATTTCAACACGAATTTCATTTTCGTACCAGAATCATACATACAACATCATACAATGATCATTCAACAATAACAGCAATCACAGAGAAGTCATAATATCACAAAAATCAACTAAAAAGGTAAGAACAGGCAAAATTTCTATGAGAGAAAGGACCTCTCACTACCCTCTCATGTTAAATCACCCATATTGAAATTCATTATCCCCCCTTACCTTGGATTTGAGCTCTTTCTTGGCAACAATGGAGAAATCTTGGTTCTTCTGCCCTAGCTCTCCTTTCTCCGTCTTTTTCTTCTTTCACGTGTTAACTGACTAATTCCTCCACTAACTCTCTCTTAACTCCTTAATCAGGTTTTAATTCATTTAATCCAATTAATAATAATAATAATAATTATTATTATTATAACTACCATTCTATTAATATTATTATCAATAATAATTAAATGATAATATCAATAACCATAGCATTCTTATTATTGTTATTAAATTATTCCTTATTCTAGGTCCACATTACCCCAACTAAGGTTAGCTCTCCCTGTCGCTCCTAACATCATACCCTTAAAAGGACATCACAACAATCACACAACGCTACAAGGTATAAAATGACTAAATAATTTAAATGAGGTATTACATTCAACATCCAGGTTGCTTGACATGCACAAAGAGAAGCATCTATTATTCTGCTTCGCATGATGACAATGCCACTACTGGCTTCTTTCTCGAACTCCAAGCAATTAGTGCACCACCTAACATAAACACATAGACAACTGTGGATTTTCTATCCTCAGCATCACTACACCAACTAAAGTCGGTGTATCCCACTAACTTGCATTCTTTTCCTTCATCAGCTGCAGGAAATGAAATATCATAGTCGATGGTCCCTTTTAGATACCTCAGTATCCTCTCCGTCGCTGCTAGGTGTGATACCTTTGGCTTTTACATGAATCTACTTACCATACCTACATTGTATGCTAAGTCAGACCTTGTGTGACAAAGGTATCGAAGTGACCCAATAAGTATTCTATATTGGGTTGGATCGACATCATCTTCATCTGAATCCTTTGACAATTGCAATTTGGTCTTAGCTGGAGTTGGAGTTGGATTACAATCTCGCATCTCAAATTTCTTGAGTATTTCGTCTGCATGTATTCTTTGGTGCATCATCAAACCTATACTACTCTTGTAGAATTTGATGCTAAGGACATATGAGAGATTTCCCAAGTCTGACATTTCAAACTCCTCACTCAAGTTATATTTTAAGTTTTCAATCTCCTTCTTACACTTCCTATTATCAACAAGTCATCAACATAGAGGCATAGTATAAGTAGTTCACTACTGCTTTGTCTTACGTACACTCCATGCTCAGTTGTACACTTCAAAAATTCCTTCTCCTTTAAGAAGCTGTCGATTTTCTTATTACAAGCTCTTTGAGCTTGCTTAAGTCCATACAGGACTTTATGCATCCTGTACACCATTCTTTCTTCACCTTATTTCACAAACCCATCTGGTTATGCAACATAAACTTCTTCGTCTAAGGGGTCATTAAGGAATACACATTTCACGTTCATCTGACATGTGTGCCAATTGTTCATATTTGATAGACCAAAAACCAATCTGATTGTTTCGATCCTAGCAACAAATGCAAAAACTTTTTCGAAATCAATTCCTTCTTTTAAAGAAATCCTTTCGCCACAAGTCTTACCTTGTGTCGAGTTACTTCTCCTTTAGGATTCACCTTTACCTTGTAAAACTACTTCATATAATTATTTTCTTGCCTTGAGGCAAATCGATAAGTAACCAGGTGTTGTTAACTTCGATGGAGTCTAACTCCTCATTCATTGCTTTCACCCACTTCGAATCTTTCAATGCCTCAACTGTATTGACTAGTTCAACATTTGCATAGAAAATATAGTGTACCAGCTCACCTTCTTCATCGACCACATCATCCGATGTAATCACACATTCTTGCAACCTTGCAGGCACGTGTCTTGTTCGTCGAGGTCTGCTCGGACCAGCTTCATCTCTGACTTGTTCCTGTCGAAATTCTCTTTCGACTTCAATGGTTGATTCTTCACAAGAGATTTTCACTGAATCCTTCTTGACATTCTCAGTCCAATCCTAATGTTTAAGCTCATCTATGATCACGTCCCTGGTGATTACTACCTGCTTATTCACTGGGTCGAACAACTTGTAACCTCCAGTCAAATGATATCTTATCAAGATCATCTGATTCTACTTATCATCAAGCTTCCTTCTCAACTAATCTGGAACATGTCAATGTGCTATAGATCCAAACACCTTTAAGTTACTGAGGCTAGGCTTGACACCAGACCAACATTCTTCTGGTGTGATTCCTTCAAGCTTCTTCGTCGGGTATCTCTTTAATATGTATGTTGTTGTCGAAACTGCTCCTCCCCATAATTCTTTAGATATATGCTTTCCATTCAACATACTTCTCACCATGTTCATGATGGTTCTGTTCTTTCTTTCTACAATTCCATTTTGCTGTGGAGTGTAGGTGACACCACCTCACGCACAATCCCTTCATTTTCACATAATGTATCAAACTCTTTTGACACATACTCTCCACCACCATCACTCTTCAGAATTTTCAGCTTTTAGCCACTCTGTCTTTCGACCATAGATTTGAATCTGGAAAATATCTCGATCACATCAATTTTCTTCTTTATGAGGTAAGTCCATAGCTTTCAACTGTAATCATCTATGAACGTGACAAAGTATCTGTTACATGCAATCGAATCCACCTGGATTGGACCATATACATCAGAGTATATGACTTCCAGAATTGCCTTCGACTTCCTTCCTGCATCCTTGCTGAAGCTATTCTTGTGTTGTTTCGACTGAACACACTCTTCACAGACTTCACATGGAATGTCGATTTCAGGTAATCTTAAAGTCATATTTCTTCTCTTTAACTCTATAATGTCATTGAAGTTGAGATGAACTAATCAAAAATTCCATAACCATTCATCTCTACTGGCTTCAGTTGCTAGGCATTTGTGTTCCATCACATTGAGTTCAATCTTGAAGGTCATATTCTAAGACATTGGAGCCTTCAAGATCAACCTACCACCCGCGTTGATAACTCTCATCATCTTGTCTTCAATCGACACCTTGTAGTTCTTTTCGACTAGATGCTCTATACTGAGCAAATTACTCTTCATGCCTGGTATATATAATACATTGGAAATTGTTGACCTCTTGCCATCTTTCCTCATAATCAAAACATCACTGATACCTTCAGCTGCTAGAGTATTATCATTTGCAAATTTCACCATGTTCTTCAATGAGGGCTTCATGTTGACAAACCAATATTTACTTCCAGTCATATGTGATGAGCATCCTGAGTCTAAGTACCACTGGTCCTGGAATCTCTTTTCATCTCTTGTTGTGACCATTGGCAACATCTCTTCTTCATGTTTTTCCATCTTTGCATCAGTTTCTTGATTCTTCTTCTTTTCTCGACATTCATTAAAATAATGACCATACTTCTCACAATTGAAACACTGAATGTGAATTTTGTCAAACTTTTGTCCACCACCTCTTCCTCTACCTGCAACACCACCTTTTTGGTTGTCTTGGTTCCAGGGTTTTCTCTAATTTGACCAGTTTCCTTATGCTGATTTGGACCAGTCAAATTGTTGTAGCCTCCTCTTCCTTTGTTGCCATTTTAGCTTCGTTTGCATTTCCTTTCCTTTTTTGACTGCGCCTGCAAAGCCATATCACTCTTTGACTTTCCTGCAACTCTATTAGCCATCCTTTGTTCATGAGACTCAAGCATCCCTTGAAGCTCTTCCTTTGTCAATGTTGACAAGTCTTTTGACTCTTCTATGGTTACTACCATGTGGTCGAACTTTGGAGCCAATGACCTCAAGATCTTTGTAACAACTGATCTTGATGTCAACACTTATCCATATACCTTGATTTGATTCATCAGCTATGTAACTATAGTGATGAAATCTGTTATACTTTCACTTTCTTCCATCTAGGGATGGCAAAAATATCCATACCCGCGGATATCCGTGGATAAAATCTGCCACAGATATGGGGCTGGTAGCTTAATGGATATCCATGGATAAAATAAATGGATATTTAAATACCCGTTTGTTAATGGATATGGATATGGGTTTAATGATATCCATACCCGCGGATATCCATATTCGTTTATAAATTATAAAAATTATTTAAATATCATTAGCTTATTATACTTTATCTTTGCATCTTCTAAAAAAATTAGTCTTCTTATACTTTTTTTTATTTTTTAATTCTTTTAAGAAAACCTTTCACTTTTCATTCAAATTCTATTTGTCATTTCATATTTAAACTCTTCGATACTTCATACCTCACTTCATCATTTTCACAGTCCAACCAACTAATATCGTCATTCCTTTGTCGAACTAGTGTCTCCATTCCTACTCCTCTGTCGTCTGATCTTCCATCATTCCTCTGTCGAATCTTTTGTATGGATGTTATGTGATAATAAATTTTTATGTCTTTAAAATAAGTTAAAAATAATTTTTATAAAAAAAATATTATCCATGGATATCTGTAAATATCTGTGGATACTATAAAACTCGTGAATTACCCGCTTAACAGATATCCACATAGATATGGGGCGGATATGGATATCATATTTATCTAACGGGGCGGATACGGATATCATAGTATCTGCCCCCATGGATATCCATTTACATCCCTACTTCCATCTGAAGAAATTTAGAGGTTCTCTTATGAGTTTGTAACCTCACCTCTTTCACCTTTTCTACGCCTCCAAATAACTTTTTAAGAATCTCCCACGCTTTTTTCGCTGATTCTACATCACTAACCTTTTTAAAATTATCTGGATCTACATATTTATAAATTATAAAGAGAGTTTTATAATCTTTCTTCTTCAATTCTTTGAATGCAGCCTTTTCTTGATTCACGCATTTTTTGTAAGCGGTGTTACTCCTCCCTTCACAAGATCCCAAAGATCTTGATAACAGAAAACCACCTTAATCTGATTGCACCAATTCTCATAGTTATCTTTCTCAAGAATTGGAAGATTCATCGGAAAATGCCTGTTTGAATGATTCATCGCCATCGCGATTATCCTTCCTTGAATCGTAATCGGAGCTCTAGATACCAAATGTTGGAAATTCAACCATAACCTATGGAGAATTTCACTAAATCAATATTGATCTCAAGATTCTTCCGACTCAAATAATGACGATGAAAAGATTTAGAAAGAAAGAAAGTAAGCGTCGGAGAAGAAGAAGATGAAATATTTTTTGATTTTGTTATTTCACTTGCAACTGCAAACTATGAATTACAAAATATGATGAGTTGTTTACAAAGTAAGGGTTTCTCCCTATTTATAGATTTAGGTTTGCTTGCACCCCAAGCCAAAGCCCAAAACTATGAAAGCCCAAAATAGATAACATTAATAAAATAGGCCTAAGTCGAAATCCTGTGTGAAGTAACCTGCTTTGACACTTCAACATACTAAGCAACTTGAGACACAACACATTAAGCTAATTTGACTAATCCTTGTTTCTGTCGAGCTACACTACTTTGATACAAGAAATTACAAACTCAACAATTTTTACCTTCACGTGTATCAATCAACTCATCATTTTCACACAATTTCCTTCCAAAACACATTTCCTTTAACGTTTCACACTTCACTACTTCTCTCTTTCTTTCTCTTCTGTAGATAATGAAAAAGAAATTTTATCTAACCGTGATATCAAAGTGAAACTTCCCAATTTACTCCCTCACTCTATTTTGTTCATCCTCTTTTCCTCTTCTATTAAACTCATACAAGTTATTTTCTATTAATTACCACATTACAAATAGTCTCATATGTCTCCTCTATAAACCCACAATTAATTATTTTCTAGCAAACATCACATTGGGAATCATTACCATCGTACCGGAAATCATCGCCATCTCATTGGTATAATTTAATGTCTGTATTTTATTTATTTTATCTTTTTTATTTTATATTTTCTTCTTTACTTTGGTCATTTCAGAGATCATGGTGATAATAATATTTTGTAAAATTTCTCACTATATAACTGTGTCTACTTTAATATATGTGCAGTGAAGAACTTGCTTCTAGAAAGGCATATAAATGGTCTAAGAAATTCACTTAGGATGAAATTTTACAGAAAGACTCGGTTAAGCATTGGAAAGCAAACTACACTTATCCCTTATTTATGAAGTAAATTTGTTTTTATGATGATGTTTCTTTTTTCAGATGTATCTTTAAATGATTTCTCTTAATAATTGTCAATAGATACTTAAATCTAAAGCTTATTTAATTGTTGGTTCCAATGAAGGGCTTAGAGAGAAAATTTATCTTTTGGTATTGTTGGTGCACAAGATGTAGAAGATGAAGATGAAAGAAGAGAGAAAATTGAACAACAAACTTCTTCTACTCTTGCAAAATAGTTATCGTGAATGGTTACGCTCTACCTCTATTGAAAGCTACACTTGTTTATATACATAATCAATAATGCCACATAGGCAAAATGTTAACCTAGACTAGTTAAGTTAAGCTTAACAAAACTAATACTACTACTGAATATGAATTACTTCTAATACCATCCCTTAATTCATATTCAACTAATCAAAACTATCAATACCAATTCCATCCTCAAGTGGAGAAATTGATCAGTCTTGATTGCTTTCGTCAGAACATCTGCTAGCTGCTTCTGGGTGCTACAATGCATAACTTCTAACACTCCATTCTAAACATGACTTCTCAGAAAGTGATACTTATTCTCAATATGCTTTCTTCTCCCATGTAGCATTGGGTTCTTGGCAAGATTAATTGCATACTTGTTATCAATTATTAGCTTCAAAGGCTTTTTTAGCTTGATCTTCAGATCTTGCAGTAAATTTAGAAGCCAAACAGCTTGACATGCAGTAACAACACCTGCAATTCAGCTTCACAGGTTGACAAAGCAACAATTGATTGCTTCCTAGAACACCAAGAAATAGGACCTCTTAGATACTTGAACAAATATACAGAAGTACTTCTTCTGTCAATTATGTATGCACACCAATCAAAGTCTAAGTAACACATCAACTCTGAATTAGATTTTTCATCACAAGAGAACAACACCCCATACTTCAAAATCCCTTTAATATACCTCAAAATCCAGGCACAACTTGATAATAAGACTACTTCGGTTTACTCATGAACCTACTAACTATTCCAACTTCATAGCAAATATTAGGTCTGGTATTACACAAATACCTCAGAGAGCCAACCAACTGCTCGAAAGTTGTAGCATCTACATCATCACCCTCAATATCAGAATCTAATCTGTCATTTATTTTAAAGGTGCAACATCAACCTTATAATTCACCAGTTCAAATCTCTTTAAAAGCCCAAGTTCATACTTTAAATGGTGCAAAATTATACCTTTCTCAGAGTACATAATCTGCATCCCTAAAAAATATGTCATATTTCCTAGATCAGTCATCTCAAACTCATTCATCAGCACCTTCTTGAACTTAGTTATCTCATATTCACAACTCCCTATTAGCAATATGTCATCAACATACAAACATACTAAAATCATGTTGCCTTTAGAAGTACATTGAACATAGACATCATACTCCATCTCACACTTTATGAATCCTTAAAGCTTTAAAAATGAATCAATTTTCAGATTTCAGGCTCTAGGAGCTTGTTTCAGTCCATACAACGCTTTATGTAACCTGTACACCATCCCTTCCTGATTATTTTCCATGAATCCAAGAGGTCGTGACATGTATACCTCTTCTTGCAATGGACCGTTAAGAAAGGAAGATTTCACATCCAGATGCATTAGAGGCCAATTCCTGTTAGTAGCTATCGCAATCACCTGTCTGATTGTCTCATGTCTCGCTACAAGAGCAAACACTTCAAAGTAATCTAACACATGTTTTTGTAGAAATCCTCTTGCTATTAACCTTACTTTGTGTTTGCCAATTGATCCATCTGGCTTCAACTTCATCTTGAAAACCCATCTGGCATTGATGACTTTCTTCTCCTTTAAAGCTCAGTCAACTTCCAAGTCTTGTTTCTTTTTATAGCCTCAAGCTCTTCTTTCATAGCCTTCACCCACACTTTCTTCTTGAGCGTTTCTTCAACCCTAAATGGTTCAGAGTATACTAACATGGCACAATGAATGACTTCTCCCTCAGAGTTTACTTAAGTATCTTGCAACATTTCAAACTCTGCAAATCTCTGTGGTATGTATTTGATTCAATGTGGTCTCTGAACATGTTCATAATATTCTTCGAACGCTGGAACAATATCAAATGATGGAACCCCAGAAGTACCACCTTCAGAGTCTGGAATATTCCCAAAGTCTGGATCTCCACCGGGTTTTGAATCACCATCAGAATCTAGATCAGAGTTATATTCACCTTCAGAGTCTTCTTCAGCTTCAGAGTTACCTTCAGACTATGGCTAATCTTTAGAACCTTCTTTAGATTCTGAAACATCTTCAGAAGTTAACTTAGGTGTTAGCACCCTCAGAGTTGGATTGCGACTTGTTCCAGTCTCACTGTTGCGGTGGAAATAGGATCACAAACTATTAATGAGTTTGAATCGCAATTCAATTCACAACCGCTTTTTGATTTATCCGAAGGAAAAGGTCAAAAGAGGGAAAACCTATTTTGCATCGTAAACACAATGCGGGGAAAGATCTAGGGTTCGGGGGTTGGTTAAATTTAGGGAAGGTATTAGCACCCTAAACTTCTGTAGTACTCTACAGGAACCTTTTGTTCAAATGTTTACTATTTGCTTTATTTATTTGCTTAAGGTATATGTACAAAGGATTAAAAGTGAGAAAAGAGACCTAAGGGGTTAATTCTAAGTTTACTCGGCAAGACATCGCATCTTGTGCCTACGTATCCTTACGGGAGTGGAATCAGAGTAATCGTAGTTCCCCTCAATAGGGAGGTTAGAAACTTCTTGACTGTGGTCAAGGTCTCAAGGGGAATAAACGCATCTTAAGGACACGCTTACGTGGAGTGTAGAAACTCCAAATCTCTACGTTGAAATGTTAAGTTGTAATTAGGGTTAAATTAGGGATTCCACGGCGGGAAACCCTAAAATGAGCGCGGCGGCTCTTTGACCTAATGCTAGGGGTAAAATTGTAATTTTGCCTGCGGCGAGGCATTTGTGAAAATTAGGGTTTGTAAGAGTTTGTAAGGGTTTGAAGTTGAGGACTATTGGCGCGGCGGCCAAACAGTTAGACCTAACCTTCGGATGTGTGCAATGTGACAGAAATAATGGTAAACGCGTGAGATAATTGAATCATGCAAACAGAGAGATAATGTCATAATTTAAACCATGCAAGCAGAAATTTAAAGGCAGAATTTAAAGAGCGATTGTTAAGTTCGCGAGGTTACATGAGAGGAGCAGATACAATATGATAATGAAATTTGAATTGAACAATAATAAAATAAAATAAATAACGGTTCTAGTTATTATTTTAAAAAAAAAAAGATTTTAGTTATTATTTTAAATTTATCTAAAAAAAAGTTTTTCTTAAAAATAATAGGTTTTCATATTAATTTGGAAAAGATGTTAATGTTATTTATTTTAAAAAACAGATTTTTATATTATAACAAGTTTTAATAAATTAATGATAACAATAATAATAATAATGGTAATAATAATGATAATAATGATAATAATAATAATAAATAATGATAATAATAATACTAATAATAATAATAATAATAATAATAATAATAATAATAAAGCAATAATGAATTTTAAATGTGCCAAATAACCCAACAATGTTGCTAACGCAGAAATGCGCTCATCGCAACCAGATCTAAATCGGACGAAACAAAATTTATCGCAAAGAAAAAGAAATTAAGCAAAAAATAGTATTATTGCTCACACAAAAATGCGATCATCGCAACCAGATCGAACTAACACAAATGTCACGCGTCATGCACACAAATGTGCAAACATCGTATCGACATAATTCGATCAAAAATTAATCTTATATATATAAACTCTAACAATTTAAAAATTATATATATATATATATATATATATATATATATATATATATATATATATATATATATATATATATATATATATATATATATATATATATATATATATATATATATATATATATATATATATATATATATATATATAAACGTAACAGTAATAGATAAAGAAAAAGAAATAACGGTAATAGATGAAGAAAAAGAAATAACGGTAAAAGATGAAGAAAAAGAAACAACAGTAATAGATGAAGGAAAAGAAATAACGGTAAACGATGAAGAAAAAGAAACAATAGTAATAGATGAATGAAAAGAAATAACGGTAAACGATGAAGAAAAAGAAACAATAGTAATGGATGAAGAATAAAACTAAATAACGGCAAACGACACTCACTCCTCTTAGGTTTTTTTTATTCTCCCCTCTTTTCCAATAAGGCAACACATGTATATATAGGGAACAAATTAGGGTTAACACCAAATTGTCAATAATGTCCCTAAAGCCCATTTTAAAGCCCAAACTAAATAATTAGTTAAGAAAAAATAAAATTTAAATAATTTAAAATAATTAAAATAAACTTAAAATAAAAACTAATAATCCTATTGATTCCTAAAATCAAAAATATTATAAAAAGAACAAAATTTTTTTCAATATTTTTTATTTTATGATTTTTTGGATATTTTTATGAATAATTTAGAAAAAAGTGAAAAAAATAATATTTTTTTTCAATATTTTTTATTTTATGATTTTTTGGATATTTTTATGAATAATTTAGAAAAAAGTGAAAAAAAATAATATTTTAAAAAATGATTTAATTAAAATACGAAAATAATAATTAAATAATAATAAAAAACTATTTTTGTTATTTTTTTAATGAAAGATAGAAAAATTTAGAGTAAAAATAATAAAAAACAAAAAAGTGACAAAGGTGAGATTCGAACTCTCAACCTCTCACACTCATAACTCCTTACACATGTCCTCCTGCCAATTGTGCCATTTTTACTTTTTAGAAAAAAAATGCATGCCATATGATATTTACCTGCAAAAAGTCAAACGACTACACAAATTTGTTAGTAATTGATTAAATGCAATAAAAATGCAATGAAATGCGACGACAAATCTTACGGCAAAATTTGGGGTATTACAGTTGCCCCTATTTAAATAACTTCACCGGGTGATTCGAGTGGCGGAGACTCGAGGAATCATGGTGGAGGGATTTAAATATAGATAACCGAAAATTTTGCCCTTATATGTGGCGATATGCAATGTTATGGACCAAACAAGACTAATGCAGACAATGCCATGAATATGATATGATGTGTATGCTGGAATGATGAGTGCGAAAATGCTGACGAATACGACGACACAGGGACAGACGCTACGAGAAGAACACACTGGGGAAAACGACGCGCTGGGACACAGTACAACACTGGGGAATTCTAAAATGATGGTCAGCTGGTGCGAACACGACCAATTATCATTTTTAGACCGGGAACGAGATTCTCAAATGGAGATGGCACCTATGAGACGGCCTCCACTGGGGAATCTAAAAGTAAAACTGGATCATGTACGACTGCAAGATCGATTACAGAATGCTGGAGCATTGAGCAAAGAATAACATCCAAGCTTCTGTAAACTATCTCTCGTGACAGGATCAAACGGACTTTTCGGGAATCCGTAGCAAATATACAGGGTAAAAAAGAACCGGCTGTATGCCAAAATAAATGGACTTTTAGAATAAGATCCTTAAATGGAGATGGCACCTATGAGATGACCTCCACTTGGGAATGTCTAATAATAATTGGACCTACACGATTGCAAGATCGATCACAGAATGCTGGAGCATTGAGCAAAGAATAACATCCAAGCTTCTATAACCTATCCCTCGTGGTGGGATCGAATGGATTTTCGGAAATCCGTATCAAATATACAGGGTAAAGACCGGCTGTATGCCAAAGTAAATGGACTTTAATGGGAAATTCCCCGATAAGCTTCTCGAGGGAGAACTGTCACTTATCGTTGGAAGGGACTTACATGCGAAAACAGATAAGCACTCAAATAAAGAGGTTGCTGCTTATCTGATATATAAATCTTCTCATATTTAAGGTCGGTGCCTGGAATACGATTCTGATTTTTCTTAAAGGGTAAACTGAACTTCCTCATACTTCAAGATCGTGCTCTCCTGAATATGATTCTGCTCCTTCTTTTACTAAAGGGTAAATGAACTTCCTCATACTTCACGATCGTGCTCTCCTGAATATGATTCCGCTCCTTCTTTTACTAAAGGGTAAATGAACTTCTTCATACTTCAAGATCGTGCTCTCCTGAATATGATTCCGCTCCTTCTTTTACTAAAGGGTAAATGAACTTCTTCATACTTCAAGATCGTGCTCTCCTGAATATGATTCCGCTCCTTCTTTTACTAAAGGGTAAATGAACTTCTTCATACTTCAAGATCGTGCTCTCCTGAATATGATTCCGCTCCTTCTTTTACTAAAGGGTAAATGAACTTCTTCATACTTCAAGATCGTGCTCTCCTGAATATGATTCCGCTCCTTCTTTTACTAAAGGGTAAATGAACTTCTTCATACTTCAAGATCGTGCTCTCCTGAATATGATTCCGCTCCTTCTTTTACTAAAGGGTAAATGAACTTCTTCATACTTCAAGATCGTGCTCTCCTGAATATGATTCCGCTCCTTCTTTTACTAAAGGGTAAATGAACATCCTCATAATTCAAGATCGTGCTCTCCTGAATATGATTCCGCTCCTTCTTTTACTAAAGGGTAAATGAACTTCCTCATTCTTCAAGATCGTGCTCTCCTGAATATGATTCCGCTCCTTCTTTTACTAAAGGGTAAATGAACTTCTTCATACTTCAAGATCGTGCTCTCCTGAATATGATTCTGCTCCTTCTTTTACTAAAGGGTAAATGAACTTCCTCATACTTCAAGATCGTGCTCTCCTGAATATGATTCTGCTCCTTCTTTTACTAAAGGGTAAATGAACTTCTTCATACTTCAAGATCGTGCTCTCCTGAATATGATTCCGCTCCTTCTTTTACTAAAGGGTAAATGAACTTCTTCATACTTCAAGATCGTGCTCTCCTGAATATGATTCCGCTCCTTCTTTTACTAAAGGGTAAATGAACTTCCTCATACTTCAAGATCGTGCTCTCCTGAATATGATTCCGCTCAAACCTCCCCGTACTTCAAGATTGTGCTCTCCTGAATACGATTTGGTTCAAACCTTCCCATACTTCAAGACGACAGGTAAAATGGAAGCCCAACTGCTCAATGGAGATGGCCATTTGCTGCGAGTCATGACGAAGATAGGATTGGCTTCTCAGGCGAGAGATGTCGCTTATTTTGCAAGAGTAGCAATAATAAGCCTCTCATGTAAGAACTGCTTGTAGAGGTGATAACAGATGATGATAAGCTTCTCTGGTGAGAACAGGCGTGTATTGTGTTGTGTAAGGTTATCATATCGATAGGTTTCTCAGGCGAGAAATGTATCATACCGATGCTGTAACAATGTAGGATTGTAAAGTGTTGTACTGATAGATTTTCCAGGCGTGAACTGGCGTGCATCTGTAAAGGATTAGTTGAAAGATAGTGCAAAATAAATGCACGTCCGGGTACAGTGATAAACTTCTCGGGCGAAAACAGTCGCGTATCTGCCATGGTATGGTGAAAATCTTTAGATGGTGCAAAATAAATGCACGTCCGGTTGGGCTCGACGACCGACAATACTGAGATTCAACCTAGGATCGAGCTAGAAAGAAAACTGGTAATCAAGACTCCATCGAGGGAATGATCTCGAAGGGCAGATATCTTATCCTGGCGAGGAAAGATAGCTGAAGTAACCGTCATCCACGAGAATCGAACTCTGTGGGAGAACTGGAAACAAGTAAATATTTTATGCTTAGGGCTGACAATCTATTTGGAGAGAATAGACCGACCCAGTTACTCGGCGGTAACAACCAATGATGGCGAAACATAATGAACCTGCGCATGCTAATGCATATATTAATGCATATGTTAATGTGAACGTATATTAATGTCTATGTATGTAAATATGCAGGATGTTATGAAATGAGTATGTAATGAGTATGTAATGAATATGTAATGAAATAGGCATGTGATGCTTAGGCCCTTGCGTAGGCTGACGAAACAGACTAGGGACGAGAGATGAAATAAACATCTCGACGGAGATACCCTGCGTTCTCTGCAACCAATACGTCAATCATGGGAAGGAATGGTAGGACCAAATCTGGTTTCAAAATTCTGAATTCTCTGGGGAGAATGTAATCTGCTTGGGTGCACAGTATCCTGTCTTCTCATGGGGAGAGGAAACCTGAGGGACACTTTCGAGTTACCCAAGAAAAAGTTGTCAGCTTATAGTCTCTCTGGGGACTGTGACGAGGCAATAGTTTAGGTGCCTGTTGCAACACTGAGATTTACTGGAGAATGAAGGCCGCTGTGAGTAAAATCCCTCGGGTGCACGAAGAAAAATTGTGAAGCCACATAGTTTTGATCTTGAAGGACCTTATAGTAGTCGCCATTTGTTTCTTCAAAAAAAACACGGTGCCCCAGGATACTTGTGTTGTGAGGTAGGGTCATCTCAAGAGGATTTTATAGAGAACACGGAGTCTGGTTGCCCCATTGTTTTCCAACTCTTTGAGAGATGCGTCAGGTCTCGACGTAACTGGCACAAATTAATCGCGTTACGACGAAATTTTTGAGAAATAGCTCTTAAGAACTTCAGACTCGCGTTGGTAAGCGAACTGGGAAACTGCCTGCCCCTGTTTAGCAGGATCTTTAAGTCCCACGGGTTATGTCCATATGTAAATCTCTAAGATATCAAGCAAAGTCGTCATGCCTGAAATGCCTATCCTGAGCTTGTCAATGCACACATATATTTGTCTTGAATTTTGTTTTGAAAAAGATATCGCAATAACTTGTGACCGAAATCACTAGTCGGGATATAAGTTTTAATTATAATGCCAACATGAATTTTATTCTGAGCATAGCTCGTAGGAGTCAGGAAACGTGATCTTGTCGAGTATGCTTTCAACCGAAGTCCTACTTCAATTAGGTCTTTTAAAGGTTGTATCGTGGCTCGGTTCATGGTTTAAGAAACAAAGGATATAGGCTCAAAGTTATATTTGTACCCTCCCATTCTTCGTGATGTTCTCCAATCCTAATTCAGTTAACCGGATACGAATGCCCATATCTCAAGCGGATTTGCTATGATCGAGAACTTATCAAGGCTTTGGACATGGCAGTCACTCACCTATTTCTAATGGCGATTGGTCACACGATTTTGTTATTTATAAGGATTCAAAAAACTAATGGTTTATTGCTCTTATTCCCTAACTTTTGCCTGGACAGCGTCTATTGATTTGACTTTGGAGTCCAGCGGGATGCCCCAGTTTTGCCTAAGTCCCCTTCATAGGTTTTGACTTAGCGGGCTCTTATTTTTTTGAATATTCTTTTATGCACAAGTCGTGTAAATCTCTTGAAAGGCTCGCGACTGCCCCACTTCTTAGATAACCGAGGGATAGTCATTGTATTGGACTTCTTAAGATGCTAAGGATAAATTCTCGAAGGTTTGCTCTTCCTTTTCAAGAGTCTAAGCGCTCGATCGGTTTAACTGAAACCTACCCTGCCCCAGGTTAGGATGAAGGTTCTTAAAAAGAAAGAAAAACTCCTACTTCAAGGCTCAAAGGGTTGACTAGGGATTAACATCCTTATATCTCCAGTGTTTGGGATTTGAAACAATGCCTTACATCATCAGCGGGTTTTAATTGAAAGCATACGACAAGAAATCTGACGTTTTGGGTTCGTCATCCTCCCCCCAATTCTCCATCAGAACAAGAGATCGGGTAAAGTTGGCATTATGATTTATGAAAACGTTTTTTGAATGAGTGAAACGAATGGATTTATTCAAGACAAACATATGCGTTGCATTAATTAATCAAAGATAAACAAGTTCGTACATGCTAAATATGCTCAATCAAAGAGAAATACATATAAATAAACAAATGAACTGTCGGAAAAATCCTTCTAAATGTTTATGAAATCCTGCATTCAAGAGTAACAGTTTCCTTTGGCGGAGCCTCAATGGAAAGGACGTCTGGTTTATGATCACTGTGAGTCGTCATGGCTTGCCCCAGTTATGATGGTCACATCTTCAACAATTTTCAGTCGTTGCTTCAAAATAACTTTCTCAGATTCTTTGTTGATCCCAGTCATATCATCTTGAGGGTTACTGAAATGAAGCGAGCTAGGCCTTTGAATAATTACTGGATTCGACTGATTTGCTGAGGAGACAACATACTTTGCAGAATTCGAACTCGACAAGTGAGGGACCCCGAGAGGAATCTCGATCTTCGGCTGAGCATCGGCAAAAGACAACTTCTTCGTTTCTAGCAAATTTCTGACAAAGTTCTTAAGAGCGTAGCAATTCTCTAGATCATGGTCGGGCGCACCCTCATGAAATAAACAATGAGCGGCCGCGTTGTAACCTGCAGGCGGAGGACCCAAAGCACGGGTGGTAATCAGACCCTGTTGTACCAAATGGGGGTATAACTCAGTGAAAGCCATCGGAATTGGAGGACAAGGCTTATACTGCCTCTTACAGAGATAAGGAACCTGATCCTGTGATTGCTGGTGAACAGGGGCGTTGGGCACTCGTTGACCGTTGACAGGAACTTGCATGGGCGGATAACCGGAAGGCTGTTGATAAACCGGTGCTTGATGTACCAGAGCTGATTGCACAGGCTGGTATGTAGGAAACTGCTGATGGAAAGGAGGTGCAACAGTAGCTACATAGGGTTGTTGGACATATGGAAGCGGATAACCTTGAACATAACTCTGCTGATGTTGCCAAGGTTGAGGAGTATCCATTTTGCGGTTCCTCGAGCGTGTAGGTCCTTTACCATGGTCGGAGTTAGGAGTTTTGCACTTTGGAGGGGTAGCTCGTCGAACTGGTTGAGCACTAGGAGGCACCAAACCGGATTGAAGACCGTGAGGAGGTACATTCTTGACAGTAACAGCTGGTTGAGGTTCCATAACGGTATTAGTAGTCTCAGAAACAACAGTAGACTGAGTATCCACCTTCACACTAAGAGCTCGTAGCATCTCCAAAATCTGCCCCACACTTCCTCGAAGATCTTCGAGTTCATGGCTGACACGGTTGATCTCTTGGTTTTGATCTTCCATCCTTTTGAAGGGTCGTATTGATGCAGAGAACGTAGGGTGACAAAACTGGAAGGTGAGAAAACCGAGTATGAGAAGCCGGGAGACACATGCAATGCAAAAGTATGATGCTAAAATGTGAATGCAAATGAAGATTTCATGGAATTCAAATATTTACGAATATTGCGGAATACCAAGGAACTTTTAATTCATTGAAGACAAATTACAAATAATATTCTTGCAACCAAAATAGCTAAATAAAAGCCTAGAAAATCCTAGAGAAGCATCTTCCACAACTTCAGTGAGCAGACGGAGATTCGGAGGAAAATAAATACTCGTAGAGCCTTCTCTTCTTGTAGGATTGTATCTCATCATTCTTCGACTGAATCTGCTTTTGAAGTTCTTCGTACTCGCTGGCCATCACATGGTATTTGTTCTTCCATGCTTCTGTTTCGTGTTGTGATCTCTTCAAAGCGATCTTCAAGGTCTCAGCCTCGGTCATGAAATACTGGACAGGTTCTTCTCTTTGAGGTAAAGGATCTTGGCGAGAGTAAGGCATCTTCAACTCAATAGCTCTTCCTCGGACCCATTGAAGGTATGGTTCCATGGACACACAATTAGGTCTTCCCAAACTTTCTTTGTCCTTCTTATGCAGATGATTCCAAGAGGATAGAATCTGATCTTGAAGCTTTTTGTCGTCTTCGAAAAAGATTTTCTCCACATGAATACCTTTAGGTGGTTCCTTCAAGGGGTATCCCAACTGTCGGCGAGCTAGGACTGGATTGTAGCTAATTCCTCCATTGAAATTGAGCAAAGGCACATTGTTGAATTTTCCACAACTATCAATGATCGATATCCCATCAATATCAGAGTGAGTCAAAGCCATAACTTTTTGCGACCAACGTTCTTGATTAGGTCTCCAGAACGGACCGGACTTGGGTAAGTGAGAAATAAACCACTTGTATAGTAATGGCACACAACATGTAATCATTCCTCCACCATGAAAGTTTCGAAGATGTATTGAATGATAAGTATTACCCAATAGCGTTGGAATTGGATTTCTCCTCATGAAGGTCTTGATTGCATTAAGGTCCACAAACCCCTCAAAACTAGGAAAAAGCAGCAACCCATAAATAAGCAAGGCAAATATTGTCTCAAAGGCAAACATGTCTTTATGATCGGCATAAAATTGGGCCTTCTTAATTAGGAAGTCCCTGAGAAAACCGGAGGTCCCCCCTTTAGTGATCATATTGTTTTTGACATCGGATATCTTCAGACAAATGGCTTTAGCAATATCTCGTTCTTTAGGGTCTTCCTCTAAGAAAGGGAATGGAGACTTATCCAAGATAGGTAATCCCACCAACTGAGAGTACTCTTCTAAGGTCGGTAAAAGCTGATAATCTGGAAAGGTGAAGCAGTGATAATCTGGATCATAAAACTGTAGCAAAGTCGCAAGAAGTCCTTTGTTTACTTGAACCTTCAACAAAGACAATAGCCTTCCATATCTGTTTTGGAACTTTGCTTGATCTTGAACCAACTCCCTTAGCTTCTCTAGGACTTCCAAATTAAAACCCTTAAAAGTAAATTTTAAAGTATGCTTCCTAGAGTGATCCATGGTATCCTGCAATGTTCATAAATAGAGTTTGAATTCCATGAAATCTTAATGTAATATGATGCTTTATGAATGCAATGCATGAAAACACACAAAGTCCTAGGTTAAAAGGTACGTGAATGGAGTTATGGTCTACCCATCCCCAAAAGGAGTGTACTATAGGTTAATTGTACCTGCAGAACAAGGTTCTAAAAAGTGCCCAAAGTCATCAGCCCATCTTTCGGATATTATCAACCTTCCGATTGACTCGGGGGTTAATAATATTCTCAAGAGAACCTCTTTTGAGTGTAGTATCGCGTAGCAACCATTGTAGGACTACTCCCACATAGTTCCCGCACTACGTCCTAAATAAGGCCGAGGTGGTGTTAAGGTACTACGGTTCCCAATATCACAGACTCTAATCGACCATGGAAAAAGTTTTCGCGATTACTCGTTCAACCGAACCATTTTCGAAAAGGTCTCAACTGAGCGGTGATTCTCGAATCAGCTTGGTCGGGATTCAACTCCCTATAAGCCTCATCGAATATATCCCCATCCTATAATAATGTCACTAGTCCGGGCGTAGGACTTATCTCACAACACAAGGAACCATCCCAAAATCAGAGTACAATATATACATGTAAATGAATAGTAAAGCAAATAGTAATAAACATGAACAAATTAGGGGTAACCCTCAAAAGTTTAGAGTCCCCAGTGAAGTCGCCATTTTCTGTTGCGGTGGAAATAGGATCACAAACTATTAATGAGTTTGAATCGCAATTCAATTCACAACCGCTTTTTGATTTATCCGAAGGAAAAGGTCAAAAGAGGGAAAACCTATTTTGCATCGTAAACACAATGCGGGAAAAGATCTAGGGTTCGGGGGTTGGTTAAATTTAGGGAAGGTATTAGCACCCTAAACTTTTGTAGTACTCTACAGGAACCTTTTGTTCAAATGTTTACTATTTGCTTTATTTATTTGCTTAAGGTATATGTACAAAGGATTAAAAGTGAGAAAAGAGACCTAAGGGGTTAATTCTAAGTTTACTCGGCAAGACATCGCATCTTGTGCCTACGTATCCTTACGGGAGTGGAATCAGAGTAATCGTAGTTCCCCTCAATAGGGAGGTTAGAAACTTCTTGACTGTGGTCAAGGTCTCAAGGGGAATAAACGCATCTTAAGGACACGCTTACGTGGAGTGTAGAAACTCCAAATCTCTACGTTGAAATGTTAAGTTGTAATTAGGGTTAAATTAGGGATTCCACGGCGGGAAACCCTAAAATGAGCGCGGCGGCTCTTTGACCTAATGCTAGGGGTAAAATTGTAATTTTGCCTGCGGCGAGGCATTTGTGAAAATTAGGGTTTGTAAGAGTTTGTAAGGGTTTGAAGTTGAGGACTATTGGCGCGACGGCCAAACAGTTAAACCTAACCTTCGGATGTGTGCAATGTGACAGAAATAATGGTAAACGCGTGAGATAATTGAATCATGCAAACAGAGAGATAATGTCATAATTTAAACCATGCAAGCAGAAATTTAAAGGCAGAATTTAAAGAGCGATTGTTAAGTTCGCGAGGTTACATGAGAGGAGCAGATACAATATGATAATGAAATTTGAATTGAACAATAATAAAATAAAATAAATAACGGTTCTAGTTATTATTTTAAAAAAAAAAGATTTTAGTTATTATTTTAAATTTATCTAAAAAAAAGTTTTTCTTAAAAATAATAGGTTTTCATATTAATTTGGAAAAGATGTTAATGTTATTTATTTTAAAAAACAGATTTTTATATTATAACAAGTTTTAATAAATTAATGATAACAATAATAATAATAATGGTAATAATAATGATAATAATGATAATAATAATAAATAATGATAATAATAATACTAATAATAATAATAATAATAATAATAATAATAATAATAATAATAAAGCAATAATGAATTTTAAATGTGCCAAATAACCCAACAATGTTGCTAACGCAGAAATGCGCTCATCGCAACCAGATCTAAATCGGACGAAACAAAATTTATCGCAAAGAAAAAGAAATTAAGCAAAAAATAGTATTATTGCTCACACAAAAATGCGATCATCGCAACCAGATCGAACTAACACAAATGTCACGCGTCATGCACACAAATGTGCAAACATCGTATCGACATAATTCGATCAAAAATTAATCTTATATATATAAACTCTAACAATTTAAAAATTATATATATATATATATATATATATATATATATATATATATATATATATATATATATATATATATATATATATATATATAAACGTAACAGTAATAGATAAAGAAAAAGAAATAACGGTAATAGATGAAGAAAAAGAAATAACGGTAAAAGATGAAGAAAAAGAAACAACAGTAATAGATGAAGGAAAAGAAATAACGGTAAACGATGAAGAAAAAGAAACAATAGTAATAGATGAAAGAAAAGAAATAACGGTAAACGATGAAGAAAAAGAAACAATAGTAATGGATGAAGAAGAAAACTAAATAACGGCAAACGGCACTCACTCCTCTTAGGTTTTTTTTTTCTCCCCTCTTTTCCAACAAGGCAACACATGTATATATAGGGAACAAATTAGGGTTAACACCAAATTGTCAATAATGTCCCTAAAGCCCATTTTAAAGCCCAAACTAAATAATTAGTTAAGAAAAAATAAAATTTAAATAATTTAAAATAATTAAAATAAACTTAAAATAAAAACTAATAATCCTATTGATTCCTAAAATCAAAAATATTATAAAAAGAACAAAAATTTTTTCAATATTTTTTATTTTATGATTTTTTGGATATTTTTATGAATGATTTAGAAAAAAGTGAAAAAAATAATATTTTAAAAAATGATTTAATTAAAATACGAAAATAATAATTAAATAATAATAAAAAACTATTTTTGTTATTTTTTTAATGAAAGATAGAAAAATTTAGAGTAAAAATAATAAAAAACAAAAAAGTGACAAAGGTGAGATTCGAACTCTCAACCTCTCACACTCATAACTCCTTACACATGTCCTTCTGCCAATTGTGTCATTTTTACTTTTTAGAAAAAAAATGCATGCCATATGATATTTACCTGCAAAAAGTCAAACGACTACACAAATTTGTTAGTAATTGATTAAATGCAATAAAAATGCAATGAAATGCGACGACAAATCTTAGGGCAAAATTTGGGGTATTACACTCACGCTTCTGATTCTTTCATAATAACATCTCTTCTAAATTCAACTTTGTTAGTGCCAGGACAATAGAGCTTATAAGAACCTATATTATGGTATCCTACAAGCAATATAACTATGCTTTTGTCATACAACTTCATGCTCTTAGCATCTGGAACATGTTTGTAACAAACATAATCAAACACCTTCAGATGGCTCACACTTAGCTTATCTCCAATCCACTTCTCTAAAGTAATAATTTCCTTCAATTTCTTTGTTGGACACATGTTGAGCATATATGTCTCAGTTGCAACAGCTTCTCCCCATAAATTAGGAGGGAGCTTCTTCTCCTTTAGCATGCTCCTTGTCATATTAAGCAAAATTTAGTTTCTTTTTTTAGCAATACCATTGTGTTGAGGAATGTACAGAGTAATCACCTCATACTCAATTACATTCTCCTCACAAAAGTTTCTGAGCCCTGTAGAGTTATACTAACCTCCACCATTAGTTATAAGAATTTTCAACTTCTGAACACTTTCTTTATCAACCTTCACATTGAACTTCTGAAACTCAGCAAACACCTCATGCTTAAACTTGATGAGTGCTACCCATGTTATTCTTGTGAACTCATCCACAAACGACACAAACTATTTGCTTCCACCAAGTGATAAGTACTACTTTATGAGTACTACTCCCAAAGCATGCTTTGCTCTTGGGGATACTTCTGATGCAAATGGCAATCTAGGTTGCTTACCTTTCATGTATATCTCACACGACTTCTCAAGATTCATAATCTTCGGAATACCATATACCAGCTTTTTAGAATTCAAATTCCTTAAGCTTCTGAAATTAAGATGCCCTAATCTCTTGTGCCACAACTCACTATAACCTTCAGCTTCTTCTGCATTAAGGCATTTAGTTTCAGCTTGTTGTCATACCCCAAATTTTGACCAGACTTTTTAAACTTGCACTTTGCATCATCTATATAATATAGCTTGCATTTCATCGGGCTCTTAAGACATGAGATCAGAGATTTTTCTATTAACCGGAATTTCCATTATTTAGAGGTTATTCATTTGGTTATTATGCTCAAGTTTGAAGTGAGGTGTTGTATCTATAATCATCATGAGCATCTTTTATCAGAGGTTTATCAAAGCACAATATCATCTTCTCTGAGGCGTCAAATGTTTAGAGTTTCATCAGTGACCTAATCTGGGTTAAAACATCAAGAGTTTGTTTCAATTGCAAGTTATCAGTACCAGTGGACTATCTCTCAGGTAATGTGTGTCCAAGGTCAAGTGGTTTTGTGTAGAAACTCATCGCGTTATCAAGCAGTGACTTATAAGAAGCTTGGTCCAAAATTAGGTTCATTAAGTCCATATTATTGTTCAAAGAAAATCCAATGTGAATACTTTGATCCATCAAGATTCAAGGATTTGGATATGATAATTCAAGGCTATATGGATGTGTTGTTGGAGAATATCAGTGGAGAGGCAGTTCACGTTTCTAAACCATTTTTTCATTTCATTCCCATAACAATTTTTATTGATTTTGTCAATTACCCATATCCATTCCCGTAACCATTTTCAATATCCATTCCTAATGCATTTGCAAACTGATTTTATCCATTTATTACCCAAACCATTAAACCAATTTTTTAGATCCATTCACTTTTATCCATTTTTATTTTAACCTTTTATACATTTCAATTTTTCGCGTGATTTTTGAGGTCACCCCACATGTGAACTTTTAATTTATCTCAAAAGAGGAAGAGGAAAAAAATCTAAATAAACCCGTGAATGTGCAATGTAAAACAATGCAATAAGAGATCGAGAATCAAGGGTTGACTATACTAAGGGAAGGTACTAGCACCCTAAGTATCTATAGTATCCTATAGGAACTTCTTGTGTACATTTGTGTTACTATTGATTAAGTCGTCTGCTGTGTATTGGGGATTTGTTGACTGTTGTGAGTGAGTGATAAGAGTGGGAGATTTTGTTGTTGTTTTTATAGTGTAAGTTGAAATAAACTAAGACAAACATGTAGGAACCTAAAGTTTTTACTTATTATTATGCTCACTAAGATCTCGCAATCTTATGCCTATGTATTCTCAAAAGGAAGTTGAGAAATCAGAGCGCTCAGAGTTCCACCTACTAATGGGTGGAATTGGGTTTGTTAGGTTTGAGAGAAGAAACAAGTTATCATCTTAAGGGAGATATCTCACCTATTTAAACATAAATATTTTGATAATAATAAATGGATCTTTGCATAATAAGAGAAGGACCTTGACTTGGATATAGAATCAACAAGTGTGTCACTTATATCACTTAAATGAAAGAAGTGTTTTTGTACCAAAATAAGAGAATGATTCTAGCTTGGATTTTGAATCAACAAGTGTGCCACTTACATCACTTAAATAGGAAAATTTTTGTAATGTTTTATTTATGTTGTGTGAAATAGAAGAAACATCTCTTCTATAGAGATGACTCATGTCTTATCTCTAGGGGGGAAAGTTTGAGTTTGAAGCCAAAGGTTGGACAGGTTTTGACTTGAAGTTGAAGTTGAAGCCACAAATGGGGGCTATGGTTTAAGTTTTTTGAAGGTTTGAAGCCACAAGGGTGCTACGGTTTTGAGCTTTGGACAAAGTTGAAAACTCCAAGGGGAATCCTAATGTTTTATTGAAGTTGAGAACCTCAAAGGGGATCCTAGGGTTTTAACTGAGTTATAATTTGAAGAGGATCCTAAATTTTGAATTAAGTCTAAACATAAGGATGGGTATTGAAATATAACAGTTGTATGAATGCAAGTGTCATGAACATAAATCTCAAGAGAAACTTAACAATACAAAATTGATTAAGCTTTTAAACAAATGTAGTAATCAAGGATGAAATGAACATGATTGTGATCAAGCATGGTATATCAACATGTGAGTAAGCATCACAAAAGTAGACATGTTCATGGTGGTGAGAGTTTATGAAGGAAATACTTGAATATGTGAACAAATATTTGACCAGTAGACGCAATCACAAAGAAGTTCAAGTAAGAATGTATTCAAAATGAATTAAAAATCAAATGAATATAGCAAAGGATAAACAAAACCCTAATGGAAATTTATGAAGGTGAGCATATGAACAAGACATCCAATCATGGTTGAATCAAATTTAAAAGGGAAACCAAACTCAAGTGGAAGCTTTTAACATGTATTAAGATATTTTCAAAAGATTTTCCAGACAAAGCCCTATGTTTCAGCTAAACAAATATTTAATCAAAGTATTTTTCAAAAGAAATAACACCTAATCATGGTATGGATAAGTCAAGACAACATGTTATGTACATCAACAAGACTTAAACAAAGTATATTATGACCATAAAGACACATATGTACAATTAGGTCAAGGGAATAATCAAAAGATATTAAGAAAAGATATGAAAAACACTTTTAAAAGCACTAGTTCTCAACCTAATAAAAATGACAAAAATAAATATTATTTTTTAGGATTTTTTTATGCATTCTCAAAATATACAAGATAAATGAGAAGCGTGCAACAAATTATTAAAAAAAATTTACTTGGTGAAATAATTGGGTGAAGTTGTAAAGAAAAAAGAAAACCAAAGAAAATAGTGATAAAAAAATTAGGGAATGCTCCATGTGAGGCTTGAACCTGCGCCTTCAAGGTGGCGGGCTTAAAACTTTACCAATGGGCCACTTGCTTGTGTGGTTATAAACATCGCGAGTGTTAAAATATAAAGAGTTTAAAGTTTGAAAATGTTAAAAAAAATTAAAAGTGCAAAAGTCTGGGGCGAGGGGGATTCGAACCTAGACCTTGCACACAAACACACTTCTAAACCAAACACATAACCATTATGACACAATGTCTAAGTCGTGAATAACTTGTAATGAAATAATAATATATATAAAAGACAATTAAAATGGATTTTTCACACCAGCTTCCATCATCGTCTTCCCCACGAGCTTCCATCTTCTTCTTCCAATTTTAAATTCTTAACTTCTTCATTTCTCAATGAAATTGAATGAAGTAAAGACCAAAGTTGTTGGAAATTTAACAAGGAATTTGATGGTACAATTGAATTTCATTTATCTTTAGTGTATCAAGAGTAATTGATCAGACAACTGTATGAACCCTAAATGTAAACTTTGATATGAAATTCTATATGTAACAACTACAAAGCAATTGGGATAGGGGAAATGATCCTTACACCACCAGAAACATGTTGGTAGCTCATATAATCATGTATGATTCATGAATCATAGAGTTCAGTTTAGATCAACTTACCTTGCAAAATGAAAATCAAATTCCTTGACAGAGGTGTTCCAAATGCAATTCCTTGATGCTAACAGCTTCCTTGACCTCCAAGGAGTATGTTGATGTGTTCAAATTAATTTAAAACCTTCTAAAACTCTCAACTCAAATCAAGTTGCAGATTATGCAAATGAGATGTGGACCTGGTGATTCTGGTGTTACAGTTAATAGATAAGTGTTCGAATCACTTCTACATAATGTGTGTGAAGTGTTTTGATCACTGGTTTGAAGGGAAATGACCTTGAATTGATAATTCAAGTTTTCACTCCTTTGAGACTTGAAAATTTTGGAAAGAGGAGGAATGAGAGAAAACAAGTTCTTTCAATTGTTTTGGTGTGTTTAGAATGAAAGAAATGAGCCCTATTTATATAAAAATGTTTCATACATTTGTGAGAAAATTTGGATTAGGATACATGCCATTACCCAAAGAGTAATGACATATACTTATTACTTGAGTGCTAAGGTACACATAGGCTATTCCTCACATGGCTCAGATTCTGATCTTTTGAGCTTGATTCTATCCTATTGTATCTTGATCCTTGGCGTTTTGATCATTCTTTGACAGATTGTGGTGGTTTTCGATCAATTCATTATTGCACTTTAATGCTAGAGGACAAAACTTAAGTTCCTAGCTTTTTAGAATGATTCTTCACATGCAAAAGGATAGAATTTTGGAAATTCTGTTGTGATCTTGCAGAGCACATGGTGTATTATGATTTTGATGTTGATCTTGTGAAAAAAATGAGGATTGTAAAGTGATCAAAACTCACTCCAAAAATTGTGTAGTATCTTTGTGCAACAAATCTGTCTTGAGAATTCAGTTGCAACATGGCTCATTGTAAATTCAATAAATTCTTGCTCAAGTAAGGTAAATGGGTGTTCTTGGACATTTTGGAAAGCTGAGATAATATACTTTAATTTTGATGTTGGAAGTTTGTCTTGAATGAATGTGGATTATGGTGAAAAATGTCCTTAGGGTTGGCTCCAAGACAAGGCAGATTTGTATGAAAATCTTTCTAAGTGTCCAAGTTCAAAAGTATTGAACCTCCAACTTCATGGCTTCATATCTCTCAATCTATGCATTTTTTTGGGAAATAATCCTTAAGAACAAAGTTGTAGTATGGAACAAACTCTTCAAATTGGTATTTTGAGCAAAGAAAGTGGTTACTTGGATTGGAATTTATTGCCTTGAAAAGTTGGACAAAAATCATGAACTTTCATAACTTAGAAAAAATTTCAAATTCTTCAATGTTACTCTTTTTGCAAGTAACCTCATATTTCTTGATTTATCTTGATTGATCATGATCCAAATCACACATTATCATCATTCTTGACTTGAGGAACCCATGTTTGACCCAAAAAAAGTCAAAAGTCAAACTTGACTTTGATGAATGGTTGCCTTTTCATCAAATGAACTTGAACTTTGTAATCTTCAATGTAATCAAACCCTTGGGCTTTTTGAACATTATGGATGGAATTCAAGGGTTCATTTAAGGTCCTTGAATCATGTCTTTAATCATAGAATCATCCTTAGATGAAAAAGTCAATTGTAAGCCAGATTGGATCAAAACCTTAATTTTAATGCACCGAGGATCTTGAGGCTTGATGAGCTTGAAATGATGAATTAATGAGAGGCTTGGTTTTGAGGATCACACTCATCCTTTTATAATTCATTTGCTTGAGGTTTTAGAGGTTCAAACCCTACCTTGTGAACCAAGCAATCAAAGCATATATTTTTGTATTTTCAATGGGTTCGTGACGCATAAATACAAAAACATGTGATATTGAATTTTATGCAAATTATATGGAATTTTAGGGGGTAAAAATTAGGGTATGACACAATTCCTAAAACCAAATCAACATCCACTTCTCCAAAGTCCAAACTGGTCCAATTCCATAAAAGTTCATTTCATCCAATTAACCATTTTTGTTATCCATATTTTATATCCATTCCAACTTTCCATTTATCATTCCTTTAAATAACCATTTTTAATTCACAATATCCATTTAAACCAAATTTCAAAATCCATATTTAATCCATCCAATTTTCAATGACAATCTAATTCCCAAACACCATTTTCATATCCATAAAAACTCACTTCTTTTTAATTATCCATTCATATCCATTTTCAAATCCATTTTCTAAAAATCCATTTCATATCCAAGTTTCCATTCAAATATCCATATCCTATTTTTACTAATCCATTATATTTCATAAATAAATTTATAAAACTACAAAAAAGAAGTTCATTACAATTGCTTTATAACAAGAACTGAAAAAAGAAGTACACCCAAAGCCACTGCTACATAACCTCTGCGCATCATACTTCAAACCATGCCCCCACATCCACACTGCACCAATGCCAAAACAACATTCAAAATCCTGCACAAAACTCTACAAACCTGTTGATCAGTGGTTAATATACGTTAATTTACCATTAGTTTTAGTGGGTCATTTTTATTGTTTAGTCGCATTTCATTCGTTTTATTGAATTTTACGCGTCAATTTGGTATTTCCATTGTTTCTAGGTTCAGGTAAGCAATCAAGGAGAATCAGATGCAAAAATCGAGAAAAACAGCAAGAAGTCGGAAGAGTTTTGAAGTGGACCAGGAGCCTGACACGGCCCGTGTAAGGAAGTACTCAGAAAGGCAAGAATTGGTAGAAACCAGGAAGCTGACACGACCGCCCATGTCAGCACACCTGGGACATAGAAAACTCTTGTGTAAATGTAACAGGGAGCCAACACGGCCTGTGTTGGCTAAAATGCTTCATCTTCTATTTTTCTTGGATTTTGGGCATTTGTGATCCATGAGGGTATTTTGGGTATTTCCCTATTGCTAGGTTGGACCTGAGACTATTTAAGACGTGTTTTGAGAAGGAAAAAAGTACTTTTGGACAGAGAAAGAATTTTGCGATCAAGATTGCAGCGATCAAGGATTGGGGAAACTAAAGGTTTTCATGAGCGGAAGCAATTGAAGATCAAGGCAACCCTATTATCTTGTAATGTTCAATCTAATTGTTGAATTTATTTTAAATATTATGAGTAGATAATCCCCCCAATGCTAGGGGTGTCCCTGAATTGACTCTGTAATGACCTTGTTTTCTTAGAATTAATGATTTCACTGCTTTCTAATCATCGTTGTTATCGTATAATGTTCTTAAGGATTTTCTTATCTGACAAATAAGGATTCGATTTACGGTTAACCTTAGGTTTAGAAAAACGAATGTTAACGCTTTTATGCGATAATACTACAGTAGATATTACCTAGGAATGGGGATACCCTATAGTAATCGTAATGTATTAGATAAAATAAACTGCTTGGTATTGTTCCTATACTGCCAAGGAATTGGGGTATGGGGAGAATACCAAAGGGTTTTCTGCTAAGGAATTAGAGTAAAATAATATTTAAAATCGGTACCGATTGAATTGAGCAGTGATTTTTGAAACTAAGAATTAAGGTTGTTACAAGACTTTTCATACACCCTACCCTAGCATACTCCTCATAAATGTCCAAAAACTTTATTTTACACTTTTTGCCTTCAGCCTTTTACTTTTACAAATTAAATAAACCAAAACCCCAATAACCTTTTGTTCAATTGTTTTATTATAGAACCTGTATTCATATGCAGTCCACAAGATCGATATTCAGGAAATTTCCCCTTATTACTAGATCGGTCAAAATAGTACACTTGCTATTTTACTGGTCAAGTTTTTGGCGCCGTTGCCGGGGACTGCCAGAATATCAGTTTAATTGTAATTCAATTGAAATTTTGTTGCTCTGCGACCAAAATTTTATTTTCAGTTTTTATTTTTATTATTTTTGTTACTACTAATCTGCGTCTAACATTTTCATGCGAGGAGATTCCTCAGCTAATTTTTCTTTGGACGCGGAAATTGAAAGGACTCTACACGAAAGATGTAGACAAGCTAGACTATTAGCTTCAGAAGACGAAAGAGTTTATGTTCATTCAGATTCAGTTCGGAATCAAATAGAGACACTATAGCTATGGCGGGACTTCCACCAGCGGAGAGACTTCTTGGAGATTACAGCGTGGCTAATGCACCAACTAGTAGGTTAACAATTGTAAACCAACTAGTGAATGTCCAAAATTTCCAATTGCATCCGAGCATAATCACTCAACTTGAGAGGAGACCTTTCACCGAAAAGGTTAATAAAGATGCCAATAAACATCTCCAAAGATTTCTGACGATGAGCACCACTCTCAAGATTGAAGGACACGCGGATGAAGCAAAAAGGTTAAGAATGTTTCTATTCACTTTATCTGAAGATGCTGAAGAGTGGTTTTACTCCTTACCAGCCAGAAGTATTACTACGTGGGAAGAGATGGAGATGGAATTTTTGAATGAGTATTTCCCTGCATCTGTTTATATTTGCAAACGATATGATATTATGAATTTTAAACAGAGTGATGGAGAATCACTCGAAGATTCTTATAAAAGGTTCAAACGATTATTGGTTGCATGTCCTACCCATAATCTGGATAAAACTGAACAGATGCAGATGTTTGTGAATGGTCTTAAGATGAAGACTAAGCAGCTAATCGATACAGCAGCCTGTGGCTCATCTAACTTTATAACAGCCACTGGTATCAGAAAAATCATTGAAGCCATCGCTGCAAACGAGCATCTGGAATTATATGACCGGAGTGTGAGTAACCTGAAAGAAATAGTTGACATGAAGTTAGCCGCACAAGTTGTGAAAATGGAAGAGCAAATCAAAGCTGAAGTGGAAAGAAGGCTTAAGGGAATGAATGTGAGTACTGAAACTGTAGCTCAAGTTCAACCTGTCCAAGTTGTGAGTTGTGAGGTTTGTAATGAACCCCATTTTACTGCGCATTGTCTTACTACTGCTCAACAAATTGAAGAAATAAAATATTTAAGGCAGAACAATCCGTATTCTCAGACTTATAATCCACGATGGAAGAATCACCCTAACTTTTCCTAGAAAGATCAGAGTCAACCTCCATATCCGTAATAACAACAGACTTCTCAAAAAGCAGAATGGGAGATAGCTATGGACAAAATAGCAGCTCAAAATATTCAATTCCAAGAAGAGACTCGTAATATTCAAAGGAATAACACAGCCTTTATCAAAAATCTTGAGTCTCAAATGGGGCATATACTGCAACACCTCTCAACAGACACTCAAGGAACCCTCCCGAGTGCGACAATACCGAATCCAAAAAATCAAGAAAGTATTAATGTTGTCACAACAAGAAATCAAAAAATGATAGAAGAAGAGGGAATAAATGAGCATGAATGTATAGAGGTGGAACTTGAGGTAAGAGAACAAGCGAAAGAACCAGCAGAAGATGTACCATCTGAAAAACCAACTGAAGAGAAAAAGAAAGAGGAGATTAAACTGAAAATCAAGCTACCTTATCCTCAAAGAGTTACAAAGAAGTATTAGAAAGAGAAAGACTTTGGAAGATTCAGCGCAATGTTCAACAAATTGGAAATCAATATGTCGTTCTTTGAAGCGCTCGAGCAAATTCCTTTGTACAAGAAATTCATGAAAGAGATAATAGGTAAAAAGAGATCAATGGGTGAAGAACCGAAGATCACAACTGAGCAATGTAAGGAAATATCACAAGAAAGGAGAATCCTCATCAAGAGGAAGGATCCTGGACCAATAGTAATCCCTTGTACTATAAAATATAGAACTTTTAAGAAAGTCGTAATTGATTCAGGTGCTAGTGTGAGTCTCATGCCTTTATCTATTTTCAAAAAGCTGGGTATTGAAAAAGTGAGCGATACGGGAACAAGCTTGAAGTTTGTCGACGGCACAACTAAGAGGTCATATGGACTAGCAGAGGATGTACTGGTGACGATCGATAACTTCACCTTCCCGATGGACTTTCAAATCATAGATATTCCAGAAGATGAAGAAACTTCAATCATACTTGGCTGACTGTTCTTGCTTACTAGCCGATGCAATGTTGATATTGAAATAGGTACGCTAACTTTGAAATATTTTGATGAGGAAATCACTTTAAAAGCATTGGAGATTAAGAAGAGAGATAAGGAGGAAGATGTTAAACCTTCAGTTGAGATGATCAAAATAACTAAAAAAGGAGAACGATCAAAACCACTTCAAGTTGCTCTTATCTCTGAACCTGATTGGTACTCTATTGCGAAAAAGTCAAGCAATAGAGTTTGGAGGCTAAAGTACCCCCATAACAATGGGGAGTCAACTGTCGAGTCATGTGACGTTAAACGAAGCGCTGCATGGGAGGCAACCCACGCATTTTAAGAATTCATGTTTTTCTTTTTGTGGTTATTTTTTGCAGAAATAAATGAGAGTTCCCAAGGGAAAACGTGTAAGCAGCAAAGAGGTGCTGCATTACCTATCGACCCCTCTGTGAGGATCTCTGTGAGTGCATCTCTTCTTGTCTTGTTCTTAAACATTGATGACAATGTTTAGTTCAAGTTTTGGGGAGGTTTTAATTTTTTTGAATTGTCAATTCAAATACCTTTTTAATTGAGTTCGGTAAAAATCTCGTCAAATTCGCCCCATATGAAGACCGTAAAAAATTTTCTGGTGAATGCTATGTGTGTGAGGTAGTCAGGAAGGTATTTAGAGTTCGAGGGAAGAGGAGTTAAAACTAAGGATCTTGGAAAGTTTGGAAATTGAGGTATAATTTGAACACCCTAGGTTCCCCGAAGTAAGGAAACGAGTCCAACGTGTAGATTTGTGCCATAGTACTTGGATTTGAGAAGTATTCCCCGATTAGTTCATAATGATAGTTCGACATGATTAAAAAGAATTGCATATTTAAAGATTGATTGTGAGAATGACTCGTGGCACCAAATTTTTTTTTTAATAATGACGGTAAAGACAACTAGTCCTTCTAAGTTGGGTAACCCTCACCCGATTATTTAGCGTAACGGCGGTTGAATCTCTATAGTCATCCCAAAGTGGACTAATAAACGCCAATGGGCGAGAGAAAAAAAGAAAAGAATAAAGGTGCCACGGAAAAAGTCTCGATCAAAATTGGGGGAGTTTGATCAGTGGTTTTTATACATTAATTTGCCATTAGTTTTAGTGGATCATTTTTATTGTTTAGTCGCATTTCATTCGTTTTATTGCATTTTACGCGTCGGTTTGGTATTTCCATTGTTTCTAGGTTCAGGTAAGCAATCAAGGAGAATTAGATGCAAAAATCGGGAAAAAACAGCAAAAAGTCAGAAGAGTTTTGAAGTGGACCAGGAGCCTGACGCGGCCGCCCGTGTCAGGAAGTGCTCAGAAAGGCAAGAATTGGTGGAAACTAGGGAGCTGACACGACCGCCCGTGTCAGCTGACACGACCTATGTCAACACACTTGGGACATAGAAAACTTTCGTGCAAATGTAACAGAGAGCCAACACGGCCCGTGTTGGCTAAAACGCTTCATCTTCTATTTTTCTTGGATTTTGGACATTTGTGATCCATGAGGGTATTTTGGGTATTTCCCTATTGTTGGGTTGAACCTGAGACTATTTAAGACGTGTTTTGAGAAGGAAAAAAGAACTTTTGGACAAAGAAAGAATTTTACGATCAAGATTGCAGCGATCAAGGATTGGGGAAACTGAAGGTTTTCATGAGCGGAAACAACTGAAGATCAAGGCAACCCTATTATCTTGTAATGTTCAATCTAATTGTTGAATTTATTTTAAATATTATGAGTAGCTAAACCCCCAAATCCTAGGGAGGTGTTCCTGAATTGACTATGTAATATCCTTGTTTTATTTGAATTAATGATTTCACTGCTTTCTAATCATCGTTGTTATCATATAATGTTCCTAAGGCTTTTCTTATCTGACAAATAAGGATTAGATTTACGGTTAACCTTAGGTTTGGAAAAACGAATGTTAACGCTTTTATACGATAATACTACAGTAGATATTGCCTAGGAATGGGGATACCCTATAGTAACGGTAATGGTTTAGATAAAATAAATTGCTTGGTATTGTTCCTATACTGCCAAGGGATAATACCAAAGGGTTTTCTGCTAATGAATTAGAGTAAACTAATCTTTAAAACCGGTACCGATTGAATTGAGCCGTGATTTCTAAAACTAAGAATTAACGTTGTTACAAGGCTTTTCATACACCCTACCCTAGCATGCTCCTCATAATTGTCCAAAACCTTTATTTTACGCTTTTTGCCTTCTGCCTTTTACTTTTACGAATTATACAAACCAAAACCCCAATAACCTTTTGTTCAATTGTATTATTATAGAACCTGTATTCATACATAGTCTGCGAGATCGATATTCGGGGAATTTCCCCTTATTACTACATTGGTCAAAATAGTACACTTGTTATTTTACCGGTCACCTGTTACTACACAACATGACTACACTTACAACTAAAAAAACATGTTCAACATTTCACTGCCCTAAAGCCGTACCAGCCTGCATAAACCCACACAGAAACAACAACACAATGAACACAACGCTTCAGTCTGATACAAGCAATAACGACTAAACAACTTCAACATACACATCCAAAAAAAAACACTCAAAGTCAAAACTGTAGCCTGTCGTGAAAGCAACATTACAACACGAAATCTAAAATAATAAGGCATTCTACAAGAATCATTTTCTTTAAAAAATCATCCATCGATCTAATTCTTATTCGTAGGTCTGTTGATCTTTCTTGATTCACAAATTTGTTGATATTGTTTCTCTTTATTTTTGGGTTGTAGATCCGTTGATCCTACTTCTTATTCATAGGTTCGTTGATCTTTCTTGAATCACAAATCCGTTGATATTGTTTCTCTCTGTTTTTGGGTTGTATATTCGTTGATCCTACTTCTTATTCATAGGTTCTTTGATCTTTCTTGAGTCACAAATCCGTTGATATTGTTTCTCTTTGTTTTTGGGTTGTAGATGTGTTGATCGTTCTTGTTATTCATATGTCCGTTGATCTTTCTTGAGTCACAAATCTATTAATATTGTTTCTCTTTGTTTTTGGGTTGTAGATCTGTTTATCTTACTTCTTATTCATAGGTTCGTTGATCTTTCTTGAGTCACAAATCCATTGATATTTTTTCTTTCGTTTTTAGGTTATAGATCCATTAATCTTACTTCTTATTTATAGGTTTGTTGATCTTTCTTGAGTCACAAATCCGTTGATATTGTTTCTCTTCATTTTTGGGTTCTAGATTTGTTGATCCTACTTCTTATTCATAGGTCCGATGATATTTCTTGAGTCATAAATCCGTTGATATTGTTTCTCTTTGTTTTTGGGTTGTAGATCTGTTGATCTTACTTCTTATTCATAGTACCATTGATCTTTCTTGAGTCACAAATCCATTGATATTTTTTCTTTCGTTTTTAGGTTATAGATCCATTAATCTTACTTCTTATTCATAGGTTTGTTGATCTTTCTTGAGTCACAAATCCGTTGATATTGTTTCTCTTCATTTTTGGATTGTAGATCCGTTGATCCTACTTCTTATTCATAGGCCCGTTCATCTTTCTTGAGTCACAAATCCGTTGATATTGTTTATGTTTGTTTTTAGGTTGTAGATCCGTTGATCCTACTTCTTATTCATAGGATTGTTGGTCTTTCCTTGGGTCAAAAATTCAATGATGTTGTTTCTCTTTGTTTTTGGGTTGTAGATCCATTGATCCTACTTCTTATTCATAGGTCCGTTGATATTTCTTTGAGTATCAGGTCCATAAATGTTGCTTCTTTTCGTTCTTAGGTTGTAGATCTGTTGATCCTCTTCCTTTCCATAGATTCGTTGATCTTTCCTTGGGTCATAAATCTGTTGATATTGTTTTTCTTTGTTTTTGGGTTGTAGATCCGTTGATTCTACTTCTTATTCATAGATCCGTTGATTATTCCTTTGAGTTACAAATCCATTGACATTGTTTCTCTAAGTTTTTGGGTTGTAGACCTATTTACCATACTTCATGTCCATAGATCCGTAGATCTTGCCTCTATTTATCCTCCTTTGGGCCGCAGATCCGATGATCTCGGTCATATCTTCCATAACATTGATACCATTACCCCATTACCCCATTATCGGAAACCAGATAGTCTTTCATTCATCAATATTAAGCATATCATAACATATCATCATAACTATATTACATCTCAAGCATACTATCCATTTGCATCTCAATCATATCACTGCATCTATCCTTTTCTAACCGGTCCAAGTTCTAGGTATTCTAGTATTTAATCCTCTTCTACCTCGAATGTCTGAAAGTAGTTGCTATTCATACCTTAAGGTTCAAGAAGATTAAATAGAGACAACTGTCTAGGGGTGGCAAAATGGATGGATTGGATGGATATGGATTGGATTGCTAATGGATGGATTAAAACAATCCATTAGTCCATTAAAATCCACTAAAATTTTATTAAAATTATTCAATCCGATCCATCCATTAAGAATAAAATCCATCCAATCCATTCATTAACATATTTTTAATGGATGGATATCCATCCATCCAACTTTTTTTTTAATTTCGTAAAAATAAATTATTTTTTTTCAAAAACAAATTAGTTTTTTATTCTGAAAAAAAAAACCAATTTTTTTTCCAAAAATAAATCAGTTTTTTATTCTGAAAAAAAAACCGATTTTTCAAAAAAAAAAAGTCGGTTTTTTTTTCGAAATTTTTTTTTTGAAAAACAAATCAGTTTTTTATTTTGAAAAAAAAAACGATTTTTTTCCAAAAAAAAAGTCGGTTTTTTTTTCGAGAAAAAAATTTATTTTTTTTTTCGAAAAACAATTCAGTTTTTTATTCTAAAAAAAAAATGATTTTTTTCCTAAAAAAAAGTCGGCTTTTTTTTCGAATAACAAATCAGTTTTTTATTATGAAAAAAAAACTGATTTTTTTCCAAAAAAAAAGTCAGTTTTTTTTTTCGAAAAAAAAATCAGTTTTTTGGTCTGAAAAAAAAAAATAAATTTTTTTTCAAAAAAATTAAAAAAAATTTTTCAGAAAAAAAAATATAGTTTTTTAATTATTTTTGAAAAAAAATATAATTTTAAAAAAATAAATCTAACGAAAATAAAAATAATTCATTGGATCCTTAAAATATGTTGGATGGATTGAATCCATCCATGCATATAAATGGATGGATTGAATCCAATCCATTAACTTATTTTTTGTGTGGTGGATGGATTGGATGGATTTTTTGATGGATGGATTGGATGGATTTTGCCTTAATGGATTTAATTGTCACCTCTACAACTGTCATACCCCAAATTTTGACCAGGCTTTTTAAACTTGCACTTTGAATCATCTGTATAATATAGCTTGCATTTTATCGGACTCTTAAGACATGGGATCATAGGTTTTTCTTTTAACCTGTATTCTATTATTCAGAGGTTATTTCATTTGGTTATTATGCTCAAGTTTTAAGTGAGGTGTTGGATTTTCAAACATCATGAGCATCTTGTATCAGAGGTTTATCAAAGCACTGTATCATCTTCTCTAAGGTGTCAGATGTTTAGAGTTTCATCAGTGGCCTGATATGGGTCAAAACATCAAGAGTTTGTTTCAATAGTAAGTTATTAGTATCAGTGGACTATCTCTCAGGCAATGTATGTCCAAGGTCAAGTGGTTTTGTGTAGAAATTCATCGGGTTATCAAGCAGTGACTTATAAGAAGCTTGGTCCAAAATCAGGTTCATCAAGTCCATATTATTATTCAAAGAAGACCCAATGTGAATACTTTAGTCCATCAAGATTCAAGGATTTGGATATGAAAAGTCAAGGCTACATGGATGTGTTATTGGAGATAATCAATGAAGAGGCAGTTCATGTTTCTAAACTATTTTTTCATTTCATTCCCATAACATTTTTTTTTCATTTTGTCAATTACCCATATTCATTCCCGTAACCATTTTCAATATCCATTCCTAATCCATTTACATACCGATTTTATCCATTTCTTACCCAAACCATTCAACCAATTTTTTTGATCCATTCACTTTTCTCCATTTTTATTTTAACCTTTTATTCATTTCAATTCCTAAAACCAAATCAACATCCACTTCTCCAAAGTCCAAATTAGTCAAATCCCATAAAAGTTCATTTCATCCTATTAACCATTTTTGTTATCCATATTTTATATGCATTTCAATTTTCCATTTATCATTCTTTCAAATATCCATTTTTAATTCACAATATCTATTTAAATCAAATTTCAAAATCCATTTTTAATCCATCCAATTCTCAATGACAATCCAATTCCTAAACACCATTTTCATATCCATAAAAATTCACTTCTTTTTATTTTTCCATTCATATCCATTTCAAATACCATTTTCAAATCCATTTTTTACAAATCTATTTCATGTTCAAATTTCCATTCAAATATCCATGTCTTATTTTTACAAATCCATTACATTTCATAAACCCATTTTATAAAACTATAAAAAAGGAAGTTCATTACAATTGCTTTGCAACAAAAAATGAAACAAAAAGTGTACTCGAAGCGACTCCTACATAACCTCTGTGCATCACACTCCAAACTATGCCCCCACATCCATACTACACCTATGCCAAAACAACATTCAAAGTCCTGCACAAAATTCTACAAACCTGCTACTACACAACATGACTACAGTTGCAACAAAACAAAACCATGTTCAATATTTCACGGCCCCAAAACCGTACCAGCCTGCATAAACCAACATAGAAACAACAGCACAATGAACACAACGCTCCAGTCTGATACAAGCAACAACGACTACACAACTTTAACATACACATCCAAACAAAACCTACACTCCAAGTCAAAACTGTAGTTTGTCGTGAAAGAAATATTACAACATGAAATCTGAAACAATAGGGTATTCTACAAGAATAATTTGTTTTAAAGATAACATATCAAATTGAAAAAGGAGGAAAGGAGGAAGAATTCTAAAAAATGCTGCAGAAAAAAAACCTTTCAAAAAATATATAAACCTTCACTTTCAGCTTTTCTTCAATTCCGCACGCCACTAACAAACGACCGCCTCACTTCATCTTCTTGATGACCTAACCACAACCAACAACTATGTGAACACCATAAATCATCTTCTTCTTTCCTTCTTCCACTTCCTACTACTGCTCATCACTCACGCGTTAGAACATAACACAAACTTAACAACCACAAACCTTCACTTTACCGCCCTATTATTCAACTCACCCACAAAACCACGATTCACCTTCTCCTTTGACACATCAACAAAACCTATACGACCAATCACCACAAAATCTCCGCCACAAGAGAAAGGCTAGAATCAGAAGAGAAAACATCGCGTCGCGAGATATTGAGAAGTTGATGAAGCAGAGCAAAATCATCCGCCGCGAGAGAGAAAAACGGAGAAATTTTGAAGGGAAGTGCCACGACAGAGAGTTCGAGATCGCGAAGAAGAAAAGAGAGCGAGGACGGCGATGAATAAATTCGTTGCAGATCCATTTCACTTTGAAGCACGGAGAGTTTAGTACCCTTTGTTCCTTTTGTTTGATTTTGTCACAGAGGAATAACAATTTGGTTTTGTTATATGTCTATCGTGTGCTTCATTTTAGCATTAATATTATTTTTTATTTTTTATTTTATTTTATTTATTTAAATGGTTTAAATTGGTTTGGGCTATTGGGTTTCTAAGCCTATTATCATTTCACTAACACACGCTCCAGAATCTCACATACACCCTATTTTCATTCTTTTTATTTTTAATTAATGTATTTTAAATATTTGAAATTTGTTTAAGAATGTAATTATTTAAGATTTAACATTTTTCGTAAGAATTGCCAATTATTATTTAGATTATTTAATTCAGATGTTTTCAATAAAATAAAAAAAATCTCAAAAGCATTTTCTTAATTGGTTTTTGTACATTATCTTTTCAATTTTGATTTTTATTTTGAATGTAATTTTTTTTTAAGGATTTATTATTGATCATATCGATTTTAATTTTCATCAATTTTATCGGCTCCTAACTTTTGTGACCAGTAACTTAGTTTTCTTTTGCTTAATCTCGTAAATTTTTATTCTTGTTTTGACTATTCTCCTGTTCATATCTTGTGCTCATCATTCGTCCTTTGTGTGATTGTTTTCTTCAGTGTTTTAGGTTTTCTTTCTCTTGATTAAATCATACTAACGTTTGAGTTATACCTTGTTTATTTGCTCGCTTGTGAATTTGTATGTTCCCTTAGGATCTCCTAGTTTAACTTAATTTTCGATTAAGTTTAAAGTAGGATAGACATTAGGTTCTCGATCCGTGCATAACAATGTTAGGATAGACTTTCCCTTTTTACCTTAATTATAGGACCATCTTCGCACGGTAACATTTAAGATTTAGTTTCCCATAAATTTCCTTCCAATCACTTCAATTCCTTTTCCTCATCCGCAAACGCAAACTCAAACCTCGATCCACATCGAGTATCTTTTAAATCAAACTAAAACACTTAATAACTATGAAACACTTTTTCAATAAAAGATGAAAAGAGGGTTGGAATGGAGTCTTTGAGTTCTCTATTCAATTATTTAAGTGTGAGGTGTTTTCTTCACACTTGAATAATCGTTTTCTCTAAAAGAATTATAATACGCTTCACATCAAACTATTTTTATAAAAACCAAATCAAATCCATTTTCTCAACCACTTAGATGAAAGAGAGAGAGAGAGAGAGAGAGAGAGAGAGAGAGAGAGAGAGAGAGAGAGAGAGAGAGAGAGAGAGAGAGAGAGAGAATCGAGTCTTCGATTCACTCTCCCATTTACTTGGGCCCGAAGAGCCTTTTTTAAGCCTTCAAGTAATCATCATCCATTTAAAGTACTTTGACTATATTAAAACCCTTTCATAATTGAGGTTAAAAAAGAGAGAGAGTAGAGTCTTTGATTCATTCTCCTGATTACTTGGGCCTGAGGAGCCATTTTTAAGCATTCAAGTAATCGTCATCCAAATAAAATATCAACACATTAAATCAACTTCTCTCCTACGCACGATCAAAAATCTTTTTTAAAAGGATGTGTTATTTCTGTTCTACTGCAATACAGGTAACGCATAAGACTCCACGAGCGAGCGACAATACACGTAACTGCTAGAATGCGAAAGTTAGCATCGTCCATAAAAAACACCAACAACCCGTAGTCCGAACTACTGACGCTACAATTCTTCACTTATTTCAAGTGAAGATACATAGGCACAAGGGCCCCATTCCTTAGCGAGCACCCTAATAAAAAACCATCCATTTCCCTTTAGAAATCTAAATCTTTTTCTCATAACTTTAGCATTAGTCATCTTAGAAGAAAACAAACAAGCTTAGCTAACTTTCCTCACAAATTAAATTAAGAGGTTCCCATTGGGTACAACGGACGTGAGGGGGTGTTGTTACCTTCCCCTCACGTAATGGAATCCCGAACCCAGAACATGGTTGCGATGACCATGTTCTTTCCCTAAAGTTTTTATTAATATTTTCCTACTCCTTGGAGTGAATAAAATTAAGTGGCGAATTTATTTTCCACGTCCATCACGAAGGTTGTATCATTTTTTGAGGTGTGACATTTGGCGACTATGTTTGGAATACGATTGCTCCATGCAAGAGAGAGTCAAGCCTAACTTAATTTGATTCGTGAGCGTTAGTTTCATTTTTTTGTTTTCTTCTTGTTTGTTTTCTCTTATTGTTTGCTTGCTCGTATGATTGTTTATTATCTACTTGCTTGCTTATCTTTTTGTGTCCTATTATTGTTTTCTTGTGGTGCTGTTGGTATTCTCTGGTTATTTGCTTTTGTGAGATAGGCTCCTTACCCGAGTCTGAGAAAAAACATAGTTTAGGATGGTGGTTGTGTAGTGGAGGCCTACGAGGAGTCTTCCTCATTAGGACGATACGAAAACCCCGCTTAGAGTAGATTCCCTTGGAAATGTTACTATTATGGTGAGCCTTCATCATAACAATGATGTTTTCAGGCCTGAATCGATTACTATAAGGACCTTTTAACCATTTCCATGGTGGTTGGTAGTGTTGATCCATGAGGGTCACTCCTTATTGGGTCGTCACAAACGCCCCAATCAGGTGAGATCCCTTGAACATATTGTTATTTTGACAATGATGTTTTCAATCTTAGACTCGATGGTTGTGTGGTAGAGACTCACGAGGGCCCTCCCTCGTTGAGACAATATAAAAACCTCACCTAGAGGAGATCATTTCAAAGATGTCATTGTCTTGATGAGCCTTTGTCATGGCAATGATATCTTTGAAGAGATCCATGAATCTAGGCACCCACCTATTTTAGAGCCTATCCACGGGGTTCTGATAATCAGAGATACCTGCTGCCATTGCTTCATCTTCAGAGTTACACCTGTGATTCTAAGCATTGAACTTTATTTCCTTACATTTCATGTAAAAAATAACTCATTGCATCCATTCTATTGCATCTGCCTCTCATCAGCATGCATGCATACCATCCTCCAAATCCAACAATAAACTCATTCCATCTCCTTCCCATTGCCACCCAGTTAATTTCTCGCCACTCACACTGAACCCGTGGTAGCTGTAAAGCAGAATCAAGTAGAGATACGAGAAAAGAGACACCTTGAAAGGTTGGCCAGACAAATGACGTTGGAAGCTTTGGTAGCTATGTCAAGGAACAACTTTCAGCATGTTGAGGTGGAAAATGTTGATCCCCTACCAGGTTTCACTGTGATGACCAAGATCTTCTGCATGATGATGATCCTCTACAAGTGAACATTCCTACTTAATCCCATAGGATGCCATTAAGTGAAACTATAAAGAAAAGGTTTCATGCCCTTGAGGAGAAACTCCAAGCTATGAAAGTATATGATATGATTGGGCTCGATGCTGCTGATATATGTCCAGTGCCATATTTGGTAATCCCTTTGAAATTTAAGGTACCCAACTTTGAGAAGTACACATGTCTCAGTTTCTCAAAGCGTCATTTCGTGATCTACCGAAGAATGACTTCCTTTACCTAAGATGATAAGTTAATTATTCCTTATTTTCAAGACAGTTTGGGTGGATCGTCTTTAAGTTGGTACATGGATTTAGAAAGAAGTCGTATCTAATCATGGAAAGACTTAGCCAACACTTTCCTAAATAAATACCAATACAATTTGGACGTGGTTTCCAACCACACACAGTTGCAAAGCCTATCTCAGGAGAGTAGTGAATCTTTCAAGGAGTATGCACAGTGGTAGAGAGAATTGGTATCCAGAGTGCAACCACCACTTTTAGACAAAGATTTAGTTGACATGTTCATGGATACCTTGCATAACCCATAATTTGAAAGGATGGTGGAATTACATCATCTAACTTCTCGGACTTGGTGAAAGTTGGAGAACGCATCGAGAACAGTCTCAAGAATGCAAAAATATAAGATGGCTCAAGCAGCCAGGCTAGTGAGAATGAATCCCCCGACAACTCCCAAAAGGAAGAAGAGGATGTAATCAATGCAGTAATGGCAAATGTCAAGTATTCTCATGGTGCACTGGCAAAACCTTATAGTCCCTCATCTTCTCACCAGTCATCATTTCTAGTGCCATGTTATCCTTATGGACAATCAACTGTGCCTAGAGCTTCATACCAAAGACTCTGGATTTCTTCTCATGCAAATCAACAAGCCCATATCAGAGGATATCAGGATTAGCGTTAGAGGTCAACATAAGCCGCACAATAATCTGGAAAGAAGGAACGCTCATATTCATCTAGTTTCTATGTCATACACTTAGCTCTTGCCACGTCTTATTCAAAGCTCGTTGGTGGTTTCCGAGCCTCTGAAGCCATTTCCATAACCATACCCTCCTTGGTACAATCTCTATGTGTAGTGCGGATATCATGCTGGATCAATAGAGCATTTAACTGAAGATTGCAAAGCCTTCCAAGCCAAAGTGCAACAATTGGTTGACAAAGCGTACATATCCTTTCCAGAAGGAGGTTTGGTTGTGCACATCAACCTCTCGTCTGTTTGAGTTCTAAGACTTCATAGAGATCTCCTAAAAGCCAGTGGTTCAGATAGAAAGACATCCTCAGAATTGGCAATCATTGGATCAACTTTTATCATTTGCATTTTTATTTTCTTTCCTGTTATTTGCTACTTATTTTTAAACATTATTGTTTTGAATGGTAATATTAATGAAGTGATCATGAATTTTTCGAATTAATCATGTCGCATTCAATTATTTTTCCTCACTTATATAAAAAAAAATATACGTCCATATTTCTCCCACTCACTTCCTTTATCAAATTGTTGTTTTAACAAAGATTGGAGGGAGGATGATGAAAATGAAATACCCATAATTGTGAATGGTATGCTTTCAGGTAAAATCCCGCTGATGATGTACATGCATTATTTCAAATCCCAAATACTAGAGAGATAAATAGTTAATCCCTAGTCAACCACTTTGAGCCTAGAGGTAAGAGTTTCCTTCAGATTTCTAAACCCTTACGCTTAACTTGGGGCATGGGTAGTTTGTTCAATTATGTGACTACACGTCTAATTTCAAGATAAATACATCCCATATGAGGATCAATCACATGATATTCTTTGCACACTCCAACTTTATGGAGGTTGTTCTTTAATGATCATTGACTTGACAGTCACAACCTTTCAGCAAAGTCGGAAAAAAGGGAAAAAAACCGCTAAGTTGAATATCCAAAAGGGCGACTTAGGAAAAAATTAGGGCAATCCCAATGGACTAAGAGCTTCAAGAACTAGTCCAGGAAAATAATATGGATCAAAAAGAAAAAATCTAGAAAAAGAGATCCTCAAATCCTCAAGTAAGAAAAAAATAAGATTTAGTGGTCACCATGTCAAAAAAGCAAAAGGGTCACTGACATCCATCACAAAAATAAAATAAGGTGACTCCCATTTGAAGCAAATCTTGAGTCTTCATTTTCACTCTTACACCGTCAAACTCTAGATGCATGTGTCAAATTAACTAAACATAGGACTGGAGAACATCACGAAGAATAGGTGGGATATAAACAAATTTTAAGCCTGATATCCTTTATTTCAAATAACTATGAACCAGACCACGTTACAACCCTCAAAATTCCTTATTGAGGTGGAGTTTATTCTGAAAGCATACTACAACAAGGTTGCATAAACTGACTCCTAAAGATTTGTTAATTGTTTTTTTGTTGTATCTTTCATATTAACTGAATCAACACTGCATTTGGACTAATGATCCACTCGTCACACACTATCACATCATCCCAATAACGATTGATTTTTTTAAAACATGCATGAACATCGCATTAAAATTACCATTTGTGAATGAACAATTTTGATTACAAGTTGGTACTTGACATCAAAGAAGTTCCAAAAAGGAGAAATCAAAGAGGAATTGATCATTCATCAAAGTTGATCAGAATCAAGAACACCTCATAACCCTATGGATCAGGGGCATTGTCATATCAACCCAAGCATCAGGTGATTATGGGGAAAATCATTCAAGAATTGGTTGATTAGAAATAATCATCTCAAGACCTTACCAACCAGGGGTAGGCCACCCAAAGGTTTTTTTTATTAAGAGAAAGTCCCTCCAATGCTTAATCAACATGAGTTAAGTCGCTCTAACACTCATTCTAGGGCAAGTTGATTCAAGAGTACATCGAAGACAATCACTCCAAGAGTTAGTTAATAAAGGAAAAATCCTTTCATGACGCAAGATTCTGTGGCAAGCCATCTCGAGGACATCTCATGGCAAGTTACTTTCAACCTTCTTTCAAGGTGAACCTTTCTAATGACTAAACTGGGGCAAGATGAGCCACAAAGGGGAAAATCGTCTCCATGCCTTTAGATTCTCAAGCCAACTTCATGAAAAACATTTAAGCTCAAAATGAGTGTCAGGAATCATGTTATCACCTTACCAAATTGCCTTTCACAAACAAGAAGCCTTGATACAAAAGACCTTATCTACGTTACCTACCTCAGAGACATTTCTAGAAACCTTTATACCATTGCATAAATCACTCTCATGATTAGTCGTGTCACTTCACTCTAGCATAAAGGCATGCATATCATCTCATTTATTGGGCATAACCCCACAACTTGAACCTGACATCATCAAACTAGTCCCATGCCTAACTTGGCACCCTAACCAAGAGCCCAACCTTACTTGGCACAATCCTAACCCTTGGATTACATATCTTCATATCCCCAGCAGCCAGAGCCTACATCAGCATTTTGCGCACATAATCATCATTATGTTGCATCCTCAAAATGTGTAGCATTTCTATTTCGATATGGAGCATTATGCCATAGAAAAATTCAAACATACATACAGAGCATAAGCCACATTTGGTACCTTACAATAAATCCTGAATCAGTCTTCAATCATGACAGTTATATCCCTACAGAGAATGCCAAGTCCAGTACCTAGCAAAATTTTCAACTAATCCCCAAGTCCATAGATCTATCGATATTACCCTTTGTCTATCCTTTGTTTCCCCAATGGATTCATATTTCTTTTTGCAGTTTCTTGAGGTTGTAAATCCGTTGATTCTATTTCTTGTGTTTAGACCCATTGATCTTGTTGCTCTTGTTCAGGGTATAGATCTTTCCATTCCACTCTTTGTTATATTTTCCTGGGTAGTAGATTCGTTGATCTTAATTCTTATTCCCTAACATTTGAGTCAAAAATTTGTTGATATTGTCTCTCTTTGTTTTTAGGTTGTAGATCTATTGATCCTACTTCTTATTCATAGGTCCATTGATATTTCTTGAGTCACAAATCCGTTGATATTGTTTCTCTTATTTTTTGGGTTGTAGATTCGTTGGTCCTACTTCTTATTCATAGGTTCATTTATCTTTCTTCGAGTTGTAGGTCCTTTGATGTTGCTTCTTTTCGTTCTTAGAATGTAGATCTGTTGATCCTACTTCCTTTCCATAGATCTATTAATCTTTCCTTGGGTCACAAATTCGTTGATATTGTTTCTCTTTGTTTTTAGGTTGTAGACCTGTTGATCATACTTCTTATTCATAGATCCGTTGATTTTTCTTTGAGTCACAAATCCATTGGTATTGTTTCTCTTCATTTTTGGGTTGTAGATCCGTTGATCCTACTTCCTTCCCATAGGCCTGTAGATCTTTCTTGATTCACAAATTTGTTGATCTTGTTTCTCTTTTTTTTTGGGTTGTAGATTCGTTGATCCTACTTCTTATTCATAGGTCTGTTGATCTTTCTTCAGTTATAAATTCGTTGATATTATTTCTCTTTGTTTTTGGGTTGTAGGTTCGTTGATCCTACTTCTTATTCAAAGGGTGTCGCTACTGCGAAAATCGGCGCCGGCTGAACAGAAGAGTCGCCACCGCGCGTTATTTATCCCAAAGGAGGGAAAGGAAACGCTCAAGGTAAACCTACCGCAAAACAGGGAAAGGAATGGTCATCGCAACCAAATCCTGGATTCGGGAGTCGGTTACGCAAGGGGAAGGTATTAGCACCCCTCACGTCCGTCGTACTCGACGGGATCCACGCTTGTTTTTGGTCGAAAAGATTGTTATTCTATCTACTCTACAGGTCAGGGGTTAAAAGAAAATAAAATGACTCGACAAAGTATCGCACTTTATGCCTACGTATTCCCGTCTGGAACGAGAAATCAGAGTCAACGTAGTTCGCCTACCTACGGGAAAGGAGGGGAAGGTTGCTCGCTAGGATATCACATCCTATGCCTACGTACTTTCATACAGCATGAAAGATCAGAGCAAACGTAGTTCGGGCCACGTACGACACAAGTCTGTCTTGATTGCTTTTACTCCTTCTAAAAAAGGGTTTTTCTGATTACTGGTCCAAGCGGACAAAAATGACGTTTTGATGAGTTCACATTCTTTTACGGAAAAAGTGTCTTTTATTGTGTTTGAAATATTATTGTGTTTTTCTGTTTGTTTTGAGAAAGAAGAGACAGAACTCTAATCTATGGTTGCAAAGGGAATCAAACTAACCTAATGTTATCATGCATGGGTTAAGACCTAATGTCTATCATGCTCCTCTCTTGCGCAGAGAGAAACAGAGATCCTAAGGGATAAACGGAAACAGAAACAACATCATATATACAATAAAGCAGTAAAATGCATGGATGCAGCAATACAAGCGAGGCAAGGGAGTCCCACTCGACCTCGAACCTAGAAAACAACAGGCAAAAGCGAACGAAATTCGCTTTCAACCTAACAGGTTAAATGGCAAACAATACAGTCAGAGAAATTCAAACAATACAGCAAAAGTTATAAACAGCAAAAAGCAATCTTCATAAACATCTGCCTTCAAGCAAGGTCTCTATCTTCAATCTCTCAGGGCTTTTCTTCAAGTCTCAATCTCCAAGATGAACAGCAGTCAAAAGAATGAATTGGGATGTTAAGCAGTTAGTTGACCACCAAAGGTGGCAAACAGACTGTTAACAACATGTAGAATGTTTCTCTCAAGAGTTCTATCTCTTAGACATTGCTACCAAGCCTTCCAAAGGAAGGGGGTGAGTGTCCTAGAGAGACTCTGCATCATAGAGAGGGATGGAGGCAAACAAGACCTTCCATGTTTGTGAATCAAGTGGCTATTCTAGAGCTCTACCTAACTCCTAGATCCTATAACCTTCAACAGCTGCCAGCAAGGTACACTCTTCATCAACTCTGGAAATTGGTCTTCATTCTCTTAGTCTTCAATGGGCTTCATCAGCACAGTCTTCAGATCAAACCCAAACCCCAAGCAGGCCCAATACCCCACACAGTCAAACAGATAACCCTAGAAAGGGTACACCACACAATCAATCAATTACAAGCAATATACTAGTAGTAATAATAGAATAGGGGAAGTCTAATATTTCCTAAGGGATCTACTACTTACCCATAATACTCCTATAATCCCCTCTTAATTTGTTCTAGAGAAAACCCAAAAGAAACTTGTTTTGTATTCCTAATGTTATGTTCACAACCCTAAATGATTAGCCTAATGTTTTCTAACTAAACTACCTAAAATAAATCCTAAAAAATTGGTATAAAAATCAAAGGGGCACCTAAGGTATGTATCTAGTTATACTAAAAAATTTTGGCCTAAAAAGATCATGAGAACCACCTAAAAGAAATTCTACAAAAACTATATACAAACTAAAAGTATTAAAAAGGCATTAAAAGAAAAAATATGCAAAAAATATTAAAAAAAATAAAATGGAAATTTTATTACATGATATTTTTCTACATAGAAATATGAAAATGGTAAAAAAACAACCAATCAAAAATATGGAATTTTCAATTTATTATGAATTTTCAAACAATTAAGAAAAATAAAGGAAATCAAAATGAAGTAAAATGAGCTAGGGGTGCAGTAAGTAAGAAAATGCATTGGAAAATGGATGATGGGCCCAGACTGGGGGTGCGCGTAGCAAGGCGCGCCTGGGCCCAGTTTAATCAGAAAACTCATAAACAAAAAAAAACCATGCGGTGCAAAAAGCAACAAAACGCAGTTCAATTGGGAATGGGCCTGGAAATGGTGGTGCGAATATGAATGATCATTAAGCCCATAGCTGAGAACTTAAGTGAAACGGTGCGTTTCACGTTTCTGAGTTCCCTCCTATTTCCCAATTAAATGTGAGCCGTCAGATGTGAGTCTTGGTCAATAGTCTATGAATGATCCAACGCATGCCAAGTCGTCTTCTCCAATGGACCTAGGGTTTCTACCATGAACACCATGCACGAAGCTTTCATGAACCAGACTTCCCTCGCCTCTTTCTCCCTCGTCTCTCCACCATTTGGCACGATCCAAGAACCAAAGTTGGCCTATTTCTTGCGTAGAACACAGCTATGGTAGTGGTTTGCCTCAAAACCCTCTCCATCGTCCAAACCGAAAGATGCAATATCAAGACCTCAATATTTACTCAGATTTCAATCATCCTCAACCTTATCAATCTTTGCACAAAAACAATCCTCACACTACGCTGAACAATTCTATCCAATTATCAAAGATTATAACCTCCTAATTACTATGCTCTAGATCCAAACAGTTGGTGTGCTCAAATGTCAACCTCCATGAAAACTTGCCTAAAGCTCTATAATCAATCATCTAACTACCCTAACCATCATTAACCTAACAATTCTCTATCATACTACTTAATTCAAGCCAATTCGAAGAAGATACTAACCTGGTGCAAAATGGAAAACAGATGATGAAATTCTTGGACTCACAGCTAGCAATGCTCTAGGATTGATCAATGGAGGTGGATCTTGATACTGTATGCAGCAACTCGTGCTCAAATGCTTTGGATTCTTGTAACCAACTCTTTTTGCAATTCGAATGATGAACTTGCAGCACACGATTATGACTTCAATACACTCAGATCTTGCTTGGGATGTGATCAATGATGATCATGGAGCATGGTAGGATCAAGAACTTTGAAGAATGATGAAGAATTGAGAGAATTTAGATGAATTTGCAAAAATGCAAGAGAGAATGAAACTATGTGTTTTGGATCAAAATGAAGTGCAACCCTGCATTGAATGAGCTCTAGGGTTTATATAGATGCCCATGGAATCATCTAGAAATTGCTGGAAGTTCCTTGTACACAAATCCCTTGTGATTTGGCATATGTTACTTTAATCATAAGCAAGCCATGATAACTCTCCAATTTTGAACTAAACTTAAAAATCCACTATTGCCAATGGTCTCAAAATATTATTTCCAATCAAAATGACCTATAATTTCATCCCATTTGGACATGTTATGAAAAATTCCCAAAAAATGGCTATTTAATGACTTAAATCATGCCTTAATTAGGTCATTTTTGCAAATATGAGCTACACCCATTTTCAAACCTCCATGACCACTTTTATAGACTCAAAACATCATTTGGAACAACTTTTATGTTTTGAAGTTTTTCATTTGAAGCTTCCTTGTATGAGTTTTAGGCATATGCTTGAAATGACCTGTAATTTCCAAATGACCAAAATACCCTTTGCTTGCCAAAGTCATAAATAGAGTTCCACAAATCAGATGAAGGCATACCATACCTTTCTAGAAAGCTAAGATCATGAGGAACAACTTTAATGTTGTCCAGAAATCCATTTGAAAGCTCCTTGAGGGGTAAACGTTGCTTGGAAGACAAGTAACCTTCACAGACAAAATTTCAGATGCCTCAGATGACCTGTAACTTGCAAGAACCATAACTTGAGTTCTATAAATCTACTTGATGTCTTCCACCACTAAAATTAAAGGCCTTTATATCCTCTACAAGTTTCAGGTTGGCCAAGGATCCATTTGAAGCTTGCATTTTGAATTATCTTGCTTGGAAGTTTGACCCAAACCAGGGGATTTTACACAGAAACCCTAATTTAGAAACCTCTCTTCCTCTTGATTTCTATTGATCTCTTCTTGGCACAACACAACATCCATATCTACATGTCAAATTATGAACCCCACATCTTTCAAATAGACCTTGATGCCTTCCAATCAAGCATTTGACCTAGGGTTGACCCAGATGAAACCCTAGTTGACTGTCTTCCACTGCAGCTCTTGTAATCACATCAATGACTTGACTCACTTTCAAAATGACCCTCTAGGTCTTCCATGATGTCTATATACCCTCCATGGCCTCAATTCATGACTCACAACTTCTTTGATGATCTTCAAATACCCTCCATATAGGTGATAGATCCACTGCTTGGTCCACTAACTTCTCAGATTTCAATTTCTTTCTGATGACTTGGATGTGCTTGAATTTGAATAAGAATCTCTTGATATGCCCATAGGGACAAGGATTGCACTTGGTCCCTTGTTGGATGGCTTGCCCATGCTATGCTATGCAGATGAATTAATTATGTACATGATCTAATATGCAAATGCTAATGCAATTGAAACATAAACCAAGTGAAGTAGGTTGAGCAAATTTTAGGGTGCAACAGCTGCCCCTATTCAAGCGACTTGGACCCGACTGGGTAAAGAGCGAACGACCTTCAAACATTCGGGATACGAGACGGTTGAATACAAAATAAACCCGGAAATTTGCCAACCGCAGAAATAAACTGCACTACTGCTTGAGGAACATTATCTATAAATCTGATTTCAACACCAGCTTGTCAATACTGGAATGAAATTATCAACTTCACTGGGAGAAGTACTTCTGTCAACAAAACAGGACACTGCCACTGATACGGGAAAATAACTCCGTCATCACTACGGGAAATTTTGTCATTATTACGGGAAAATGACTCCGCCACCACTGCGGGTACGTACTCGGCCAAATACCTCCGCCTTTGCTACGGGTAAACACTCTGTCGAATACAGGAAAATATCTCCGCCTCTGCTACGGGAAATCCTCTGTCGAATACAGGAAAATAACTCCGTCACTGCTGCGGGTAATACTCTGTCGAATACAGGAAAATATCTCCGCCTCTGCTACGGGTAATACTCTGTCGAATACAGGACAATATCTCCGCCTCTGCTACGGGTAATACTCTGTTGAATACAGGACAATATCTCCGCCTCTGCTACGGGTAATACTCTGTCGAATACAGGAAAATATCTCTGCCTCTGCTACGGGTAATACTCTGTCGAATACAGGAAAATATCTCCGCCTCTGCTACGGGTAATACTCTGTCGAATACAGGAAAATATCTCCGCCTCTGCTACGGGTAATACTCTGTCGAATACAGGAAGATATCTCCGCCTCTGCTACGGGTAATACTCTGTCGAATACAGGAAAATATCTCCGCCTCTGCTACGGGTAATACTCTGTCGAATACAGGACAATATCTCCGCCTCTGCTACGGGTAATACTCTGTCGAATACAGGACAATATCTCCGCCTCTGCTACGGGTAATACTCTGTTGAATACAGGACAATATCTTCGCCTCTGCTACGGGTAATACTCTGCCGAATACAGGTTTTCTGCCTATCTTTGCAGCAGCTAACTCCATCAATCACATGGGTGACACAATATGAGTCTAGCCTTCCAATTTCCAGTGCTGACATGGCAGCAAATCTGAGAAGGACTCTACTGGGGATTTTCTGAATCCACACTGCCAGACAAATTCGAAAGATCGATTCACGAAATCTTCTGATGCTGTCACAACAACGACTTTGAAGAAATACTCCGCTGGAAGGGTAAGAGAAACTTTAAACAAGCAACTCTGTGGGGAATAATGCCACAATTGACATTATCATTACATGTCTCACGCTGAGATCTTGAATGTCTGGCAATTAATTTGAGCAAGAGCTCTCTCCACCTGCATGGGGAACAATACTTGAAAACAAACGGTTAACCAACCTAGTTTATGTTTCAACATGCATATGTTTGACAATGACGCAATGCTCCATTCGACATGGAAATGCTACGCGTTTTTATTTGGGTAGATGCAATTATGATACTATATGCCAATGCAGATGCAGGCTCGAACTGTCGGGATACAGAAAAACACTTCAGCAAAGTAAATGCTGAAGATAATGCCGACTCCGCTGGGGGTAACCAGGTGTCACAGAATTGTTCCAGCAAAATAAATGCTGGAAGAGTGAAGCCCGCTTCGCTGAGAAATAACTGAATGCGCCAATCATGATTGGACTTCTTGCTGGGGAGTGAACGGGTATCACACGGTATTCCGGCAAAATAAATGCCAGGACACACAACCAACTCTGCCGGAAAGAGTTTTGCTCTTCGAGTTCCACTGGGAGGAAGGAAAACACTTGCTGGAAAGAGAACTCCGCTGAGGACGAAACGATTCTCTTGGGGAAAATCAACTGACTCCGTTGGGGGAGTAAATGACCCTTCTGGGAAGGGTAAACTGTCTAAATACAGCTCATGAGTTGGAAATGTTAATTTTCTGAGGCTAAACCACTCTGCTCGAGATGGGGGAATCCTTCTGGGGGACACCATACTGTCTGAATACAACCTTCGATCTGGGAATCGTCAATTTTGCTGAGAGTGAACGACCTTGCTGGAGAATATCCTTTGGATAAGCTACGACTAGCTGGGGAATTTGATCCTTCCTCAGTAAGGAACATTGTCATCTCAGAAGCGCGACCTGCTTGGGGATCGAGTCTTTCGTTACGAGCTTCTGGCCAGTGCTGCATTCTTTTGATCATCCACTTCATACGGCTATGAACCCTGCAACACCACAAACAAGACAAGACAAGTCTATGCAACCAAATCTATCCAGGTTAGTGTTAGTGACATTATTTTCAGTTAATTCAATGTTTTAGCAATTATTGGCAAGGGCCAGCGACGTTATACACTTGCTAGTTTTATTAAACCTTGGCGTTTGTCATGTACAAAGCAGTAAAGAACCAGCATCAAATACTGAATAACATGTTTTATTGATTGGGCCCCTAAATGGGCGGAGTTTTGTACACGGGATGTAACTCCTGAGAAGAGGAAGCTACGCACAACAATTATACAAATATGCACAAGAATCATAAATACAATGACAAATCAAATTTGTACACATGTCGGCAACGGGATGCAGACGAACATCATGAGCTGATCCTCCTATGACTCGCCTGACTCTAGTGTTTTCCAGGGATTCACACTTCCGAAGAGATTGCATCTGATAATCGACCCCTCAGGTATATTCTCCCGCACCAATGCGCAACGCAGTATCGAATTCGGACCGCAGTCATTTGCTTTTCAAATCCCTAACTTTTGCGTGAACCGCCCTTTACGGGTTTTCAGTTCACCGGGATACCCTTTTTTGTCGAAGCCGCCCAGTGTAGGTTTTCAACTTCGCGGGTGTACATTTTTTTCAATTTTATCCCTAACTTTTGCCCGAACCTTTCATTCTGTTTTTGGTTCGCCAGGATGCCCCATTTTTGCCTGGACTCTCTTTTTTCTGTCCAGCGGGTCAATTTCAAGCAAAGTATTTTTTAACTGCGTCCGAATTCACAGGCGACGTAAAGTCTTCACCGTCCATGGTGGACAACAACAAAGCTCCTCCTGAAAAGACTTTTCTGACAACGTATGGCCCTTCGTAGTTGGGGGTCTACTTCCCCCTGTGATCCACCTGTGGCGGGAGAATCCTTTTCAGCACAAGGTTGCCCGTCTGAAAGCTCCGAGGATGCATCTTCTTATCATATGCTTTCTTCATTCGGCTCTGGTACAACCGACCATATGCTAGAGAAGCTAGCCTCTTCTCATCCATTAAACTCAGCTGGTTCAACCTGTCCTTCACCCATTCTGCCTCGTCCAATTGGACATCTCGCAATACTCTTAGTGAAGGAATCTCAACTTCCAATGGTAACACTGCTTCCATTCCATATACCAATGAGAACGGGGTTGCCCCGGTTGATGTGCGTACCGTCGTACGATAACCGTGTAAAGCAAAAGGTAGCATCTCATGCCAGTCCTTATAGGTTACCACCATCTTTTGAACAATCTTCTTTATATTTTTGTTGGCCGCTTCAACAGCGCCATTCATCTTGGGTCGGTAAGGGGAGGAGTTGTGATGCTCGATCTTAAAATTCTGACACAACTCCTTCATCATTTTGTTATTCAGGTTTGAACCGTTGTCGGTGATTATCCGCTCGGGGATTCCATATCTGCAAATGATATCTCTTTTGATGAATCTGGCTACCACCTGCTTGGTCACATTTGCATAAGATGCCGCTTCCACCCATTTGGTAAAATAATCGATCGCTACTAGAATGAACCGGTGTCCGTTAGAAGTCGTCGGCTCGATCTTTCCAATCATATCGATACCCCCACATCGAGAATGGCCATGGCGATGACATCACATTCAGAGGACTTGGAGGCACATGGATCTTATCTGCATAGATCTGACACTTATGACACCTCTTCGCAAACTTGAAACAATCAGTTTCCATAGTCAGCCAATAATAACCTGCCCGCAGCAGCTTCCTCGTCATAGCATGCCCACCAGCATGCGTACCAAACGTACCCTCATGTATTTCCTCCATGAGCAGCTTCGCCTCTTTCTCGTCTACACAACGTAGTAGCACCAAGTCGTGATTTCTCTTGTATAGAACACCGTCTGGATTCAGATAGAAATTACCCGCCACTCTCCTGAGAGTCTTCTGATCATGACTAGATGCCCCAGCCGGATACTCTTTATTTTTCAAGAAATTAAGGATATCAAAATACCACGGTTTATCATCAAATGCTTCGTCAATGGCAAACACGAAGGCATGTCTGTCAAGCCGAGAGATAACAATTTTGGGAGCCTCATTCCAGAAGTTGACTTTGTACATGGAAGACAAAGTGGCCAGGGCGTCAGCCATCTGATTCTCTGCTCGCGGTACATGATGCAATTCAACCTTGTCAAAGAAAGGCAACAATCTCCTCGCGTAGTTCATGTACGGTATCAAATTGGGCTGACGTGTCTCCCATTCTCCTTTTATTTGATTCACCACCAGAGTTGAGTCTCCGTATACATCCAGATTTTTGATTCGCAAATCAATGGCTTCTTCAAGCCCCATGATACAAGCTTCGTATTCGGCTTCATTATTGGTAACTGGAAAGGTCAATCGAGCAGTAAATGGGATGTGCGACCCGTGTGGAGTAGTGATGATTGCCCCTATTCCGCTACCGTAAGCGTTTACAGCTCCGTCAAAGATCAACTTCCATTTGGAACCCAATTCTGGTCCTTCGTCTGACAACGGCTCTTCACAATCTTTCATCTTTAAGTACATGATATCCTCGTCAGGAAAATCAAACCTCATCGATTAGTAATCCTCAATAGGCTACTCTGCCAAGTACTCAGATAATACACTCCCCTTTATAGCCTTCTGTGAGACATACTGGATGTCGTATTCGGTCAAAACCATCTGCCAACGGGCAATTCTCCCCGATAGTGCCTGCTTTTCGAATACATATTTGATAGGACCCATCTTCGAGATGAGCATGGTTGTATGATTCAGCATGTATTGCCTCAAACGCTTGGCGGCCCAGGCTAGCGCGCAACAAGTTTTTTCAAGCATTGAATATCGAGATTCACATTCAGTAAACTTCTTACTCAAGTAGTATATTGCATGCTCTTTTCTTCCTGTCTCGTCGTGTTGACCGAGAACACAACCCATACTTCCCTCAAGAACTGTCAAATACATAATCAAGGGTCTCCCTGCCACTGGGGATATCAAAATAGGAGGCTCCTGCAAATACTGCTTTATTCTATCAAACGCCTTTTGACAATTTTCATTCCATGTTACAGCTTGATCTTTTTTCAACAGCTTGAATAACGGCTCACACGTAGCTGTCAGGTGAGATATGAACCGAGCGATGTAGTTCAACCTCCCTAAAAACCCGCGCACCTCTTTCTCTGTTCTAGGCGTCGGCATCTCTTGTATTGCTTTGATTTTTGCAGGATCAACCTCTATTCCTCTTTCACTCACGATAAACCCCAGCAGTTTACCCGATCTCACCCCCGAAGGTGCACTTGTTAGGGTTCAGTCTCAGCCTGAACTTCCTAAGCCTTTTGAATAACTTCAGCAGATTCACCAAATGTTCTTCCTCCGTCTGGGATTTGGCAATCATATCATCGACATAAACCTCAATCTCCTTATGCATCATATCATGGAAAAGAGTCGTCATTGCACGCTGATACGTTGCCCCAGCATTCTTCAATCCGAAGGGCATCACTTTGTAACAAAATGTTCCCCAAGGTGTTATGAAAGTAGTCTTCTCCATGTCTTCTGATGCCATCTTAATCTGATTATAGCCCGAGAAGCCATCCATGAAGGAGAATACGGAGAATTGAGCAGTGTTGTCAACCAGCACATCAATGTGAGGAAGCGGAAAATCATCTTTCGGGCTCGCTTTGTTCAAATCACGGTAATCTACGCACATTCTCACTTTACCGTCTTTCTTTGGCACTGGCACTATATTAGTGACCCATGAGGGATATTTTGTAACAGCTAGGAAACCAGCATCCCACTGTTTTTGAACTTCCTCTTTAATTTTCACTGCCATATCTGGCCTAGTTCTGCGAAGCTTCTGCTTGACCGGCGGGCATTCTTCTTTTAGCGGCAGACGATGCACAACCATATCTGTATCGAGCCTAGGCATGTCTTCGTACGACCAAGCGAACACATCACTGTACTCTCTGAGCATTTCAACCAGTATTCGCTTGACGTTGCTCTGCAGCGCGGCTCCTATACGGATGTTCTTTTCAACCCTTTCCGACCCCAGGTTAATAATTTCAATGACCTCCTCATGAGGCAGAATGACTCGTTCTTCTTGCTTTACCAACCAAGACAATTCTTCGGGAACGTCGCCATCTTCAACAATCTCTTCTTTGGCCTGAAATACCGGGTGCTCAAAGTCGAAACGAGTCATAGGCGGTTCAATGATGTCATCTGAAAATGTTATCCTGCAAAAGGAATGGTTAAATGCTTCAAAATGCGTATAAAGCGAATAACCACGTTGTCATTTTATTGTAAAACACAAAAACAGGAAAAACAGAGATCACAATATTTGTACATGAAAAACGCCTTTTATTTAATGATTAAACAACGCAATGTACATAACAGCACGACCCTAAGCAAAATCACGATGCCCCGGGTAAGACACCGGATTGTTCAACAATTAAGAAAACAAAGTATTACTGTTTGAGAGTCACAGGAACAATCTCCTGAATAGACCAATTGCATAATCCTTGTCCTGGCACGCTCGACTGAATCCAGGCGTCCATGTCGCAGTCGCTGTCTCCTTCTTCGGAATCTGAAACAGCATTGATGGCCTCGTGACACACTCCACTAGCTGTGATAGTTATCGGTCCTTTGAAACGGGGTGCCCCTGCAGCAGGCGTTGATGACGACGGTTGATATCCCAGCCCAAATCGGTCAATCTTCACGGGAATATCCAGAACCTTACCCCAGCCCTTTGTCTCGCCAGTCTTCACTAGAGCTTGAGCCTCCTTGTATGACGAGACGGCCACCTCTGATGCTTTACTTGGCCCCGGAACTTTGTCTTTGATGCGCAACCCTTCAAAGGCTTGACAGGGTGTTTCATGAATCTCGCCGTCGACTTCTACATACTTGAATGATGACAGATGGCTAACCAATATATCTTCTTCTCCACAGATTGTGACCACACTGTCCCCTACCATATATTTCAGCTTTTGGTGCAAGGTAGATGTGACTGCCCCAGCATCATGGATCCATGGTCGTCCGAGAAGGCAGCTGTATGCTGGCTGGATGTCCATAATATAAAATTCAGTTGCGAAAACCTCCGGCCCCACCTGTAGAGGTAACGTTATGGATCCAAAGACTGTTCTTCGTGTACCATCAAATGCCCTGACCACCAAGTCACTGGGCGTACATAGGATTCCTCTGACGTCCAGTTTCATCATCGCTTTCTTAAGCAGCACGTTTAAGGAAGATCCGGTATCTACCAGTACATGAGACATGACTGAGCCCCTACACTCAACTGAGACGTGCAACGCCATGTTATGCTCTCTCCCTTTCGGGGTCAAATCAAAGTCTGTAAATCCCAAGCTATGGCCTGCGTTCACATGCGCCAACACCCCCTCCAGCTGATTCACGGAAACATCTTGGGGTACGAAGGACGTATCCAGAACTTTCAACAATGCATTTCTGTGAGCTTCGGAACACAATAGCAACGACAATATGGATATCTTTGACGGCGTCTGTTGAAGGTGCTCAACAATCTTATAATCACTCTTACGAATAAGGCGCATGAACTCTTCCACATCCTTCAATGACGTTTCTTTTTCGTTCCTCTACACCGGGGCATTCTCATTCATCTTTCCTTTTCCCTTCGCCAGTCGTTCAGCCTCTACCTCAGGCGATATGAAGATTCTCCCACTTCTTGTCATCCTTCCGGTACCGACGACGTTGTCTACAACCTCAACTGGCTGCTTACTAACATCAATTTTCACCCCATCACAGTACACTTCCAACCCATAGGTCCAGGGGACTGCCTTAGTGCTCTCATAAGGGATTGGTCCTGCCTTGGTGATAGTGATCGGCGGTCGCCTGGCTGGCGCCGTTATAGTTATTGTTTTTCGGGGAATCGTCACAGTAGCTACATCACTTCGCTCGTCCGCTGATAACTCTGCAGGTTCTTCAACTGCCGTTCGGTCGAATTGCAATGTGCCTCCATCTATTAAGGTCTGAATACCCTTCTTCAATTCAGCAGAACCCTCAACTTGGGTCCAACACTCTAAACAAAACTCATCGCAGCCCGGATACACACCTCCTTGCAATAACCTGCTCTTTATCTCACACAACGGTGTCTTGAGGTCGTCAACATTCATAATCAAGTTCAAACCCTCCCCAGTTAAAATAGCATTTGCCCCATGATTGGGCATGGGCTTTTGTACTATGTTCGGACCTGCCTGTCCAAAATTGATAGCCTTACTATCCAATAGATCCTGCACCACATGTTTGAATGCGTGGCAACTCTCTACATCGTGGCCAGGAGCCCCAGAGTGGAATTCACAGTGCTTGCTTGCGTCAAAGCCGTACGGAGGAGTGCCTGTTACCGGCGCCATAGTTCTTTTTTCTACCAAGTTCAAACCCAGTAACGTCTGTAGCAGTTCTGCATACGTTGAAGGAGGCTTTTCAAACACCCTCCTTGGTCTGCCCCCCTGGATTCTGCGCTGGGCAGGATGTACCCCCTGTTGTGGCTGCTGTTGCTGTTGTTGTATTGGTTGTTGCTGAAATGGAATAGTAACACTTGCCACCTGCTGCGGCTGATTGTACTGGTCTCGACCTCTACCCCGGCCCCCAAACACTGCACTTGCATCACCTTGACGGTGCCCACCGAAAGCCCTTCTGTTACTGCCAGCTGAAGTGGATTCCTCAGCTTGGAATCTTCCCTGTTTAATGTTGCTTTCAATCTTCTCTCCCATCAGGATTAAGTCTGAGAAACTGCCCAAAGAAGTATGAAACAACTTGTCATAAAACATGCCAGTAAATGTTCCTATGAACATATCATTCATTTCTTTGTCCTCCAAAGGAGGATGAACTCGAGCAGCCATGTCGCGCCATCTCTGCGCATACTCTTTGAAGCTCTCACCCTTCTTCTGGGACAATCCCTGCAATTGGACCCGGTTGGGTGCCAAGTCACTGTTGTACTTATAGTGAGCCACAAACGCTTCGGCCAGCTGCTTCCATGTCTTTATCTGTGTTGGCTCCAGCCCCATATACCATTCAAGGGAAGGACCAAACAAGCTATCTTGAAAGAAATGCATCAGCATCCTCTCATCGTTTGAAGACGCCGACATCCTTCTGTAGTATGACCGCACGTGCACTTTTGGACAGGTATCCCCCTTATATTTGTCAAATGTGGGAGCTTTAAATTTTAGCGGTACCCTCAGGCCAGGCACTAGACCCATTGTAGTCATATTTAAGCCAACAACGCTTTGATTCACGACCCCCTTCATCTGCTCCTCGAGCATCTTGATTCTCTGAGAGTCATCCATAGGACCTTCGAAACCTCCACTGGAGAAAGCATCCTCTTGCTAATCCTCTAGCCAATTACCGTTCCCAGTTCCGTATCCATCGTACCCGTTGTTACGGCCAAATCTAGTCTGATTCAATGTAGGGCCTCGCCCCCTGTTACCATACCCCGGAGCGACCCCAACAGGTCCGAAAGACAATATCCCGACACCATTTCCATTTCCGAATCCGCCATAACCTTTATTAGTCATACCGAATCCGTCCTGTCCGAAACCTTGAGCGATGAAGCCGTACTTCCCAGCATGATCAAACCCCTGGTCATTAAAGCCAAATCCATTATTACCGAAGCCATTACCTCCCATATTATCACCCATGTTGACATCTCCGAACCCAACGTTGTTGACGACAGTCTCGTTACCGATTCCGACGTTACCGTTCCCGGCGGCAGCGCCGTTGTTCACATTGACAGCAGGTATGTTTACCACAGGTGGAGCTACCGGTGTGGGAGTACCATCCCCGTGAATAGTGTCAACTCGCACAGAATTATGGTCTTCATTTCCGTGCCCAGCATTTCTCACCAACAAAGGCTGCACCAAAGCTTGCAAGTTCTCCTGGCCTTTCGCAATGGTCTCCATTGTCTGCATGAATAGCGCCAGCTTCTCACGCATGTCCTGCATTTCATTCTGCATCTGATCCATAACTCTTCTACAGTTGGTGCGAGTTGAGTATCGATGCGGGCGCTGACCTTCAATCCTGAAAAGACCTGATATAGTGCAGGAAATGAGATACAGTTCAATAATCACCTGTAATGCAATATGAATGTGAATGCAATGCAATATGTGTCTGTGCATTAAGGCGTATCATTCCCCGATTCTAGTGCGAATGTGTCAGTGTGGTGACAGTGACAGCAATACGAAGATTGGAGCCGAACCATAAAAAACACCTCATATATTGCAGAGAAATCCATTAAGCCGGGAATACAATATCAATGAGTGTACAATAAGAAGGCATGACCTCAACCAACAATTCTGGTGATGGTCAGCACAAATGCAAATAAAGCATACTACTACATGAAATGGTCAAGTACTCCCATAGGCCTGGTACTCCTCTAATAACTTCTTAGTCTCTGGATGACTTGGTCGAGTAAGCAGACCCTCAACAAGTAGATCTCTTCGCTTAAGAACACGTCGCAAATCACCAGCAGATTCCTCCCATGCCCCTTCTCCGAAGCGATCCTCTAGCTTCCGCTTCTGAGACACAACTTCCTTCTTGCCTTCGATGGCCTTGTTCAATGCATTCTGGAGACTATATCTTGCCATCAACTCCTCTTCATACTTCTTAGTGCTAGCCTTCAACTGTTCTTCGAGTTCAGAAATTTGCTGCTTCAATTTGTCTTCCCTCTTTTTGTTGTTGGTTAGCGTAGCATTCCACGTTTTGTTACAAGAGGAGATTTCCCGGTGGGCTGCATCGAGTGCTTTCTTTTTGGACTCCAACATATCATGAGAGCTTCTGAATTCTTTCCCCAGGCGTTCACGCTTCTTTTTCTCTTCAGTCAATTCAGCACCTAGCCGGTTTACTAATTCAATCTGCTGTTGGAAAGAATGCACAGCCTTGTTCTTCTCACTACGCATCTGAGCCAGTTCCTTTTCTAACTCTTCATTGATCCTCATCAGGGCTTCCTTTTCTTTTACAACTCGCTCGTAGACCTCCATAGTAACAGTGGTTGGTTCCTCTACCGGAATATGAACAGGGACTGGTGCAGCTGGAAATGGCATCAGTACTTGTCTTGCTCTCTCTTGGATCCAAACTTGGTATGGTACATAAGCCTGACAATCATTCTTCCCCAACAGTGGTTTCCCTCTTCTGTTGATATGCATCCATGCGTGCTGGAGCTTAGCTAGTAACTTTCCATTCAAATCACCGGTAAAGTACAGAAATTCTTGTACTTCTTCCTCCCTAGGTGGGTTCTTCAACGCGTATCCAAATTGGCGAACGAACAGAGAGGGGTTATAATTGATGCACCCTTTTCTTCCTATCAAAGGAACATTAGGATACCCAGAACAACTGAAGATAAGCTCAGACCCCAGCAAGTCTCGGTCAAACCACTCGATGTCTTCAGAAGATAGTCTCATCAGGCGCTCTGGCCAGTCAGCTGTATTTGCACTATCTACAAAAGGTCCCTTTAGGGGGAGGTGGCTCTTAAACCACATGTACAGCAAAGGCACACAACAAGAGACGTTCTTGCTTCTCCTATTCTCATTTTTGTAGTGCAATGAATGATAGAGATCTCCAATCAAAGTGGGTATTGGGTTGCCGGCAGCAAACAAATGAAATGCATCCATGTCCACGAAGTTCGGGAAATTGGGAAACAGCACTATCCCATAAATGCATAGAGCCAAAACAGCGTTAAAGACTACCCAACATCCATTCTTGGCATATTCCTGAGCCTTACCGATCAGAAACTGGAGGGAGAAACCTGGAACCCCGCGCCAAGAAGTCATCGACAGCTCAGAAGCATTCATGTGCAAGGCCTTAGCTAAGTCCTCCAGCTTGGGCTCAGCGACAGAGTGAACAAAAGGAACCTTATTCTGTACTAGCAGCTCAATAAACTCTACATACTCTTCCATGGTAGGCCCCAAAATAAAGTCAGCGAATGTGAAACATCTCAAAACAGGGTCATAGAATTGCATCAGTGTATACAGCCCATCCAGTTCATCATCAGTTGGTTTGCGAACCAATCTCAACAGCCTTCCGTAACTCTGCCTGAAGCTTCTATGGACATCCTTATCAGCAAGAGAAATCAGACACAGGAGGGGAGTAATATCAAGGATAGGTAACTTGTAGGCAACTGTCATCCTCAAACCAGCCATGATTAATACTCAGAAGTCTGGACACTAGAATCAGGGAATATGCAAATGCACCTGCAGCACAGACACACGTTAATGGGATGTAATGATAATGGTTATGCAAACAATGCAATGCAAATGAAATGCAACAGGGACCAAATGCCATGGCTGAGAAGCCAGAACCACATCAAGAGCAAGGTCTCCCACAGACCCTCCAATATTCTTCAAACCACGGTCTCAGACAACCCTCATACATAAGCTCCACTCAAGCCTCAGACCCAATAATCACTCCAACTTGGTCTCTGACAGACCCCAATAACTTGTCCATAAGTATCATGAATCTCAAATCAAGAATAAACCGGTATCTGAAGGTCTAGTTACCTGCATAACCCAAACCCCCTCACAGGTAGGTGTCCTAGCAACTGACAATGGTATGGCATCCTATGCGGTCGTCGGCGTCACAGACTTTCAGGGTTGATGATACGATTCCCAGAAGGAGTGGCATCATCAAATCCTGAGGAGGCCTCACTTAGCCAACTTCCAAATGATCGGTTCCCAGAGTCGACAATCCAACTAACCAGCAACCCGAGCCACCCAAAGGGTAGGACAGGAGGCCAACCAGAAGAACCTCGTTTGAGTGTGGATTTCGCAGGACACTAGGACATGCAACGCATGTGCGCGCCCACTACTTTCCACTCTAATTCTAGGTGCACTCAAGCCCAGGTCCGACTTATGTCTCAATCATAGAACACCCGTCACACCCCAATACATCAATAATAACAATAATATAGTGCTGAAAGTAAATGACAGAAATATAAATCCATACAAAATCCTCGACGGGAAAACAAGCGCTAGGATTGACTCGCTTAAGGGACGTTGGATCCCAAATGCATAAGGAACTATCGTAGTCCTTAGCAGCCAGGGGACGCAGAATCCCCAACAGAGTCGCCAGCTGTCGCTACTGCGAAAATCGGCGCCGGCTGAACAGAAGAGTCGCCACCGCGCGTTATTTATCCCAAAGGAGGGAAAGGAAACGCTCGAGGTAAACCTACCGCAAAACAGGGAAAGGAATGGTCATCGCAACCAAATCCTGGATTCGGGAGTCGGTTACGCAAGGGGAAGGTATTAGCACCCCTCACGTCCGTCGTACTCGACGAGATCCACGCTTGTTTACGGTCGAAAAGATTGGTATTCTATCTACTCTACAGGTCAGGGGTTAAAAGAAAATAAAATGACTCGGCAAAGTATCGCACTTTATGCCTACGTATTCCCGTCTGGAACGAGAAATCAGAGTCAACGTAGTTCGCCTACCTACGGGAAAGGAGGGGAAGGTTGCTCGCCAGGATATCGCATCCTATGCCTACGTACTTTCATACAGCATGAAAGATCAGAGCAAACGTAGTTCGGGCCACGTACGACACAAGTCTGTCTTGATTGCTTTTACTCCTTCTAAAAAAGGGTTTTTCTGATTACTGGTCCAAGCGGACTAAAATGGCGTTTTGATGAGTTCACATTCTTTTACGGAAGAAGTGTCTTTTATTGTGTTTGAAATATTATTGTGTTTTTCTGTTTGTTTTGAGAAAGAAGAGACAGAACTCTAATCTATGGTTGCAAAGGGAATCAAACTAACCTAATGTTATCATGCATGGGTTAAGACCTAATGTCTATCATGCTCCTCTCTTGCGCAGAGAGAAACAGAGATCCTAAGGGATAAACCGAAACAGAAACAGCATCATATATACAATAAAGCAGTAAAATGCATGGATGCAGCAATACAAGCGAGGCAAGGGAGTCCCACTCGACCTCGAACCTAGAAAACAACAGGAAAAAGTGAACGAAATTCGCTTTCAACCTAACAGGTTAAATGGCAAACAATACAGTCAGAGAAATTCAAACAATACATCAAAAGTTATAAACAGCAAAAATAAACAGCAAAAAGCAATCTTCATCAACATCTGCCTTCAAGCAAGGTCTCTATCTTCAATCTCTCAGGGCTTTTCTTCAAGTCTCAATCTCCAAGATGAACAGCAGTCAAAAGAATGAATTGGGATGTTAAGCAGTTAGTTGACCACCAAAGGTGGCAAACAGACTGTTAACAACATGTAGAATGTTTCTCTCAAGAGTTCTATCTCTTAGACACTGCTACCAAGCCTTCCAAAGGAAGGGGGTGAGTGTCCTAGAGAGACTCTGCATCATAGAGAGGGATGGAGGCAAACAAGACCTTCCATGTTTGTGAATCAAGTGGCTATTCTAGAGCTCTACCTAACTCCTAGATCCTATAACCTTCAACAGCTGCCAGCAAGGTACACTCTTCATCAACTCTGGAAATTGGTCTTCATTCTCTTAGTCTTCAATGGGCTTCATCAGCACAGTCTTCAGATCAAACCCAAACCCCAAGCAGGCCCAATACCCCACACAGTCAAACAGATAACCCTAGAAAGGGTACACCACACAATCAATCAATTACAAGCAATATACTAGTAGTAATAATAGAATAGGGGAAGTCTAATATTTCCTAAGGGATCTACTACTTACCCATAATACCCCTATAATCCCCTCTTAATTTGTTCTAGAGAAAACCCAAAAGAAACTTGTTTTGTATTCCTAATGTTATGTTCACAACCCTAAATGATTAGCCTAATGTTTTCTAACTAAACTACCTAAAATAAATCCTAAAAAATTGGTATAAAAATAAAAGGGGCACCTAAGGTATGTATCTAGTTATACTAAAAAAATTTGGCCTAAAAAGATCATGAGAACCACCTAAAAGAAATTCTACAAAAACTATATACAAACTAAAAGTATTAAAAAGGCATTAAAAGAAAAAATATGCAAAAAATATTAAAAGAAAATAAAATGGAAATTTTATTACATGATATTTTTCTACACAGAAATATGAAAATGGTAAAAAAACAACCAATCAAAAATATGGAATTTTCAAACAATTAAGAAAAATAAAGGAAATCTAAATGAAGTAAAATGAGCTAGGGGTGCAGTAAGTAAGAAAATGCATTGGAAAATGGATGATGGGCCCAGACTGGGGGTGCGCGTAGCAAGGCGCGCCTGGGCCCAGTTTAATCAGAAAACTCATAAACAAAAAAAAAACCATGCGGTGCAAAAAGCAACAAAACGCAGTTCAATTGGGAATGGGCCTGGAAATGGTGGTGCGAATATGAATGATCATTAAGCCCATAGCTGAGAACTTAAGTGAAACGGTGCGTTTCACGTTTCTGAGTTCCCTCCTATTTCCCAATTAAATGTGAGCCGTCAGATGTGAGTCTTGGTCAATAGTCTATGAATGATCCAACGCATGCCAAGTCGTCTTCTCCAATGGACCTAGGGTTTCTACCATGAACACCATGCACGAAGCTTTCATGAACCAGACTTCCCTCGCCTCTTTCTCCCTCGTCTCTCCACCATTTGGCACGATCCAAGAACCAAAGTTGGCCTATTTCTTGCGTAGAACACAGCTATGGTAGTGGTTTGCCTCAAAACCCTCTCCATCGTCCAAACCGAAAGATGCAATATCAAGACCTCAATATTTACTCAGATTTCAATCATCCTCAACCTTATCAATCTTTGCACAAAAACAATCCTCACACTACGCTGAACAATTCTATCCAATTATCAAAGATTATAACCTCCTAATTACTATGCTCTAGATCCAAACAGTTGGTGTGCTCAAATGTCAACCTCCATGAAAACTTGCCTAAAGCTCTATAATCAATCATCTAACTACCCTAACCATCATTAACCTAACAATTCTCTATCATACTACTTAATTCAAGCCAATTCGAAGAAGATACTAACCTGGTGCAAAATGGAAAACAGATGATGAAATTCTTGGACTCACAGCTAGCAATGCTCTAGGATTGATCAATGGAGGTGAATCTTGATACTGTATGCAGCAACTCGTGCTCAAATGCTTTGGATTCTTGTAACCAACTCTTTTTGCAATTCGAATGATGAACTTGCAGCACACGATTATGACTTCAATACACTCAGATCTTGCTTGGGATGTGATCAATGATGATCATGGAGCATGGTAGGATCAAGAACTTTGAAGAATGATGAAGAATTGAGAGAATTTGGATGAATTTGCAAAAATGCAAGAGAGAATGAAACTATGTGTTTTGGATCAAAATGAAGTGCAACCCTGCATTGAATGAGCTCTAGGGTTTATATAGATGCCCATGGAATCATCTAGAAATTGCTGGAAGTTCCTTGTACACAAATCCCTTGTGATTTGGCATATGTTACTTTAATCATAAGCAAGCCATGATAACTCTCCAATTTTGAACTAAACTTAAAAATCCACTATTGCCAATGGTCTCAAAACATTATTTCCAATCAAAATGACCTATAATTTCATCCCATTTGGACATGTTATGAAAAATTCCCAAAAAATGGCTATTTAATGACTTAAATCATGCCTTAATTAGGTCATTTTTGCAAATATGAGCTACACCCATTTTCAAACCTCCATGACCACTTTTCTAGACTCAAAACATCATTTGGAACAACTTTGATGTTGTGAAGTTTTTCATTTGAAGCTTCCTTGTATGAGTTTTAGGCATATGCTTGAAATGACCTGTAATTTCCAAATGACCAAAATACCCTTTGCTTGCCAAAGTCATAAATTGAGTTCCACAAATCATATGAAGGCATACCATACCTTTCTAGAAAGCTAAGATCATGAGGAACAACTTTCATGTTGGCCAGAAATCCATTTGAAAGCTCCTTGAGGGGTAAAAGTTGCTTGGAAGACAAGTAACCTTCACAGACAAAATTTCAGATGCCTCAGATGACCTGTAACTTGCAAGAACCATAACTTGAGTTCTATAAATCTCCTTGATGTCTTCCACCACTCAAATTAAAGGCCTTGAGATCCTCTACAAGTTTCAGGTTGGCCAAGGATCCATTTGAAGCTTGCATTTTGAATTATCTTGCTTGGAAGTTTGACCTAAACTAGGGGATTTTACACAGAAACCCTAATTTAGAAACCTCTCTTCCTCTTGATTTCTATTGATCTCTTCTTGGCACAACACCACATCCATATCTACATGTCAAATGATGAACCCCACATCTTTCAATTAGACCTTGATGCCTTCCAATCAAGCATTTGACCTAGGGTTGACCTAGGGTTGACCCAGATGAAACCCTAGTTGACTGTCTTCCACTGCAGCTCTTGTAATCACATCAATGACTTGCCTCACTTTCAAAATGACCCTCTAGGTCTTCCATGATGTCTATATACCCTCCATGGCCTCAATTCATGACTCACAACTTCTTTGATGATCTTCAAATACCCTCCATATAGGTGATAGATCCACTGCTTGGTCCACTAACTTCTCAGATTTCAATTTCTTTATGATGACTTGGATGTGCTTGAATTTGAATAGGAATCTCTTGATATGCCCATAGGGACAAGGATTGCACTTGGTCCCTTGTTGGATGGCTTGCCCATGCTATGCTATGCAGATGAATTAATTATGTACATGATCTAATATGCAAATGCTAATGCAATTGAAACATAAACCAAGTGAAGTAGGTTGAGCAAATTTTAGGGTGCAACAAAGGGTCGTTAATCTTTCTTGTGTGATAAATCTGTTGATATTGTTTCTCTTAGTTTTTTTGTTGTATATCAGTCGATTCTACTTCTTATTCATAGGTTCGTTGATCTTTCTTGAGTCACAAATTCGTTGATATTGTTTCTCTTTGTTTTTCATTTGTAGATTCCTTGATCCTACTTATTATTCACAGGTCCATTGATATTTCTTGAGTCACAAATTCGTTGATATTATTTCTCTTCGTTTTTAGGTTGAAGATCCGTTGATCCTACTTCTTATCCATAGGTCCATTGGTCTTTCTTGAGTCACAAATCTGTTGATATTGTTTCTCTTTGTTTTTGGGTCGTAAATCTGTTGATCCTATTTCTTATTCATAGGTCCGTTGATCTTTCTTGAGTCACAAATCTGGTAAAATTATTTCTCTTTGTTTTTGGGTTGTAGATCCGTTGATCCTACTTCTTATTCATAGGTCCGTTGATCTTTCTTGAGTCACAAACCCGTTGATATTGTTTCTCTTTGTTTTTGGGTTGTAGATTCGTTGATCCTACTTCTTATTCATAGGTCCTTTGATCTTTCTTGGGTCACAAATTCGTTGATATTTTTTTCTTCAGTTTTTGGTTGTAGATTTGTTGATCCTACTTTTTATTCATAGGTCTGTTGATCTTTCTTGAGTCATAGATCCTTTGATGTTGTTTCTCTTTGTTTTTGGGTTGTAGATTCGTTGAACCTACTTCTTATTCATAGGTCCATTGATCTTTCTTCGAGTCACAGGTCTGTTGATGTTGCTTCTTTTCATTCATAGGTTATAGATATGTTAATCCTACTTCCTTTCCATAGATCCATTGATTTTTCCTTGGGCCACAAATCTGTTGATATTGTTTCTCTTTGTTTTTGGGTTGTAGATCTGTGATCCTACTTATTGTTCATAGATCTATTGATCGTTCCTTTGAGTCACAAATCTGTTGATATTGTTTCTCTTTGTTTTTGGGTTGTAGACCTGTTGACCTAACTTCGTGTCTATAGATTTGTCGATCTTACCTCTATTTATCCTCCTTTGGGCCACAAGATCCGATGATCGCGTTCCTATCTTCCATAGCATTAATACCATTACCCCATTACCCCATTATCGGAAACCAGATAGTCTTTCATACATCTAGATCAAGCATATTATAGCATATCATCATAACTATTTTACATATCTAGCATACCATTCATTTTCATCTCAAGCATATCATTGTGTTTATCCTTTTTCTAATCGGTCAAAATTCTAGAGGTTCTAGTATTTAATCCAATTCTACCTCGATTGTCTTAAAGTTGTTGCTATTCATACCTCCCGGTTCAAGAAGATTAAATAGGGAGAGCTGTCATACCCCATATTATGACCATGCTTTTTAAAGTTGCACTTTGCATCATCTGTATAATATAGCTTGCATTTCATCGGGCTCTTAAGACATGGGATCAAAGGTTTTTCTATTAACTTGGATTTCTATTATTCAGAGGTTATTCCATTTGGTTATTGTGCTCAAGTTTTAAGTGAGGTGTTAGATTTTCAATCATCATGAGCATCTTCTATCAAAGGTTTATCAAAGCACAATATCACCTTCTCTGAGGCATCAAATGTTTAAAGTTTCATCAGTGACCTAATATGAGTCAAAACATCAAAAGTTTGTTTCAATCATAAGTTATCAGTATCGGTGGACTATATCTTTGGAAATGTGTGTCCAAGGACAAGTGGTTTTGTGTAGATATTCATCGGGTTATGAAGTAGTGACTTATAAGAAGCTTGGTCCAAAATCAGGTTCATCAATTCCATATTATTGTTCAAAGAAGATTCAGTGTGAATACTTTGGTCCATCAAGATTTAAGGATTTGGATATGAAAAGTCAAGGCTACATGGATCTGTTGATGGAGAGTATCAACGGAGAGGCAGTTCACATTTTTAAACCATTTTTTTCCCCATTTCATTCCCATAACAATTTTTAATCATTTTGTCAATTACCCATATCCATTCCAGTAACCGTTTTCAATATCCATTCATAATCCATTTACAAACTTATTTTATCCATTTCTTACCCAAACCATTAAACCAATTTTTTAGATGCAATCACTTTTCTCCATTTTTATTTTAACCTTTTATTCATTTCAATTCCTAAAACCAAATCAACATCCACTTCTCCAAAGTCCAAACTAGTCCAATTCCATAAAAGTTCATTTCATCCAACTAACCATTTTTGTTATCTATATTTTATACCCATTTTAATTTTCCATTCCTTCAAATATCCATTTTTAATTTAGAATATCCATTTAAACCAAATTTCAAAATCCATTTTTAATCCATCCAATTTTCAATGACAACCCAATTTCCAAATACCATTTTCATATCCATAAAAGTCCACTTCTTTTTAATTCTCCATTCATATCCATTTTCAAATTCCATTTTCAAATCCCTTTTTTACAAATCTATTTCATGCCTAAATTTCCATTCAAATATCCATGTCATATTTTTAAAATCCTTTACATTTCATAAGCCCATTTTATAAAACTACAAAAAAGGAAGTTCACTACAATTGCTTTACAATAACAAATAAAAAAAGAAGTACACTCGAAGTCACCGCTACAAAACCTCTGCGCATCACACTCCAAACCATACCCCCACGTCCACACTCCACCTATGCCAAAACAACATTCAAAGTCCTGCGCAAAACTCTGCAAACATGTTGCTACACAACATGACTACACTTACAACAAAACAAAACCATGTTCAACATTTCACTGCTCCAAAATCGTACAAGCATGCATAAACTAACATAGAAACAACAACAAAATAAACACAATTCTTCAGTATGATGCAAGAAACAACGACACACAACTTCAACATACACATCCAAACAAAACCTACACTCCAAGTCAAAACAGTAGCTTGTTGTGCAAGCAACATTAAAACACAAAAGCTAAAACAATAGGGAATTCTACAAGAATAATTTGTTTTAAAAAGAACAGATCAAATTAAAAAAAGATGAGAGGGGGAAGAATTATGAAAAATTCTGCAAAAAAAAAAAACCTTCAAAAAAATATACAAACCTTCACTTTCAGCTTTTTCTCAATCCTGCACGTCATCACACCATTCCGCCGGTGGCCACCAACAAACCACCGGCACACTTCATCTTCTTCATCACCTTACCACAACCAAAAAATATGTGAACACCACAAATCACCTTCTTCATTCCTTCTTCAACTTCCTGCTACTACTCATCGCTTACATGTTATAACATCACACAAACTTAACAACCATAAATCACCTTCTTCATTCCTTCTTCAACTTCCTGCTACTACTCATCGCTCAGATGTTATAACATCACACAAACTTAACAACCACAAACCTTCACTTCACCGCCCTCTTTTTTAACTCACCCACAAAACCACGATTCACCTTCTCCTTCGACACATCAACATAACCTATATGTCCAATCACCATAAAACCGCCAATGCAAGAGAAAGGCTGGGATCAAAAGAGAAGTCATCACACCGCGAGATATTGAGAAGGTGATGAAGCAGAGCGAAATCATTCGCTGTGAGAGAGAAAAAAGGAGCAATCTGGAAGGGAAGCGACGAGAGAGAGAGAGAGAGAGAGAGAGAGAGAGAGAGAGAGAGAGAGAGAGAGAGAGAGAGAGAGAGAGAGAGAATGCGAGAGAGTGGAGAAGAAAAGAGAGCAAGGGCGGCGATGAAGAGATTCGTTGCAGATCCATTTCATTTTGAAGCAGGGAGAGTTTTGTACTCTTTGTTCCTTTTGTTTGATTTGGTCATAGAGGAATAACAATTTGGTTTTGTTCTATGTCTATCGTGTACTTCATTTCAGCATTATTATTATTATTATTATTATTATTATTATTATTATTATTATTATTATTATTATTATTATTATTATTATTATTATTATTATTATTATTATTATTATTATTATTATTATTATTATTATTATTATTATTATTATTATTATTATTATTATTATTATTATTATTATTATTATTATTATTATTATTATTATTATTATTATTATTATTATTATTATTATTATTATTATTATTATTATTATTATTATTATTATTATTATTATTATTATTATTATTATTATTATTATTATTATTATTATTATTATTATTATTATTATTATTATTATTATTATTATTATTATTATTATTATTATTATTATTATTATTATTATTATTATTATTATTATTATTATTATTATTATTATTATTATTATTATTATTATTATTATTATTATTATTATTATTATTATTATTATTATTATTATTATTATTATTATTATTATTATTATTATTATTATTATTATTATTATTATTATTATTATTATTATTATTATTATTATTATTATTATTATTATTATTATTATTATTATTATTATTATTATTATTATTATTATTATTATTATTATTATTATTATTATTATTATTATTATTATTATTATTATTATTATTATTATTATTATTATTATTATTATTATTATTATTATTATTATTATTATTATTATTATTATTATTATTATTATTATTATTATTATTATTATTATTATTATTATTATTATTATTATTATTATTATTATTATTATTATTATTATTATTATTATTATTATTATTATTATTATTATTATTATTATTATTATTATTATTATTATTATTATTATTATTATTATTATTATTATTATTATTATTATTATTATTATTATTATTATTATTATTATTATTATTATTATTATTATTATTATTATTATTATTATTATTATTATTATTATTATTATTATTATTATTATTATTATTATTATTATTATTATTATTATTATTATTATTATTATTATTATTATTATTATTATTATTATTATTATTATTATTATTATTATTATTATTATTATTATTATTATTATTATTATTATTATTATTATTATTATTATTATTATTATTATTATTATTATTATTATTATTATTATTATTATTATTATTATTATTATTATTATTATTATTATTATTATTATTATTATTATTATTATTATTATTATTATTATTATTATTATTATTATTATTATTATTATTATTATTATTATTATTATTATTATTATTATTATTATTATTATTATTATTTAAATGGTTTTAATTGGTTTGGGCTATTGGATTTCTAAGCCCATTATCATTTCACTAACATACACTATAGAAACTCACATACACCCTCTTTTCATTCTTTTAACTTTTTCTCCTTTTTATTTTTAATTAACGTATTTTAAATATTTGTAATTTGTTTAAGAATGTAATTATTTAAGATTTAACATTTTTCGTTAGAATTGCCACTTATTATTCAGATTATTTAATTTAGATGTTTTCAATTAAATAAAAAAAATCTCAAAAGCATTTTCTTAATTGGTTTTTGTATATTATCTTTTCAATTTTGACTTTTGTATTAAATGTGATTTTTTTAGGATTTATTATTGATCATATCGATTTTAATTTTCATTAATTTTCTTGGCTCCTAACTTTTGTGACCAGTAACTTAGTTTCCTTTTTTCTAAATCTCGTGATATTTTATTTCTTTTCTGACTATTCTCCTGTTCATATTTCGTGCTCATCATTCATGCTTTATGTGATTGTTTTCTTCACTGTTTTAGGTTTGTTTTCTCTTGATTAACTCATAATAACGTTTGAGTTATACCTTGCTTATTTGATCGCTTGTGAATCTGTATATTCCCCTAGGATCTCCTAGTTCAACTTAATTTTCGATTAAGTTCGAAGTAGGATAGACATTAGGTTCTCAATCCAAGCATGACAATGTTAGGATAGATTTTCCCTTATTACCTCAATCATAGGACCATCTTCGCAAGATAACATTTAAGATTCAGTTTCCCATAGATTTCCTTCCAATCACTTCAATTCCTTTTCCTCATCCACAAACTCAAACTCAAACCTCAATCCACATCGAGTATTTTTTAAATCAAACTAAAACACTTAATAACTATGAAACACTTTTTCAATAAAAGATGAAAAAAGAGCTAGACTGGAGTCTTCGAGTTCTCTCTTCAATTGTTTAGTTGTGAGGATTCTTCTTCACACTCGAATAATAGTCTTCTCTAAAATAATTATAATACGCTTCACATCAAACTATTTTTATAAAAACCAAATCAAATCCATTTTCTCAATCACTTAGATGAAAAAGAAAGAGAGTCGAGTCTTCGATTCACTCTCCCGGTTACTTGGGCCCGAGGAGCCTTTCTTAAGCATTCAAGTGATCGTCATCCGTTTAAAATACTTTAACGATATCAAAACCATTTCATAATTAAGGTTGAAAAAAAAAGACAAAGTCGAGTCTTTGATTCACTCTCCCGATTACTTGGGCCAGAGGAGCCTTTCTTAAGCATTCAAGTAATCGTCATTTAAATAAAATATCAACACATTAAATCAACTTCACGCCTTCGTGCGATCAAACTCATTCTTAAAAGGACATCTTACTTTCATTCTACCGCAATACAGGTAACACATAAGACTCCATGAGCAAGCGAAATACATCTAATTGCTAGAACACAAACGTTAGCATCGCCCATAAAAACACCAACAACTAGTAATCCAAACTACAAACGCTCTGATTCTTCACCCCTTTCAAGTGAAGATACGTAGGCACAAGGGCCCCAATCCTTGGTGAGCACCCTAATAAAAAACCACTCATTTCCCTTTAACAATCTAAATCTTTTTCCCATAACTTTAGCATTAGTCATCTTAGAAGAAAATAAACAAGCTTAGCTAACTTTCTTCACAAATTGAATTAAGAGGTTCTCGTTGAGTGCAACGAACATGATGGGGTGTTGATACCTTCCCCTCACGTAACCGACTCCTGAATCCAGAAATGTGGTTGCGATGACCATGTTCTGTCCTTAATAAAATTTGGTGGCGGCTTTTTTCCACATCCATCGCGAAGGTCGTATCATTTTTTGAGGTGTGACACTTGTGAGTAAATCTTTCCATTTAGATATGTTTTGGATGATGTCAAAACTAGGAAAAACTTTAGTGTTTTTGCACATTGGATGTTATCAACCGATTCTAAGTATGCATTATGCAGTTTAGCATTAGGATGCATGTCAACATGTTATAGAAATTATTTATAAAGGACTCATGCATCAAGAAAGGAATTATATGCATCAAAATTGAATTTTCATGTGAAAAACACAATGTAGGTCGACACATACGACTTTAGGTTGACCTATAAAAATTTTCTCTACAACATAGGTCAACACGTAAAATACTTAGGTCGACACCCATGCCTCAATATTGAAGCTTGTAGTCATTGTCTATGTGTTGCCTCTAATAGGTCAACTTAAGAGCTTTATAGGTCGACACATTGCTTTCATAGAGTAAAACCAACATGAAACAAGGATTTCAAAGCATACTCATCATCTTCAATTTTTCTTCTATGAATACACAGAATCAAACTACACATAATCATTTTTTGATTGGGTGACCATCTAGGTTAGAGTTGATAACGTCCAATTAGGTTGTTATACTGAGAATATTGGATTAAGTTCTTTGATGGTTCCAAATCTAAAAACCAAGGTGGGGTTTTCCTTTGAGATCATTGAGGATTTGAAGGTTTTGGACAAGATTACGCAATTCGAACCCGATTGAGTGAAAGCCTTAGGACAACGGTTGCCTTACAAGGGAGTAGTGTGAGATGGTGGGTCGTGTAAATAAATCTTAGGGTTCAACAAGTGTGAACTTGGGATTAATTCAACTGGGTGAATGCCTTGGGACAAGGGGTGTCTTGCAAGGAAATAACAAGAACAGGTGAATTGAAGCGACATTGTTGGTTACTTGATCAATCTTTGATCAAGGGTTTTGGAGGTGTTAGAATCAACAACAAACCTAGGATTTGTAGGGTTAGAGTTCTTCATCTTTTGTATATACATTTTTTGCAAAGTAATGTTAATTGCAATTATCTCAATTCAAATTCAAATTGAGGGAAAACGTACTCATAACGAGTCCGATTGGAAAACTGCCTAAACAAACCCCCCCTCTCTCTCTCTCTCTCTCAAGTTTTTGTTAGCAAATTGTTGATTTCATTGTTGTTTGATTAATTTTATTGGAAATTAATTTTTTATTACATTTGAAATAGGGTTTGTTGATATAATCACAATCTGTTTGATTGTGATTGGTTTTTAAATCAACAAAAAAATAAAATTTCTAAACGATATTGATTGCACACAAAGTGTTCGATAAATTGCGTTATTATGTTTTTGTGTGTTTTGATTATCGAGAATAAACTCTACGTGTAGGTTTGTGATTGATTATCGTTGAAAAAAATTGTGTTCATTATCATACGTTTATGAACCTTTACTCATATATGAGCTTTTTGGTGGAGGTTCGGTTAGACGATTCGATTCGGATTATTTTCGTTGTGCCACAAAACTTTTGAAAATCATTTTTGCCAAAAGTTTGATTTTTAATTTGTGATTTATTCACCTTCTCCTCTCTAGATTGAAGCATATCGTCTAACACAATTGTTTCCACATTCACCTTGAATATTCTGTTGCTTCCCTGCTCAGATTGGATAATCAGCTTCTGATCAGAATCATACAACTTCAAGAGATTGTTCTTCATAGTAACTGAGAAACCTTTCTCAATGAGCTGACCTAAACTCATTAGATTGCAATTCATGCGAGGAACATACCAAACATCCTTGATCATGACAATTTTACCATTTTTCATCTTGACTTTTGACATTTACCATACCTTCAGCGTCAAGGTATTTATCATCAGGAAATTTAATCTTTGTCCTCTTTCTAGAGTCAAAATCAACCAGCCATTGTTTGTTTCCAATTAGATGATTTAAGTAGCCAGTGTCCATATGCCACTAGTCTACCAAATACACAATATCAGACTCAGAAGCCATCAATAGCACATGTTCATCATCAGAATCTCCTCTGACTATGTTTTCTTCTTCTAATTTGCTTTCCTTGTTTGACCAATAATGGGTAGCAAAGTGGCCAAACTTCTTACAACAGTAGCATTGAACCTTCCTCTTGTCATACTTCTCCTTCCCATTCTGAGTACTCTTTTGCCTTTCAGCAGTTGAAGTTTCTGACTTTTGAGCACCATTAGATTTCTTCCTGGCTTCTTACCAAGACTGCTTATGATGCTTCTTACCAGAAGCTACTTTCAGAGCCTGTTGTTCTACCTCCATTTCATAGTTTCTCTCATTTAGACACAACCATTTTTCTCTAAACTGCTTTATAGCTCTTTAATTCTCATGATGCTAAGATCCTTATAATGTTGAATTGCTACAACAATGTAATCAAACTGAAGAGTAAAAGATCTAAGTACCTTCTCAATGATTTTTTCTTCAGAGAGAGTTTCTCCAAAAAACTTCGTCTCATTTGTGATCAAAATCACTTTAGAGATATAGTCAGGTACCTTCTCATTGTTCTTTATGCTGAGATTCTCATACTGCTTACATAGAGGCTGAAGCTTCACCTTCTTCACTAATGCATCATCATCGTAGCACCGTACCAGTCTGTTACACGTAGCCTTTGATGTCATCGAATCAACAATCTTCTCAAATACATTTGCATCCACACACTGATGGATGTAGAACAATGCCTTCTGATCCTTCTTCCTCAAATCACACTTAGCATTCATCTGTGCATTCATTGCATTTTCTGGAAATGCAAGTGAAACGTAACAGTTGTTAACGAGATCAAGAACATCTTAAGCACCAAACAACACACATGTCTGAATCATCCATCGATTCTAGTTCTTATCATCAAACACTGGAAACTTATTACTCAGATTACTATTTCCGTTCATCTTCTATCTTCTTCTCTGATGCATCATCCCCGTAGCACCGTACCAGTGTGTCCCACACATCTTTCATTGTCATCGAATCAACAATCTTCTCAAACATGATCGCGTGCCAGTGCCTTCTGCAAGTATACAGATTACGTCAAATTAATATAAAATATTATCGTTCCCACAAAGATCAATGTCAAGCTATCTATAACTATTGTTACAGTGTTCTATTTAGGCTAATCAAACAGGGTTGCAAAGTGCACATAAAATGATAGAGATATAACAAATTTAGAGAAATAATGCTGAAATGCAATTCACATCGAGCAGACAATACTCCTATCGTATCTAAATAGAATTACTAATGGGACAATATTTTCTTCCTTGAAAAAGAGTTAATTAAAAAGGAACTATCACATTAGTGTAATCGAAACCAGATTTGACCTCTAACTTATACCAGGCGCTCACGCTGCACCGGTCTCATCTTGTGTTAAAGCGAAAAATCCTTTTTTTTTTATGTAACTACCTCTAAGACTCAGTTAAAAAGTGATTTTGATTGGAAACCTTTAACACCAAAAGGTTTTCGACATATGCTCGGCCAACCGGATCTAAAACCGATGAACGCGTTCGAAAATAGTTTTAAAATCACTTTCTAATAATATTAAACTTCCCTAATTGATTAACAAAGTGCTTCTGCTATTTTTATTAATAAAAAACTAACCAATTTTTATCTTAGGTGTCAGACGACTTTCAATCTTACGCGACGTTATCACGGATCTACTATCGTAATATCCAATCAAATAAACCACAAAAAATTGTATTAAAACCAAAACAGCCCCTAAAGCATTCCTATAGATACGACATGCGGAGTATCATCGAAGCAACGACCTTCACTTTCCAACACTAAAGATTTAGCTGGACACATCTACGGTAAACAATATAGGATATAATTGATTATTGGAATAAGTAATTTAGGAAAAATGTGTGTTACGTGTGCAATTGGTTTTGAAAAGGTAATGACAAGAACGATAAAATAAATCAAAGTAAAGTGTGCGAGACAATAAAGAAAATAGAACAAAACGATAAAGTAAAGAAATTAAAGGTAGTACAGGTGTAGCGGGGAAATTTGTGAGTGTAAGTTATTGATTAACTTAACTCAAAAATGAAAGAGTCGCCACTGCACTTTTATTTTATCTAAAAAGGAAAAGAAAAAGAGCGAACAAAACCTAAGAGTTCTAAAACAAGAACAAACAGAGAACGGGTAAGGGGGTTGGTTACACAATGGGAAGGTGTTAGAACCCAAAATGTCTATTACTCTACAGGATCCCTTTGAAATATTTATGCTTTTTGGTTTTAAAATGGGTTGTTTGAAAGGAGATTGGGGAGATGAGAAGAGAAATATTTTTTAAGATTTTTGTGTTTGGAGAGACTTATCGCCTCATGCCTACATACCCACAAAGTGCAATATAGGATAAAAACCCTGTAGTTCATGGTACAAATAACAAAAATGGTTTGTTTTGATTGATTTTTAAATGTGAAGGCAAGTCGTCATTTTAAGAAGAAAACTACGACTAGTCGCCCACAAGTATAAGACAACATTTGCATCACCTAAAGATGGAGGATTTTTTCTTAGATTAAAATCAACAAGTCTATCACTCAACATCTAAGTGGAAAATTTCAACATCTTAAATACTATGAAAAATATGAGAATTATATCTCAACATGATAATGACTCATGTCTAAACTTACGAAAAATTTTAAAATGAAAAGTGCGTAAAGGCACAAAAAGCTTGAATGAGGTGAAGTATTTTTTATATCTTTTTTTTTAATTATTCAAAGTATGATTAACATTGATTTACATTTATTACAGAAAAAAAGTTTGAAAATCACTTGACAAAAGTCAAGGTTTAATTATGAAAGCGGTTTGAAGTTTGAAAACAAGAAAGTTTTTGAAAAAGCGAGAAGATTTTGAAAATTTAAGAAGGGGAAGAGATGAAGTGACTACCCTAGAAAGCAAAATAAAAGCTAGAGACAAGAAGGATCTAACCAAAAAATAGAAAACTCCATAGTAAGCCAAATAAGAATTCCATCCATCTTGAAGCATAAGCAAATAAGCAAGCCGAAAAAATCAAAGATCCATAATACTCCAAGCATAGGGAAAGAGACCTAATTCCAAGTCCAAGGGTCCAAGAATAATCCAAGAGGTCCAAGGTCTAAGTCCAATGCAAAGGATAGTAACCATAGTCCACCATTAAGAGAACAAGTTTTTTAGGAGTTTAAGCCTTTATTAATGTTTTTGGTCTAAATGGACAAAAGAAAAAGAACATAAACATAAACAAAAGGTCCAAGTGGACAACGGAAAAATGGTGGAAGCATAAATAATAATGTGATATGAGATGATAATAATGGAGCATAAAAATAAAAGAGATATAGGGAGCAAGAAACAAACATACACAAAATTATCACAATGATATTGTTAGTGAGTTAGTGATTAGTTGTTAGAACAAATTATCAACGATGGTTAACTCACGAACTTAGGCCAAAGTTAATGAAGACTCATTAGAGGATTGATAAAATCAAAGCCTTCTAACAATAAGTTTCATAAGTAATGGACCTAAGACAAATAATCAACCATACTTGGAATTTCAAACATAAGTTTGAGCCACGAATGATCATTTTTCGATTACAGGACAATCTAGCGCTATGTTAAGCAATCGTAATCGGGTTTATGTAGAAATCACGACTATCTGAGGTCGGTCAATAACAATGTTAGTGCTAATGCATGCTAGAGAAGTGATATGTAGGTCACTCTCCAAAAGCAATACCGCATGAAAAGAAAATAGGTAACGATCTCATCTTCATTAAAAACTTGAAATAAGTTCAAACGACATTGAATATTTTCATCAATCAAAATAAAAAAGAGAAGATTAGAGGGGATGCCAAATTGAACTACAATTTCAAGATCATTTCATCTTTAAGTTCATCCACTCATCTTGGTGGATTAAAGCACTAAACATATCATTAACTCAAAGAATCTAAAATGAATTGAACAATTCACTTTAAAGATAGATTTGAATTAGTGAATGTTTATCTAACTTCATCTACATCCTAAGTCCAATGAATTTAAAGAGGAAAATGACCTTTAAAAGTTTATTCCAAGGAAAAAATCAAAAGAGAAAGGAAGAAGAAAAGGAAAGAACCAAAACAGTCCCAAAAACAAGCAAAGAACATAAATCTGCCACTAGTTAATTGATTAACCATTTGTCAGTGCAAATGTGTTAATCAATTAACACTGCTAAGACAACAAAAAATTTTGAAAAAAATTCAGCACCCATGATTCAACCATTTCTTCAAACACCTCATGATCATGAATGAGAAATAGCACAAAATTTTAAGTGAACAAAAACAAATACCACCAATAAAATAAAATTTTCAAGATCCAAAGATCAAGCAAAAAGAATCAACAATAGATCATATTGTGAAGGGTGAATCAAGAACAACAATGGTGGAATGAGGGTTTACCACTTGAAATCTGAAATTGTTTCAAAAAACTTTAAGAACCACACTCCAAAGTCTTGATCTACTGAAATTGATGATGAAAACGTGAATGGATGAAGGTTTAGATCAAATATTAGTAAGTTCTAATGATGAACTTACTAACTTTCAAAGGAAGAAAGAGCTTTGGTGAATTTGGTAATTGGAGAAAATTGAGAGTCAAGAAGGAATTTGACAAGCTGATTTTGGCTATCAAAAGCTTGTGAAATGAATGAAATGAGGCCTCTATTTATAGGATTTAGGCTTGGAAATTTTGGTGGTTTGGAATTTGGTTTGGAAACAAAATTAGGCTTGGAATTTGAATTTGGAGGGAAATTAATGATCAAGTGGTGATTAGTAAAGGTGTATGGTAGAAATTAGTTATGGTAAGGTAGGGGAATAAAAATGAAGTGATCTAGAATATTCTCATGATTAGACATTTGAATTTGGTGCCAAAAATGATGCATAATTTGAATTTTCTACATTTTCACAAAAAAATGACAGAGGTCTTGTGTTTGCATAACATACCATTAGCATAATCATATCATTTTGTAGCCTCTTAGGGCCAAAAATTGGGTTTATTTATGTATTTAAGTCTCTTCTATCTTGTAGAGACAAAGATGTCAATCTTCATATCTCTTGATAGAAGAAACTTAAATAGAGGCAGCTGTAATACCCTAATTTTTACCCCTAAGATCTCACATATCATTTTCATTTCATACCACAAACAAGATCTCAAGCTTTAGTTCTCTTTCCTTCCTCTGCAGGTTTGTTCTTGAGAGATCACCGGGAACCCTTATTTTCTTGTTTGTTTGATGTTTGTTTATATTTATGTTTACTAACCTTAATTAAAATCCAAAAATATGTTTGTTTTCTTCTTCTTTACTAACTCTTTTTCAGGAAGAATTGGATCAAAGATATCAAATACCAGTCCCTCAGCTCGAATGAACTTCATCTAGAAAAAGTCAAAGTTGAGCTACAAGCAATTCAAAATCATCTGATCAAGAGTTTCCCAAAATTTGATTGATTATTATTCAAGAGACTCCAAGGTTCATGTTTTTATTTCCATGCCTTTTTTGACAAGTCAGAAAAATCGACTCAGAGCCAAGACATCACATCAAAAAGGAAAATTTTCACATTTTTCATTATGTTAATCGATTATCCATTTGCATGCGCAAATGTGTTAATCGATTAACACAATGAAAAATGTGAAAATTTTCCTTTTTGATGTGATGTGTTGGCTCTGACTCGATTTTTCTGACTTGTCAAAGAAGGCATGGAAATAAAAACATGAACCTTAGAGTCTCTTGAATAATAATCAATTAAATCTTGGGAAACTCTTGATCAGATGATTTTGAATTGCTTGTAGCTCAACTTTGACTTTTTCAGATGAAATTCATTCGAGCTAAGGGACTGGCGTTGCACCCCAAAATTTGCCCAACCTTTTCTTAACTTGGTTTATGTTTCATTTCTTTCTAGCATTTGCATTGCATAGCATTTTTCATTTAACAGGGGATCAAGAGGTTGTGCATAGAAAGAGGAGTCTACTCAGAATTTTGAGCCTAAGAAAGGGGTGTTACTCAAGTTTGGATGGTCATCAAGTCATCTAGAAGTGGTCAATAGTCTTGTGAAAGGATGGATGGATGTATGTGGGTCAGTTCCTAACTTGGAGGCCAATTGAAGATCATCAGAAGGTTGTGAATGAATGATTATGGATATAGGATGTTGAGAGAGCTCATTGAGTGCTTTGAGAGCCATGTTGGAGCTTATTCAAGTTGTTGTGTTATGTGAAAGAAGCCACAATCAAGAATGTTGCATCTAGGGTTTTCATCTGGTTAATCCTCAGTCAATTGTGAAATTGAAGGAGATTAAAACTCAATTACAAGTCTCTATGGTCATGGGATGTTATTTTGAGATGTCTAATATATCATTTCAAGATCAATTCATCAAGAATCAAGAGTGTGAGAAGTTAATAAATTAGGGTTCTCAGTGTAAAATCCCCTGTTTAGTCCCCAACTTCAAGACCACCTTTCTCAAGATATAAGTCTCATCTCATCTTGACATGGTCATGAAACTTGTAGAGCATGTTCTTAGCTTTCTTTGGAGTATTAGAAGTCATTCATCTGATTTCTAGAACTCAAGTTATGATGCCGACAAGTTACATGTCCTCAGATGAATGTGGTTTTGGTCAACAAAAGTCAACTAACTTCCAAGCCATTTTTGACATAGAAGGATGTTTCTCCTCACCTTTTAATGAACATGAAAGTTGTTCCTCACGATCTTAGATTTCCAAAGAGTACTAGAAGTCTTTCATCTGATTTGTAGAACTCAAGTTATGAGGCTTGCAAGTCAGGGGTATTTTGGGAAAGTGAGATTATAGGTCATAAAATTATAGGTTCATTTCACCAACTTGCACACTTCAAATGGAGATTTTTCCAACATCAAACTTGCTCCAAATAAGGTCATTTGTTCAACCAAACATTAATAAGTCATGGATTTGGCTTGGAATGGAGAGTCGGTGGAGAATTTTCATGGAAAAAAGCTTTAAAGCATAAAAATGCAATTATTTCATTTTGGATCATTTTTGTGCAAGTGAGTACATATTTTAAGTGAAAAACATATTTCAAACACAATGCCAATGTTGGATTTGCGATTTGAGTTCATCTTGATGGTCATTTCCATGGTTTCTTCACCATGAAGTAACAAATGTGAAATCCACCATAGGATCAAAACAAGGATCAATTGCTGGTCATTTGATCAATTCAGACCATGTGCAAGTGATTTGAAGCAAGAATTGAGGCATGTGCAGCTCAGAATGCACGATTTTGGCAAGCTTGGAATGAAGAAAAATTGAAATTGCAATTGGGCTGTTCAACTTGTATTTGGGCTTTCTTTGTTTCCAAATCCATCACATAAAAGCACAGCAAAGTTTTCAGACCTAAAAAACACGATTTTATGGAGAATTGGCTCAAGAACACTTTGGAAAAAATGGAGAAAAACCAAAATACGAATTCTGAGATTCAGTGGATTTCAAGCCAAATCAAGCATCCAAATAGCTTCAGTGAAGATCATGGAGTGATTTTGGCTGGTTTTCTTCAAGCTCCAACACCATTTCAAGGCCCAGTGGAGGCACTCCACTAGGTAAACTCCACATCAACTTTTCTCTCAATTCATGATGCCATTGCTTGCTATTTTTGCATATTTGTGACATATGAACTGTGTAGATCATTTATGGGTAATTATTGTTGATGTTTATGATGATTTTTGTTTTGAGCTTCAAACTGGTGTGGCACGATTTGCTCTATTCTTGAGGTTTAATGCTTAAATATTTCTTGATTCATGATCTATGTGATGTGTGGATGATTTCTGGGCTCATTTGGTTGCTGATTTTGAGATTTTCAGTTTGAGCACATTTTCTTTTTCTCTTCGATTCGCTTTGTGTTGTGCTTAAAAATGAAAACTAATGCTGGATTTGGATTCCTCGTGAGGAGTAGATGAATTTTGGTTATTATTTTGTCAAATTTGGTTATGTTTTGATACCTGTGTTGTTGCTGTTACTGTACACGGTGGCCGGAGTTTTGGAGAAGATGACCAGAATTGATTCCCGGCCACCGTCTTGGTTTTAACATGTCTGATGAAGGAGATGATTAGGTGGCTTCATGTGCACCATGGGATTTGTTTACTTTTTGTTCCAACGCCCGTGATTAAGACTCACCGTGAGTCCCGTTTGACCTTGCTTCACGTAATCACATTCAAATTTTCATTAATGTATTGGCATGTTATGATCCGTCTGATTGGATTACCGTTTGGTTCAGTGGCCCATATTGCATTCCAAGATGGTCATCCTGTTGACCAGCCACGCTTGATTTTTATTTGACCTGAGCTTTTTTTGGACGCTTTGGGCTGGGTTGCTACTTGCACCCCCTTTCTGGCCCAGTTTGGATTTTCACCATGTATTAACTGCTATCCACACCGTGGCCTTGTTCATTTTCCTTTTGTTTTCTTTTGTTTCTATTTTATTTTTTGTTTCAAATTAATTCAATATAAATTAATTCTCCAATTAATAAAATTCCAAAAAAAATATGTTTTAGACTTTTTGAAATGCCTTTTATTTTATAGAATTTTTATTTTATTTTTTTAGTTTATTTTTCATTTAAAAAAGAATTAATTAATTGGAGATGTTTTATTTGGATTAAATTGTGTCATTGTTTGTTCTTTTAATTGTTTATCTCATTTCCTTTGAGTCCAATGAATGAAAATTGATCCTCATACCCATGATGAGTTGAACAATTTTTGAGGACCATTTTGCCCCTGGTTGGTTGACTTTAGGGTTGACTTTTGGTGCTTTTCTTTTGACCCTCGATTCTCCCATTACAAAGTGGTACATCTTGAATATTATTTTCTTTTGATGGTGCTTTGAGGAGATATTTGCTTTGAGCTTTTGGACTTTGGTTGCCAACTTGTTTATGCATCTCTTGTATTTTATTTGGTAATTTTTGAGCCTTTTTCCTAATGTTGAGATGACTTGCAAGTTAGGTCATTTCATAAGGTGGCTCATACAAGTGCATGACCTAGTTTGAATTGGAAATGACCTTTGTGGATCCATTGAGCTCTCAACTCTTCTTGTTTCACATATTAGACATGTTGAGCTTGTTGTTTGTTCATTTTTAGGTCAAAATTATGTTCATTACTTGTTGGTTTGTGCATCCCTTTTTTTGCTTCCATCTAGGGTATCCATATGTCTTATGCTTGTATTGTTTGTGTGATATCTCTTTTTGTATGGTTTCTTTTTATGCACTTCTTCTCATTCTTTCTTCTTTGCATTTCCCATATGCATGCTTGGTTGAGATGAGCTTATGGAGGCTACTGCCCTACACTATTTTCCTCCCACTTTCATTCTATGTGTTGCATCTTATGTTTGCATGTTTGCATTTTCATTTGCATGTTATTTCTTCTTCTTTTTTGGTTCTTCTTTGCCATGTTCCCCATAAGTTCTCTAACCTCTTGAGGTTATGATAGACTTTAAGTTCAAACCCTGCATGATAACATTAGGTAGTTCCCTTTTGAATCTCAATCTTAGGATCACCATTGCATGACAACTTTAGGTTTGTGTTAGTCCCCCTTTAGTTTGTCCCTTCTCTTCTCATCTTCATACAATCTTAACATACTTAATAAGGATAATGAATGTTGTGTCATGCGCCTTATACTTGGGAAATGGTGATTGAGTGGCCACCTCTCAATTTCCTAGAGTGTTTAGTGTACGTCCTTAAGACGATATGCGACGCATTCGATCCTAGGTTTTAGACTTTAGTACAACATACATTATTAACACTCAAATTCAAAACACTTCTTCTCTAAAAAACACAAAAACACTTCAAACCTTTTTCATCCTTCGGGATCTTAATCAGGAAAATATTTTCAGAAAAAGAGTGTTGTTAACTCTTAGTTCTATCGCAAACAGTAACGCCTAAGTCTCCAACGGTCGAGCTGCATACACCAAACTGCTAGAACTACTTGTTAACCCTACTCGCGCCTAAAAAAATTTTGAACCAGCCTGTGTTCCTTTTAGCCCGAACTACGTTTGCTATGATCTTTAATACTAGATGAAAGTACGTAGGCACAAGACGCGACGTCTCGGCGAGCAACCTTTCCCCTTTCAACCGTAGTTAACCGAACTACGTTAACTCTGATTTCTCGTTCCAGACGGGAATACGTAAGCCCATAGCAAAGATGCTATGTCGAGTCCTCCTTTCTTTTTCTTTTGTCCCTGAGACCCTTATCTAGATAGTTTCAACACACCCTTTTAGATAGACAACAATGCGTGGATCCCGTCGAGTACGACGGATGTGAGAGGTGCTAATACCTTCCCCTTGCATAACCGACTCCCGAATCCAGACATGGTTGCGATTACCTTGTCTTTCCCTTTTTCGTCAGGTTTTTCCGATTGTTTCCTTTCCCTCTCTTTGGGATAAATAACGAAAGGTGGAAACTCTTCTGTTTTTCCGCCGATTATTTTTCATAGTAGCGACAGCTGGCGGCTCTGCTGGGGATTCCGGTTCCCTATGCGAGTCAATCCTAGCGCTTGTTTGTTTATCTTTGGGTGTTGTATATATGTGCTTTATTTACTTCCGCATTTTACTTTCCCGCATTTATTTTCCGCATCATATATCATTTCTGCTGTGCTGTGGGGAGGGAAGTTCCATTGAGTGATAAGCCAGACCCAGGCTTGAGTATACACCTAGCTTTAGTAGTGGAAAGTAGTGGTGGATGTGCTTGCTTTGCTCGTACTAGTTCACCATGAAATTCACGCTCGAACGAGATTCTCTTTGACAATTTCCTTTCTGGCCCTTTGGGCTCGAAGGAATTTTGGATCTGAGGATTGTCGACTCTGGGAACCGATCATTTGTGAGTCAGCTAAGTGAGGCCTCTTCGGGAGATGATGATGCCAAACCAGAAATGGTGAACGTATCACCATTTCTTGAAAGTCTGTGATGCTGACAAACGCATAGGATGCCATACCTTATCAGTGAATAGGTCCATACCTGTGAGTGGGACTAGGGTTATGCAGGAAACTTTTACCTTCAGATTACCCAGTTTTCTCTACAGTTTGAATCCGAATTATTGGTATCAGTTGGTTTCTATCGGAGTAGTGTTATGTTCTTGTTGAAGCAGAGCTCTGATCTTCCTCCGTCTACAGCACAACAGTCTTGATCCCTTGTGTGTGCATTAGCATTTTTCATTTAGCATTGTTTGCATTTGCATTTCATTTTTGCATATCCATCCTCAGCCGGAACAGGGAGCTTACCCGTCTTTTGTCTGCTTCATTAGTTGGTTTCCCGACATTCGCATTGGATTTGAGTGAGCTTTTGGAAGGATCATGAACTCAGGAGAGCAGAACTTGGTTGTTACGAGGACAGAGTTTGAATTGATGAAGAATCAATTGAGTCAACTCGTGGAAGCCATGTCAACTATGACTAGAGGAGAGACTGGTATTCAAAGGACCCCGGTGAACAATGTTGCTTAAGTACAGTCTGCGCCAATCCTTGTTGAAGAGCACCCCATTTCCAGAGATAGAGATTCTTCTTCTCTCCATGACACAGACTATCAGAGTTTCACTTTCCCTGTGCCAGATTCTCAAAGGACTGTTCCCAAGGCTAATGTTGAAGACCCGCAGACTGTTGAGTTTATGGAAAAATTTCAACTGTTGGAAGAAAAGTTGGATGCCCTGATGAGTCAGGATACTCTTAATCTGAGTGCTGCGAGCATGTGTCTGGTGCCCGGTCTTGTGATGCCGCCGAAGTTTAAAATGCCAAATTTTGAGAAGTTCAAAGGAGATAGTTGTCTGAAGCAGCATTTGGTAATATTCTGCAGGAAAATGACCTCACATTTCCACAATGATCAACTCATGATTCACTGTTCCCAGGACAGTCTGAGTGGAGCATCATTGAGTTGGTATATGCAGTTAGAGAGTGGTTGTATCCGATCATGGTCAGATCTAGCCAATGCCTTCGTGAAGCAGTATGACTACAATCTCAATATGGCTCCCATTCGCATGTAGTTACAAGAATTATCTCAGGCGGAGAATGAATCCTTTAGAGGGTATGTGCAGAGATGGAGAGAATTCGTTGCTCGTGTTCAACCACCGCTTCAGGATAGAGAACTGGTTGACATCTTCTTGGGTACTCTGAAGGGCCATTACTATGATATATTGATTAGTGGCAGAACATTAAACTTTGCTGACTTAATGATGGCAGGGGAACATGTTGAGAGCGGACTCAAGAATGGGAAGATTAGAGACATTCCCTTTATCTCAGTTGAGGAAAATGAATCAGTTGTTAGTTCACAAAAAGAATGGGAGAAAGGAAGTGATCTTATCTTAGAATCTTCGGTATCTCAGGTTTGGTTTTTAGACGTTTCAAGTGTTCAAAGCCAACAGACATACCGTCATCAGCCGCGTCAGCACGCTCAACGAAGACCAAGGAAACCCGAAAGGCAGTTTACTTAGCTACCGGTGTCGTACAGTCAGTTGTTTCTGGATTTGGTCAAAGGTGGGCTGATAATGCCGAAAGAGACTAATCTAATGATCCCGCCGTACCCTCCAGGCTTCGATGTCAACGCTCGCTGTGAGTACCATGTTGGGGTACATGGGCATTCAACAGACGATTGTAAGGTGCTTAGGAGCCAAGTTCAGACTCTGTTAGACTCTAACAAGTTTTCCATCACGCCTCAGGGTATTATTCAGATTAATGATTACCCTTCATCCCGCCATGAGGGCACAACAGTTCTTGTCATGAAAGGATCTACCAAGAGTGTATGTTCTGAAGAGTTTCAAACTGAGGGCTCAGTTGAATATGAAGGAAGTTGCTAGAGGTTTCTGTGCCGGTTGTTGCATATGTTTTCTCTGCTTACGTGATTAGCTTCTGTTCATTATTGTTTGCTGACCATCACCAGGCTTGTTGGCTGAGGTCATTGTATTCGTACTCATTTATGCTTATATGTTGCTTTTGTTGATTTTGCATATTTGTGTGAGGTGTCTATCTCCGTGCTTATAGCTTGGGTTTCTCTTTGTCTTGTTGCAAATGTGTGTTTGCTTTCTGCAAGGCATTCTTGCATAACAGGTACCTCAGAACTGTGGGTCTTATTTCCTGTTCTCCACTAGTTTGTTGCAGGAATCCCTGCAGAGTTATGGAGCAGTTTCAAGCTGAATTGATTGAAGTCTGAGGCCAGCTAGGGCAGCTTATGATGGAAATGCAAGAGTTGCATCTGGATCAGAAGACACTCAGGGAGGAAAACCATCAGCCGAAGACCCAGGTGGGCTTGATCATAGAGGTGATAAAGGATGTGCTCAGGAAAAAAGGTAATCAGATGCCCGAAGCTGCAGCAAAGATGCTTGTTCCGCTGGTGCCTGTGGAAGCTATGCCAAGGGGTGATAAGCCTCAGATGTCTAATGGACGACGTAAAGCTCTAGAACTTTCTCGTCAATGCCTTGCTTCTCAGGATAATCATATGCTTAGGAGATATCAGAAGACAAGATCATGTGACTGAATCCTCGATCAGATTCGTACGACGTATGCTCAACTGCTGCAACCCTTGCTTCAGCGTCAGGTGGTCAAGCTTCAAACCATGAATCCTTTGACTGGTGAGCCTCCATCAAGTTTTGATATGAATGCCCGTTGTGAATTCCACTCTGGGGCACCAGGGCATGACATAGAGAACTGTAAAGCTTTTAAGCATAAGGTTCAAGACTTGATCGAGTCAAAAGCAATTGAATTCACGCCGAGCAGCGTAAACGTACCGGATGGTCCTATTCTAGCCACTGCCAAAATGATGAATGTTTCCGTTCTCTCACCCAAAGCTGCAGTAGGTCAGGAGTATATCCTGCAAACAATGGTGTCAGAATCCCCTTGCCCTCAGTTGCTGCCTGTGCCTAGGCCAAGCCTGAGGATGAAAGCACCTGAACAAAAGGAGTCCCTGATAATTCAGACTCAACCTTCGAGTGTTTCAATTGTTCAGGGTCAACGACCCGTCCAGTCTTTGCAACAGACATCGACTTTTCTCCAGAATCAGCAGCCTTATCGTTATAGATCGAGTTTGCACGCCAGGAAAAGACCAAAGAAGCCAGAAAAGCAGTTCGCTCGGTTGCCCATGTCGTACAGTCAAATGCTGCCAGATCTAATCAGAGGGGGATTCTTAGCGCCAAAGAAGATTGATGCAGTGATTCCTCCATATCCGCTAGGTTTTAATGTCAACTCCCGCTGTGAGTACCATGCTGGGGCACAGGGGCATTCAACCGACAACTACAGGGTGCTTAAAAGCCAGATTCAGAATCTACTGGACTCTGATATGTTCTCGGTCACACCTCAGGGTATCCAGATCAACAAGTTCTGCTATGTGGGTTCAGTAGTTCGCATCATGGAAGAATTCACCAACGACAAAGGTTCAGAAGAGCATCAGAATGGTTTCAATAAGCAACTTTGAAGATGGCTGGTTCAGCAACAAGTCAGATGTGAATTTCCCAGTTCCCAGAAGCTGGCAATTTTTGTTTTATCCTGTTATTTCTTTATGTTTGTAATGTTCTTTCCTGTTTAAAGTGCAATCTCATTTGTAAAACTTGTTGTTTTCAATTGATATTAATGAAATGAATATGCATGTTTTGATTTAATCCATTCGTGTTCACTAATTGCTTTTTACAAATGTTATACGCTTGTTTAAGCGGAGTCCGGGGAGGATGACGAAGTAAGATGCGCAAGCTTCCGACTGTATGCTTTTGAAATAAAACCTGTTGATGATGTACATGCATTGTTTCAAAATCCCAAACACCGGAGATATAAGGATGATAATCTCTTGTCAACCCCTTCGAGCCTAGTAGTAGAAGTTTCTTTCTGAAAACAAAAAACCCTAAATCTTAACCTGGGACGGGGTATGTATCAGCTAATTTTGGCCGAGCATCCAAATTATAAAAGGAGTCTTTCCGTTTGAGGATCAATCACACCTGTATAGGTCGTGCCTAAAGAACCACAGTGGTTAAACCTTGCCGATCAAGGAGTGAAACAATCACAATCCCTTTTCAAACAAGTCAGACAAGCCGATGTCACACGATTTGTTCCAAAAAAAGAGAAAGAAAAAATCATAATAAAAAAGCCCGCTAAGTCGAATCTTAAAGACAAGCAAGTTAGTAAAAAATTAGGGCATTCCGCTGGACGTTGAAATCAAAATAAGCTCAAAAGAGCCATTCCAGGCAAAAGTTAGGGAAATTAAGAAAAAATGATGATGAAAAACATGTCGTCTGATCCAGGCACCAAAGACGAAAAAGTGAGTGACTGTCACTCTAAAAACGGGTGGTTTCTTGAACTGTCACTCCTATCCTTAACCTTTGAAAGGTGAGTGCTAGTGTCGAATTAGCTGAATATAGGATTGGAGAACATCATGGAGAATGGGTGGGTTAAAATAAACTTTGAACCTTTATCCTTTCCTTGTAAACCGTGAACCTGACCAAGTTACAACCTGAAAAAGTCCTAATTGAAGTAGGTTTGTTTCAAAAGCATACTTCGGTAAAGATCGCATCGAAACTGACTCTTAAAAGGATTCCTCTTACAGCGTTGTATTAATGTTGACATGTTGATAAATGATTTATTCACTTTATGTCACAAATTTTTCCAGTGAACGGATTGGATTTCGAAAACTGTCATATGCATTGCATTTAATATATCTTTTATGCAGGACAATTTGTTTTACTTGCGAGTAAGCGCTTGACAGCAGAAAAGTTTCCACAGTGGAAAGATTGATCAGGATAGAATGCGGAATGCCTGAATACTCCATCCAACTGGGACATGTTATATCAAATGATCATATCATGGGAGTCGTCCATCCAGAAGTCAATTAATCTGAAGCAGTCAAGTCGAGATTCGGTGAATCTCTCGCAGCCAAGAAGCACTTTCCCCACAAATCGGTCAACCAGGGACAAAGTCATTGCAGATTGGGGCATGCCACCCTAGGAGCGCAGGAGCTATTCCTTACCAGTGGGGCAATTAATGTGAAGCACCTCTCCGAGGTTCAAGGTGTTTAGGCAGTGCATATCAAGCCATCATGGCATGAGATTTCAGATTTCCTTTCGAGGAATATCCCCACAGAGGTCCCACGAGCTGGGGAAAAATTAGAAGCGTAGGAATTGTTCCTCTCCACATCCTCAGAGCTATTCAAGCAGGTTCAGCTAACTTTCGAGTACAAGATGAATGTCGGGAAGTCATGTTACTATCCCTTGACCTTTCAGCCAGAACCTCTAAGTTCATATAGGATATTTTCCAGCATCAATCGTACCTAATCCTTTGCAAATCCAATTCCCTTTGGTACGCAGGAAGACTTCGTCTATTTTCTCCAGCAAAAGTCCAATCATCATTGGCACGTGTAAGCTATCTCCAGTAGAGTCCAATCATACTTGGCACGTCTGGTTATCCCCAGCGGAGTTGGCTTCACCTTTCCAACATTTATTTTGCTGGAGTTGTTCTGTTATCCAGCTTTCCCCGGCAGCCTGGGCCTGCATCTGCATCTTTGCATGTTGTTATCATTTTTTGCATCACCCTTGCATTTCATCCTCAAATGCGTAGCATTTCCATTTCATATGGAGCATTACGCCATATTCAAACATACGCATATGCATTCGAAGTATAAGCTAGTTTTTGTCAGCCTTCCGTGGTAACATGAATAACTTTGCAATCAGCACAGGGGCATTTATTCAATGTTTGTATTCAGACAGCTCAATGGTTTACTCAAGTTTCATATTATATGTCGGTTATGCTTTATCCATCAGTCATCTGATGACGACAAAATTTTCTTTCCGTCAATTCCTATTGACGACGTGTTTCCCCTGCAGGTTTTTCTTTCCGTCTATCCTTAGACGATGTGAGCTTCGAATATGGTTTTATCTCCGTCTATCTTTAGACGATGTGAGGTTTCAAGGCGATCTTTCAGATATGGTTTTCTTTCTGTTTATTGGTTGAGATGACATTCCAAGAGGGGTTTTTCCTGGATGTCGATTCTTATTGACGTCGGGGCTCTTTGAAGAATGTTAGGATTTCCTAGTTATTAATTCTTATTGATGACATGGCTCTTTGAAGGTGTTTTTTTTTCCTGTTAGTTCTTATTGATGATGTGGCCCCTTTGAAGATATTTTTTTCTTCCCATCAACTCCTATGGACGAAAGGATTTTGAAATTTGATGGGTGGTTTTTAGGTTCATTGACGTGGTCTATATTTTTCTTCCTGTCTATCATTAGACGATGTGAACCTTCAGGATTGTTTTTCTTCCTGTCTATCATTAGACGATGTGAACCTTCAGGATTGTTTTTCTTCCTGTCTATCATTAGACGATGTGAACCTTCAGGATTGTTTTTCTTCCTGTCTATCATTAGACGATGTGAACCTTCAGGATTGTTTTTCTTCCTGTCTATCATTAGACGATGTGAACCTTCGGGATTGTTTTTCTTCCTGTCTATCATTAGACGATGTGAACCTTCGGGATTGTTTTTCTTCCTGTATATCATTAGACGATGTGAACCTTCAGGATTATTTTTCTTCCTGTCTATCATTATACGATGTGAAAGGATCAAGTGCATGTTGATCCGGCTTTAGACGATGTGAACAGATCAAGTGCATGTTGATCTGGTTTTGGACAATGGAAATGATCAAGTGCATGTTGATCCGGTCCGTGGGTTCAATGACTGTGGAGTTACACAGATAACAGGCGGTGAAGTCATGTGTTCAATCAATTTGTTTCCGTTGCAACTGGATTCAGCTTTCTGGATATTTTCTCCCTAAGTGATTGGCAGTTTATTTCTGCGGTTGGCAAATTTTCGGGTTCTTTGGTATTCAACCGCCTTTTACCTTGATTGTTTGAAAGTCGTTCGCTTTTCACCCATTTAGGTCCAAGTCATTTGAATAGGGGCAACTGGTATTTGATATCTTTGATCCAATTCTTCTTGAAAAAGAGTTAGTAAAGAAAAAGAAAACAAACATATTTTTGGATTTTAATTAAGGTTAGTAAGCATAAACATAACAAACATCAAACAAACAAGAAAACAAGGGTTCCCGGTGATCTCTCAAGAACAAACCTACAGAGGAAGGAAAGAGAACTAAAGCTTGAGATCTTGTTTGTGGTATGAAATGCAAATGATATGTGGGATCTTAGGGGTAAAAATTAGGGTATTACAGCTGCCTCTATTTAAGTTTCTTCTATCAGGAGATATGAAGATTGACATCTTTGTCTATACAAGATAGAAGAGACTTAAATACATAAATAAATCCAATTTTTGGCCTTAAAAGGCCACAAAATGATATGATTATGCTAATGGCATGCTATGCAAACACAAGACCTCTGTGGGGAAAACAAGCCACAAGATACAAACAAATTGCTGGAGAACAAAAGAAAGGAAAAGAGACTCTGCAAGGAAAACAAAAAAGTAAGATTTTATTCCAATAATGGAAAGGAATCAACTCAATCGGGGAAGATATGCCTACTTCCGGTTACTAGGAAAAGATACTCAAACCGAAAAAAAGAGGTAAAATACTTTCTACTGGTCACTGAGTAGAAAATAAGGGCAGTAAACACAATAAATATCATCTACCGGTTACTGTGCAAAAAAACAAAAATATGTATTACTTATTACCGATTACTGGGTAAAAAGTAATCCACTTGACGAGAGATAATCAACTACCTGTTACTGGGTAGGAAAGTAAATAATGCCAACTACTGGTTACTGAGTAGTTTGGCGAGAGTAATAAACCTAAAGGAAAAGGTTACCAACTATCGGTATTTGGATAGGGTAAACAATATATCAACTACTTGTTACTGGGTAAGAAAAGGAATATTACCACAAAAAAAGATAATCGACTACCGGTTACTGGACGAAAATAACGGTAACTAACCAAAAGAGAGACAAATGTTACATGCTACCAATTAATGAGTAGAAAAACAAAGGCAACAAGCTTGGGAGGAAGGATTATCTTTTACCGGTCACTGGGTAAAAACGAAGGATAAACCAACCAAAATGGGTGAGAAATATTTCCTGCTACCTGTCACTGGATAGAAAAATAAAGGCAATATACTCAAAAGGTGAAGAAACATTACCTACTACCTGTCACTGGGTAGAAAAATAAAGGCAATGTACTCAAAAGGTGAAGAAACATTATCGACTACCCGTCACTAGGTAGAAAAATAAAGGCAATGAACTCACAAGGAAAGATTACTGACTACTTGTCACTGGGTAGGGTAAATAAAACTCAATTGTCTGTCATTGGGTAGAAGAAAGAAATAAACGTCGACTACCTGTCACTGGGTAGGACAAACATACTCGACTACCTATTACTGGGTAGGACGAGAAATATATCATTAGCTACCTGTCACTGGGCAGCTCAAATCACACAACAAACTTCTCAAATAAAGAGAAAACCATATGTCGGGATGAAATATCAATAACTCTGTCGGGGATCTACAAAAGAGATACGGGCAGGTTAAATCATACAACATATTTCTCAAATAAAGAGACAACCATATGTTGAAGATTTCACAACAAACTTCTCACTAGAACTTCTTCCACATAGATGCCATTTGATGGAAAAGCTGGTCGGATAAGGATCCATCATTTCACAATAAACTTCTCTGCTAAGGATGAACTAGAGAACTGCCATTTATTGCGGAAATACTAATAAATTCCTGAAGATTACACAAGCTGCTCAAATAAAGAGGCTTCCACTTGTTACCAGGCGAGGTTTACCTTGCTAGGGACACACGAGCTGCTCAAATAAAGAGGCTGCCACATGAAGCCGCACAAGAAATTACCAAGAAAGTGTTATCAAAAAATCATTGGGAAAATTCAAATCTTCATCTTTTAATGGGGATTAATAACATATTTCTGTCGAGGAAAATAAATCCTCAAAAGGAAAAATAAATGCCTTCTCATCATCCAGGTTTCACAGCCCAGAAAAATCAAAGTAACCGTTGCAAGAGACCAAAGTTCAATCCAGGAACAAACTGGAGAGAAACGGTCAAACAAGACTCGACCTGATGAGGAAATATCTCATCGGGGATCAATTCCATCCAGATAAAAGCTAGGGAGGAAATATAAGACAAACGTCTTCCACGAGGCACAAACTCAGTAGGGAGTTAGAAAGAATAGGTATTTTCTGCTTAGGGTTTATATTCTAATGGAAAGAGGACACACACACTCTCTACGGGGATGACAACACCAAAGAGCAAGGAAGCACCAACAAAAGTGAAAGATGCATTATGCAACAAAAACATGCTATGCTCAACAAAGATGAAATGCGCATGCAATGCATATTAGTATGAATATGCTGACAAAACAAACAAAGAAGATAAACAGAGGGTGAACAAACATCACAACACCATTGAATACTCAGCTAATCTCAACAAGCTGGAGACATCACTGGAGATCCTGCTAGGAATTTATTTGAAGAAAAACCTGCAAGAGATAAGCAAAAGCCATCAAAGGAAAATAAATCCTACTACAAGGCTCAAATACTGCTAAGAAGGGAAAGATACTGCTTGGGGAGAAAACCCAAAGATCGGTCTTTAATAATCGGTAATCCATAAAAAGGATAACAACATGAACTTTATTTCAAGGATAAAATATAAACTGTTGGGCGAACATCAATCCAAATCTTCTTGACTCATCCTGGGGATAAGAATAAAATTCATATGAACTCCGCTTCAAAGGGATGAAGAGATCTGCTGCAGAAAATAATGGATCCACTAGAGGATTGTAACCATGTAAACAACTACACAAACTCCACTAAGGAATAACACAACTCTTCTAGGGATATCGAAAAAAAGTTCTCTGAGGACTATCCAACTCTGAAAGAAACATCCTGGACTTGCCGAGGAAAGTAAGAAGTTAACATCATAGTAAGAAGGTCAAGTTGTGGGGGATTTTAAATCAATACTCAACGCAGGTGAGAGAAAACCCGACAGGTGACTGCTATATCAACATTGCTTAGAAGAAAGCAACATTGCTCTTTGCTTGGGAAACATCCAAAGTAAATATGCATAACCTCTACTGGGGATTTGCAAAGACAAATCTTTGCATGGACATTTACATCAAGGAAAGGTGGCCCTCAAGCTGCTCAATTTTCCGACTATAATCTAGTTGGATGAAGGAAACATACTCAGCTAGAGAAAATTTGAATCATGACTTAGCTAGGAAAACCGAACAACACTCATTTGGTTATTTGTAGGAGCAAAACTCTGCTAAAGGAATACCAACAAACTCTACTGGAGAAACATCAACGCAACTCTACTGGGGAGTTATCGATAAATTCCATAAGAGGAGTAAGAACGAACCCTGCTGAGGAAAACATCAACAAACTCTACTAGCAGAGTATCAATAAGGACAAACTCCGCTGAGGAAAACACTAAGTTTTGCGCTTCGAGATTTTACCATTCTTGGGATTATTGTTGACATTCCTTTTTATATTTATAAATCAAAGGAATTTTTTTTTTATAATTTTCACAATTTTAATTCAATTATTCATATGTGTTTCAAAAATCATCATAAAAAATAAATGAAATTCTGTAGACAGAAACAAAATGAGAATTGCAAACAAAGGGGCAAAGACCCAAATTTTATTGATAGAATGGTAGTCCGCAAATGGCATAACCCCACGGATCATTACAAAGTTTGAAAAATGGTAAATACAATGGAAAAGGGCTACATCAAAATACAATGACCACTATTCTTCTTAACAACTTTGAATTCTGCTGTGCTTGAGACTTCAGCTGGGGATGATTGAAGTAAAGTCCCTGATAGGAAATGTTGCTTTAAACAATCAAGACTGGCCAGACGCATTTACTTGTCATAACCCCTAACTTTTTCCTAGATTGCCCTATCGAGTTTTCAATCTACTAGGATGATTATTTCTGTTTTTGTCTCTAATTTTTTCCTGGAATGCCCTTTCTGGTTTCCAATCCACCAGGATGCTCATTTTTGCCTAAGCCTCCCTTTCAGGTTTTCAACTTAGCGAGCTGTTCTTTTATTTTTTTTATGCGAAGTATTTCTTGACTGCATCGACATTCATAGGATGAGTGAACTCCTCACCATTCCTTAGTTGTAAGAATTAATGCACCGCCAGAGAAGGCTCTCTTAACAACATAAGGACCTTCATAATTAGGAGTCCACTTGCCCCTAGAATTAGTGGTAAAAGTCGAGATCTTTTTTAGCACGAGGTCACCTTCTCTAAACACACAAGGTCGAACCTCCTTGTCAAATGCTTTCTTCATTCTATGTTGATACAATTGGCCATGACATAAGGCCATCATTCTTTTCTCTTCAATCAGATTTAACTAGTCGTATCTACTCTGACACCATTCAGCCTCAGACAATTCAACTTCTATCAAAACTCTCATAGAATGGATTTCAACCTCTACCAAGAGCACTACTTCCATACTATAAACAAGAGAGAAAGGGGTTGCCTCTGTTGAAGTGCGGACGTATGTACGATACCCATGCAGAGCAAAAGGGAGCATATCATGCCAATCTTTGTATATAATAGCCATCTTCTCAATGATCTTCTTAATGTTCTTATTAGTGGGTTCAACAACCTCATTCATCTTAGGTCTGTAAGGAGAAGAATTATGATGCTCAATCTTAAACTCATCGCATAATTCCTGCATCATCTTGTTATTCAGATTCGACCCATTATTAGTGATAATCTTGCTCGGAACACCATACCGACAGATGCTTTGGTTCGTGATAAACCGGACCACTACTTGCTTGGTCACATTGGCATATAATGTCGCTTCGACCCACTTGGTAAAATAGTCAATAACCCCTAATATGAAATGGCATTCGTTTGACGCTTTAGGATAATGATTCCAATCGTATCAATGCCCCACATAGAGAAAGGCCATGGATAAGAGATAACATTGAGAGAAGCTGGAGGCACGTGAATTTTGTCAGCATAAATTTCGCATTTATGGCACTTCTTCACATATTTACAACAGTTAGATTCCATTGTCAGCCAATAGTAACTTTCCCTTAACATCTTCTTAGCCATTGAATGTCCATTGGCATGGGTACCAAAGGATCCTTCATGAATTTATTTCATCAACATGTCTACTTCACGCTTGTCTACACATCTTAGCAAGACCATGTCATAATTTCTCTTATACAACACATCATCATTCATGAAGAAACTATCGGTCAATCTTCTCAAAGTTTTCTTATCCTTCTTGGATGCCCCAAGTGGGTACTCTTGATTCTTAAGAAAACATTTAATGTCATAATACCAAGGTTTATCATCAACGACCTCTTCAACTGCAAACACATGAGCTGGTCTATCAAGACGTATAACATTAACTTTTGGCACATCATTCCAATGATTTACCACAATCATGGAGGATAAAGTTACTAAAGCATCTGCCATTTGATTCTCTGCTCTAGGTATATGGTGAAACTCAACCTTATTAAATAAAGTTTCCAACCTTCATGCATAATCACGATAAGGAATCAAATCAGGTTGACGTGTCTCCCACTCCCCTTTAATCCAATTAATCACCAGGGTTGGATCTCCATATACATCAAGGATCTTGATTCTTAAATCAATAGCTTCTTCCAAGTCCATAATACATGCTTCATACTCAGCCGCATTATTTGTGCAAGTGAACACCAACCTTGCAGTGAACGGAATATGAGAACCATCAGGAGTAATAATAATCACCCCAATACCCTTGCCATACTCATTAACAGCTCCATCAAAAATCAAACCCATCGGGATCCAGGCTCAGGCCCTTCTTCAGGTAATGGTTCCTCACAATCTTTAACCTTTAGAAACATCACATCCTCATTAGGAAAATCAAACCGGATAGGTTGATAATCATCAATTGGCTAGTGTGCCAAATGATCAGCCAAAACACTTACTTTTATCGCTTTTTGAGTTCGGTACTCGATATCATATTCTGATAGCAACATTTGCCAGCGAGAAATCCTCCCAGTTAAAGTAGGTTTTTCAAAGATATACTTGATTGGATCCATTTTAGATATCAACCAAGTTGTACGATTTAACATATACTGGTAGAGGCGTTTGGCAGCCCAAGCTAAAACACAACATGTCTTTTCAAGCATTAAGTAACGAGACTCACAATCGGTGAACTTCTTGCTCAAATAATAAATAGCAAATTCTTTTCAACCAGATTCATCTTGTTGACCCAGAACATAGCCCATAGACTCTTCCAGCATGGTCACATACATGATCAAAGGTCTTCCTTCCACGGGAGGAGACACAATAGGAGGTTCAAGCAGATACTCTTTAATTCTTTTAAAAGATTTCTGAAAATCCTCTGTCCATACACAACCCTGATCTTTGCAGAGAAGCTTGAAGATCGACGCACATGTGGCAGTCATATTGGATATAAATAGGGAGATATAGTTCAAACGTCCCAAGAATCCTCTTACTTGTTTCTCTGTTTTGGGCACAGGCATTTCCTGAATAGCTTTAACTTTACCATGATCAAATTCAATGCCTTTTTGACTGACAATAAAGCCTAACAACTTTCCAGAATGGATAACAAAAGTGCGTTTATTAGGATTCAGACGAAGCTTAAACTTTCTCAAACGTTGAAACAACTTCAATAAGTATTAAATACGATCTTCTTCACTCTTTGACTTACAAATCATGTCTTCCACATAGACCTTAAATTCTTTATGCATCATATCATGGAAAAAAGTGGTCATAGCTCTCTGGTACATTGCACTATCATTTTTCAAACTGAAGGGCGTCGCTCTGTAATAGAATGTTCCCCAGGGTGTAATGAATGTTGTTTTTTCCATATCCTCGGGGGCCATCTTTATTTGATTATAACCGGAAAATCCATCCATAAATGAAAAGATTTTGAACTTAGAAGTATTATCTACCATCATATCAATGGTGGCAGTGAAAAATCATCTTTTGAACTTGCTTTATTCAAATCTCTATAGTCAACGCACATTCGGACTTTTATGTCTTTCTTTGGAACAGGCACAATATTGGCCACCCATTGAGGAAACTCAACAGTCACAAGAAAACCAACATCAATATGCTTTTAAACCTCCTCTTTAATCTTCACAGCCATGTCGGGATGAGTTCTTCTCAATTTTTGCTTCACATGTGAGTATTCAGGCTTCAATGGCAAACGGTGCTTCACAATATCAGTATCAAGGCCAGGCATGTCTTGATAGGACCAAGCAAACACGTCAACATATTCTCTAAGAAGCTCTACCATCTTCTTCTTAACATCTGAATGAAGCAGTGCCCCAATCTTGACTTCTTTCTTATCATCATCGGAACCCAAATTAACCAATTCCACCGACTTTTCATGAGGCTGAATGGTCTTCTCCTCGTGATCAAGCAATCGGGAAATTTCATTAGGAATCTCTTCAACATCCTCTTCTTCCACTTCAAACACAAGTAACTCAAAGTTGGGAGAGGGCATAGGGTCATTTTTCAATGGGTTTAAGAAACAATCTACACAATGATTTATGATTGATTTTAGAATATGAACAAGAAGTGCAAATATCATGCACATAAAAATGAGCACCACATTATTATTATTATTTTGGTTTTTTATGTTACCATTTTTCAGAAATAAAGCAAAATGGGAAAACATAATATGGATAACCAAAATAACATTTTATTGATGATGATAAAAGTTGAAACAAAGCCCTCACAAATTCACTTTCCCCTTGGGCAGATTGAAAGGATTTTTGAAAGAAACAAAAACAAATTACTTTGAAACATGAACAACTGTAGGAATGTCAACAACGATCCAATTTTGGCATATCAATCTGCGCGTCACAAAGTTGGGTGTTTCCTCCTCTTGATCATCCTCAATGATGGCACTGACTTTATACTCAGGTCCCTTAAGTCGGTCGAGGAGAGTAGAAGGGTACATATGCATCTTCTATCTCAAAAGCGTATTCAGGATCTTCCAAATAAGGCTCCCAGTCTTGAGCAGGAATAAAGTCATCCTCAAAACCATCTGAGATGTAATCTTCCGAGTCATCTTTAAGAATTGCAGCTGTAGAATGATCTTTGGCATTGATGAACCCAACACTTCAAAAAACCTCATGAATACTCTTCATCCCTTTGCGGGTTGAACCAGATATAAAACCTAAACCAACTCTATCTTTTTTCTCAACAAATTCAATGACTGGGCCCCATCCATCAACCCGACCACTCTCCACCACATGTTGTGTATCTTTCAGAGAAGACATGGACACCTCATTCTTCTTAACAACATTATCAACCACAGAAAGAGCCTGAAACAGAGTTCCAACATCCTCATCAGCATCAATATAAGAAAAAGATGACAAACTACTCATTAACATAGCATGTTCTCCACCACCAACAACAAGTTTGCCATTCTGATCAAATTTCAACTTTTGGTGGAGTGTCGAAGTGACAGCTCCAGCTTCATGAATCCAAGGGCGTCCTAGAAGACAACTGTAAGCAGGAATGATATCCATTACCTGAAAAGTAATCTGAAATAAGCATGGACCTATCTTGATAAGGAGATCAACCTCTCCAATCACATTTTTCCTCGAGCCATTGAAGGCTTTCATAACAACCCCACTGAATCTCATAGGAGTACCTTGATAAGACAATCTGGATAAAGTGGATTTTGGCATCACATTCAATGATGACCCAATATCAACCAGCGCATTGGATAGAGCGTCCTCCTGGAATTTCATGGAAATATGGAGATCCAAATTATGATTTCTTCCATGTTCAATAAACTCTTCATCACAAAAGCTCACATTATTACACAAAGTGATATTGGCAACAATGTTATCAAACTGGTTAACAGTCACATCAGGATCTACATAAGCTTGCTCCAATATTTTTTGCAAAGATTCTCGATGAGCCCTCATTAACAGGGATATAACATATATTTTTGACGGCGTATGCAAAAGTTGATCCACCATATTATATTCACTTCTTTTGATCAATTTCAGCACTTCATCATTATCTGATTTCTGGTTCACATCAGTTGATTGTCCGGATTCAACAGAAGTCTTCAACTGAGTTTGCTTATCCACAACATCCTCACTTGTCTTCGAGGGTACATTAGCAAATAATCGACCACTTCTGGTCACATGTCCTATATCTGCAATAGTCACAATTGAGGGAAGAGAAGGAACGGGGACCTCTTTTACATCCTCTAACATAATAGCATTGTATTTGTACAGAACAACTTTATCTAATTCATATGGTACCGGGCCAGGAAAATGGATGGCCAAAGGTGTCATAGCAGATTTCTGACTATTGTAAGAAATTACAACTCGCTCCGGGATGTTGAAATGTGGAACTATGACATTCACCTCATTCTTAACTTCATTTCTATTTGCAGTAACCTGAATCAAATTCTGACCAATAATATTTTATAAATCCCTCTTTACAATCACACACCCACAGGGGTTCATAGAACAAATACAACAAGCGGCATAATCATGCTCAATATCATGGAATACTTTCAAAGTAGCATGAATCTCAACAAGCGACCTCTGAATCCAACGAATATAAAAAATACGGTATGTACCCGGACACCCATATACCATATCAACAGACGTGTTACCATGCTTAGGCAACGAATTTGATTGCATATTAGGATTGGTATCTTCAAAAGAGAGAATACCACTTTTTACAAGCTTTGCCACTTCATATTTCAGAGGATAGCAATTTCCAATATCATGTCCAGGGGCGCCCTGATGAAATGCACAATAGGCCTTTGGCTTATACCTTCATGGAATATCTGTAGGAACATCTGGCGGATCACGAGTCTGAACCAGATTCTTCTTTATCAAAGTCGGAAATAATTCAGCATACGACATTGGAATGGGATCAAATTGTGCTTTCTTCTGCACACGACCTTCGTGACTATTTTGATGTGTTTTCAATTGGAACATTGGTTGATAATTAGATGTAGCTTGAGCGGTAGGAGCGGCACTGATGACGGGTGCAACAGAAGCTACTTGTTGTTGATGATGATTACGTCTTCTAGACCTCTCTTAAGAGATGGAATTGGTTTCTCCTTTCTTTTACTTAGAAAACCCAACACCAAATTTCTTCGCACTTCTAGAACTACCTTATTTTGTCAGACGTCCCTCACGAACAACTTCCTCTAATCTCATTCCCATATTAACCATCTCTGCAAAATCACTAGGAGCACTTGTAGCCATCTTTCCATAATAAAACGGGCCAAAAGTCTTCAGGAATATCTTGGTGATCTCTTTCTCTTCAAGCGGAGGTATTATTTGAGATGCAATCTCGCGTCATCTCTACACATACTCTTTAAAAGTTTCCTTCTCTTTCTAGGAAATCGCGTAGAGTTGATCACGGTCCAGTGTCATATCCAGATTGTACTTATACTGATGGATAAAAGCTTCTCCGAGGTTATTGAATGTCTTGATTTAGGAACTATCAAGTCCCATGTACCACTTCAGTGCAACACCGGTAAGACTATATTGGAAATAATGAATGAGCAACTGATGATTGTTAGTATGGATGGACATCTTTCTAGAATTCATGACCAAATGGAATTGTGGACAAGTGTTCCCTTTATATTTCTCAAAATTTAGAACCTTGAACTTAGTAGGAATCTTCATATTTGGGATAAGAAAGATCTCGTGAACATTCTTTCCAAATAACTCTTTTCCTCTTAAAGTCCCGATTTCTTTCTGCATCTCAGCAAACTGATCTTGAAAATCATCCATACGATCATCCAAACTCTCGCTCGTAGCAGTGTATAAAATTTTCTCTTCAGCATAAGGCATAGTGTGACCCACGAGTAGTGGCACAGGTACAACAGTAGGAACAACTGGAATCTCAACATTAGAAAGAACATTAACCACATGAGGTGGTACAGTCATAATAGCAGATACTCTTGGAACTTTAGAAGTATGAAATTAATATCCCTCTGGCACAAAATTAAGAGGCATTCCCTAAGGGAAACCAGGAGGCATCTAATGTTGAGAAGCATTAACCGGGGCCACAGAAATGGACGTTGATACAATCTCAGAAATCACAATTCTCTGCATAGGAGAAGGAGGAGGCGGTGGTGGTTGATTTTGAGCAACCACCAAAGCTTCCATTGCAGCAGTGAGTCTTTCCATACTATCTTTCAGATTTGTCACCTCTTCACGGAGCTCACGATTCTCTTGTTGCAATTTATCCATATTTCTCTTGAGATTAGCTCGAGTGTTATAGTGATGCGACAACTTGGCTGAACGAAGACCAAAAGAAACATAAGACACCTGGAAAAGGCAAAACATAATGCACAAGATGCGAATGCAAATGCAAAATGCAAATGTTTTAATCAGCTCTTAAGGATCTTTAAGATATAAAGTAATTACAAACATCATAAAGAAATAACACTTCTTAAAATACTGATAAACATCTCATTTAATTGAATATTGGAAAGAGCTACACTTAGAAGTAAAAGTTACAGAAGATCCAAATTCAATAAGAAAAAGATAGATCCTAAGGATTATAAGGAGCATCTGATGACGATTTGAGCTGATACTTCCTTCGGAGTCTTTTAATCTCTCTCATAGTTGTCCTTCATGGCGGTCTTCTCTAACACAAGATGATCCATAACACCTTTCCAAGCACCGAAAGTAGGAGGATGTGATGATGAAGTAGTAAAGGAAAATAAATCTTCTCTATGTCTTTTCACAGTGCGTCGCTCAAGCAACACAATCAAGTCATCTTTCTCCTTCATCTACTTTTGCAACTCTGTTTTCTCCTTGTCAGAAGCATGAAACTTATTTTCCCACATTTCTTTATCTTTCTTCATCTTGACCAAAGCATCTTGAAGAGTCTCTATATCATCAGAAGAAACAGGGAGTGGCGTAGCAACCATTGTAGTTATAGGTTTCTCAAAAGGATAAGGCATTTTGAGCTCCTTAGCTATCTTCTTCACCCAAAGCGTATAAGGTTCCAAGGCAATGCAAACTTGTCTTCCAAGGTCTCCTATACCCATCCTATGAATATTAGTCCAAGCATGAGCCATTCTTCTCCTCAAACCAAGAGATTCATTCCCTTCTTTAAAAAACAAACCCTCTAATAGAATATTTTTAGACTTATCCTTCAACATATAACCAAGATGATGACGAGCTAAACTCGGGTTATAGTTATTTCCACCTTGTGTTCCAAGAAGAGGAACATTTGAGAATTCCCCACAACTATCAATAATCTAGACATTCTCATAAATAGAAGAAAACCAAGTAATGTCAACATGAGTAAGGGACATGATCCTCTAAGACCACCTTAAATATTTTTTGTTCTCCCTAAAAGCATATGACTGTGGCAAGTGCAAAATAAACCACTTGTACAACAGAGGTGTGCAACAAACAATGTTACCATTCCCCTTAGAATTCCTACTATGGATGGAGAAATAGGTGTCACCAAGTAAAGTCGAAACAGGGTTCCCAATCAAGAAAATTCTAATAGTGTTAACATCCACAAAGTTGTCAACATTTGGGAACAAGACTAGTTTGTAGATAAGCAAACCAAATATAGCCTCAAACGCCAATATGCTACCAACGTTAGCAAACAAAGTGGCTTTCCCAATCAAGAACTTAGAAGTCAAACCCTTGATGCCTACCTTAAACATCAGATTAGCATATATATCAAATTTTGTCAAATGGGTTGCTGCAGCAATATCTTGGGGATTAAGAAATTCCTCCAAACCAGTATAAGGAACCTCATCAGAAACTGGTATACCCAACAGGTAAGCATACTCCTCCAAGGATGGTATGAGTTGATAATCAGGAAAAGTAAAGCATCGGTAGACAGGAGCATAGAATTACACAAGGGTGTTAAGAATTATGTCTTCAATGTTGGTAGAAAGAACAAATAGAAGTCTCTCATAACGAGATCTAAAGCCTGCACGATCAACTACCAAGGATACTAGCTTTCTCAAATTTATAAGACCGGGAGCTCGGAAACCATACTTCTGAGTGTTTATCCTTCCAATATCCATAATAACAATATCTACAATGTTTGCAAACGAGAATCTCTAACATCCTTAAAAACTTACTGAAACAAAACGCCCATGAATGCATGAGTGCAAGATGCAACACCCACAAACAAGATCACACAAAGCACACGGGTTCAAAGGTTCGGCACGAGCATGGAGCCAAAGCTAAGAACCAACCCACAATGGTATGTACTAAGGTTATATCAGCACCTGTAGAACAAGGTTCTAAAAAGTTTCCAGAGTCATAATTCCATCTTTTGGATATTATCGGCTTAAACAACTACTTATTGACCAACAATATTCTCAAGAGAAACTCGTCTGAGTGTGGTATCGCGTAACAACTAATTTAAGTCTACATCTGAATAGCCACCGCACCACGTCCTAATAAGGCCAAGATGGGTTAAAGGGTTCTAAGAGCCTCAACTTCTCAGACTCCCAGGTCGAAAAAAGTAATGCTAAATATGACTACTTGTATGATGTCAGTAATTCCAAAGGGGCCTCCACTGAGAGGGGGATCTCAAGTTAGCTTAGTAAGGACTACTCCATGTAAGCCAACAAGATTATACCACCCTCCAATCATAAGTGCACTCAAGTCCGGGTATAGGACTTATCTCACCATACAGATCACCAAGCACCCAAACAGAACAAGCAATAACAAACAAATCAAACACAAAGCGATAAATAAATCAAAGTAGGCTAAACCCACTAGGAACTAGAGAATTCCCCAACAGAGTCACCACTTTTTGTAGCGGGGAAATTTGTGAGTGTAAGCTATTGATTAACTTAACTAAAAAATGCAAGAGTCGCCACTGCATTTTTATTTTATCCAAAAATCAAAGGAAAAAGAGCGAACAAAACCTAAGGTTCTAAAACAAGAACATATAGAGAATGGGTAAGAGGGTTAGTTACGCAATGGAAATGTGTTAACACCCAAATCTTCTATAGTACTATAGGAGCCCTTTGAAATACTTATGCTTTTTGGTTTGAAAATGGTTTGTTTAAAAGAAGATTGGTGATCAATGGTTTTTATGCGTTATTTTACAATTAGTTTTAGTTAATCTTATTATATGTTTAGTTGCATTTTATTTTCGTTTACTGCATTTTATGCTTTGGTTTTGTATTTCCACTTTTTTTAGGTTTAGGTAAGCATTCAGAAAGAATCGAAGCGAAAAAATGGACAATACAGTAGTTTTGGGAATGAAATTGGCAAGTTACAGAAGGCCTGGCACGGCAACCCGTGTTGTCTGACACGGGCTGTGTCAGGAGGATATGCCTTATCAAGAAAAAGTGCAAGAAAGTGTGAATCCAGGGGGCTGACACAACCGCCCGTGTCAGCAAGCCTGGAACTGAGAAGTTGATTTCCAGAAAGACAGGGAGCCAACATGGCCGCCCGTGTCAGCTGATACGGTCCGTGTTGGCTGAAACACTTCATCTTCTAATTTTCTTGGATTTTTCACTTATGTGATCTGTGAGGGTATTTTTGGTATTTTCTGACTGTTGTGTTGTACCTAAGAGTATTTTAGATGCTTTTTGAGAAGGAAATGGGACTTTTGACATAAGAAGAATTTTATGATCAAGATTGGAGAGATCAAGGAGATTGGAGAACTGAAGGTTTTCATGAGCGAAAGCAATTTAAGATCAAAGGAATCCTATTATCTTGTAATGTCTAATTTTTATTTTGTATTTTCTCTGAACCTTACGAGTAGCTAAACCTACCAATGCTAGGGGGTGCCCCAGAATTGCTTTTGTAATGATCTTGATTTCTTTTGTTCAAAGACATAAGTGATTTTTCTTAATCATTTTTATCGTTCAATGTTCTTAATGCTTTTTCTATCAGACAAATAGAATTAGATTTACGGTTAACTTTAGGTTGGAAAAACCTTCGTTAATGCTTTTGAACGATAATGCATTAGTAGACATTACCTAGGACTAGGAATATCCTGTTGCACTTGGAACACTGTTGACATGATTTGTAAAGCTTGATTTCAAACGTAATTACCTACAGACATAGTAATTAGGTTATGAAATTAAGAGATTTTCTCACTAAGGACTTAGGAGTAAACAATTTACAGTCAAGAAATTGATTATTTTAAGGTTTGTCTCTAAAATAAGGATTAATGTTGTTGCAAGGGAATTCATACACCGTCCCTAGCATGTTTCTCATATCTGTTAGAAACATATTTTACTCTTTTGCTTTATTTTCTCTCTGCAGTTTATTATTTGCAAACAAAATCCAAAAACCCTAAGTACTTTTGTTCAATTGAATTGTTATACAACTTGTATATCATATGCATTCCTCGAGATCGATACTGGGGATAAAACCCTTATTTTAACTACAATCGGCAAAAATAGTACACTTGCTATTTTTCCGATCAAGTTTTTGGCGTCGTTGCCGGGGATTGCCAAATTATAAGTTTTAATTTTAGTTTAATTGAACTTTTGTTACTCGTCAACTAAAATTTTATTTTTAGTTTTTTTTTATTATTTTTGTTTCGCTACTCCTAATATGCGTCTAACATTTTTATGCAAGGAGAATCCTCAGCTGATTTTCCTTTTGACACAGAAATCGAAAGAACTTTACACGCATGGCATAAACAAGTAAGATTGGCAGCTTCAGAAGCAGAGCCTTCAGCTTCAGTACCAGAAGAAGAAATAATCTTTTTTCATTCAGAGCAATCCGATTTAGGTTAAGACTCAGATAGAGATATTGTGATAATGGTTGATGATCCAGCAGCAGAGAGACTCCTTGGTGATTACGATGGAGCAACTGCACCGGCTGATAGGTTTACAATTATGAAACAACTGGTAAACGTGACAAATTTCTAGTTGCACCCGAGCACCATCACTCAACTTAAGAGGAGACCTTTCACCGAAAAGGTTAATGAAGATGCCAACTAACATCTGCAAAGATTTCTGACTATGAGCACTACTCTCAAGATTGATGGGCACACTGATGAAGCTAAAAAATTAAGAATGTTTCTGTTCACTCTTTCTGAAGATGCTGAAGAGTGGCTCATTGATACGGCATCTGGTGGCTCATCAAACTTTAAAACAGCCACTGGTATTAAGAAGATCATTGAAGTCATTGCTACAAATGTGCATTTAGAATTATATGATCATAGTGTGAGTAAACCTGAAGGAACAATTGACTTGAAGTTGGCTAATCAAGTTTTTAAAATGGAAGATCAAATCACAGTTGAAGTAGAAAGAAGGCTTAAAGCAATGAATGTAAGTGCTCAGACTGTTGCCCAAGTTCAACCTGTCTAAGCTGTGAGTTATGAGATTTGTAGTGGACCCCATTTTACCATACATTGTGTTATGACTATGAAGCAAATTGAAGAGATAAATTTTTTGAAGCAGAATAATCCTTATTCTCATACTTATAATCCAGGGTGGAATAATCATCCTAACTTCTTCTGGAAAGATCAGAATCAACTTCAATATCAACAGCAGCAACAGGCTCCTCAGAAAGCAGAATATGAGATAGGTATTGAAAAGATGACAACTCACAATATTTAATTCCAAGAAGAGACACAAAATAATCATAGGAACACCGCAGCTTCTATAAAAAATATTGAGATTCAGATGGGACAAATAACACAACAACTCTCCATGAAAACTCAAGGAACCTTCCCGAGTGCGACAATACTGAATCCAAAAAATCTTGAGAACGTCAATGTTGTCACGACAAGAAGTCAGAGAGTTGTGGAAGAAGAGGGAGAAATGGCAACAAATGATTATCAGTGTATAGAGGTGGAGCTGGAAGTGAGAGAAAATAGGAAAGAGTCAGAAAAAGCTTTACCACCTGTGCAGCCAACTGAAGGGAAAAAGAAAGAGGAGGTTAAACAAAAAATCAAGCTACCTTACCCTCCGAGAGTCACAAAGGAGGATCAAAAGGAGAAAGACTTTAAAAAATTTAGCATAATATTTAAAAAGCTAGAGATCAATATGTCGTTCTTTGAAGCACTCAAGCAAATGCCATTGTACAAGAAATTCATGAGAGAGGTAATGGGGAAGAAGAAACCAACGAGTGAGGAGCATAAAATTTCAAATGAGCAGTGTAGTGAAATATCACAAGGTAGGAGAATCCCCATCGAATGGAAAGATCTTGGATCAGTAGCAATCCCTTACACTATAAAAGACAGAACTTTCAAGAAGGTCCTTATTGATTCAGGTTCTAGTGAGAGTCTCATGACTTTATCCATTTTCAAATAGTTGGGTATCAGAAAAGTGAGCGATACAGGAACAAGCTTGAAGGTTTCTGACCATACAATTAAGCTGTCATATGGGCTAGTAGAGGATGTACTAGTGACGATTGATAACTTTAACTTCCTAGTTGATTTTGAGATCATTGATATTCCAGAAGATGAAGAGACTCCCATCATAATTTGCCGACCATTCTTACTTACTAGTCGGTGCAATGTTAATATTGAAACAGGTACTCTAACCTTGAAATCTTTTGATGAGGAAATAACTTTAAAAGTGTTGGACATCAAGAAGCAAGGTAAAAAGGAAGACAATCACTCTGCAGTTGGAGTGATCCAAATAGTGGGAAAAGGAAAAAGTTCAAAACCATTTCCTGAAAAAGTCTCTAGTGTAATCTATCAGGTTGCAATATCTCAATCATCTAGGGAACATAACGAGACTCCAAAATTTATTCAAGGAGTCAAGAAGACAAAAAGGAAAAACATGGATGTCGGATGTGCTTTAATACACAAAGTTGCTCTTATCTCTGAATCTGACTGGTCCTCTGTTGCGGAAAGGTCAAGCAACAAGGTGTGGAAGCTGAAATACCCCCCATAACAATGAGGAGTGAATCGTCGAGCCATGGGACGTTAAACGAAGCGCTGTGTGGGAGGCAACCCATATTTTTAATGTTTGGGAATTTTCTTTTTGTTGTTTATTTTATTTCGTTTACAGGTGTCATCCAGGATGTAGCATTTGGTGTTACATTACCCTCCGACTCCTTAGTAAGGATCTTTGTGAGTTATGTCTCTCTCTCTTGTTATAAAACATTGAGGCCAATGTTTAGTTCAAGTTTGGGGGAGGATTTACTATTTTGAGTTTTCATTTTAAGTAATTTTAATTTGTGTTTTATGTGCTTTTGTTTAAAACCCACTTCCTCAAATGAGGATCGTAAAAAAATTTCTTGTGAATACTGTGATGTGTGAGGTAGTCAGGAAATTATATAAAGTTCGAAGGAAGAGGAGTTAGAGCTAGGGACTTTGGGAATGTTTGGAAATTAAGGTATAACCGGAACACCCTAGATTCCCTGGAGTAAGGAAACGAGTCCAACGTGTAGATTTATGTCATAGTACCTGGATTTGAGAAGTATTCACTGATTAGTTCATAGTGATAGTTCGAGATGATTAAAAATAATTGCATGTATAAAGTGATTGAGAGAATGACTTATGGCACCCAAAAAATGATGAATAATAGCTGTAAAGACAACTGGTCTTTCTAAGTTGGGTAACCCTCACCCGATTACTTAGTCTAACGGCATTTGAGTCTCAATTGTCGTCCCTAAGATGACCAGTAAACACAAATGCACGAGAGAGAAAAAAAAGAGAATAAAGGTGCCTTAAAAAGTCTTGATCAAATCTTGTACATGTGAGGGAAAATGATCAAAAGTGCCTTAATCTGATTATCTGAATGAAAGGGGTAGAAAATCAAAGAAAAGATTTAGGCCCAAAGCATAGTTGGAAAGGTAACCAAAAAGGGGATTTAGGTCCATGGTTTTACCGCGGTATGTGTTTGTGTAATACCTTCATTAACAGACGACTACCAGGAGAACTAGTTTTAGCGTATCGAAACAAAACCTCACGTATGAGTATCGACACACTTGACCTTCACAAGCCTTTCATTTGATATGTAACATTTGATCTGAAAAATCTGTGCAAGCTTGTTGCTTGAGGTCAAGCAATGGTTTAAGTTTGGGGGAGTTTGATCAGTGGTTTTTATGTGTTATTTTACCGTTACTTTTAGTTAATCTTCTTATATGCTTAGTTGCATTTTATTTTCGTTTACCGTATTTTATGGTTTGGTTTTGTATTTCCATTATTTTTAGGTTCAGGTAAGCATTCAGGAAGAATCGAAGCAAAAATGGACAATACAGTATTTTCAGGAATGGAATTGGCAAGTTACACAAGGCCTGACACGGCCACCCGTGTTGCCTGACACGGGTTGTGTCAGGAGGATATACCTTATCAAGAAAAAGTGCAAGAAAGTGAGAATCTAGGGGCTGACACGGCCGCCCGTGGTAGCTGACACGGCTAGTGTCAGCAAGCCTATGACTGAGAAGTTGATTTGCAGAAAGACAGGGAGCCAACACGGCCGCCCTGTCAGTTGACACGACCCATGTTGGCTGAAACGCTTCATCTTCTAATTTTCTTGGATTTTTCACTTATGTGATATGTGAGGGTATTTTTGGTATTTATCGACTGTGTGTTGGACCTGGGAGTATTTTAGATGCTTTTTAAGAAGGAAAAATGGACTTTTGACAGAAGAAGAATTTTACGATCAAGATTGGAGAGATCAAGGAGATTGGAGAACTGAAAGATTTCATGAGCGGAAGCAATTGAAGATCAAAGGAATCCTATTATCTTGTATCATACCCCAAATTTTGACCCCTAGATTCCATTATCATTCTAGGTGCATCAAGCATATGTTATCTATCCCTAACCTCTTTCAAGTTAGTCTTTGTCAAGATGCAGATGAATTAGAGTTGACACTATTAAAATCAAGAATCCTGTGGACTGATCAGTCAAGGTTTTGGATTGATCTTCTATATATCCAGTCTTGACATCATCAAGAGGTCCATATCTTACAAATAACAAGTGCTATTTGAGGTTGTTACCAAGAGAATTGAACCAGTGCTGTGCAAAACCCTAATTTTGGTCTAAATGGGTTTCCAAAGCTTGAACGATGGTCCATGATGTTTTTTTATGACTTATTGAAGTCCCTCAAGAAGTATGAAAGGTTCAAAAAAACCCAGAACACTAAGGATCGATCCTGAAGATTTCAATTGTTCGGTTCGTCTATTTGGAAAGTCAATTCTTTGACTTTTAGGGTTTTTATCCTAAACTGAAGCAATAAAGGTTTCTAACATCACTTTATGCATAACTAGTGAGTTTGGTGAAGATTTAATCAATAATTGATGGATAACTTGTGAATCAAGAAATTAGGGTTTATGAAAAACCCTAATTACAAGCTTATTTGGAATGGTCATAATTCTCAAACCACACATCCAAATTGAGTGGCCCTAAGATGGTTGGAAAGCTCTTGAGAAATACTACAAAAGTTTCTTAGAGGGTTGATGTCCCAAAATGTATAGATTTTAAGTTATGAGCTCATCAAGTCGTGAAGAATTTCCACACTTGGAAAAATTTCTTGTTTTTTTGACTTGTAAGTCAAGTTTTGTAGCTAACTTCATGAAGAGTTTTGACGTAGTTCCCTTTAGAATCTGAACTTTGGATAAAAATGAACATTTTAGATCATACTTGAGGCTTTTTAAAAAGTACAAGATCATTTTCACAGCCTTTGTGGTTAGGGAGAATTGAAGAGGCAAGTTAGGGATTGTTCATGTCACAAAACCAAGTTTAACACTTGCATTTTGATGTATAAACCACCCAAACCTCTTCTAATCACTTGTTTAACTCATTATATAATGTTTAGGGACTTAATTGATGATATAAAAATGGATTACCACAAGTAAAAACTAGAGGTTGGATTATTTGATTTGTTTATTCAAGCAAGTGGATGCAAGTGGCAAGGAGAGAGAAACTTTTTGCATTTTCTGCTATACCTCAGCTACTGCATCAGCTACTCACTTTCCTTCACTTCATGTAAATAATTTTCAAGCTATTGGTGATGTTAAAACACATAGTAAGGTTGCTCATGCTCAAAAAATAAATTCCAAGTTGGATTTACTCATTTTGCCTCCAAAAAGGGCAAACTTGGCAAGCTGGCACAATCTGCCCATACCTCTCATTCTCCAAGCTTGCCTATAAATGAAACACACTCCTAACATCCAAAATACACTAAAATCAACTAGAAGCCATGTTTATTCTCCCTTATTTCTATGATCACCATCTTCTTGCAAGTGGTAGAAGTTGCTTCCTTGTGGAGAAAAATCTGCCTTGCAAAAACTCTGCCATAACTCAATACAACCACCAAACACTTGAACCAACACCTCAAACATATCATATATGATGCATTGAAGCTGTCCAAATCCTCACATTCACCAGAAAACCTCACATTCCAAAAGTCAACTCTAATACGTTAAAAATATGACTTTTCTACATCTTCATAGACCAGAACCAAACCAGCCCTTTTCCAATCATTCTAACATTTTAAGCACTCTCTATATAAGTTGTTTGAACTGTCTATGGCATCATAAAAGTTCTGTAACACCATTTCCTAGAGTTTCACTTTGAAGCTTTTGGTGTTTTCTTGCATAAGAAGGCATTCTGTCAAGACAATGATCTTGGAGGAGTTCTCGTCATTTGCACACCTTACTTGGAACATATTAGAGCTGCTTGGATCATCATCCATCAACTGGTTTTCTTATTTGGTGCATTGACTTGAAAAATATACAAGAGGTAAGTGTTCCAACTTGCTACTTTTAAGATCATGCTGGATATTGTTGTACACTGATTATGAACATGCTAGATACACTTTATAGGTCATGTTTGAACCATTTCTTGCTCATAAACTTGGGTATTCATGACTATCCCTTTGGTATGGCTTGTTAGCTTACTTTAAGTTTCATTTCAATATGCAACTTGTTGATTCTGGTTAGGCATAGATGATTGGTGTTTGTAAACATCATTTATAAGTCATATGTGATATGTTTGATCATTTAGTTGATGCTAAATTGGTACATTTCTGTCTGTTGTTTTGCACTTGCACAAGCTTGCTATTTTTGCCACTACACATGCCATATGTTGAATTAGCTTGTCTATTGATGTATGATGCTTGTAAGCACTCTCTATATGTCTCATATGTTGTGTTTGAATCATTACTTGTTGCTTAGAACATGTACATTGGACGGTCACATTGCTCTTGCACATAACATGTCTTTTTCAATGATGCTATTGATTTTTTCACATGGTGCATGATCTAAGAAAACCACCACCACCATTGGATTCCTTGTGAAAAAAATACATAATTTGCTTTTTTATTTCATCCGATTTGATTAAGTTTTGAGTGAGTTATGACCCTTCTTGCAAAATCTGCCTTGCCTTGTTTTTTTGCCTTAGTTGCCTAGTTTTGTGCCTAGTTTCCAAATGTGCATAACTTCTTTGATTTTTATCATTTTGATGCCACTCTTTTTGCAATATTCTCCTTAGTATGTCTAGTTTAAATTTGTAAATAAATAATTCAAAAGTCGTTTTTTTGAAACACTTTGGTCCACTTGAATGACATGGTCCTTTTTAGGATTTTCTTTGGTTTTCATGACCTTTCTGTTGCACCCCAAAATTTGACCAACCGGGTCTCGCATTTGGCTCGATGTTTCGACGCATAACCGCATTCGCATCTGCATATTGCATACATTGCATTGTTCATTTTTGTTTGATTTTATCAGGGATCACAGCTCTCGTCTCGTGTTTCAGGTGTTTTTGATCAGTAGAATCGATTTTTGGGTTATTGCGGTGCCCGTTTATTTTTACCGATTATTTTTGTGTCGTTCGGTGCTTATTTTGTCCCTCTGGGAATTATTGTGATTTTTCTGGATTTTATAGGATTTTTTTTAGGGCTTTAAATAGCTTTTAAATCATTTTTAGGATTTAATAGAATTTTTGATATTTTTAATTCTCTTTAAATCATTTTTAGCATTTTATAGAATATTAATAGATTTAATTCATTCTTAGAATGTTATTAGAATTTAAATAGATCTTAAATAGTTTTAATTCTTTTTAATAGATTTTTTTCTTTTGTAGAATTTAAATGAATAATAGTTTTTAGATTTTAATATAGATTTCTCATTTTAAAATAGAGTCTTCTTTTATAGAAATAATAAGTAAATAGATTTTTCATATATTAGATATTAAATAGGTTAATAGGAATTAGAGTTTTCTTTTATAAATAATAGTCTTTTTTTTAGATTTTAATATAGGTTTTATTAGAATATTATTAGACTAGTTTAGATTAATTAAGATTAGTTTAGTTAATTAAGATTAATTAGGATTAGATGATAATTGGGCTTTAATTCTGCTTTTCAGTTTTTTTTGCAGCTTTTTTTCAGTCATTTTCGTTTTGGGCTTAATGCAGCCAAGGCCCAGTTTGGTTTTTTGTTCAGCAAGTGGGTTTTTTATTCAGAAAAAAGTCCAGCAACGTCCAAATTCATTCCAGATATTTCCAGCTTCTTCCAGATCCTTCCAGAGCACGCCAGCGAATCTCAGCCATATAAATAGCCAGACACGTGTTGAAAAGAGAGGGTCCCACGAGTTTCACACACCACACTGCCACGTCGCCCTCAACCCTCTCTCTCTCTCAGCCACGCGTGGGACACGCGTCCCACATGCAGAGAGCCCCTCCACTTTCTCCACCACGCGTCGCACCCACAGCATCCCACCGGAGAACTTCGCCGGCCGGCCTGCATGGCCGGCGGCCACCACCAACCCTTGCCGGAAAACCTCACGATCCCAGAAATCACCAGATTCATCTCAACTTCATCCCTGACCTTCATTCATCTTCCCCATCCAGCTTCCGGCCACCGTGAAACCCTACCGGGAACTTCATAAACTCAGAACTCCGATCGTCTTCACTATCTTCCTCCGATCATCCTCCATCTCAACCTTCATTCAACCACCAAATCACCAGAATCTTTCATCTTCTCCGTTCAACAATCTCAACAGATCTTCAACGCGTTCTTCATATCAGTTCCAGAAACTTCATCAATCGTCATCACTCAGAAGATAGCTCCAACGAACCTCAGTTCAGAAATGCAATCATCATCTTCATGTGTTCATCAAAGAAATCCAGAAATTACAGAAACTACCACCGATTCTCCAGAAAATCCAGATCCAACCAGTGATTCATCCTCCATCATCATGTTCATCGTCTATCAAGGATTTTCAGCGATCCAGATTCTTCATCAAGACTCATCAATAACTCATCAAAGATTTCCCAGAAATCTTGAAACGGTCATCATCTTCAGAAACTCCTAATCAAACTTCAACGTTTCTTCTTCAAATCCTTCAACCGACCTTCAGCAAGCCTCCAGATCCAGAATACGAGCCCCAATGATCATCCTCAAGAATGATGAAGAACACGTCACCAATCGTCAGATTCACAGATCTTTATTCGGTTTGATTAAGTAAATCGTGAGAGTTAGAAGTTTGGTGTTTGTTGTGAGTGAGCGTGGTGTTGAGAAGAAGGTTGGGATGAAGTTTCAGAAGAACAAAAGAGAGACGAGGGAGTTTGAGGCTGAGACGGTGAGAATGGAGAAGGTTGAGAGTGGACATCAACGACGGCGGCGCATTGGAGATGAGAGAAGGGAGACAGAATCTAGGGTTTCAGTGACTGAGAGTGGAGAGAAGGGGAAGAAGATTGGGCCGGGCCCAATTACAATTTTTTTTGGCACGCACCTCCCTCCGTTTTTGGGAACAAGTCCTGGGCCTGAGCCCAATATCTTTCTTGCCAGCACACATTCAATTTTCACACCCTCCCTCCTGCGTTTTTCTGAAAGGAATTGGGCTGGGCCCAGTCAGCATAATTTTCTTATTTCACTTTTCTGTAATCCCCTGTAATCCAGTTACACCCCCTCCCCTCTTTCTTGTTTTTTTTTTTTTTTTATTCTTTTAAAGTAGTGAAAAAGAAATAGAAAAAATAATAGAGAAAAGAATATTATACAAAAAAAGAAAAAAGATTATGAAAGGAGTGAAAAGAAAATATTTTTAAAAAAATAGAAAAAAAGAGATGAAAAGAAAATATATTGTGAAAAGAAAAAGAAAAAAATATGAAAGAAAAAGAATAAAGAGAAATGAGAAAAGAAAAGGAGAAAATATTCATAAGAAAATATTGTGAAAAATAGAGAAAATATTCAAAAAAAGAAATATTGAGAAAGGAAAATATGAAGAAAATATTTTGAGAAAAGGAGAGAAAAAGAAAAAAATATTAAAGTAGGATTAATATTTTTTAAGCATTTTCTGTTAGGGATATTTTCATAGACTTTATTTTACGACTTTTAGGATAGCTTAGAAGCCCATTTGTTAGGGGGTTATTTTCATTCGACTTTTCAAGATAGAATAGGATAGCGCTTCCTAGGAGATTATTTTCAGTATCCACTCATTGTAACCATTTTTTCAGAAGATTAATAAAACGAGATTTGAGCTGTGGTCCCGATAGTAGCCGAACTACAGCTGCTCTGATTCTTCGTACCAGACGAAGATATGTAGGCATAGGATGCGATATCCTAGCGAGCACACTAACGACTAACCTGTTGTTCTCTCGCGGCTGTGCGATCGAGACTTTCCCGCTGACGATTAATTGAGTAAACCTTTTTCTCTCTTGCCCAAGTGCACTTGAGACCAAGCCGTAGTTTTGACCATAGGTTCCCGACCCTGTGAAACCAGTTGTTTTCTCACTGCTGTGTGAGAATGTTTGTTTAGCCATAGTTAGTCTGAACTACGTAAAGCTCTGATCTTCCATCCAGTGGAAGTACGTAGGCACAAGACGCGAGGTCTTGGCGAGCCAATTTTCCCCGTAGTCCCGAACTACGTTGACTCTGACTTTCTCTCTTGAGAATACGTAGGCATAGAGTGCGACGCTCTATCGAGTCAATTCCCTTCCGTTTAGATTTAGCAGCCGTAGATAGATTGTTTTGCATCCAGTAGACAACCCAAGCAAGCGTGGATCCCGTCGAGTACGACGGACGTGAGGGGTGCTAATACCTTCCCCTTGCGTAACCGACTCCCGAACCCAGGCTATGGTTGCGATGACCATACCTTTTCCCCGTTTTTTGCGAGGTTTACTTCGAGCGTTTCCTTTCCCGCTCTGAGGGATAAATAACGCACGGTGGCGACTCTTCTGTCAGCCGGCGCCGATTTTCGCAGTAGCGACAGCTGGCGACTCTGCTGGGGACTGCGATAGTTCCCCATGCATGTGGGATCCAACGTCCCCTAAGAGAGAGTCAATCCTAGCGCTTGTTTGCTTGTCTATTAGATGCTTATTTATCGATATTATCTGTTGCTGTTGGGGTGTTACGGGTGTTCTATGATTGAGATAAGCCGGACCTGGGCTCGAGTATGAGTATACACCTAGATATAGTTGCGGAGAAGTAGTAGACGAACCTGTCTGCTGAGCAGGCACAGTTCCCTACGAAAATTCGCGCTCGGACGAGGTTCTCGCAGAGGTGCTCCTTTCCGGTCCTGAGGATCTGAGGGGAGTCCAGACGTGAGGATTGTCGACTCTGGGAACCGATCAATTGGAAGTTAGCTAAGTGAGGCCTCTTCATGAGATGACGATGCCACTCCTTCTGGGAATCGTATCATTCCTCATGAAAGTCTGTGACGCTGACGACCGCATAGGATGCCGTACCTTGTCAGATATAGGTCCATACCTGTGAGTGGGGGGGTTTTTATTTGCAGGAAACTTGACTTCCAACCTACCCGTTATTCTGGTCTTCTTCTCAGAGAACGTCTCCGTCAGCAGCGCAGCAGTATTCAGATTTTGTGTGGGGGCTGTGGTCCCATTGTTTGCTGCATTTTGCATATCATATGCATATCAGTGTTGCATTGCATATCATCCTCCAGCTAGCCAGAGTTCTGATCCAGCCTTTGTTTCCTGAAGGTGATTACCCGGAGTTTGGATTGAGCAGCTGTTGATTGTCAGAGACCTACCTAGGGGTTGAGTAGATTTGAGCAGAATCAAGCATCGAAGTCAGCTGAAGACTATTGGTAGCCATGTCTGAAGGCAATTTCCAGTCTCCTAACACCTTGACAGGGTTCACTATGGCGTCCAACCCTCTGTATGATTCCATGGAAGACTTCCCGCAAGTGAACAACGTTGCTGCAGACCAAGTTGTACAGCCTTCTGTTGAGAACCGAGATCGACATGAGCAGTTTGTAGCCCAGAATGAGCGTCCTCCTCCTGTCAACAATCAAGGTGTTGCTTTCCCTGTGATGAATTACCAAGGAGATATTCCAGCAGCTGGGATGGTAGATCCAAGAGCCCTTGACGATGGTAGAAGAGTCCGAGTGTTGGAAGAGCAAATGAAAGCTTTGAAAGCCAAAGATGCTGTCAACCTAGATGCTGTAGGCATGTGTTTGGTTCCTGACCTGGTGTTGCCTTACAAGTTCAAAGTGCCGAAATTTGAGAAGTACACGGGAGATAGCTGTCCAAAGCTGCATTTAATGATGTTCTGTCGAAGAATGACTGCGTTTGCGCGAGATGACAAGTTGATGATCCATTGCTTTCAAGATAGTCTGACTGGGGCATCTTTGAGGTGGTATATGCAGTTAGAGAGGAATCAGATCCAGTCATGGATGGATTTGGCCAGAGCTTTTCTGAAGCAGTACGATTACAACCTAGACATTGCTCCTTATCGCATGCATTTGCAAGAGTTGTCTCAAGAGATCAATGAACCTATCAGGAAGTATGCTCAGAGATGGAGAGAATTTGCTGCTAGAGTGCGTCCCCCGCTGTTAGACCAAGAGCTGGCAAGCATGTTTGTGGATTCCCTACAATATCCGTACTTCAAAAGATTGCTCGGAATTCCGGCAAGTTTCTCTGACGTGGTAGCATTAGGAGAACGCCTTGAGTACTCCATAAGAATGGGGAAAATTCAGATTACTTCATATGATCAAGCTGGTGAAACTGAATACCCTTGTGACTATCAGAGTGAAGAAGAAGTTGTGATCAACTCAGTCATGCCAAAGATTGAATATCCTCGAAGCGAATCAGTGAATTTTGTTGGTTCATCATCTTATCAGAGATCAGTACCTCCCGTGGCTTGTTATACTGAACAGACAGCCGTGCCTAGGGCACTCTATCAGAAATCTTATGTCGCTTCCATTGCAAATCAGCGAACTCGTGGTCGAGGTTATCAGAATCAGCGTCAGAATCAGAACAGACCTCGCAACAATTTGGAACGAAGGAGTGCTCCTTCTCATCCAGTGCCTATGCCGTATAGCCAGTTGCTACCATCTTTGATCCAGAAGTCTTTGGTGGAGCCGAAATCTCTTAAGCCCGTTCCAGAACCGTACCCTCCTGGGTACAATCCCCACGCTCAGTGTGGTTATCATGGTGGCTCACCGGGGCATTCAACGGAAGATTGTAAAGCATTTCAGGCGAAGGTACAGCAGTTGATTGATCAGGATCGCATTTCCTTTCGAGAAGGGTTTCTGTTTGTTCATCCCTAACCGCTCAGCTGTCTAAGCTCGTAGACTCAGAAGGGTGTTCCCCAGCAAAAGCCAGTGGTTCAGACAGGCAGGCGCCTCAGCATTGGCAGTCCTCGGACTTTTCATCATTTGCATTTGTAGTTTCTTTTCTGTTAGTTACTACCTGCTTTTAAGCATTGTATGTTTTGAATGGTGATGATAATAAAGTGACTATGCATTTTTCTGAATTAATCATGTCGCTGTCGCTCATTTATGGCATTGCACTGACACTTGCATTTTATTCACTCCACTTTTTCGATGTGACTAGCAAAGTTAAAAGGGAGGATGATGGAACTAAAACTCATAACCAATGATTGTATGCTTTCAGATAAGACCGTACCGATGACGTACAAGGCATTGTTTCAAATTCCCCAAACACTGGAGATATAAGGAGTTAGTCCCTTGTTAACCACTTCGAGCCAGGAAGTAGAAGTTTTTTCGGACCTATAAACCCTCACATCTTAACCCGGGGCAGGGTAGTTGTCAGTTAGCTTGACCGAACATTCAAGTCTTATAGAGGAGCGTTGTCTTTCAAGGACCAATCAGTTTATACCTTCAAAAGGTCAAACCTCACCAATCAGGAGTGAGACAGTTACAATCCTTTCGGAGCAATCAAGACAACCAGTGTCATATGACTTTGTTCCAAAAGAAAGAAATGAGAAAGCCCGCTAAGTAAAAAGAAAGAAGAGCTGGAAAGCTAATACTTAGGCAAAAATCAGGGCATCCCGCTGGACTTCAGGAGAAATCGAAAAAATCGAAAAGAACTCAAAAAGAGTCAGTCCAGGCAAAAATTAGGGAATCAAAAGAATGAAAAACAGGGTTAAAAAGAAAATTTTCCCCAGCAAATCACAAAGTCGTGTACACAGACACCGAAAGCGAAGAAGGAGTAACTATCACTCTAGAAGAAAAGCTTGTGAATTCCTTAACTGTGGTTCTTACCATTCAACATACTTCTCGAAGAGGCGAGTGCTTGTGCCAGGTTAACTGAACCTTAGGATCGGAGATCATCACGTAGAAGGGGTGGGAACAAATCAAAATTTGAGCCAAATATCCTTTGTTTCACGAACCGTGAACCCGACCACGATACAACCCTTAAAAGACCTAATTGAGGTAGGGTTAGTCTGAAGCGCATTACGATAAGGTTGAGTAACCTGACTCCTTCTTGACTTGCTAGTCACATCCTTGTTGTATTTTCACTGACCATGTAAGCACTGCGTTTGAACTTTGGTTCATTCGTCACTCTCAATCATATGCATGTAAATGAGTGACAGCTCAAATTTTTTCGAAATCTGCATAACCATTGCATTAAGATTACCATTCGTAGACAGACAATTCTAATTGCAGGTTAGTAGTTGACATGAAAGAAATTCCAGCAGAGAGTAATCAAATAGGACTGAGTAATCCAGCAGTCTGAACCAGAATGGTGCATGTTGTGAAGCCCAATGAATCAGGGGCATTATCTTCCGGTAAGTTCAGTATCAGTCAGTCTGAGGACAAGTCCCGAAGTTCCAGTTGAGCAGGGGCAGTTTGTTTGAGAAGCAGTTGATCAGAAGGGGTCTTCTCAAGATCCAATCAGGGGCAGTTATCCAGAATGCGGATATTTGAAAGCAGATGCTTCCAATGGATAATCAGATCGGGTTGAGTCGCTAGAACGCTCATTCAGGGGCAAGTCATCGCAGAGAATGTTGAAATCAACTGGGTTGTTAGGTGTTTAATTGGAGATTGAATTCTTTTGTCGTGCAGATGTCGGGGCAAGTATTCTCGAAGTCTTCTCGTAGCAAGTTGTTCGGAGCAGGTATTCCCAAGAGTTAGATTGGGGCAAGGTGCATTGTAATGGGGCAAGTTGTCCCCAGCCAGAGTTGAGTATCGGGGAATCATGTCAATACCCTTATCGAAAACCTTTCAAATAAGAAGATCTTGTTGTCGTTGGATCATCATCCTGCAGTTTAAACCTGTTGCGTGTCAGTAACCAGTCGTTTCCAAAAGTCCAGTTCTCGCCTGGCAAACCGGTAACCAGTTCTCGTCTGGCCCACCTTCCGTAAGCATCAGTTCCCGTCCTGGTGCAGTTTATTGTAAGCAGCAGTTCCCGTCCTGGTGCAGTTTATTGTAAGCAGCAGTTCCCGTCCTGGTGCAGTTTATTGGTAACCAATTCTCGTTTGGTCACCGTTTCTTCAAGAGTTGTATCAGTTCTCGCCTGGTACATGTCATCGCGTAATCAGTTCTCGTGTGTTTTAACTCGAGTGTTATACCAGTTCTCGCCTGGTGTACGTTAGCTTTCAGCCAGTTCTCGCCTGGTTGTCAATACCTCAGCTTGTTGTCCAGTCAGCCCGTCTGGTTCAAAAACACAAAAATCAATTTTCCTAACCTATTTTCCTATCAGTTCTCGCCTGGTAGTCTACCTTTGAATGCTAGTTCTCGTCTAGTATTTTCCACATCTTCCACTGTGTACATAATCCATGTTTATTCTAAACCAGAAAAAAAAAAACCCCTAAAGGTATCTGACACAATATTTCCCAATGACTCGCATGTCGTCATGTTCCCCGATACGAAGCTCGATTAATGCCAGTGCTCCGAGTAATGTTTGAATTCCTTGTGAGTGTTGTTAAATCAGAATTGCCACTCTTCAGCAGATGAAAGTTGCTTATTATCCCCGGAAGAGTCGAGATTGTCTTTTACCCCGTATCAGAGTAGGATCAGGAGTATCTTCAGCAGATTAAGATTGATATCCTTGATAATAGGAGCATTTCCAGCAGTGTGCTGCGCGTAAGCAACCTCAGTTTGGGTCAATCCCCGCAGAGCGCAATCAGTTGCCAATGGTTTGAAGAAAGCATCCCCGAGCAGAGTTGTCTTCCTTTCCCCAGTGAAATTGTCAAGCAGGGTTGCCTTTTCATTTCTCCAGCAGGGCAGTTATCCCCAGCGGATTTGATTTCTCATTTCCAGCATTTATTTTGCTGAGATGGTTCTGTGACTTCAGGTCATCCCCAGTAGAGTTGACGTTTCCTTCGGCATTTATTTTGCCAAGTGGTTTTCAGACCTGGTGTTCTCTGGCAGCTCGAGCCTGCATTAGCATTTGCATATATAGTCATAGCATTTATACAAGCATATAGTATATCCATGCCGTCTGGGCCTCGCATTTTCAAACAAAACGCATAGCATTTACATGTCGTATAGGACATTGCATCATTTCAAGCATACGCATGTCGAAACATAGACCAAGATGGTTACCTATTGGATTTCGAATTTGTTCACCTGCAGAGTTGTGTGGTTCAGCTTCTCGTCTTCCCCAGCGGAGTGATTCTTCATTTGGTTGCTACGTCAGCATCGGAAAAAAACAACAACAACAACAAAGATTGACATATATCAGACTTCTGAAGCTGCCCCCTTTGTCAAAACAGGTGCCAGGCAGTTCCATTCAGAATTCCCCAGGAGAATTGTCCTCAAGTTCGCAATGAACTGTGAGTTGACCAGATTTGATCCCATGAGAGAGATGGGAATCAAGGTGTTTGCTTTATGAAGCATTATTTCAATACTTGTGGCGTCACACAGGTGTTGAAAAGGAGAAGAAAATTTTATCAGGAAATTGACCAGATGTTGCCGTGATAACCAAACTTCAGTTTATTGGAAGCTTTTCCTCAAGCAGTTTTGCAGTATATTCTTGCGGTTGGCAAATTTCAGGGTTCCATTTGTATTCAACCGTCATCTACCTTGAATGTTTGAAGGCTGAGCGCTCTTCACCCACTCAGGTCGAAGCCGCTTGAATAGGGGCAGCTGTTGCACCCCAAAATTTGACCAACCGGGTCTCGCATTTGGCTCGATGTTTCGACGCATAACCGCATTCGCATCTGCATATTGCATACATTGCATTGTTCATTTTTGTTTGATTTTATCAGGGATCACAGCTCTCGTCTCGTGTTTCAGGTGTTTTTGATCAGTAGAATCGATTTTTGGGTTATTGCGGTGCCCGTTTATTTTTATCGATTATTTTTGTGTCGTTCGGTGCTTATTTTGTCCCTCTGGGAATTATTGTGATTTTTCTGGATTTTATAGGATTTTTTTTAGGGCTTTAAATAGCTTTTAAATCATTTTTAGGATTTAATAGAATTTTTGATATTTTTAATTCTCTTTAAATCATTTTTAGCATTTTATAGAATATTAATAGATTTAATTCATTCTTAGAATGTTATTAGAATTTAAATAGATCTTAAATAGTTTTAATTCTTTTTAATAGATTTTTTTCTTTTGTAGAATTTAAATGAATAATAGTTTTTAGATTTTAATATAGATTTCTCATTTTAAAATAGAGTCTTCTTTTATAGAAATAATAAGTAAATAGATTTTTCATATATTAGATATTAAATAGGTTAATAGGAATTAGAGTTTTCTTTTATAAATAATAGTCTTTTTTTTAGATTTTAATATAGGTTTTATTAGAATATTATTAGACTAGTTTAGATTAATTAAGATTAGTTTAGTTAATTGAGATTAATTAGGATTAGATGATAATTGGGCTTTAATTCTGCTTTTCAGTTTTTTTTGCAGCTTTTTTTCAGTCATTTTCGTTTTGGGCTTAATGCAGCCAAGGCCCAGTTTGGTTTTTTGTTCAGCAAGTGGGTTTTTTATTCAGAAAAAAGTCCAGCAACGTCCAAATTCATTCCAGATATTTCCAGCTTCTTCCAGATCCTTCCAGAGCACGCCAGCGAATCTCAGCCATATAAATAGCCAGACACGTGTTGAAAAGAGAGGGTCCCACGAGTTTCACACACCACACTGCCACGTCGCCCTCAACCCTCTCTCTCTCTCAGCCACGCGTGGGACACGCGTCCCACATGCAGAGAGCCCCTCCACTTTCTCCACCACGCGTCGCACCCACAGCATCCCACCGGAGAACTTCGCCGGCCGGCCTGCATGGCCGGCGGCCACCACCAACCCTTGCCGGAAAACCTCACGATCCCAGAAATCACCAGATTCATCTCAACTTCATCCCTGACCTTCATTCATCTTCCCCATCCAGCTTCCGGCCACCGTGAAACCCTACCGGGAACTTCATAAACTCAGAACTCCGATCGTCTTCACTATCTTCCTCCGATCATCCTCCATCTCAACCTTCATTCAACCACCAAATCACCAGAATCTTTCATCTTCTCCGTTCAACAATCTCAACAGATCTTCAACGCGTTCTTCATATCAGTTCCAGAAACTTCATCAATCGTCATCACTCAGAAGATAGCTCCAACGAACCTCAGTTCAGAAATGCAATCATCATCTTCATGTGTTCATCAAAGAAATCCAGAAATTACAGAAACTACCACCGATTCTCCAGAAAATCCAGATCCAACCAGTGATTCATCCTCCATCATCATGTTCATCGTCTATCAAGGATTTTCAGCGATCCAGATTCTTCATCAAGACTCATCAATAACTCATCAAAGATTTCCCAGAAATCTTGAAACGGTCATCATCTTCAGAAACTCCTCATCAAACTTCAACGTTTCTTCTTCAAATCCTTCAACCGACCTTCAGCAAGCCTCCAGATCCAGAATACGAGCCCCAATGATCATCCTCAAGAATGATGAAGAACACGTCACCAATCGTCAGATTCACAGATCTTTATTCGGTTTGATTAAGCAAATCATGAGAGTTAGAAGTTTGGTGTTTGTTGTGAGTGAGCGTGGTGTTGAGAAGAAGGTTGGGATGAAGTTTCAGAAGAACAAAAGAGAGACGAGGGAGTTTGAGGCTGAGACGGTGAGAATGGAGAAGGTTGAGAGTGGACATCAACGACGGCGGCGCATTGGAGATGAGAGAAGGGAGACAGAATCTAGGGTTTCAGTGACTGAGAGTGGAGAGAAGGGGAAGAAGATTGGGCCGGGCCCAATTACAATTTTTTTTGGCACGCACCTCCCTCCGTTTTTGGGAACAAGTCCTGGGCCTGAGCCCAATATCTTTCTTGCCAGCACACATTCAATTTTCACACCCTCCCTCCTGCGTTTTTCTGAAAGGAATTGGGCTGGGCCCAGTCAGCATAATTTTCTTATTTCACTTTTCTGTAATCCCCTGTAATCCAGTTACACCCCCTCCCCTCTTTCTTGTTTTTTTATTTTTTTATTCTTTTAAAGTAGTGAAAAAGAAATAGAAAAAATAATAGAGAAAAGAATATTATACAAAAAAAGAAAAAAGATTATGAAAGGAGTGAAAAGAAAATATTTTTAAAAAAATAGAAAAAAAGAGATGAAAAGAAAATATATTGTGAAAAGAAAAAGAAAAAAATATGAAAGAAAAAGAATAAAGAGAAATGAGAAAAGAAAAGGAGAAAATATTCATAATAAAATATTGTGAAAAATAGAGAAAATATTCAAAAAAAGAAATATTGAGAAAGGAAAATATGAAGAAAATATTTTGAGAAAAGGAGAGAAAAAGAAAAAAATATTAAAGTAGGATTAATATTTTTTTAAGCATTTTCTGTTAGGGATATTTTCATAGACTTTATTTTACGACTTTTAGGATAGCTTAGAAGCCCATTTGTTAGGGGGTTATTTTCATTCGACTTTTCAAGATAGAATAGGATAGCGCTTCCTAGGAGATTATTTTCAGTATCCACTCATTGTAACCATTTTTTCAGAAGATTAATAAAACGAGATTTGAGCTGTGTGGCGCTACTGCGAAAATCGGCGCCGGCTGAACAGAAGAGTCGCCACCGTGCGTTATTTATCCCACGGGAGGGAAAGGAAACGCTCAGAGTAAACCTCGCACAACACGGGAAAGGTATGGTCGTCGCAACCAAAACCTGGGTTCGGGAGTCGGTTACGCAAGGGGAAGGTATTAGCACCCCTCACGTCCGTCGTACTCGACGGGATCCACGCTTGTTTTCGGGTATGGATTGTTATTCTATCTAAACTATAGGTCAAGGGTGAAAAAGAAAATGAAAATGAAAATAAAAAATGACTCGGCAAAGTATCGCACTTTATGCCTACGTATTCCCGTCTGGAACGAGAAATCAGAGTCAACGTAGTTCGCCTACCTACGGGAAAGGAGGGGAAGGTTGCTCGCTAGGACATCGCATCCTATGCCTACGTACTTTCATACGGCATGAAAGATCAGAGCAAACGTAGTTCGGGCCACGTACGACACAAGTCTGTCCTTGATTGATTTTATTCCTTCTGAAAAGGTTTTTCTTGATTAACAGTCCCGGCGGACAAAAATGACGTTTTGATGAGTTCACATTCTTTTACGGAAGAAGTGTCTTTTATTGTGTTTGAAATCTTTATGTGTTTTTCTGTTTATTTTGAGAAAGAAAGAGACAGAACTCTAATCTACGGTTGCGAAGGGAAACAAACTAACCTAATGTTATCATGCATGGGTTAAGACCTAGTGTCTATCATGCTCCTCTCTTGCACAGAGAGAAACAGAGATCCTAAGGGATAGGCAGAAACAGAAACAATAACAGATATATACAGTAAAGCAGTAAAATGCATGGATGCAACAGCACAAGCGAGGCAAGGGAGTCCCACTCAACCTCGAACCTAGAAAACAATAGGCAAAAGTGAACAGGCTTCACTTTCAACCCAGCAGGGTAAACAACAAACAATACAGTCAGGAAAACCAATCAATACATCAGCAAATGAAATACAGCAAAAATAAACAGCTTCAGCAGCTCTGGATCAACATCTGGCTTCAAGCAATCTCCAATCATTCATGAGCTTCAACAAGCATCAATCTCCATCTTCATGATCTTCAGGCAAGGTCTTTGATTATCTGACTTCCATCTGCAATGGCTTTTCTTCATGCTCAAACCTCCAGGGTGAGGGATTAGTCACAAGAGTGAAGTGAATGAATGTTAGACAGTTAATTACCTACCAATGGTGGTTCATCAACTGTTAACATTAAGCAGAAAGTTTCCTCTCAAAAGTTCTATCTTTCAAATATATTCACTGATCCTTCCAAAGGAAGGAGGTGGATATTTGAAAGAGACTTTGAATCATAGAGAAAGGATGGATGCAGACAAGGCATTCCATGTTTGAGAAACAAGGTTTCTAATCTAGAGCTCTGCCTAGCTCCTAGGCCCTAGTTCCTCAGCCTCTACTAGCAAGAAACTCCTCCTCAACTCTGACAGTTGATCTTCAATCTCTGGATCTCCAATGGCTTCATTTCCTCAAGTCTTCATCTTCCCCAGGGCCCCAGACAAACCCAATACCCAAACAAGCAAGCAGTAATCCCCAGAGGGCACACCACACCAGACAACAGATATACAGACAGTATTAATAGCAGTAGGGGAATCCTAACTTTTTCTAAGGGATCTAATAATTACCCATAGCCCCTATAGTCCCATAACTAATCTATTCAAACCCTAAGTCCTAAGGGAAATGAAATCAAACTTCTTAAGTTGTCACCTAAAACCCTAGTTTTGTTCATGATGTTCAAACCTATTAATCACCTAAAATTAATCTCTAAAAATGGGAACTAAACTATTTCTACAAGTTGAAGACCTCATCTAAACAATCTAAAAAGAATGACCAAAAAATATTAAAGCACGCAAGAGAACAAAAATTATTAAAATGATGCATGAAATGAACTATTTAATATGACATTTATTTAGAAAATATGTAAAAAATATGAAATAAAACTAAAAATGAAATTTTATTTTTCTATAATATTCTAGACATCCTAAAGAAAATATGGTAAAAAGAATGGATTAAAATGCATTTTTTATGAATTAGTTATGAATTTATGAAATTGGTAAAAAATAAAAATGGAATTAAGAAAATTAAATGAATTAAAATGAGGGAGGGGGGTTAGAATATCAATTCGCTCCAGTTGATTATCCATGATGGGCCAACAATGGGGGTGCAGATAGCGCTTACACTAGGCCCAGAATTCATTCAGAATTATTGAAAAGAAAAAAAACCACGCAGGGGTGAAAATAGCAGCGAAATCACGTTAGAAATTGGAATTGGGCTCACATGGGGGGTGGGATTAACACATTTCAACTCAGGCCCGCCCGTTTCAATTAATGAAACGGCGCGTTTTGGCCTCAACTCAAATTCCCTCCAATAATCAGATTAAACGAGGGCCATTGGATCACGCTATTAGTCAAAAGTCTAACTCCAAATGAACGGACCAGATTACGTCTTCTTCCTTGGTTCAACTGAGATTAGGGTTTCTGCCATTAAACCCCATGCACGAGCAACATTCCACCCAACTGTTCTCCATCTCCAAGCCACGAATCAACATGCCATAAACACGAAAGTTGCTCAGGATCTCTCCCTCTATAATCCTAGGGCATTAGATTGATTTGAAACTCACCACAACAACAAACCCGATGACATCAAACTCTGGCCACCATGAAATTACACTGATATGCACCAACTCAATTCTTCCTCAAACTTGACCAGAACTAATCCATGCATAATGGAGATTAACCTATGCTATCAATCTAAGATTCTAATGCCCTAACCTAAGAGATTTAAACCCTAACAGTTTGTTGCACCTGTTAACAACCATCACCAATCCTTTCCAAATTCATCTAAACTAATCTCCTAACCACCTAGATTGCATCTAAACTAACAACATCATGCCAAACTAACTAGATCAAGCAGTTTGAATGAAAACTTACCTAGTGAGAAATCTTGAGAAACAGCTATGGAAGATGTGGATCTGAAGCTTCTAGGTGTTGGATCTTGATCAATCCTTGATGTATGTGATTCTGTATGCAATATTCTGGTGATTCCTTGCTTGAATTATGCTGTCCAATGGAAACTTCAACTTGGATGTTCTTGAAAAAGGCACTCGAAAATGGATGATAATCACCAAAACCTTGCTTCAATTCTGATCTATGATGATAATGGAGCAAGATTGAATTAATGTGGATGATGATTTTGTGAAGTATTTGAGAGAATTGCAATGAAACTTCAATGAAAGGATGAGAAAATTTTGTGGAATTTTTGGTGCAAATGAAGCCAACCCTTGCCAAATTCTCATTTCATGCTTATATAGACCCCAATGGTACATTCTAGATCCATCTTGCACTTTCCCTTGTTTTCCAACTTTGATCCATTTTTGAAGTGTTTCTTCAATTACAAGTAACCAAAGATAACTTCTTTTTTTCCTTCTAAACTCAAAAAAGTGTTTGAACCATTGTTCTTAGAATTGTTTTTCCATTCAAAATCATATATTGGAAGTCTCCATTTGGACTTAGAAATCTCCCAAACCATTTTTCACTTTGAATTTATTCACTTTATAAGCCATTTTAGTTCATATTTTGACCAATCATGCAACTCCATGCTATGAGCTTCTCCAATAATTTGTGACCTTCTTTCTAGACTTAAAATCCCATTTGGAGCAAGTTTGATGTTGTAAGTTTTTCCATTTGAGGCCTCCTTGTATGAGTTTTGGACATAGGTTAAAATGACCTGTAATTCACAAATGCCCAAAATACCCTTTGCTTGCCAAGACCATAAGTTGAGTTCTCCACATCATATGAAGGCATGCCATACCATTCTAGAAAGCTAAGACAATGAGGAACAATTCTTATGTTTACCAAGAATTCATTTGAAATCTCCTTGAGGGGCAAAACTTGCTTGGAAGTCAAGTCACTTTCACAGACAAAAATTCAGATACCCCAAATGACCTGTAACTTGCAAGAACCATAACTTGAGTTCTATGAATCTCCTTGAGGTCTTCCACCACTCAAATTAAAGGTCTTGAGATCCTCTACAAGTTTCATGTTGGCCAAGAAGCCATTTGAAGCTAGCATTTTGACTTATCTTGCTTGGAAATTTGACCTAAACTAGGGGATTTTACAGAGAAACCCTAATTTAGTAACTCCTCTTCTCCTTGATTTCTCTTGAATTCTCCTTGGCATATCTCCATATCCTTCTTCATATGTCCAATGTTGATCCCCACATTTCTCCAATAGACTTGAATGCCCTCTTAAGTCAGTCAATTGACCTAGGGTTGACCTAGGGTTGACCCAGATGAAACCCTAGTTGACTGTCTTCAACTGTAGCTCTTGTGCTCTCATCAATGATTTGTCTCCTTCTCCAAATGACTTTTTAAGTCTCTCATAATGTCTAGATGCTCTCCATGCCTTCACTCACAGCTCACAATCCTCTTGTTGATCCTCAGATACCCTCAACTAGGAGATGGCCTCAAGGCTTGATCTGCTGAACTCTTTGCTTTCAAATTATTTTCTGATGACTTGAATAAGGTTGAATTGGGATAATAACCTCTTGATAGGTCTCTAGAGATGGGAATAATGATTGGTCCCCTGTTGAATGACTTGCTATGCTTATGCTATGCAGATGGTTAGTCTATGTACATGACTCTATATGCAAATGCTGATGATATTAAAACATGAACCAAGTGAATAAGGTTGGGCAAATTTTAAGGTGCAACACTGTGGTCCCGATAGTAGCCGAACTACAGCTGCTCTGATTCTTCGTACCAGACGAAGATATGTAGGCATAGGATGCGATATCCTAGCGAGCACACTAACGACTAACCTGTTGTTCTCTCGCGGCTGTGCGATCGAGACTTTCCCGCTGACGATTAATTGAGTAAACCTTTTTCTCTCTTGCCCAAGTGCACTTGAGACCAAGCCGTAGTTTTGACCATAGGTTCCCGACCCTGTGAAACCAGTTGTTTTCTCACTGCTGTGTGAGAATGTTTGTTTAGCCATAGTTAGTCTGAACTACGTAAAGCTCTGATCTTCCATCCAGTGGAAGTACGTAGGCACAAGACGCGAGGTCTTGGCGAGCCAATTTTCCCCGTAGTCCCGAACTACGTTGACTCTGACTTTCTCTCTTGAGAATACGTAGGCATAGAGTGCGACGCTCTATCGAGTCAATTCCCTTCCGTTTAGATTTAGCAGCCGTAGATAGATTGTTTTGCATCCAGTAGACAACCCAAGCAAGCGTGGATCCCGTCGAGTACGACGGACGTGAGGGGTGCTAATACCTTCCCCTTGCGTAACCGACTCCCGAACCCAGGCTATGGTTGCGATGACCATACCTTTTCCCCGTTTTTTGCGAGGTTTACTTCGAGCGTTTCCTTTCCCGCTCTGAGGGATAAATAACGCACGGTGGCGACTCTTCTGTCAGCCGGCGCCGATTTTCGCAGTAGCGACACTTTCTTGACATAGTACTTGATTTTTCTTGTAAAATTGATCTTTTATGAATCATTTTTGAACGTCTAACATGTTTATATGTTTGAAAGAACTTGGCTCTTTTTCTTTACCATGAATGTGGAAAGTATGCCTTGAAACTTCTTTGTGAACCATGATATGTTTCTTGATGTTGTAACCTCATGAACATGATCCTTAACCCACCATCATACTTGTTTATGTGTCTTGTTAGAACCATAACATATTTAGGGTTGTTTCTTGCCTTGAAAGTTACCATGAATCTTGTTTATCTTTCCCTTTGTGAAGTTTGAATCCATGTTTGAATTGTTGTAACCTTTCTTGCCTATCCATGATTGATTATCATCAATATGTCTTGAATATGATTAAATGTGTTACATTTGTCTTTAATTGATTCATATACCATGTTTTATTCAAGTTGTAACTTGTTTTCATGAGTTTTGTTTGAATACCGTTGATGAAAATGTTGTTGTTACACATGTTTCATGCTTGCCCTTGTTGGTTGTTACCTTCATGATCTTTGAACATTGTAATGTTAAATCATAAAACCTTGGTTATTACCATGATTTTTGTGTTCAATTTGTTGATTGATCCTACTTGTTTATCTTTATCTTGAATAAGTTTGTTTCCCCAATGATGGAACTTGTCAATTCTCATCACGTTGCCTTGCTATCATCTTTGCTTAATGTTGTCACAGGCTTGCCCTTATCTTTCTTGGTTGTTACCATGAATTTATATCTTCATCATGTTTGAATGAATGCATATGTGTGTTTAGGCTTTTTTAAGTTTCCCCAAGTGATGTAGCATGTTAGCTCTCATCCAATTGCCTTGTTATCCCTTATTCCAAAGGAAAGTCTTTATATTGACTTCACTGTCATAGATAGCTCATTACCCCTCCCCTTGACTTGGTTAAGTAATTAGGTCCTTTAACTTAGTTAAGTTAGAACCTATATCTATTAGACTTTACTTAAATTCTAAAGACCTACCCCTTGTTAGGAGTATCCTTCAATTAGAACTTTAAGATATAGTTTGTTAACTTTATGTAAGGATCATTGTCATGATTACTTACTCCCCTCTTGGCTTTTGTCAAATCAATCCCCTTGAGTGTTAAACTTAAATCTAGAGAGTTTTTTCAAACTTTATGCAAACATTGTTATGTTTGTTCCCCTTTGGAGTCTTGACCATAGTCAAGTATTCCTCAACCTTAGTGAGGTGAACTACGGTTGCTCTGATTCCATCCTAGTAAGGATACATAGGCATAAGATGCGATATATTTACGAGAAAACTTAGAACTATCCTTAGGTATTTACCTCAAACTTTACCTTAATCTTGATCCCATGACCCTAGCAAACAACAACTTAGATAACTTAGCATACATATACACAAAAGGTTCCTGTAGAGTACCACAGATGTTTGGGATGTAAATAACTACCCTAGGTATAACCAACCCCCGATCCCCAAAAATTTAGCATTGTTGTTACATCGCGCAAAACTTTTTTCTTTCTTTAACCTTTCCTTTGGGTAAATCAAAGCTCAGTGGTGAATTTCAATGAATTAAGATTCAAGTTAATCAATAGCTTGATATCTGATTCTCACCACAACAAAAATGGCGACTTCATTGGGGAGATATTGAGGGTTTAACCTACTTTGTGTGCTTGTATGCTATATCTCTGTATGTTTACGTATACATGTATATTTGTGAATATATAATTGTATGTTTGCATTGGATCATTTGGGTGATATCTTGAGTGGTGAGATAAGTCATAACCCGGACTTGAGCGTACACATATGATAGGATGTGGTATGATTAATTGTTGACTGTTGGGAGTAGTCCTAACATGTTTAACATATGATGTAACCACGCTCAGTTGAGACCTCCTTGAGATAATTAATGGTGTATGAGTAGTCATGTATTTCATTAGTTGTTTCAACATGAGAGTCTGTGAAACTGAGGACCTTTAGTTACCCACTTACCCTACTTGGCCTTTTTAGGACATGGTGCAGTGACTATGAGGGAGTAGTCCTAAAATAGTTGTTACGCGATACTACACTTAGACGAGTTTATCCCGAGAATATTTTTGACCCACGTGAGTAGTCATGTTGGTTGATAATATTTGAAGGATTTACCTATGACTCTGGGAACTCTTGATAGAGCTCGTTCTATAGGTACAATGTACACCTTAGTACATGTTCTTTGGGAGGGTATACCTTGGCTTCATGATCATAACCCTGAACCTAGGACCCTTGCATGTTAGCATATGCATTTGTGCATTGTGTATACTTATATATGTGCTATGTGTGCATCATGTCATCATATCATCATGGCATCTCATCTTGTTGCACTGGTTTTTTGAAATTCAATCGTCTTCTTTTTACGAAACCCTAGATATCATGGATTTTGGGAAGAGAAACACTAAGAAATACAACTTCAAGAAATGTGATAGAACGAAGTTGAGAGAGCTAGGAATGTTGGTATCCGAATATTTTGGGAAAACGTACGGGAAACTCATGAGTATTGTGAAGACTAGAATGGAAGAAGGGGGTTCTTAGCAGTTTAGTTCACTTCTACGATCCGCTATACCACTACTTCACCTTCCCGGATTACCAATTGATGCCGACACTAGAATAATACTCTTACTTCATTGGAATCCCTATGACAGATAAGAAATTGTTCAGCGGTTTGGAGAAGTTACCCTCGCCGAAAGAGATTGTTGATGCACTTCATCTAGAAGTACCCGAGGTCAAAGCCAACTATGCTTCAAAGAATGGAGTTAAGGGTTTTCATTCTGATTACTTATTGGAGAAGGCTACTTACCTTGCCAAGGAGGGTAGTATGGACGCATTTTAAGCATTTTTGGCTCTATTAATATATGGGTTGGTGTTGTTCCCTGAGATAGAAGAATTTGTCAATTCAACTGCTATCGCTGTGTTCTTGAATGGTAATGCGGTACCCACTTTTCTAGGTGATGATTATCATTCCATTCATCATAGGAATCTTCATGGAAGAGGAACTATTCTCTGTTGTGCACCCTTATTGTACAAATGGTTTGTCAATCATTTACCAAGGACGGACGCTTTCAAGGAAAATCCTAACGGTTGGAAATGCTCTCAAAAGATTATGTCTTTAACTCAACCAAATATTCACTGGTATGATCCCGCCTATGATCGAGGGGTCTACATTGACAGATGTAGTTCTTTTCCAAATGCACCACTCCTGGGAAAACAAGGGGGGTCAACTACAATCCCGCTTTGGCCAAACGTCAATTTGAATTCCCAATGAAGGATAAACTTAGAAATATCCTATTGTCTAGTTTCTTCTACCTTAACGCCAAAGCAGAGGAGAGTTCAATGAACATTATGATTGATTCTTGGGAGAACATCCAAAAGAAAACTAAAATTGACCTTGGGAAAAGGAATTGTGTAGCCTTTGAGCCATTCACTCAGTGGGTTCAATCTAGAGCCTGTTGTTATAACCCAAATTTTGAACTCTAGATCACATCATCACTATAGGAGCATCAACATTGATTATCTAACTTTGACCTGTTTCAAGTTTGTCTTTGTCAAGATGCAGATGAATTTGAGTCTCATACAGTCAGGAATCGGGGTTTCTATGGTTTGATCAGTTAAGGTTTTGGATTGATTCTCCATATAAAAACTCTATACATTAACAAGAATTCTATATTGGATCAAGTATGAATCCAATTTGAGGTTGTCACCACAGGAAAAGATCAGTGCAGTCCAGGACCCCCAATTAGGGTTTCTAATTAAGAAAAGTCAACTGTGGTTTGAATTTTGATTTAAATGGTACTCCAATGGTAGAGTCATGGTCCATGAAGCTTATATGACTTATTGAAGTCCCCTCAAGAGTTTTCAAGACCTCAGGAAACCCAGAACACTGACAGTCAATTCAGAGGTTTTCGATCGTTCGGTTCGTCTAACTGAAAAGTCAACTCACTGAACAACAGGGTTTTGATCCAAAATTGAAGACAATTATGTTCCAATGTTATATAATATCTAATCATGAAGTTTTGTGACCATTGGATCAAGAATTGAGAAGAAACCGAAAAGTCGGGAAATTAGGGTTTTGAAAGGGGCAAGACCATAACTTCCTAACCACATATCCAAATGGAGTGGTTCAAAGCTTGTTGGAAAGGTATTGAGAATTCCTACAAAAGTTCAAAAGTGACCTATGTGCAAAAAATGAATAGATTTTGAGTTATGATCAAAAACAAGTCAAGAGGGAAAAACACTTAGTGAAATTTCATGATTTTGGCACTTTTAAGTCATGTTTTCAGCCAACTTCAAGAGGATTTTTGACCTAGTTCCACTTGAAATTTGAAAAAACTTAAAACATGAAATTTGTAGATAATGATGAGGGCTTTCCAAAAAGTACAAGAACTTATCCATAGAGTTTGTGAGCTAGGAGTTTCAAAGGAGGGAAGTTGGGGTCCAAGAACTTGAAATGAACAACTTCAACTTGACATGAACCAACACATCAACCATCCAATTGGTTCTTAACCATTTTTTAACCATTTATTTGATTTCTAGGAGTGTGATGAGTGAAAATTCTAGAAGAATCTATGAGCAAATCTAAGAGTTTGGTTAAGATCATTATTTAAATCCAAGAAAGTACAAAAGTACAAAAGGAAAGAGAAACTTTAAGAGTGAACTCTGTTGCAGCATGATAATTCTACTCTTTCCATACCTATAGTCACTTCCTACAGCTCAAACATAGTTGTTTTTGAGGCTAAGATGCATTAGAAATCAGCTGAGTTCTGTAGAAAAAGATCACAAGTTGATTTGTTGAGATTCTCCCTCCAAACGACAAAATGCAAGCCATGTCTTCAAATCTGTCCAAACCATTGTCTCCTCTATAAATATAGCAATCCTCAACACATAAAACTCACAAGAACAAGCCACAAAACCATAAGAAACAAGCTATTCACTCTTGCCTTGCTCTTTCTTGCAATTGAAGCAAAATCACCAAAAAGCACCAAAATCTGTCTTGGACAGATTTCACACTAAATTCATTTCCAACCTTTGAAACACTTCCTCAACACTCCACACAACCTACAAATGATGTTCTGAAGGTGCTCCAACCATTTAATCAACCAAAAACCTCATATTTCTAAAAGTCAACCCTCAACCTTGGAGAACTTTGACTTTTTGCATAAAACAAGGGAACTCTCTGCTCAGGCTTGTTCTAAACCTCATGACACCTCAAACACCTTGGATATAAGGTGTGTTAACTGTCCAAAACATCAAAAACTAACTGCATCATCATGTGGTGGATCTGTCACAAAGATTCATTTGTTGCTTCAAGTGTAAAAAACTTGCTTTTGCACCAAGACTTACTTGTAAGAGGTTGAAGCTACTAGGACTGTGCATTTAAAGTGTGAAGCAACCATTCAAGCTATTCTCATTCAACAAGACAACTTGGTATTAAGGATTGCATTGGAGGTCTTCAAGAGGTAAGTGACTTCTACTAAATTTACTCATTCTGTACCATGATCATGTTTGATGTCCACTAGTTTGAAATATGCCTAGGACCCCCCCTATAAATCATGTTGACCTTGGATGGTGTTATTTCTCATGAACTTGCAACTGTCTTGAAGTTTAAATGTTGTATTTGCGTTATAGTTCTTCCATTTGGAACCATATTGTTGCTTCTGCTTAGGTTTAAGTTTGGTGTTTATGTCTAGATTCAGTTATAGGTCATGACACATTTGAAAGGCCTTATGTGTGTGTTGTTGTTGCTTTGGTACAGTTAGACTATTTGACATTTCAATTGTGAAAAATTGATTAGTTTCTGTTTAGACCATCATTGATTTGATTTGAAAACTTTATGTGTATGCCTTTGCTCTTATTGAAACATGATTGAATGATGGATTTGTTTCTGTCCAAACTATTTTGAAAGATCTCATTGCAATTACATGTCACAGTTTTAGAACCACAAGTCACTTTGTACTATATTTTGAATTTGAGGTCTATTTATGTTTAAGTTCATTATGTGTTGATATTTGGAACTCAATTATATGCCTGTTGTTTTGGTTGAACCATGATTGTTTGCTTAATTGGTTCCGTCACAATTTGTTTTGAAACTTATCATTTCAACTTATGCAACAATTTCAACTCAGTGGTCATATTCTGTTATAGCTTGATTTTGAGGACCATTTGTGTTTGAACTTCATATATCATGTATTTAGAGTGTGTGTATGCTCTCAAGTTGTTTCAAAAATGATTGAATTAAGCATTAGCTTGGAAAATGCATTCCAAACACACAATATGCAGATGGCTTCGAATTTTAAATTGTGTGCACTTTTTGAGAAAACTGAAAGCATCATTCAATTCCTCATTCAATTCTAATAAGTTTAGACCTAAAGTTTGCTAAAATCCATGCTGATTTGATCAAGTTTGAACCTTCACGTTTTGACACATTGTGCTTGTTTGGCTTGTCTTTGTTCTTCCGCACTCATTGGGGGTGGGTTGATACATTGGATGTATCACCACCCCATTCGTCATGACTTACACGTTCATGTATTGCCTTGCCTAGTTTGCCTGAGTTTGATCTGTGTGGAGGTCAACTCTTTTGGTTATTTTCTGATTTCTATCATGTTTTAACATTTAATCATTTTTTCACTTTGTATGAATACACGCATGCCTTGGCTGAATTGGTGAGGTTTTAGACCCGTGAACCTTAGGGCGTGGGTTCAACACTTGAGAAAGGCATTTCCTATTTTTTTATCACTTAATTCATATAAGTTCTTCACAAACTTCAAAGTTTCATAACTCACTCATTTTCTAACATTTTTCCCCATTCTTTTTGCAAAATGTTCTTTATCATGTCTATTTTCAAATATTGAGAAAAGAATTCATGGATGACTATCCTATAAATACTTTAGCTCACATGGAAATCATTTTGTTTTTTAGGGTTTTCACCTTGTTTCTTTTGAAACTTTTCTCAACTATCTCTTGACCTATCTTGTAAGATTGATTGATTTGATCCATACATGTTTGTTAATATGCTTGAGTGATTAAGTTTTGTTTGACTCAAGGTTTTATCATGATTAATCTATGCTTTGTAAGTGTATCTAGTTAGACGACACTATGAGCTGTGTTTGTGAGCCATGTTATATCTCTTGATGTTGTAACTTCTTGAGTGTATTCTTTATGTCTTCTCTACTTGTTTGGATGTTTTGTTATAATCCTAACATGCTAGGACTTGTTTTGTTTTGGTTGTTACCTGAAACTTGTATGTATTTCCCCATGAAATCTTGAATTTCTTACTTGATTTGTTGTCACACTTCTTGTATGCCTACTTGTACTTGATTGTCATCAATGCATGATCGTTGGTATTATGTTGTCGCATTTGACATTATTTGATTACTATAACATGCTTTCCTCAAGTTTTAACTTGTTTTGCATTAAAACTTGTTTGAATTACATGTTGTAGTTTTCCTTGACGTTTGTTACCTCATTGCTCTTCATCTTTGTTAAGATGTTTAAAGTTTAATACACTTTTTATGATTGGTCTTGTAAGAACCTCTACCATGTTCCCTCTCTAGATATTGTAATATCTTTGTACTTTATTGGTTGTAATCATTTGATTTGATTGTAATCTTTGCTTGATGTTGTTACATGCTTGCATATCATTTTTGGTTGTTACCATGCTCTTTTATATGTTCATCATGTTTGAATAAATGGTCATGTATTACTTTTTAACTTTTTTAAGTTATTCCCCAAGTGATGGAACTTGTTAGTTCTCATCCAGTTGCCTCATCTTTTCCATTCCAAAGGAAAATCTCTCTATTGACCCTTGGGTCATAGATAGCTCATTACACTCCCTTTGACTTTGTTAAGTCATATTTGAACCATAACTTAGTTATATTAGAACCTATACCCATTTAGACTTTGCTTTAAGTCTAGAAGACCTACCCCTTGTTAGGAGTATTCCTCAACTAGGACCTTAAGATAGAGTTTGTTAACTCTATGTAAGAATCATGTTGATGATTACTTACTTTCCTCCTTGGCCTTTGTTAAAGTCAACTTTGAGTGTACAACTTAGAAATAGAGAGTTTCGTTAAAATCTATACAAGCATTGTTATGTTTGTTTCCCCTTTGAACCTTGATCATAATCAAGTGTTCGTCTATCTCTAGTGAGGCGAACTACGGTTGCTCTTATTCTATCCTAGTTAGGATACGTAGGCAGAGGATGCGATATTTTTGCGAGAAAATTTAGAAACTATCCTTAGGTCTTTACATAACCTTATACCCAATCCCAAACCATAGCAAACATTTAGAAAGCTTAGCATACAAACATACAAAAGGTTCCTGTAGAGTACTACAAATGTTTAGGATGTGAAATACCTACCCTAGGCATAACCAACCCCCGATCTCTTAGCTTTGTTGTTACATTGCGCAAAAGGTATTTCTTTCTTTAACCTTTCCTTTAGATAAATCAGTACGGTTGTAAATTTAATGAATTAAGATTCAAGTTAATCAATAGATTGGCATCACGATTCTCACTGCAACACCCGTGATCTCAAGATGCCCTACCTTCCTGAAAAGAATATGCAAATTGTCATCGCATCATCTTCTGCCATCTCTATTGAAAAGATGGAAGAATACCAAGATATCCTTGAGGATTTAAGCTTGAAAGGAACACTTGGGAGTGCAAGTACCATATTGTTGCACCCTAAAATTTGCCCATCGTTTTCTAACTTTGATTGGCTTTTGCTTCGCATTTCATCTGCATATCATTTAGGTCGCATCTTGTCCATATTATCAGCCGGATTGAATTTATCGGGATTTCATCCGCTTTGATCGCATTTTAGATGATTTAAAATAGTTCAATTGATAAGTTCCATGTCAAAATCGAGCGAACATTGCTCTCTTCCTGGTGATTCAGTCCGTGCTGATAATTTTGGTGCATTCCAGTGTTCGCGTTTTTCCGTTTCTTTTTCCATGGCATTTTGTGGTTTTATTTCTATTTATTTAGAACCAAGATTTTTAATTAATTTTAAAAGGACTTAGTTTAGAGTTTCTAATAGAAAATATATATTTTTTAATAGGATTAGAATTAAATTAGTTTTTTAGAAAATAGGTTTTTTAATAGACCTTTTATTAAGAATTAGATTTTTTATAGTTAGAATTTGGTTTTATTAGAATCATTTTTATTACTATAATTAGCTTTAATTAAATGATTAGTTTAAGTTAGTTTTTATTAGAATTAATTAGGCTCTTTTAATTAGAACAAGGTTTCGAATCATTTAATGGTATATTTTTTTTAGTACAACTTTCATTACCGGCATCATTAGTTAGTAATTGATCCATCAGCATTATTAATTAGTTTAATCAAATTCAGCAAATCATCAACAATGTAGGCCACCTGTCACAATAGTGAGTATAAAGGCACTGCTTTTCTTCTTCCTTGGGATCAGAGAACCCTACCAGTCGCTCCTTACACTATTCATCATCATCTTCAGTCGAAAACCCTAATCCCAGCGGAGCCACTGTTCACCATCTTCCTTCATCCTCATTCAACCAAACATCACCGGAAACCCATTATTTTTCCTCCATTAAACATCTCTTCAAATCTCAACCAACAACAGAACATCATCAACAACCTTTCCATTTTGAACCACTCTTCCATTTCACCATCATTTCTGAAACAAAACCCATGAAACCCCAACAGCAAAACTATGGTACCGTGTTCAAGAATTGCAGAAAAAAGATGAGCATTAGAATGTTGATGTTTGGAGGCAATGTTACGTTTTCAGTGGACCAAGTTGATTTGAACCTTTAACCCATACCCTCCGTTTTTGTTTATTTTTCTATACGGTTGGGCTTAAAGCCTGTGAGGTCCACCGTGGTTCTTTCTTTTCATATCCGCTCCCCTCTTTCATGAATTACACCCCCCTTGTTTTTATTAATTTTCAAAGATTCTTAATATTTTATTATGTATTATATATATATATATATATATATATATATATATATATATATATATATATATATATATACATATATATATATATATATATATATATATATATATATATATATATATATATATATATATATATATATATATCATTGAGCATTTTATTCCACTTTTGCTCTTTTTGGGTCGATGACGAGACTTACGTAAGTTGTTATTAGTCAAACTATTGATAGATAATGTTGGATCCGAGACCACCTCCTTTCTCTCCTCATTTTCTTCTTCTTTTCGATTTTATTTTAACTTCCCCTTATCAATGAAGTATTGTATCCGTAAGCGCCGGATTTTCGAAGTTGATAACCTTTTCGATTTCAAATCTATGGAAAATGACCATTTGGGTCATTTTCTTTACTTCGGGATCGCGATAGGCTACCTTCGATTAATCGATATTATGTTTATGATTAAGACGAGATCCCACTATTTTTGGTCCGTGCGACACGATTAAATCGGAGAATGATCCTCAATATTATTTCTCCATCTTGTCCATAGCACGGATATCAATATGTGACCTCCTATAGTTTGACTTCCCTCATAAGTCGAGCTTCGACGGTTTAACGTCACATTGGTCCTGATTCGATTCACCTTACACCTGTAGGACCGTTTTCTAAACCCGTAACCGTGACAAAAGTTGTGAGCCGTAAGCGTTAGATGCATAGGAAATGATGAGTAGAAAGCTTATTCTCTCTCGTCTAGAGTGTTTAGCGTATGCTCTTTGGGCAATATGCAACGCGATCGCTCCTACGTCTTAGGATTTAGCATAGTGCGTCCCCGATACGATCTGGTTCCCTTCTGTTTAGGCGTTCCAGGCCTAGGACCCTTTTCTCTCGCCTCTGTGCGATAGAGATCCATTTTCCTCTCACCCACGTGTGATCGAGACTCCCTTTTCTCTCGCCTTCGTACGATCGAGACCCCTCTTCTCTCGCCCCCGTGCGATCGAGACCCGTTTTCTGTAGTTGCCTGAACTACGGCTGCTCTGATTCCTTATTTCCTAATGAGGATACGTAGGCACGAGGATCCCTATCCTTGGCGGGCACACTAACAACTAACTTTTCTTTCTCTTGCCCCCGTGTAATTGAGACTAACCCGTTATCCGAACCTTTTCTCTCGCCCTCATGCGATCGAGAATACCCCTTGACTCGTAGTTGCCTGAACTATGTTTGCTCTGATTTCTCATACCAGAGGAGAATACGTAGGTACAAGACGACGATGTCTTGGCGAGAAACCTCTCCCGTAGTTTCCCGAACTACGTTGTGTAACAGCCCAATTTTTAATTAACTAATTATTCATATTAATTAATTGAATTATTTGGATGATTTTAATTATTGGTAGATATTTTGAGAGAAGAAATATGATGGAAGGAAATAGAAAGACATATAAGGAAGAATGGAAAGAAAAGGGAAGAATTAAAACATAAGGGAAAGAGTAGAGAAAGAAAGAGGAAGAAGAGAAAAGAGAAGGAAAAGAGAGGAAAGCTTGGATTCTTCAAGATCAACTCTAAGGAATCGATTTAATCAAGGTAAGGGTGTGAAATCTTATTATCTTACCAATGTGTATGATTATGTATGTGTGTGTTGGATTGTTTGGATGTTTTCTATCTTTTTCCATTTTAGGTCGAAATGAGTTTAATCCATAGAAACTGATGTTTGAACGGTTAGAATCTGGAATTAATGGTGTAGTTTAGTAGAGGAATGTTAGGCTAAGACTACTAGAACTGGTTGGAATTGAATCGGGTGGTTTTGGGAGTTTCGGAGAGTTTTGGACAGTTGGGGTTTTGGAGCACGTAGACGTTCCCTAGCACGTTCGCTAGGCGAGCAGGATAGCGAGTGTTCGCTAAGCGAGCTGTAGCGAGCAAGTAGCGAATGGTCCCAGACTTGGGCATAATGGAAATGACCCTTATTCGCTGTGGCGAGAGATGTAGCGAGTTATTCGCTAGGTGAGGCTCCAGCGAGCCAGTAGCGAATCCTTCCAGTAGCTTCTGTTTGTCTTCGTGAGCTTATTCGCTAGGCGAACCATTAGCGAGTGTTCGCCAAGGACTCGCTAGGCGAGTTGCGTAGCGAGCGTGACAACATTCTTATTTCTTGTTATGTTCCATCCAATGTTGATTGTTTGGCTCGATTATGATCGATCTTTCTGAATGCATAGTTGTATGTTGTGATATGTTATGCTGTGGGTAGCCATATGGCGTGAATCCTAGATTGTGGAATCGATTGTGGTATGCGGTCTTTTGACCAATGTTTGCATTGTTTAAATTAATTAAAAGTGCATGATGAATGTGATTAAGTTCGTTGCCGTTGGCACGGTATTGTGAATGCATATTGATTGCATGTGACTGTATGTGAAGAATGCATGGGAACATATTAGTGAATATGTGTGCATTGCTTGATAAATGTAGTGCTGATGAACACTTTAATTATTATGAAAATATGTGAATGTGCAAAACTCGTAATCACTGGGGTAGAATGACAAGATGTTGTTCCTAGTGGAGTAATCACTGGGGTAGAATGACAAGATATTTTTCCTAGTGGAGTAATCACTGGGATAGAATGACAAGATGTTGTTCCTAGTGGAGTAATCATTGGGGTAGAATGACAATATGTTGTTCCTAGTGGAGTAATCACTGGGGTAGAATGACAAGGTGTCATTCCTAGTGGAGTAATCGCCGGGGTAGAACGACCGAGATGTTGTTCCTGGTGGGGTATAAGCTAGGTATCCATAATTCTAAATGGGCACTGATGAAAATTGGTGAGTTTTATGTGAGTCACATGTCATAGATATGATTGTCGTATGAAAGTACGCCTGTGTATAATTGTGAATGATATTAATTGATGAGGATTGAAGTGTGAGAATGTGTATTTTATGTTTATACATATATAAATTATGTGCATTGATTATTATGATAATATTTCTCACCCTTCTGCTGTTTTATAATGCTCTATGAGGCATTGCAGATTAGGATTGCTGGAGGTCTTTTGTGAAGTGTAACTTCATTCTTTTTGGTCGGTTAGCTCTGATATGTAGCACCGGGTAGCTAGGATTATATAGCATTCTTTTGTGATACATTTGTATATGTATCTGCTGACAAATGTTTATGTAATCATGAATGATGTAGCGAATCAAACTGGATGATATGTATTTATATGATTACATGTTTAAAGTGATTCAATGTTTAGATTTTCCGCTTTTAATTCTAAATATTGAGATGTGGGTGTAAGGACTAAGTTCCTAGGTTGAAGGCTACCCCATTATTGCATGTCTTCTATAGAGCAGTTGTTGTATCTTTCAATTTCGTGTATGATGTGACATACCTCTTTTATACCATGTTTTAATTTTACTCTGATGAAATTTTAATATGTGCTTAAATGATTTATTTGATTTCTTAGGGGTTTAGAAGGGGGTGTTACATTAAGTGGTATCAGAGCCTGGTTGGCCAGTTGGCCAAGTTGTTAATGTGTTTATTCCCTATATATATATTTGATTGTGTGTGTGACACTATCGATATTGTTTGATCTTATGACGTTCTGTTGTTGGGATTCAGAACGATGGTCGCCGGTAGGAATGGTGAAGCGATTGTTGAGGCTTTTACGAGGTTGGCTGAGGCGATTGGACAGAATCCTCAAGCCAATGTGAATGCTGGAAACGACGCTGATGATGAGTTTCGTGCTTTGGGAAGGTTTCAAAGGAACAATCTGCCAATTTTTAAGGGAACCCATGAACCTGACAAAGCACAGGTATGGCTGAAAGCAATTGAGAAGATCTTTCAAGTCATGAACTGTTCAGATGCGCAGAGGGTGCAGTTTGGCACTCATATGCTTGAAGAGGAAGCTGAGGACTAGTGGAGTATTATGCGCCAAAGGTTTGAGGAAGATGAGGTTGTGGTTACTTGGGATGTTTTTAGAGAGACATTTCTGGAGAAGTATTTTCCAGAAGATGTGCGTGGTAAGAAGGAAATTGAATTCCTTGAGATGAAGCAGGGTAACTCAACTGTAGCCGAGTATGCGGCAAGGTTTGAGGAATTGATTAAGTTTTGCCCCCATTACAACACTACCAATGCTAAGAGATCCAAGTGTCTCAAGTTTGTGAATGGTTTGAGGCCAAAAATCAAGCAAGTTGTTGGTTATCAGGAAATTAGGCGATTTTATGTGTTGGTGAACAAGAGTAGAATTTATGATGAAGATAGTAGGGCTCGGTCTAGCCACTACAAGAGTTTAAATGATAAGAAGGGAAAAGTTCAATTCAGAGGAAAGCCGTATGTGACTCCTGCTAATAAGGGGAAACAGAAAGCTGGTTACAACAAGAAGTCGAGTGGGGGAGGAGCTTCCACTCCAATGAAGTGTTTTAAGTGTGGTATTGAAGGACATCGTACTCCTGAGTGCACGAGTGTTGAGCAGAAGTGTTTCAAGTGTGGGAAGCCAGGCCATAAGGCTTTTGAGTGCAGAAGTAGTGCGAATGTGACTTGCTACAACTGTGGTGAGCAAGAGCATATTAGTATCAAGTGTGACAAGCCAAAGAAGACTCAAGGGAATGGGAAAGTGTTTGCTCTATTAGGATCGGAGACTGCTAGTGAAGATCGATTGGTTCGAGGTACACGCTTCATTAATGGTATACCTTTGGTCGCTATAATTGATACTGGAGCTACACATTCTTTTATTTCCTTTGATTGTGTTAAGAGGTTAAATCTTGAGTTGTCTGTTATGAGTGGAGGTATGGTTATTGATACTCCTGCTATGGGTTCGATAACTATCTCGTATGTGTGTTTGAATTGTCAGTTGAGTATTTTTGGTAAAGACTTTGGAGTTGATTTAGTGTGTCTTCACTTAGATCAACTTGATGTTATTCTTGGGATGAATTGGTTGGAATTCAATCGTGTCTATATTAACTGTTTTGACAAAACGGTTATTTTTCCTGAACTTGATGATGAAGGAGACTTGTTTATTACTGCTAAGCAAGTGAAGGAATCAATGCAAGATAGTGCGAAGGTATTTATGTTGATGGCAACTTTGAGCATTGGTGAAAATGGAGCAGTTGATGCTTTACCAATTGTCCATGATTTTCCGGAAGTTTTTCTTGATGAGATAAGAGACTTACCACCGGAATGAGAAGTGGAGTTTACGATCGACTTAATTCCTGGAACTAGTCTGATATCGATGGCTCCATATCGTATGTTCGCATCAGAATTGAAAGAGTTGAAGAGTCAACTTGAAGACCTACTTGAGAAGAGGTTTATTCGTCCGAGTGTGTCACCGTGGGGTGCACCAGATTTGTTGGTTAAGAAGAAAGAAGGTTCTATGAGACTCTGTGTGGACTACAGACAATTGAACAAGGTGACTATCAAGAATAAGTATCCACTTCCGAGGATTGATGATTTGATGGATCAGTTGGTTGGTGCAAGTGTGTTCAGTAAGATAGATCTAAGATCTGGGTATCACCAAATTCATGTGAAGGTCGAAGATATTCAGAAGACTGCCTTTAGAACGAGGTATAGACATTATGAGTATTCTGTGATGCCATTTAGTGTGACTAATGCACTAGGTGTATTTATGGAGTACATGAACAGGATTTTTCATCCTTATTTGGACAAGTTTGTGGTTGTGTTCATTGATGATATTTTGATTTATTCGAAGAGTGAAGAAGAACATGTCAAGCATCTGAGGATTGTGTTATCTGTGTTAAAAGAGAAGCAGTTGTATGCTAAACTTTCTAAGTGTGAATTTTGGTTGAGGGAAATGAGTTTCCTTGGTCATGTGATTTCAAGTAGAGGTATTGCAGTTGATCTGTTGAAGGTTGAAGCGGTATCGCAATGGGAGACTCTGAAATCGGTTTTTGAGATTAGAAGTTTTATTGGTTTGGCAGGATATTATCGGAAATTCATTGTGGGATTTGCTAAGTTACCATTGTCGTTGACGCAGTTGACTAGGAAAGGTCAAGCTTTTGTTTGGGATGCAAAGTGTGAAGGAAGTTTTCAAGAGCTTAAGAAAAGATTGACGAGAGCTCTTATTTTGATTTTGCCGAATCTGGCAGAACTGTTTGTTGTGTATTGTGATGCTTCTTTGATGGGTTTAGGAGGTGTGATGATGCAAAATAAACAAGTTGTAGCTTATGCTTCAAGGCAACTCAAAGTGCATGAGAAGAATTATCCGACGCATGACTTAGAGTTGGCCGTCGTTGTATTTGTACTGATGCTTTGAAGGCATTATTTGTTTGGTTCAAGATTTGAGGTATTTTGTGATCATAAGAGTTTGAAGTATTTCTTCAATCTGAAAGAATTGAATGCAAGGCAAAGGAGATGGTTGGAACTTCTGAAGGATTATAATTTTGGTTTGAATTACCATCCGGGTAAAGCAAATGTGGTAGCTGATGCATTGAGTAGGAAAGCGTTGCATATGTCGATGATGATGGTGAAAGAGTTGGAATTGATTTAGCAATTTCGCGATTTGAGCTTGGTATGTGAGAAGACTTCTTACGGAGTTAAGCTTGGAATGTTAAAGCTTACTAGTGGTATTCTTGACGAGATTCGAGAAGGACAGAAATCTGATTTGAGTTTAGTTAATCGGTTGGCTTTGATCAATCAAGGTCAAGGTGGTGATTTTCAAATTGATGAAAATGGTATCATGAGATGTCATGACAGAGTTTGTATTCCTGATATCGTTGAGCTGAAGAAGAGTATTCTTGAAGAAGGGCATCATAGTGTATTGAGTATTCATCCGGGTGCTACTAAAATGTATCAAGATTTGAGGAAAGTATTTTGGTGGCCTCGTATGAAGAAGGATATTGCCGAGTTTGTGTATTCTTGTTTGACTTGTCAGAAGTCAAAGATTGAGCATCAAAAACTGTCAGGCTTGATGCAACCGTTATTTATTCCTGAGTGGAAATGGGATAGCATATCTATGGATTTTGTGTCTGGTTTACCTAGGACGCCGACTAACTTTGAAGCCATTTGGGTTATTGTGGATAGGTTGACCAAATCTGCTCACTTTATTCCTATGCGAATGGACTACCCGTTGGAGAAATTGGCAAAGCTGTACATTGAAAGGATTGTCAGTTTGCATGGTATTCCGTCTAGCATTCTGTCAGATAGAGATCTGAGGTTTACTTCGAGATTTTGGGAGAGTTTGCAAAGTGCTTTGGGTACGAAGTTGCGTTTGAGTTCTGCTTATCATCCGCAGACCGATGGTCAGACTGAGAGGACGATTCAGTCACTTGAGGATTTTTTGAGAGCTTGTGTGTTGGAGAAGGGAGGAGCTTGAGATAGCTACTTACCTTTGATTGAATTTACTTACAACAACAATTTTCATTCGAGTATTGGCATGACACCATTTGAGGCATTGTACGGTAGATGGTGTAGGACGCCATTGTGTTGGTACGAGTCGGGAGAGAGTTCTGTGGTTGGACCCGAGATAGTCCAGCAGACTACCGATAAGATTAAGATGGTTCAAGAGAAGATGAAGATTTCTCAGAGTCGTCAAAAGAGTTATCATGACAAGAGGAGGAAAACACTTGAATTTCAGGAGGGAGATCACGTGTTTCTTCGGGTTACTCTGATGACTGGTGTTGGTAGAGCGTTGAAGTCGCGTAAGTTGATGTCGCGTTTCATCGGTCCTTATCAGATTTTGTAGAAGATATGAGAGGTAGCCTATCGGGTTGCTTTACCGCCGTCGCTTGCTAATCTCCATGACATGTTCCATGTATCTCAGTTGAGGAAATACATTGTGGATTCGTCTCATGTAGTCCAAGTAGATGATGTGCAGGTGAGAGATAACTTGACTGTGGAGACATCACCTATGCGGATAGAGGATCGGGAGTTGAAGCAACATCGAGGTAAAGAGATTGCTTTGGTGAAGGTTGCTTGGGGAGGACCGGTTGGTGGAAATATGACTTGGGAACTTAAGAGTCAGATGAGTGAGTCGTATCCAGAGTTGTTTGAATCAGGCAACATTTTCGAGGACGAAAATTCCTAAAGTGGGGGAGGGTTGTAACAGCCCAATTTTTAATTAATTAATTATTCATATTAATTAATTGATTTATTTGGATGATTTTAATTATTGGTAGATATTTTGAGAGAAGAAATTTGATGGAAGGAAATAGAAAGACATATAAGGAAGAGTGGAAAGAAAAGGGAAGAATAGAAACATAAGGGAAAGAGTAGAGAAAGAAAGAGGAAGAAGAGAAAAGAGAAGGAAAAGAGAGGAAAGCTTGGATTCTTCAAGATCAACTCTTAGGAATCGATTTAATCAAGGTAAGGGTATGAAATCTTATTATCTTACCAATGTGTATGATTATGTATGTGTGTGTTGGATTGTTTGGATGTTTTCCATCTTTTTTCCATTTTAGGTCGAAATGAGTTTAATCCATAGAAACCGATGTTTGAATGGTTAGAATCTGGAATTAATGATGTAGTTTAGTCGAGGAATGTTAGGTTAAGACTATTAGAACTTGTTGGAATTGAATCGGGTGGTTTTGGGAGTTTCGGAGAGTTTTGGACAGTTGGGGTTTTGGAGTACGCAGACGTTCGCTAGCACGTTCGCTAGGCGAGCAGAATAGCGAGTGTTCGCTAAGCGAGTTGTAGCGAGCAAGTAGCGAATGGTCCCAGACTTTGGCAGAATGGAAATGACCCTTATTCGCTGTGGCGAGAGATGTAGCGAGTTATTAGCTAGGGGAGGCTCCAACGAGCCAGTAGCGAATCCTTCCAGTAGCTTTTGTTTGTCTTCACGAGCTTATTCGCTAGGAGAACCATTAGCGAGTGTTCGCCAAGGACTCGCTAGGCGAGTGGCGTAGCGAGCATGACAACATTCTTATTTCTTGTTGTGTTCCATCCAATGTTGATTTTTTGGCTCGATTATGATCGATCTTTCTGAATGCATAGTTGTATGTTGTGATATGTAATATTGTGGGTAGCCGTATGGCGTGAGTCCTAGATTGTAGAATCAATTGTGGTATGCGGTCTTTTGACCAATGTATGCATTGTTTAAATTAATTAAAAGTGCATGATGAATGTGATTGAGTTCGTTGTCGTTTGCACGATATTGTGAATGCATATTGATTGTATGTGACTGTATGTGAAGAATGCATGGGAACATATTAGTGAATATGTGTGCATTGCTTGATAAATGTAGTGTTGATGAACACTTTAATTATTATGAAAATATGTGTATGTTCAAAACTCGTAATCACTGGGGTAGAATGACAAGATGTTGTTCCTAGTGAAGTAATCACTGGGGTAGAATGACAAGATGTTGTTCCTAGTGGAGTAATCATTGGGGTAGAATGACAATATGTTGTTCCTAGTGGAGTAATCACTGGGGTAGAATGACAAGGTGTCGTTCCTAGTGGAGTAATCGCCGGGGTAGAACGACCGAGATGTTGTTCCTGGTGGGGTATAAGCGATGTATCCATAATTCTAAATGGGCACTGATGAAAATTGGTGAGTTTTATGTGAGTCACATGGCATAGATATGATTGTCGTATGAAAGTACGCCTGTGTATAATTGTGAATGATAGTAATTAATGAGGATTGAAGTGTGAGAATGTGTATTTTATGTTTATACACATATAAATTATGTGCATTGATTATTATGATAATATTTCTCACCCTTCTGCTGTTTTATAATGCTCTATGAGACATTGCAGATTAGGATTGCTGGAGGTCTTTTGTAAAGTGTAACTTCATTCCTTTTGGTCGGTTAGCTCTGATATGTAGCACCGGTGTCGCTACCGTGAAAATAAGGTGCCGGCAAAACAGAAGATTCGCCACCTTTCGTTATTTATCCCACAGAAAGGGAAAGGAAACTATCGGAAAAACCTGACGAAAAGGCATAAGACAAGGTCATCGCAACCATGTTTGGGTTCGGGAGTCGGTTACGCAAGGGGAAGGTATTAGCACCCCTCACGCCCATCGTACTCGATGGGATCCACGCTTGTTGTGTTTATCTGATGGGTTGGTTTATCTATCTACGCTAAAAGTCTGGTCTGAAAAGAAAAGAAAATGACTCGGCAGAACACAGCAGTTCTATGCCTACGTATTCTTGTCTGGAACGAGAAATCATAGTCAACGTAGTTCGCCTAACTACGGGTAACGGGGGAAGGTTGCTCCTCGATATATCGCACCTCGTGCCTATGTACTTTCACACGGTGTGAAAGATCAGAGCAAACATAGTTCGGGCTAAAAGGGAACACAGGTTTGTTCAACTGTTTTATCTGAGTAGGGTTAACAGACGGTTCTAGCAGTTGGTGTATGCAGCTCGCTCGTCGGAGACTTAGGCGTTTACCGTTTGCGGTAGAACCGGGAGTTAACAAAACTCTCCTTATGAAGATGGTTTCCACGAATTAGAGGTCCAAGAGGACAGAAAGATGTTTGATCTTCGTTTTCTGTCTTTTAAAGAAGAAGTGTTTTTTATGGATGTTTGCAACTAATATCACACTAGAGACTATGACCTGAGAGTGAATGCGTCGCATGTCACCCAAAGGGTACCATACTAAACACCCAAGCTGTTGAAAAGAAACTCTCCAACAACCCTTTCTCAAGTAGCTTAAGGCTCGTAGCGTACGACATCAATTAACCTTTATTACTGTATTTTAAAGATGTTTGCAGATGAGAAGAGAAAGGACACACTAAAGGGGACTAATCCAATCCTAAAGTTGTCATGCAAAGTTGATCCTATGATTGAGTTTAGGAGGGAGCTACCTAATGTTATCATGCATGCTTAGAACCTTAATGTCTGTCATAACTTCTCTTGAACAAGAGAAGCTAGAGTCCCTAGGGGAACATGCCAAAGGAAAGCAACATCAAAAGAAATAACTGTAAGTAAAATGCATGCAATGCAACAATACAAGCAGAAGGAGACAAACTCAACTTCTAGAGCAAACAAGCTAAAGGCAACACAAAGCACAGGCAAGGGAGACTACACTCAACCTTAAGCCAGCAAGCAAAGCCAAACAGTAACAGACAAGTAGAGGGAAACAGACTCAACCTCTGATGCAAACAAGCAAAGGGAGCAAGCTCAACCTTTCAATGCTATTAGGCCTATGATCAACTATATGAAAGACTATTCTATTGCAACACACCAAATAGTCACACAAGTACAGCAAAGCAATCAGAAAATACAGCAAATAAGACAGCAGGCCAGCAGCTCAACAGCAAAGCAGACTTCTAACAGCACAACAATCCAACAGTCTGTAGTTGATCGTCATGCCCAAGCTATTTTCAAGAGAAGAATTCATCTTCAAGCTTCAAATGATCCACCAAGAGAGATGAGAATCATCATCAAGATGATTGCATGATGATGGGAAGCATGATGGAAACCAAGGGAATCCATCATGGCACTTAACCATACATCTAAGATAGGCATCCTCAAAGGTTCTACCTTTTGTGATATGCCACACATCCTTCCAAGGGATGGATGAGGCTTCCACATAGGGACCTTGAATCATAGGATGGGAATGGAATGCACACAAAGCAAACCATGTTTGTAAAAGAAGAAAACAACTTCTGAGGCTCTACAAAACCCTAATCTTACAAGCTCAAAGAAAGCTACTCAAAGGAAACCAAAACACCAAATCAATCATCACCATTAAGCATACAGAAGCTCTAACAAGTCTAAAGCACTATACAAAAGGTGTGGGAAGTTTATTTCATGCTATAGTTCACCATTGAGGTCATTCTAAAGGAAAGGTGATGTTAGAAGCATCATAAAACTAGTCCAATTGTTAATTCTAAGAAAAAATATGAAATCAAGTCCTAAAATTCTAGGGAATTTTCTAAGGGATCCTATGAAGGTTAGGGACCTATGGTATAAAATCCATGGATTGAATCTAAAGGGAAAGTCACCTAAGAAATTCTAAACCCTAATGTGTGCAAAGGGGAACCCTAAAATGGAAGGTCGTGGGAACCTAATTCAAAAATAGTCCTATTGTTTGCTAAAAATTATGAAATAAATCCTAGGGGATCGTGCATATCTATACTAATAGCCAGCCAAATCTCAATTCTAAATTCTATACCAATTAATCATACAAAAATCAGCAAAAACATGAGGAATTATGCCAAAATTAAAGAAATAACAAAAATAGAAAAATGCAAAATAAATAGAAAAATCAACCAAAATTAAATATAAAAGCATCAAAAAATCAAGAATCACCAGAGGATCACAACCATATTTTTTCCATAATTTTATGATCAAAAATGAAATTAATATGAATGTAAAATGGAAAAAGCAATTAAAGAAATCCAAAATGAATAAAAGAAAAATAAAATGCAAGAAATAATCAAGGCAGTTGGATCACATGACCAAGTCTACTCATCCAATGACCCAGGGCGTGCCAGCGCATTATTTAAACGGTGCATTTTGGGGGTCCAAGGTCAAATCTCAGAACAAATCTCGCTCGCACGATTGAAGTACTAAGTCTTCAAATTCCACTCATCCAAGGGTTGATAGTCATCGTTCCCATTTAAATCTGGAATTGGAGGGCGGCATTTCACGGTGGCCAGAGAAGACCTCCGGTTGTCTTCTCCGGTGGCTCTGCAACTGGTCCAACATCAAACCTAGCCAAAAAGTACAAAATATATACCGTTCTCCTAGGTTTTTCATCCTGAGTTCAAATTCAGGCTTAGTTTCCATTGATTCTCACTGAAAACTCAAATACGATCAAGAACAGAAAATATGCCAAGTCATGGATCATCACCAAATTCACAATTAAGGCCATAGATCTCTTCCTCATTCATCAGAGATCAACCTAAGCTATTCCAATCATGCTAACACCTCAAGATTAGGCAGTTACGATCTCAAACAGAAAGTTGCTCACATCCTAATTTGTCTCTAAACTCCAAAATAATGATCTAAAATCCATCTCTATTCTTCCCTAATCCTTAACCACAATTCAATTCTATCTAAAACAGCCAGATTCAAGAGCAATCGTGAAAGTTACCAACCTGAGTTGTAGCTTGAAATTGGAGCAGCTACACTGTGATTCTTGCTTCAATCTTGTGCAGATTCCTTCAAGGATCAATGATGAAGCTATTAGAAACCTTGATTTGCCTTGAATTGCTTTGGAATGGAAAACACGATTTGCACTTGAAGCTTGAAAATTCCAACTGTAATCTCTGGGTCTTGCATAAAATAACCACCAAAATTGATCTGAATCTCTTTCTGAACTTAAATAGAATGGATTTGGGTGATTTTGAGGCCCAGTGGAGGCCCAATCTGTGATATCCAAAGTTCAACTCTTGCTCGAAAGTTCAACAATGGCATACACGGTTTTGGGGTGATTCCTTCTCCAAGAAGCTTCATTTGCCTTGCTTGTGGACTGTGGAGAATGAATGGACAGGATTGAGTCCTTGTTATCATCTTATGGCCAAGATTGAATGTGTCTCTTCATCATGAAGTAACAAAGTAAAACACCATGAAATAAACCTCAAATTGAAATTCCATTAATGCCAAAGTGCTCAAAATGATATTTCCACTCAAAATATGCCCTCATTTGGTCTTGTTTGAACACATGATTAAATTTGATTTTTTCAACTTAAATGCCTTTTAATTCCCCTTTTATCAAGCTTCCATGAACCAAGTCTTGTTCTAAACTAAAACAATGCCTTATGGATACATGGTTGACCTTAAAACCCCATTTTGAGCAAGTTTTGTGTTGGAAAAAACTTCATTTGAGGCTCACAAGATAGTGAAAATGACCCATAGTCCAAAATGACCTATAATCTCACTTTCCCAAAATACCCTTGACTTGTAAACCTCATAACTTGAGTTGTACAAATCATATGAAAGACTTCTAGTACAATTTGGAAAGCTAAGATCAAGACATACAACTTTCATGTTGGCCAAAAGTTGAGGAGAAACATCCTTCTAGGTCAAACGTTCCTTGGAAGTTGGTTGACTTTTGCAGACAAATTTCACATTCATCTGATGACCTGTAACTTGTCTGGATCATAACTTGAGTTCTATAAATCCAATCAAGGACTTCTAGTACTCAAATTAAAGCTACGAACATGATCTACAAGTTCCATGTTGGCCAAAAGTTAAGATGAAACTTTCATATTGAGATAATTGGTATTGAAGTTAGGCACTAAATAGGGGATTTTACCCTGAGAACCCTGGTTTAGCAACTCCTCACACTTGGAATTCTTCTTGAATGGATCTTGGAATAACACCTCATGCATCTCAACACAACTTTCCTTGATCACAAAGACTTAGAATTTAGTCTTAATCTCCTTCAATTGCACAATTGACTGAAGGTTGGCCAGCTAAAAACCCTAATTGCAACACCCTCAATTGTGGCTCTTCACTCTTATCATAATGACTTGACTGAGCTCCACCATGACCCTCAGGGCACTCTATGAGCTCTATCCATATACCCTATTCGTGATCAAGGCCTCACAACCCACTGATGGTCTTCAATTGGCTCCCAAGTTAGAAGATGAACCACATACTAGCATCCAAATTTCTCAAGAATACAACCCACTTTCTGATGACCTTGGTGACCTCTCAAGCTTGAATAAGACCTCTAGATAGGCTCCTCTTGATATAAACCACACTTGATCCCCTGATAAATGAATAATGATATGCTATGCAAATGCTAGACCAATGATATGCTAATGCAATGAAACATAAACCAAGTAAGAAAAAGGCTAGGCAAATTTTGGGGTGCAACAACCGGGTAGATAGGATTGTATAGCATTCTTTTGTGATACATTTGTATATGTATCTACTGACAAATGTTTATGTAAACATGAATGATGTAGTGAATCAAACTGGATGATATGTATTTATATGATTACATGTTTAAAGTGATTCAATGTTTAGATTTTCCGCTTTTAATTCTAAATATTGAGATGCGGGTGTAAGGACTAAGTTCCTAGGTTGAAGACTACCCCACTGTTGCATGTCTTCTATAGAGCAGGTGTTGTATGTTTCAATTTCGTGTATGATGTGACATATCTCTTTTATACCATGTTTTAATTTTACTCTGATGAAATTTTAATATGTGCTTAAATGATTTATTTGATTTCTTGGGGGTTTAGAAGGGGATGTTACACGTTGACTCTGACTTTCCCATTGCACGAGGGAATACACAGGCATAGGGCGTCGATGTCCTATCGAGTCAGTTCCCCCATTTTAGCAGCATCTTTTATATAGTTTTTCACCCGTAGGTAGACAACAAGCATGGATCCCATTGAGTACAACAGACGTGAGGGGCGCTCATACCTTCCCCTTGTGTAACCGACTCTCGAACCCAAGATTTGGTTGGGATGACCTTGTCTTTTCCTTTTCGTTAGGTTTTCTTTGATCGTTTCCTTTATCTCTCTTCGGGATAAATAACGAGCGGTGGCGACTCTTCTATCTTTACTGGCTCCTTTTTCGCAACCATGCGACAGCTGGCGACTCTGCTGGGGATTTTTTCATCCTCTATATGAGTCAATCCTAGCGTTTATTATTTGTTTGTGGGTGTGTATATCTGTGTGTTGTATTTTATATATTGTTGTATTTACATTTTCCGCAATTTATCATCTGTTGTTGTTGTGTTATTGGGTGGACTGTTCCATTGAGAGATAAGCCCATTACCCAAGCTTAAGGATATCTGTAACATTAGAGTGGAAAGTAGTGATGGACCTGTACATTCAGCGTGCACTAGTCCTCATGAAATTCGCGTTCAGACGAGATTCTCTTTGATGACTACCTTTCCAGTATGTTTCGGACAGTTGAGAGGATGTTGGATCTGAAGATTGTTGACTCTAGAGACCGTTCATTTAGGAGTCAGCTAAGTGAGGCCGCTTCATTTGACCATGATTCCAAACCAAAAATGGTGAGCGTATCATCGTTTCTCGAAAGTCTGTGACGCTGACGACAGCATAGGATGCCGAACCTTTATCAGAGATTAGGTCTATACCTGTGAGTAGGAGGGTTTTTGCAGGAAAACCTTGACTTTCAACCAACCCGGTATTCTAGTATTCTCTTTAGAGCGGACTTATGAACTTATCCAGTCAGCAGCGCAACAGTTATTCAGAGCTTTGTGGGATTTTTGATCCCTTGTTTGTTGCATTAGCATCTTGCATGGCATTCGCATTCCATTTGCATAGCAGGTGTTCGAGGTTGGGTTTTTCTATCCTGATCAGATTTTTCTTCGAATTTTTAGACATTAACTCTTCAAGAAAGATAGAAGTGACTATGGAGCAGATTCAAGCAGAGTTGAGGGAATTCCGAAGCCAGATAGGACAATTCATGGTGGACATGCAAGCTTTGTGTCAGGATCAGAAAATGCTTATGGAGGAAGTTCATCAATTGAAGACTCAGATGGGCTTGATCACAGAAGTCATAAGAAATGTTCTAAGAAAGGAAGGCGGTCATGTGCCTGAAGCTGCAGGAGAAATGGTTATTCCACCCTTGTGGAATCTCTCCCAAAGTCTAATGTGCCTCAAAGATCTTCTGCACAACTTGAGGTTCCAGAATTTCCCTGTCAGCAACTACCTCTTATTCCCCAAGGCAATTCTAAGATTAAGAGGTATGCCCAGAGGTCGAAGCATTCCAACAGAATCTTTGACCAGATCCATATGACTTATACTTAGTTGTTGCAACTCTTGCTTCTACTTCGATTGGTTGAACTTTGGACTCTGTCTCCATTGGTTGATAAGCTACCACTAGGCTATGATGTAAGTGCTCATTGTGATTTCCATTCTGGGGCACCGGGGCATAATATGGAGAACTGCAAAGCTTTTAAGCACAAGGTTCAGGACTTAATCGATTCAAAAGCATTTGAGTTCACGCCGAGCGGCGGTTTTATTCCAGTTACTGCAAAAGAGAGGGATATTCCTGCTTTCTTCCCTGAAGCTGCATCGGGTCAGGAGTGTATCTTACAATCTATGATTTTAGAATCTCCACGCCCAAAGCTATTGCCTGTTCCTGGGCCAAGTCTGAGAATGAAAGTACCTGAGCGTAAGGAACGTCCTAATCGGCGCCAACAACCTCATGTTGCTCGGCAACGATGCAATCAACGCCAAAATAAGAAGATGTTTTGCAATAATGCTCCTCGTCACTTGGTTCCTATGTCGTACAATCAGCTTCTGCCACATTTGATTCAAAACTCATTGGTGGATCCCAAGACTCTCAAGCCGATGCCAGAGCCATACCCTCCTGGGTATGATCCCAATGCGCAATGTGGATATCATGGAGGATCCGTAGGGCACTCAACTGAAGATTGCCAACCCCTTTGAGCAGAAGTGCAACAATTGATTGACAAAAAGTACATATCCTTTTCGGAAGGAAAGTTGGTGATTCACGTTAACCTCTCAGATGTTTAAGTTTGAAGACTTCAAGAGTCGTCTCCTCAGTCATGACATTTTTAATTTTTGTACTGCATTGTTCGTTTGTATTTTTCACTGTTTGTTAATGCTCTATTTGCATGTAAAACTTGTTAGTTTTTGAATGATGATCATAATGAATTTAGTATGTTTCTCTTAAAGTAATCCATTCGTGTTCACTCATATATATTTCTATGCAGTGCAATACAAACTTTCTTGCTTAAACTCCTTGAGGGAGGATGATGAAGCGAAAACGCAAACTGTCTGATTGTATGCTTTTGAATAAAACCTGTTGATGATGTGCATGCATTGTTTCAAATCCCTAAACAGTGGAGATATAAGGATGATAATCCATTGTCAACCCCTTTGAGCCTAGCAGTAGGAGTTTCTTTCTGAAAACGAAAAACCCTCAATCTTAACCTGGGGCAGGGTAGGTGTCAGTTAATTCGACTGAACATACAAATTGCAAAAGGAGTGTTCCCGTTCGAGGATCAATCACACCTGTAGAGGTCGTACCTAAAAGAACCACAGTGGTTATCCATCACCAATCAAGGAGTGAGACAGTCACAATCCCTTTCAACAAGTTAGACAAGCCGGTGTCACACGATTTGTTCAAGAAAGGAATTAAAAAAAAAAAGAAGAAAAGAAAAAGAAGAAGCTCGTTAAGTTGATAACTTGAAAACAAGTGGCTTAGGCAAAAATTAGGGCATCCCGCTGGACTTCGAAATCAGAAGATATACTCAAAAGAGTCAGTCCAGGAAAAAATAGGGAAGTTGGAAAAAATGATGAAGAACAAGTCGTGTGACTCCAGATACCAAAGACGAAAAGCGAGTGACTGTCACTCCGAAAACTTGTGGTTTCCTTAACCATCGCTCCTGTCATTCAACCTCTGAGAGGTGAGCGCTTGTGTCAAATTAGCTGAATATAGAATTGGAGAACATCAAGGAGAATGGGTGGGTTAAAATAAACTTTGAGCCTTATATCCTTTCTTTTAAATCGTGAACCAGGCCATGTTACAACCTTCAAAGTTCTAATTGAAGCAGGGTTTATTTTGAAGGTGTACTTCAACTAGATAGCATTCCTGACTCCCATGAGTTGTGCTAAAAAACTTTGTTGGTATTGCACATGCATGGTTTCATTTCAAAAAATCAGAATTGCATTCTAACTAGTGACTGGTTCACCAAGTTTGGAGATATCTTTTTAACAAAAACTTCAAGAGTAGTATGTGCATTGCATTAGAATTGTCATTCTCAAAATAAACATTTTCTGCTTGCATACAGGTATTTGGCATCAATGAGGTTTACATAATGAATGTCAGTCAAGAAGTCTTATCTTGTCAAGAGGAAATTCCTGGACAAATATGTTGAGAAGCGTAAGGCTAATGAGCTCAGTCGGAAGATGCCAATCTGGGGAAGTTACGTCAAGAAGTTCCCCTAAAGTTCAGTTAGTATGGTGCGATTATGTCGAGAAGTCTCTCTAAGGATTGGTTAGTCTTGGGCAATAAAGTTAAGAGTCAATAAATCTTTTCGAAGATCAATCAGACAGGGGCAAAGTTACTTCGAAGGCTCATTTTGAAACAGATCACTTCAAGAATATGAAGTCTCCAGCAAGCTGGCATATTTGGTGAGGTTGGCATTATCCCCTAGTGGAGTGGGTATCATCTTGGGTTCTTGTTCTTCTCTCCCCACTGAAGTCGCCAGTGCCAGTTGGTTTCCCCGGTAGGTCACAGCCTGATCGTCCTTGGTGTTTCCCCAACAAAGGTAATTCCTCATGGAAAGGCAGAAGATCATATCTCAGTGATCTTCCCCAGAAGTCATCTATTTGTTCCTACTGTCCTGCATAATGGAAGTTTGGTTGGGATATTGAGCAGGGTTATGATCCCAGAGACATTTCAGTTTGTCATCCCCAGGAGTTGGCTTCACCTCTTCAACATTTATTTTGCTGGATTGGTTCTTTTACGTCCAGCTTTCCCCGGCAGCCCGAGCCTGCGTTTGCATGTCTACATATAGTTAGCATATTTGCATTACATCCTCAAATGAGTAGCATTTCTATTTTGTATGGAGCATTACGCCATAAAAAATATTCAAACATATGCATGCGAAGCATAAGCTAGTTTTTGTTAGCCTTCCGTGGCAACCTGAATCATCTTTCAGTCAAGACAGTGGCATATCTCTGGCAGTCTGGTTCAGTCAACTCATCTGCTTGCTTTCTTTTGGGTGCCAGATCATACGTCGGCCGTACTTTATCCGTCAGCCCTCTGATGATGACATCCCCATCAGGTTTTCTTCCCGTCTAGCATTAGACGATGTGAATTTTGGATATTGTTTTCTTCCCGTCTAGCATTAGACGATGTGAGTTTTGAATATGGTTTTCTTCCCATCTAGCATTAGACGACGTGATCTTGGATATGATGTTTCTTCCTGTCTAGCATTAGACGATGTGATATTTTGGATATGGTTTTCTTCCCGTCTAGCATTAGACGATGTGATATTTTGGATATGGTTTTCTTCCCGTGTAGCACTAGACGATGTGATCTTGGATATTATTTTCTCTCCGTCTATCCTTAGACGATGCGAGTTTTGGATATTGTTTTCTCTCCGTCTATCCTTAGACGATGCGAGTTTCAGATATGGTTTTCTTCTCGTCTAGCATTAGATGATGTGATCTTGGATATTGTTTTCTCTCCGTCTATCCTTTGACGATGCGAGTTTTGGATATGGTTTTCTTCCTGTCTAGCATTAGACGATGTGATCTTGGATATTGTTTTCTCTCTGTCTATCCTTAGACGATGTGACTTTCAGATATGGTTTTCTTCCCGTCTAGCATTAGACAATGTGATATTTTGGATTTTTTTCTTCTTCCCGTCTAGCATTAGACGATGTGAGTTTTGGATATGGTCCGTTTCCCGTCTATCATTAAATGATGTGATCTTTGGATATGGTATTCTTTCTGATGACGTATGACCGAGCTCCAATTGCATACATCCTGACAAACTGCAAATTTCTGGGTTCTTTTGTATTCAATCACCTTCTACCTTGAATGTCTGAAAGCCTGCTTTTCATCCTTTCAGGTCCAAGTCGATTGAATATGGGCAGCTTTTGCACCCTAAAATTTTCTCACTGTTTTCTAACTTTGACTGGATTTTGCTTCGCATTTCATCTGCATATCATTTAGGTCGAATCTTGTCCATATTATCAGCCAGATTGAATTTATCAGAATTTTAGCCGCTTTGCTCGCATTTTAGACGATTTAAAACAATTCAATTAATAAGTTCCATGTCGAAATCGAGCGAAAGTTGCTCTCTTCCTGGTGATTCAGTCCGTGCTGATAATTTTGGTGCATTCCGGTGTTCGCATTTTTCCGTTTCTTTTTCCATGGCATTTTGTGGTTTTATTTCTATTTATTTAGAACCTAGATTTTTAATTAATTTTAATAGGACTTAGTTTATAGTTTCTAATATAAAATAGATTTCTTTTAACAGGATTAGAATTAAATTAGTTTTTTAGAAAATAGATTTTTTTAATAGACGTTTTATTAAGAATTAGATTTTTTATAGTTAGAATTTGGTTTTATTAGAATTATTTTTATTATTAGAATTAGCTTTATTTAAATGAATAGTTTAGGTTAGTTTTTATTAGAATTAATTAGGCTCTTTTAATTAGAACAAGGTTTAGAATCATTTAAAGGTACAGTTTTTTTAGTACAGCTTTCATTACCGGCATCATTAGTTAGTAATTGATCCATCATAATTATTAATTAGTTTAATCAAATTCAGAAAATCATCAACAATGCAGGCCACATGTCACAATACTGAGTATAAAGACACTATTTTTCTTCTTCCTTGGGATCAGAAAACTCTACCAGCCGCTCCCTACACTATTCATCATCATCTTCAGTCGAAAACCATAATCTCAGCGTAACCACTGTTCACCATCTTCCTTCATCATCATTCAACCAAACATCACCAGAAACCCATTCATTTTCCTCCATTAAACATATCTTCAAATCTCAACAAATAACAGAGCATCATCAACAGCCTTTCCATTTCGAACCACTCTTCCATTTCACCATCATTTCTGAAACAAAACCCATGAAACCCCAGCAACAAAACTATGGTACCGTGTTCAAGAATTGTAGAAAAAAGACGAGCATTAGAATGTTGAATGTTTGGAGGCAATGTTACGTTTTCAGTGGAGCAAGTTGATTTGGACCTTTAACCCATACCCTCCGTTTTTGTTTATTTTTCTGGACTGTTGGGTTTAAAGCCTGTGAGGCCCACCGTGGTTCTTTCTTTTCATATCCGCCCCCTGTTTCATGAATTATCACCCCCCTGTTTTTATTAATTTTCAAAGATTCTTAATATTTTATTATGTATTATATATATTAGTTTATTTGGTTAATATAATATTTTTCTTAACAGTTTTAGATATATTTTTATATTTAGTTTTTATTGAAATTGTTAATATATTTTTTCTAAGTTTTAGTTTATAATATTTTTATATTCAAATTTCTTTTAAAATTCATATTTTCTTTTAGAGTTAGATTTTTTTATTTATCATTGAGCATTTTATTCCACTTTTGCTCTTTTTGGGTCGATAACGAGACTTCCGTAAGCCATTATTAGTCAAACTATTGATAGATAATGTTGGATCCGATACCACCTCCTTTCTCTCCTCAGTTTCTTCTTCTTTTCGATTTTATTTTGACTTTCCTTGATCGATGAAGTCTTGTATCTGTAAGCGTCGGATTTTCGAAGTTGATAACTTTCCTGATTTCAAATCTATGGAAAATGACCATTTGGGTCATTTTCTTTATTTTGGGATCGCGATAGGCTACCTTCGATTAATCGACATTATGTTTGCGATTAAGACGAGTTCCCACTATTTTTGCCCCGTGCGACACGATTAAATCGGAGAATAATCCTCAATATCATTTCTCTATCTTGTCCATAGCACGGATATCAATACGCGGCCTCCTATAGTTTGACTTCCCTCATAAGTCTAGCTACGACGGTTTAGCGTCACATTGGTCCTGATTCGATTCACCTTACACCTGTTGAACCGTTTTCTAAACCCGTAACCGCAACGAGTGTTGTGAGCCGTAAGCATTAGATGCGTAGGAAATGATGAGTAGGGAGCCTCTTCTCTCTTGTCTAGAGTGTTTAGCGTATTCCCTTTGAGAAATATGCAACGCACTCGCTCCTACATCTTAGAATTTAGCGTAGTGCGTCCCCGATCCGATCCGGTTCCCTTCCGGTTAGGCGTTTCAGGCCTAGGACCCTTTTCTCTCGCCTTCGTGTGATCGAGATCCCTTTTTCTCTCGCCCCCGTGCGATTGAGACTCCCTTTTCTCTCGCCTCCGTGCGATTGAGACCCCTCTTCTCTCGCCCCCATGCGATCGAGACTCGTTTTCCGTAGTTGGCTGAACTACGGCTGCTCTGATTCCTTATTTCCTAATGAGGATATGTAGGCACGAGGATCTCTATCCTTGACGAGCACACTAACAACTAACTTCCCTTTCTCTTGCTTCCGTTCAATTGAGACTAACCCGTTATCCGAACCTTTTCTCTCACCCCCGTGCAATCGAGAATACCCTTTGACCCGTAGTTTCTTGAACTACGTTTGCTCTGATTTCTCATACCATATGAGAATACGTAGGTACAAGACGGTGATGTCTTGGCGAGCAACCTCCCCCGTAGTTTCCCAAACTACATTGACTCTAACTTTCCCATTGCACGAGGGAATACGTAGGCATAGGGCGGAGATGTCCTATCGAGTCAGTTCCCCCTGTTTAGCAGCAACTTTTAGATAGTTTTTCACCCGTAGATAGACAATAAGCATGGATCCCGTTGAATACAACAGACGTGAGGGGTGCTCATACCTCCCCCTTGCGTAACCGACTCCCGAACCCAAGATAGTTAAGATGACCTATCTTTTCCCTTTTTCGTAGGTTTTCTCTGATTGTTTCCTTTCTCTCTCTTTGGGATAAATAATGAACGGTGGCGACTCTTCTGTCTTTGCCGACTCCTTTTTCGCAGCAATGCGACACATACTCTTCATGACAGAATTGAAGAGAGAGCTAAAAGACAAGGATAAGTTGATCGAGTGGCTCGAAAGTCGCTTGATTGGTGAAGATGTGACGTAAGAGAATTTATTTTTCTCTAGCGTCAAGCCTACGCAAAGTACTCATGAGTATTCAAATATCCCACCAACTTCTGCGCCTGGAAAGGAATAGTAGATAAATTGGTGATGGAGAACATTGTGCTGAAATGACTGAAGAGGACACGCGGATAGGAATCTTGTCAGATTTCTTGATCATAGGGCCTAGTATTCTCCTTTGATGTAACCTCACGCTTCTTGTATTGTATTTTAAAAGTTGTAACTTTTACCAATATAAATGAAACAAGAGTTTTGCTTCAATTTATCTTTTGAGTTTTGTAAAACCAGTTGTATCTAGCATCTTTGCATTTCATTTTGCATCTTGCTAACCATTCAAGGAATTCAAAATATTTTTTGTAGACATAGTAATGGATCAAAGTAACAGGTTCATATTCCCAAGCCTGAGGTTGGACAACTTGAGGATCTTAAGAGGCTTAGTAAGGAACTCTACTGCTTTCATCGCCAAGTATGGAGATCTGTTATCTTTACTGGACATGCAAGTAAATAAGGAAATGCTGCTAGCTCTCATAAAGTTTTATGATCCTCTTTATAATTGCTTCACATTTCTGGACTTTCAGTTGCTGCCGACTTTGGAAGAATACTCTGCGCATCTGAAGATTCCCATGACTTTTACACCTTACTATGGAAGATAGAGAAGATCGAACAGGAGAGATGTTGCTGAGGGTCTACACCTGGAACCCACTGACCTTCCAACCCGTTTGGATATTAGAGGTGGATTTACTGAAATGGAAGTAAGAAAATTTATGGAAAAGGTTGAGTTTCATTATGATCAGGGAGATATGGGAACCTTTGAAGCTATACTGGCTTTCTTAATTTATGGCTTAAATCTGTTTCCAAATAGCCCTAAGTTCATCATCTTAGAAGCCATCAAGTTATTCATTGTCAGAAATCCAACTCCTACTTTATTGGATGATACCTATTACACCATTCAACCAGTGGAGGGTGTGTGATATTGGACAATTTTCTTGTTGCACAGTGCTCTTAAGCAAGTGGTCTATTCCGCATTTGCCTAGGATGTTCTCTCTATGGAACCTAGAAGACAGTGATGCATGGGTTAGAAATTTGGCTTCACTCTCTCACTATGACATCAACTGGTATGATCTTTCTCACGGAGGAATAGTAATGATACATAGCTATGGGGATTTCCCAAACGTACCTCTGATCAGCACCAAAGGATGTATCAACTACAACTTTATCTTGGCCCGCCGCCAGTTAGGATATCCAACAGAGGAAGAACCGGATCTAGCCTTGTCAGAGACTTGCTTCTATGAAAAAGGTAATGACCTGGATTTTGAAGCACAGGTCATATTTTCCTGGTTTCATCCCAACTTACAAGGAATGACTGTCGTGGAAAACCCAAGTTGTCTCACTTCAAAGGCATATCTGCTTTGGTCAAAGGGGATAGCGTTGAAGATTTTCTACACCCGCTCTTATGACATTTCGCCAGTCCTGGAAGAGCTTTTATCTAGAGGAGAGTTGAGGTTCCCTTTAGTCAAAGCCAAATGAGAAAATGAAGAACTCTAGGAGCTGCTTCGTCAAGACCAGAGAAGGACAAGGCTGCAAGAAGGAGAAGGATCATCTTGTTAGAAGATCTTGGCCTTTTAATTTCCTTTTGTTTAGTTTGTACCCCTAGCTTTTGGGAATGTGTAACCTTCATTTGTAAAATGTTATAAAAGTTTCATTCGTTAATGAAAACTTTATGCTTGTGAGACTCCATTTGTTAATGAGAATTTAGTTAAGCTTTCATTTGTTAATGATAAGCATCACGTTGTTACATGTTGATCCATTAATTTTGTTCATAAATAAACCTTTTGGTTTTCCTTGAATTTGTGGCTTGCATTTGCATCTGCATCCTGTATTTCATTTACATTTTATTGCATCAGTTCTCTGACTCATCCTGTACTCTGTTGCTGTAACAGAAATCACGATGAATACCCACCAATACAATACTAGAGCCAGCGCTCAGAGAAGATTGGCTGATCAAGATCAAAGAATCAATCAAATTGACAATGACCTCGAGGCGTTATACGATGACGTTATCCAGATTATGGAAGTCCTTCAAGTGATAAAAGAAAAAATGGACACGTAGATTACAGTGGTATCTAAAATCAATACAACAACGGAAAATCCTCCTCTGATAGTGACCTCAGCAACTGAACATCTGTTTGGTATCGTCAGGGATTTGATGCCACCATTCAGTAATGCCCAACAATTCGACCTTCAGTAGTGCTCTAATCCGCAGACTGTTCTGTTAATGACAGAATTCCAAAATCCTATCTATACTCAGGCAGGTGCTCAGGCACAGGTCTGACCGATCTTTAACAATCATTAGCAGATATTTGGTATACCCGATAGGTCTAAGGTCAAAGATGAGAAACACGAATAATTAAGGGTTGAGATGGATATAATGGCAAGACGGATCAGGGTCATAGAAGGAAATAACGTCTTTGGTTATGATGCTAAGGACATGTGCCTGGTTTCGGGTTTGGTATTTTCTCCTAAGTTCACGATGCCCACATTTGAAAAATATGAAGGAGAAACCTGCCCAAAGATTCACTTGATCATATATTGTCGGCGTATGGCCGCGCACATTGAAAATGACAAATTATTAATCCATTGCTTCCAGGGCAGTCTTAAGGGTGCCTCTGCCAAATGGTACCTAAGTCTAGACCAGTCAAAAATCCATTGCTTCCAAGACTTGTCTGACGCATTCATTCAAAAATACAAGTACAACATAGAATTGGAGCCAGACCGTCATCATCTACTCAGCATGACACAGAAGAGCTCAGAATATTTCAAAGAGTACGTGTAGAGATGGCGCAAAACTCCCGCTCAGGTGGAACCTCCCCTGACAGAGAAAGAATTGGCTGATTGGTTTGTAGAAACAGTCAGACCCGAATTCTATGAGAGGATGATTAGTAGTGTCACAATGAACTTTTCTAATATTGTGGCCATAGGTGTGAAAGTGGAGGCAGGTTTGAAGAAAGGCAAAGTAAAAAGCCCAGCTAGTAGTACCAGCACTAGCACAATGAAGAAGCCATCGAGCAATTTTAATAAGAAAAAAGAATGGGAAACTAATGTTGTAATGTGTGATAGGAGGGTCCAGAGCAGAAGGAATCGCCTACAAAATCAACAACTATCTCGTCTACAACCACAACAAAACTATCAGCAGTATGTGGCCGCGATCACGTCAGTTTTTCAACCTCGACCAAATCAACAAAACTTTCAACAACAGGCGCCCAACGCCTACCAGTAAAATCATAATCAACAAGCACAACAGCAACAAAGAGCTTCGGCTCCGAGGCCTGCTTTCTAGAATAGAAGGCCAAGGATTCAGCCCATTCCTATGAGTTACACTGAGTTGTACCCCTTAATGGTGTGACAAGGCCTGTATCAAACAAGGAAATTGGGTCCTCCTCCAAATCTGTTTCCATATTTCTACAATCCAAACGCACGTTGTACCTTTCATGAAAATGTTGCGGGACACAACCTTGAAGGTTGTATAGCACTTCAGCACATTGTGCGTGAGTTGATTGAAAAGAAGATTCTCTCCTTCGAGGATAATCAGCCCAATATGCAGAACTGTCCTTTACCAAACCATGGTGGTGTCCATGTTGTAGAGGAAGGTTCTGATATGAGAGTGATTTCCAGGGTTTCTGAAGTTAAAACTCCATTGACCGAGTTACACAAGAAATTGATAGAGGCAAGTCTGATCAAAGACTCTTACGAAGACTGCAGTAATTGTTATCATAATTCGCAAGGTTATGACTTAGTGTGGAGGAATATTCAGTCGATAATTGACGAGGGTCTGCTACAAATATGTGGGAAAAAGAGAAAGAAGATGTCTCGGTGATTGAACCTATATTCAATTTACCAAAGAAGTCTGAAAAAGTGTCGGTAATCAACACTGCAAATAGCAAGTCCGCTTCTCCTGCTGCTGTTAGGCCTGTATTCCACAACAACCCAGTACCGACGGCTGGCCAGCCTAAGCCAAGTTCGGATCCAAGAAGAGGACTAGGTTCCAATCCAAAGGCTTTATCCTGGAAATATGACTATTCCTGGTACGATATGAAAGTTGGGAGAAAGCATGAGGATGTAACAAATATTGTTGCGGCAAGCAAAATGACCCGCGGCGGTCGTATATATCAACCCAAAGCAACTGTTACCATTCCCAAGGAAACTATTCCTAAGGAAACCATATCAAAAGAGCCTGTTATTATTGAGAAGTCAAAAGGAAAAGAAGTCGCGAAGGAAGATGAAGAAGAGTTCTTGAGAATAATCCGTTGGAGCGACTACTAGATAGTAGACCAACTCAATCAGACACCGTCAAAAATCTCAGTCATGTCTCTGTTGCTAAGTTCTCCTGCTCACCGACAAGTATTGCTGAAAATACTGACATAGGCCCATGTAACAAAAGATATCACTGTGGGGCAGTTCGATTCCATTGTTGCTAACATCACGGCTTGCAATATGCTGAGCTTTAACAACAATGACTTAACCACTGAAGGTCGCAAGCACAATCATGCCTTGCACGTATCTGTCAAATGTGAAGATGATACTCTCGCTAGAGTACTTGTTTATACTAGGTCATCTCTTAATGTGATGCCTAAGAGAACATTGGCCAAGTTGGCATATAAAGGAGTTGTGATGAGAGCCACATCTCTGATCGCGAAAGCCTTTGACGGATCAAGAAGAATAGTAGTTGGAGAAGTTGATTTTCCAATTATGGTGGGACCACGGGTCTTTGAGGTCACTTTTCAAGTAATGGATATAAATTTGACATACATTTGTTTACTGGGAAGGCCGTGGATACATGCAGCAGACACTATCACAGCCATATTACATCAAAAAATGAAGTTTATTACTGAAGATCAGTTGGTCATAGTACATGGTGAAGAAGATTTAATGGTGAGCAATCTATCATCCTTCCCGTACATCGAAGTCGATGACGATGCATTTGAAACAGCTTTCCAGGCATTGGAAATTGCACAAGTTGTATTGATTGAGGACGTTGTTGTCACATGCAGGCCATCTTTTGTCTCTGTCTAGAGTATCAAAAGTGACATGAAGGAAGGTCTTCCTCAAGGTTGGGGAGAAGTAATTGAGGTCAACGCTCGGGTAAAGAAAAATCAACAAGGGTTGGGTTACAAACCAACTCTAGATGAAGGAAGGATCAGAGATCAACGGCAAGCACCTAAAGACCCTGAAAGAAACCTTTGTGAGTGGCGAAATTCAAATAAATGCCATCGAAGAAGACGCCGAAGTAAGCTGTATTGATAACCTGGTATTCCGAGATGAAGTCATTTTATGCAATTGGGAGGCCGTTGAAGTTCCCGTCGTGTTACCACTTTTAGAGTAATATGTTTGTCTTGCTTGTTAGCCTTTTCTCTGTTTAAAATCCATGGTCACGCCCGAGGCCAGTGGATCATTTTGTATGGGCCACACTTTTGCAGTTAAAGATCAATCAATGAATGAGTGTTTTGTTAAACTTCCATTTGTTGTTCATTATTTTTTTTAAAGGAAAATGGAAATCTTTTGAAAAACTAAAAAGAATTCATCATCTACATCTCTTTGTGTGTGTTTGATCATTTAAACCCGTTAACACATGCAGAGAACCTCCATCGCCCGCTAAAACTGATGATCATCCAGTTCTTTCTGACTTTGCTTCACTTGTATTCCAAGCTGAAGATGAGAGTGTCGCTACTGCGAAAATCGGCGCCGGCTGAACAGAAGAGTCGCCACCGTGCGTTATTTATCCCACGGGAGGGAAAGGAAACGCTCAGAGTAAACCTCGCACAACACGGGAAAGGTATGGTCGTTGCAACCAAAACCTGGATTCGGGAGTCGGTTACGCAAGGGGAAGGTATTAGCACCCCTCACGTCCGTCGTACTCGACGGGATCCACGCTTGTTTTCGGGTATGGATTGTTATTCTATCTACGCTAAAGGTCTGGGGTTAAAAGAAAAGAAAATGAAAATAATAAAAAAATGACTCGGCAAAGTATCGCACTTTATGCCTACGTATTCCCGTCTGGAACGAGAAATCAGAGTCAACGTAGTTCGCCTACCTACGGGAAAGGAGGGGAAGGTTGCTCGCTAGGATATCACATCCTATGCCTACGTACTTTCATACAGCATGAAAGATCAGAGCAAACGTAGTTCGGGCCACGTATGACACAAGTCTGTCCTTGATTGATTTTTTATTCCTTCTGAAAAAGGTTTTTGATTAACAGTCCAAGAGGACAAAAATGACGTCTTGATGAGTTCACATTCTTTTACGGAAGAAGTGTCTTTTATTGGGTTTGAAATCTTTATGTGTTTTTCTGTTTGTTTTGAGAAAGAAAGAGACAGAACTCTAACCTACGGTTGCGAAGGGAAACAAACTAACCTAATGTTATCATGCATGGGTTAAGACCTAGTGTCTATCATGCTCCTCTCTTGCACAGAGAGAAACAGAGATCCTACGGGATAGGCAGAAACAGAAACAATATCAGATATATACAGTAAAACAGTAAAATGCATGGATGCAACAATACAAGCGAGGCAAGGGAGTCCCACTCAACCTCGAACCTAGAAAACAATAGGCAAAAGTGAACAGGATTCACTTTCAACCCAACAGGGTAAACAGCAAACAATACAGTTCAGAAAACCAATCAATACATCAGAAATGCAATACAACAGCAAAAGAAACAGCATCAGCAGCTCTGAATCAACAACTGGCTTCAAGCAATCTCCAATCATTCACAGGCTTCAACAAGCATCAGTCTCCATCTTCATGGCCTTCAGGCAAGGGCTTTGATCATCAGTCTTCCATCTGCAATGACTTTTCTTCAAGCTCAAACCTCCAGGATGAGGGATCAGTCACAAGAGTGAATTGGGTGTTAAGCAATCAGTTGACTACCAAAGGTGGTGAACAAACTGCTTCTAACACAAAGAGACATTTTCTCTCAAGAGTTCTATCTCATAGACACTGTCACCAAGCCTTCCAAAGGAAGGGGGTGAGTGTCTTAGAGAGACTCTGAATCACAGAGAAGAATGGATGCAGACAAGGCAATCCATGTTTGAGAAACAAACTTCCTAACCTAGAGCTCTGCCTAGCTCCTAAACCCTAGTCTCCTCAGCAGCTGCTAGCAAGAACCTCCTCTCCAACTCTGACAGTTGATCTTCAATCTTTGAATCTCCAATAGCTTCATCTTCACAAATCTTCAGCTTCCCCAGGGCCCCAGGCAAACCCAATACCCAAACAAACAAGCAACAATCCCCAGAGGGCACACCACACCAGACAAAAGATATACAGACAGTAATAATAGCAGTAGGGGAATCCTAACTATTTCTAAGGGATCTAATAACTACCCATAGCCCCTATAGTCCCATAACTAATCTAATTAAACCCTAAGTCCTGAGGGAAATGAAATCAAACTTCTTAAGTTGTCACCTAAAACCCTAGTTTTGTTCATGATGTTCAAACCTATTTTAATCACCTAAAATTAATTCCTAAAAATGGGAACCAAAATGTTTCTACAAGTTGAATATCTCATCTAAACAATCTAAAAAGAATGACCAAAAAATATTAAAGCATGTAAGAGAACAAAAATTATTAAAATGATGCATGAAATGAAACTATTTAATATGACATTTATTTAGAAAATATGGAAGAAATATGAAATAAAAATAAAAACGCAATTTTATTTTTCTATAATATTCTAGACATCCTAAAGAAAATATGGTAAAAAGAATGGATTAAAATGCATTTTTTATGAATTAGTTATGAATTTATGAAATTGGTAAAAATTAAAATGGAATTAAGAAAATAAAATTGAATTAAAATGAGGGAGGGGGGTTAGAATATCAATTCGCCCCAGTTCAAATCAGGATGGGCCACACAGTGGGGGGTGCAATTAGCGCTTTTACCAAGGCCCAGAATTACTCAGAATTAGAGACAATAAAAACATACGCTGGGGGGTGAGAATAGAATGGAAATCACGTTGCAATTGGTTTGGGCCTGAAAGCTGGGGGTGGGGATAGCATAACATCCTGAGGCCCGCCCGTTTCAATTAATGAAACGGTGCGTTTTGGCACCCAGGTCAATTCCCTCCACAAATCAGATTGAATGTGAGCCACAAGATCTCCCTCCAAGTCAAAGGTCACACGCGAAATGGATGGCTCAGATTATGTCTTCCCCAATGGTTCTGAACCTAGGGTTTCAACCTCCATGAATGGCCATGCACGAGCAATCTTCCATCCCTCTGTTCTCACTCTACAGGCAACCAATCCACACGATGTAAACGTGAAAATCATGCTAAATCTCTCCCTCTACAATCCTGTGGATTCAATTCAGTCTGAAAGTCCATATATCCTTCAACCCGATGGCACCAAGTTCTGATCACCATAGAATTACACTGATATGCATCATGATAGTTCCCCCTCAAACTTACACTAAACTAACCTACAGCTAATGGTAATCAACCTGCGCTATCAAGCTACAATTATGATGCCCTGACCTAAGAGATTTAAACCCTAACAGATTGTTGCACCTGTTAACAACCATCACCAATCCTCTCCAAATTCATCCTAACTGTTCTCCTAACCACCTAGATTGCATCTAAACTAACAACAACATGCCTAACTAACTGAATCAAGCAAATCGAATGAAAACTTACCTAGTGCAAAAGCTTGAAAACAGCTATAGAAGATGTGGATCTGAAGCTTCTAAGTGTTGAATCTTGATCAATCCTTGATGAACTTGATTCTGTATGCAAGCTTTGGATGAGACTTGGCCAGAATTATGCTATCCACTTGAGATTGTGATTTTGATGTTCTTGAGAAAAGCACTCGAAAATGGATGATAATCACTTGATCCTTGCTTCAATTCTGATCTATGATGAATATTGAATAGGATTGGATTGATTTTGAGGAAGATTGATGAAGATTTTGGAGAATTGGAATGAAAACTCAATGAGAAAGTATGAGAAAAATTTGTGGAATTCTTGGTGCAAATGAGGCCAACCCTTGCCAAATTCTCCTTTCATGCTTATATAGACCCCAATGGTACATTCTAGATCCATCTTGCACATTCCCTTGTTTTCTAACTTTGGCTCATTTGGATTATGTTTCTTAAAAGGCAAGCAACCATGGATAACTTTCTTTTTTCCTTCTAAACTCAAAAAAGTGTGTGAACCATTGTTCTTAGAATTGTTTTTCCATTCAAAATCATATATTGGAAGTCTCCATTTGGACTTGTAAATCTCCCAAACCATTTTCCATCTTGAAATTATTCACTTTATAAGCCATTTATGTTCATATTTTGACCAATTATGTAACCCCATGCTATGAGCTTCTCCAATAACTTGTGACCTTCTTTCTAGACTTAAAATCCCATTTGGAGCAAGTTTGATGTTGTAAGTTTTTCCATTTGAGGCCTCCTTGTATGAGTTTTAGGTATAGGTTAAAATGACCTGTAATTCACAAATGCCCAAAATACCCTTTGCTTGTCAAGACCATAAGTTGAGTTCTCCACATCATATGAAGGCATGCCATACCATTCTAGAAAGCTAAGACAATGAGGAACAATTCTTATGTTGACCAAGAATTCATTTGAAATCTCCTTGAGGGGTAAAACTAGCTTGGAAGTCAAGTCACTTTCACAGACAAAAATTCAGACACCCCAGATGACCTGTAACTTGTAAGGACCATAACTTGAGTTCTATAAATCTCCTTGAGGTCTTCCACCACTCAAATTAAAGGTCTTGAGATCCTCTACAAGTTTCATGTTGGCCAAGAAGCCATTTGAAGCTAGCATTTTGACTTATCTTGCTTGGAAATTTGACCTAAACTAGGGGATTTTACAGAGAAACCCTAATTTAGTAACTCCTCTTCTCCTTGATTTCTCTTGAATTCTCCTTGTCATATCTCCATATCCTTCTTCATATGTCAAATGTTGATCCCCACATCTCTCCAATAGACTTGAATGCCCTCTTAAGTCAGTCAATTGACCTAGGGTTGACCTAGGGTTGACCCAGATGAAACCCTAGTTGACTGTCTTCAACTGTAGCTCTTGTGCCTTCATCAATGACTTGCTTTCTTCTCCAAATGACTTTATAAGTCTCTCAAGATGTCTAGATGCCCTCCATGCTCTCACTTCACAGCTCACAACCCTCTTGTTGATCCTCAGATACCCTCAGCTAGAAGATAGACTCAAGGCTTGATCTGCTGAACTCTTTGCTTTCAAATTCTTTCCTGATGACTTGAATGAGATTGAATTGGAATAATAACCTCTTGCTAGGCCTCTAGAGATGAAAATAATGATTGGTCCCCTGTTGAATGACTTGCTATGCTTATGCTATGCAGATGGTTAGTCTATGTACATGACTCTATATGCAAATGCTAATGATAATGAAACATAAATCCAAGGAATAAGGTTGAGCAAATTTTAGGGTGCAACAGCTGCCCCTATTCAAGCGACTTGGACCCGATTGGATGAAGAGCCCGGAGCCTTCAGACATTCGCGGTACGAGACGGTTGAATACTAGTGAAACCAGAAATTTGCCAACCGCAGAAATAAACCGCGCTCCTGCTTGATGAATGACATTCGTCAGCTGAATCTGACTGTTACGATAACCCACTGATCTCGCACGACCGTGCTGGGGATTGTCTTCATCGTTCTGAAGAGAATTCTGTCATCACAACTTGCTTGCTTGTCCACGTTAGGACTCTGTCTGTTGTCAACACGAAGAAATCTCACCTAGAATTGGTCCAAGTTAGGACTACACTTGCTGTTAACCCAGAAAAGTCTCGGCAACTCCGCTGGGGATAGTTCGTCTGCATTTCCGTAAATTGAATCGCCCACGTTAGGAAAAACTCTTCCACGTCAGGAGTAACACCTGTCCACGTTAGGAATCACATCGTCCACGTTAGGAGTAACGCTTTTATCTTTCTACGTTAGGAAGCAATCTTCTTTCCGCGTTAGGAAACTATATCAATCTGTCCACGTAAGGACTCCAATGCCATTTGACATGTCCGCGTCAGGACTCTGATCTTTCCATGTAAGGAATCCAACCTTTGATTCTGAACCTGTCCACGTCAGGACTCAACTTTTCTCGAATCTGTCCACGTAAGGACTAACTTCTTTCTTCCACGTTAGGAATATCTTCTTCTTTCTCGATTTGTCCGCGTCAGGACTCATTCTTCCACGTAAGGAAACCATCTTTTTCCACGTAAGGAATCATCTTAATCTGTCCACGTAAGGACTCTCTTCTTTCCACGTTAGGAATACTGTCATTTCCACGTAAGGAAACTATCTTCTGACACGTCCGCGTATGGACTCCATCTTTTCCGCGTTAGGAATCTCCGTCTTTCCACGTTAGGAATCACTTCTGTTGATAGGTCCGCGTAAGGACTACATCTTTCCTCGTTAGGAATAATAATCTCTTTGATCTGTCCACGTCAGGACACTGATCTCGTCTCGATTTGTCCACGTTAGGACTCAAGCGTCTTCGACCCACTGAGGAAATAAGACTTGTCCACGTGAGGACTCATACCCTCGACCCACTGGGGAAATAACTTGTCCACGTAAGGACTCACGCGTCTTCGACTTGCTGGGGAAATATCCGCGTCAGGACTTATACTTTGCCCACAACACGAAGAAGGATAAATTTGTCCACGTCAGGATTCTTGTATCTTGTCATCACAAAGAACTACAAACTTGCCCACGTCAGGACGCACATTTCACCATTACGAATAAAGATATCTGCTGGAAACAAATGATCCACGTCAGGGCACCAACACGAAGAGTAACCAATCTTGTCCACGTCAGGATTTCACATTCGATCAATACCGAGAAATCAAATCTGTCCACGCTAGGACGCCCACTTCTGAAGAAATCTCGTCAATATAGGAATAAATCGTCCACGTTAGGACTTGGTTCTTCAATGATCCTCACCCACAAACTTCTTAGCACTGACGTGACAGCGACTTCGAGATGAACTCTACTGGGGATGTCTGAAAACCAACTATCGGACGCCTGCTCTGATGCCCGGAGGCCACTTCTGAAATTCTGGTTCATGAAACCTTTTGATGACAAATAACTCTGCTTGGGGATAAGGAGATTCTTATCCTGGCCACTTTGGCTGGGGAAAATAAGAGACATTTGCATAAATGACTCTGCTGGATACAAAGAGACTCTCATGATAACTCTGTGGGGAATGCAGCCAAAACTGACATTGGATATCTCCTGCCGAGATCTTGAATGTTTGGTGATTTATTTGAGCAAGAGCTCTCTCCACCTGAACTACTAGAGTACAGAAACTGCTGCAGCAAAATAAATGCTGGAAGGATAACGCCGACTCGCCGGGGATAGCCAGATGCTACAGAATTATTCCAGCAAAATAAATGCTGGAAGGGTGAAGTCAACCCTGCTGGGAAATTGGGAACTTAAACCGAGCACCTTGTTGCAGTAACCTCCTGCTGGGGAATAGCAGATGTGCGCAGTATGATCGGACTTTCTGCTGGAACGTGAACCGATATCACCAGTATCTCTGACAAAATAAATGACAGGAACCGCCATCAACTCTGCTTTGGAGAGTCTTGACCTTCGAATTCCACTGGAAGGAAAGAACATTTACTGAAAAGAAAACTCCGCTGGGGATGGCTGGATTCTCTTGGGGAAAATTAACTGACCCTGCTGGGGGAGAATGCATGCCCCTGCGGGGAAATATGTCTGAATACAGCCTTACGATCTTGGAATCGCCAGATTCTGCTGAGGACGAATAACTTTTCTGGAGCCCGTCCTTTGGATAAGCTACGGCTAGCTGGAGAATTCTATCCTTCTTCAGGAAGAACATGCCTGACCTGCGTGGGGATCAAGCCTTTTCACTATTGCAATCTTTTGATCACCTTCCTCGTACAGTTATGAAACCTGCAACAACACAAACAAAGCACGACAAGCCTATGCAATCCAAATCGATTCAGGTCAGTGACGTTACACTCAGTTAATTCAAAGCTTTAACAATTGTTGGCAAGGGCCAGTAATGTTATACTCATGCTAGCTTCAATAAACTTAGGCGTTTTATCATGCGCAAAACAGTAAAGAACAGGCATCAAGTACTGAATAACACATTTTCATTGATTGGGCCCCTGAATGGGCGGAGTTTTTGTACACGGGATGTAACTCCTGAAAAGAGGAAGCTACGCAAAGCAAATATACAAGTACGCAAGTATTCACAAGAAGCATAAATATTGACAAATTAAATTTTGTACACATGTCGGCAACTGGATGCAGATGAACACCACGAACTGATCCTCCCATGACTCGTCTGACTCTTATACTTTCCCGGTATCCCTACTTCTGAAGAGATTGTGTCCGATAACTGACTCCTCAAATATATTCTCCCGCATTGATACTCATTGAATTCGAATTCGGACCGCAGTCATTTGCTTTTCAAATCCCTAACTTTTGCGTGAACCGCCCTTTACGGGTTTTCAGTTCACCGGGATACCCCTTTTTGCCGAAGCCGCCCAGTGTAGGTTTTCAACTTCGCGGGTGTACATTTTTTCAATTTTATCCCTAACTTTTGCCCGAACCTTTCATTCTGTTTTTGGTTCGCCAGGATGCCCCATTTTTGCCTGGACTCTCTTTTTTCTGTCCAGCGGGTCTATTTTAAGCAAAGTATTTTTTAACCGCGTCCGAATTCACAGGTGATGCAAAGTCTTCCCCGTCCATGGTGGACAGCAACAAAGCTCCCCCTGAAAAGACCTTACTGACAACGTATGGCCCTTCGTAGTTGGGGGTCCACTTGCCCCTGTGATCTGCTTGCGGCGGGAGAATCCTTTTCAGCACAAGGTCGCCCGTCTGAAAGCTTCGCGGAAGTATCTTCTTGTCGTACGCTTTCTTCATTCGTCTTTGATACAAACGACCGTATGCCAGAGAAGCTAGCCTCTTCTCATCCATCAAACTCAGTTGGTTCAATCTGTTCGTTACCCATTCTGCCTCGTCCAGCTGAACGTCTCGCAATACCCTCAGAGAAGGGATCTCAACTTCCAATGGTAATACCGCCTCCATTCCGTATACCAACGAGAACGGAGTTGCCCCGGTTGATGTGCGTACCGTCGTACGATAACCGTGCAAAGCGAAAGGTAGCATCTCGTGCCAATCCTTATACGTCACCACCATTTTCTGGACGATCTTCTTGATATTCTTATTGGCCGCTTCGACAGCGCCATTCATCTTGGGTCGGTAAGGGGAGGAGTTGTGATGTTCGATCTTGAAATTCTGACAGAGCTCCTTCATCATTTTGTTGTTCAGATTAGAACCGTTATCCGTGATTATCCGCTCGGGGATCCCATATCGGCAAATGATATCTCTCTTGATGAATCTAGCCACCACTTGCTTCGTTACATTTGCGTAAGACGCCGCTTCCACCCACTTGGTGAAGTAATCGATTGCTACTAGGATGAACCGATGCCCGTTAGAAGCCGTCGGCTCGATCTTTCCGATCATATCGATTCCCCACATCGAGAATGGCCATGGAGATGACATCACATTTAAAGGGCTCGGAGGCACATGTATCTTGTCAGCGTATATTTGGCACTTGTGGCACTTTCTTGCGAACTTGAAACAATCAGTTTCCATCGTCAGCCAAAAGTAACCTGCCCGCAGCAGTTTTCTCGTCATAGCATGTCCACCAGCATGCGTGCCAAATGCACCTTCGTGAATTTCCTCCATGAGAAGCTTTGCCTCTTTCTCGTCTACACAACGCAACAACACCAAGTCGTGGTTTCTTCTGTACAAGACGCCATCCGGGTTCAGATAGAAATTACCCGCTAATCTCCTGAGAGTCTTCTGATCTTGACTGGATGCCCCAGCCGGATACTCTTTGTTCTTCAGGAAATTAAGGATATCAAAATACCACGGTTTGCCATCAGATGCTTCATCAATAGCAAATACATAAGCTGGCCTGTCCAACCGAGAGATAGTGATTTGGGGAGCTTCGTTCCAGAAATTGACCTTGTACATGGAAGACAAGGTGGCAAGGGCGTCAGCCATTTGATTTTCTGCCCGCGGCACATGATGCAATTCCACTTTGTCGAAGAAAGGCAACAATCTCCTTGCATAATTCATATAATGTATCAAATTGGGCTGCCGTGTCTCCCATTCCCCTTTGATCTGATTCACTACCAGAGCTGAGTCTCCGTATACGTCTAAATGTTTGATTCGCAAATCAATGGCTTCTTCAAGCCCCATTATACAAGCTTCGTATTCGGCCTCATTGTTGGTAACGGCAAAGGTCAATCGGGCAGTAAACGGGATGTGCGACCCGTGCGGCGTAGTGATAATTGCCCCTATTCCGCTACCGTAAGCATTCACAGCTCCGTCAAATATCATCTGCCATTTGGACCCCGGCTCTGGTCCTTCGTCTGGTAACGGCTCTTCGCAATCCTTCATCTTGAGATACATGATATCCTCGTCAGGAAAGTCAAATCTCATCGATTGATACTCTTCAATAGGCTGCTCCGCCAGATACTCAGACAACACGCTCCCCTTTATTGCCTTTTGCGAGACGTATTGAATATCGTATTCAGTCAAGACCATCTGCCAACGGGCAATTCTACCTGACAACGCCTGCTTTTCGAATATATATTTGATTGGATCCATCTTCGAGATGAGCATGGTTGTATGATTTAGCATGTACTGCCTCAGACGCTTGGCGGCCCAGGCTAGCGCGCAACAAGTTTTCTCCAGCATTGAGTATCGAGATTCACAGTCTGTAAATTTCTTACTCAAGTAATAGATCGCATGCTCTTTTCTCCCCGTCTCGTCGTGTTGACCGAGAACACAACCCATGCTTCCCTCAAGAACCGTCAAATACATTATCAAGGGTCTTCCTGTCACCGGGGGTATCAAAATAGGAGGTTCCTGCAAGTACTTCTTTATTTTGTCGAACGCCTTTTGACAATTTTCGTTCCACGTTACAGCTTGATCTTTCTTTAGCAGCTTGAATAATGGTTCACACGTAGCCGTTAGGTGAGATATGAACCGGGCAATGTAGTTCAACCTCCCTAAAAACCCGCGCACCTCTTTCTCTGTTTTAGGCGTCGGCATTTCTTGAATCGCTTTTATTTTAGCAGGATCGACCTCTATTCCTCTTTCGCTTACTATGAACCCCAGGAGCTTACCCGATCTCACCCCGAAGGTGCATTTGTTAGGGTTCAGCCTCAGCCTGAACTTCCTAAGTCTTTTAAACAACTTCAACAAATTCACCAGATGCTCTTCCTCCGTCTGGGATTTGGCAATCATATCGTCAACATAAACTTCGATCTCTTTATGCATCATGTCATGAAAAAGAGTCGTCATCGCACGCTGATATGTTGCCCCAGCATTTTTCAAACCAAAGGGCATCACTTTGTAGCAAAATGTTCCCCACGGTGTTATGAAAGTAGTTTTCTCCATATCCTCTGGCGCCATTTTAATTTGATTATAGCCTGAAAAGCCATCCATGAAGGAGAATACAGAGTACTGAGCAGTATTATCAACTAACACGTCAATATGAGGAAGTGGAAAATCGTCTTTTGGGCTTGCTTTATTCAAATCTCTATAATCCACGCACATTCGAACCTTGCCATCTTTCTTTGGCACTGGTACGATGTTAGCAACCCATGAAGGATACTTCGTCACAGCCAGGAAACCAGCGTCCCACTGTTTCTGAACCTCCTCTTTGATCTTCATTGCCATATCTGGTCGAGTTCTGCGAAGCTTTTGTTTGACCGGCGGGCAATCTTCTTTCAGTGGCAGGCGATGCACAACCATATCTGTATCGAGCCCTGGCATATCTTGATACGACCAAGCGAATACATCATTATACTCTCGGAGCATTTCAACCAGTTTTCGCTTGATATCACTCTGCAGTGCGGCTCCAATACGAATATTCTTCTCAACCCCTTCCGATCCCAAATTGATAATCTCGATAAACTCGTCGTGAGGCAGAATGGCTCTTTCCTCTTGTTTCACTAACCAAGACAGTTCTTCAGGAACGTCGCTATCTTCGACAACCTCTTCTTCGGTCTGGAATACCGGGTGCTCGAAGTCGGGACGAGTCATAGGTGGCTCAAGGATGTCATCTGAAAATGTTATCCTGCAAAAGGAATGGTTAAGTGCTTCAAAATGCGTATAAAGCGGATAACCACATTGCCATTTTATTGAAAAATACAAAACAGGAAAGACAGGGATTACAGTATTTGCACATGAAAAAACGCCATTTATTTAATGATTAACGAAGCAATGTTTATAACAACACAGCCCTAAGCAAATCCTGATGCCCTGGGCAAGACATCAGATTATTCAACAATTAATAAAGCAAAGCATTACTGTTTAAAAGTCACAGGAACAAGCTCCTGAATAGACCAGCTGCACAGTCCTTGTCCTGGCGTGCTTGGCTGAATCCAGGCATCCATATCACAGTCGCTGTCCCCTTCATCAGACTCCGAAGCAGCATTGACAAATTCATGGCATACTCCACTGGCAGAGATGGTGATTGACTTTCTGAAATGAGGGGCCCCCACGGAAGGAGTTGATGACGACGGTCGGTACCCCAGTCCGAACCGGTCCATTTTCACCGGAATGTCCAATACTTTGCCCCAGCCCGTGGCTTCTCCTGCCTTCACTAGCGCTTGGGCCTCTTTATATGAAGAAACAGCTATCTCTGGCACTTTGCTTGGCCCGGGACCCTTGTCCTTTATGCGCAACCCTTCGAATGCCTGGCATGGCGTCTCGTGGATCTCCCCGTCGACTTCCACATATTTAAACGAAGATAGATGGCTGACCAGGATGTCTTCTTCTCCGCACACGGTGACTACACTGTCTCCGACCATATACTTTAACTTCTGATGCAGGGTTGACGTGACTGCCCCTGCCCCGTGAATCCAAGGTCTTCCCAGCAAGCAGCTGTACGCAGGCTGTATATCCATGATATAAAACTCCGTTGCAAACACTTCCGGCCCCACTTGTAGAGGCAAGGTAATCGATCCGAAGACTGTTCTCCGCGTGCCGTCAAACGCTCTGACTACCAAATCACTTGGTGTACACAAAATCCCTCGAACATCCAGCTTCATCATAGCCTTCTTAGGCAGCACATTCAAAGACGACCCGGTGTCAACCAATACGTGCGACATTGTCGACCCTCTGCACTCAACGGATACATGTAATGCCATATTATGATCCCTTCCTTTCGGAGTCAAGTCGAAATCAGTAAAGCCCAGACTGTGGCCTGCATTTACATGTGCCAATACTCCTTCTAGCTGGTTTACGGAGACATCCTGTGGTACAAAAGAAGTGTCCAGGACTTTCAGCAAAGCATTTCGGTGAGCTTCCGAACACAACAGCAATGACAATATAGATATTTTGGACGGCGTTTGCTGCAGATGCTCCACAATTTTATAATCACTTTTCCGAATTAAGCGCATGAATTCCTCTACATCTTTAGATGCTGCTTCTTTTTCACTTGCTTGTACCGGAACATTCTCAACCGCTTTCCCCTTTCCTTTCGCTAGCCTTTCGGCCTCTACTTCAGGAGATATAAAGATCCTTCCGCTCCTCGTCATGCCTCCTGAGCCCACAACATTATCCACAACCTCCGCTGACCGCTTGTTAACATCGATCTTAATCCCGTCACAATACACCTCTAGCCCATATGACCATGGGACCGCTTTCGTGCTCTCATACGGGATTGGCCCGGCTTTAGTTATAGTAATCGGTGGTCGCTGAGCTGGTGCTGAAATAGTGATCGTCTTCCTAGGAATTGTCACTGTGGCAACATCACTCTGATTATCCATTACTGCCCCTGCCGGCTCATCAGTTGCTGTTCTATCAAACTGCAATACACCTTCATCAATCAAGGCCTGAATGCCTTTCTTCAAATCCTCACACCCCCCAGACAGGGCCCAACAATCTAAGCAGTACTCATTACAACCCGGGTAAACACCTCCTTGCAACAGTCGGCTTTTTATTTCGCTCAGCGGCGTCTTTAAATCCTCAACATTCATAATCAGATTCAGACCTTCCTCAGTCAGCACGTCGTTCACCCCATGATTAGGCATGGGTTTCTGGACTATATTCGCACCCGTCGTTCCGAAGTTGATAGACTTGTTGTCCAAGAGATCCTGCACAACGTGCTTAAAAGCATGACAACCTTCTATATCGTGGCCCGGGGCCCCAGAATGAAACTCGCAGTGCCTATTCGCATCATAGCCGAACGGGGGAGTTCCCGTTATCGGTGCCAAGGTTCTTTTCTCCACCAGATTCAATCCCAACAATGTCTGCAATAAATCCGCATAGGTAGAGGGAGGTTTCTCGAACACCCTTCTCGGCTTGCCACCCTGGAATTTTCGTTGAGCTTGCTGTGCCCCCTGCTGAGGCTGCTGCTGCTGTGGCATTGGTTGCTGCTGAACCTGTTGTTGTTGCTGGATTGGCTGCTGTTGATACGGAATAGTAACACTCGACACTTGCTGCTGCTGACGATATTGATTTCTTCCCCTGCCTCGGCCTCGGCCTCGGCCTCCAAATACAGCACTAGCTTCGCCCTGACGGCGCCCACCATAAGCTTTCCTATTACTGCCAGATGCAGTTGATTCATCGACCTGGAACTTTCCTTGCTTAATGTTCCGCTCAATCTTTTCACCCATCAGAATCAGGTCTGAAAAACTGGCCAGAGAAGTATGAAACAGCATATCATGAAACAGCCCGGTGAATGTACCAACAAACATATCGTTCATTTCTTTATCTTCGACAGGAGGCCGGACCCTGGCAGCCATATCGCGCCACCTTTGCGCGTATTCTTTAAAACTCTCCCCCTTCTTCTGCGAAAGCCCGGCCAACTGGACCCGATTGGGTGCCAGGTCGCTGTTATACTTGTAATGGGCTACGAACGCCTCCGCCAATTGCTTCCAAGTCTTGATATCAGTGGGCTCCAACCCCATGTACCACTCTAGGGAAGGACCCGATAGGCTATCCTGAAAGAAATGCATGAGCATTCTTTCGTCAGTGGAGTATGCAGACATCTTTCTGTAATAAGCTCGTACATGCACTTTCGGGCATGTGTCTCCTTTGTACTTATCGAACGCAGGCGCTTTGAACTTGATTGGCACCCTCAGCCCAGGTACCAAGCCCATAGTTGCCATGTCCAGACCCACAGCACTCTGGTTTAGGACTCCCTTCATTTGCTCTTCCAGCATTCTAATCTTTTGAGAATCATCCATCGGCCCTTCAAAGCCTCCTCCAGAGAAGGCGTCTTCCTGCTGATCCTCTTGCCACATACCGTTTCCAGCCCCGTACCCATCATACGCATTATTACGTCCAGCTCTAATCTGATTCATTCCGGGACCTCGGCCTCTGTTGCCGTACCCTTGAACACCTCCGACAGGACCCCCAGCCATAAAACCAGCACCGTTTCCGTTCCCAAAGCCTCCGTAGCCCTGATTGACCATACCATAACCATCTTGCCCAAAGCCTTGAGCATTAAAGCCATACTTGCCAGTGTTGTCGAATCCCTGATCGTTGAATCCGAACCCAGTATTGACAAAGCCATTGCCTCCGAGATTATCTCCCACATTGACATCCCCCAGCCCAGCGTTATGGACAGCAGTTTCATTTCCCACTCCGACGTTACCATTCACAGCAGCGGTAGCGTTGTTGACGTTAGCAGCATTCACATTGATGACAGGCGGAGCCACTGGCGTAGGAGTGCCGTCTCCATGAGCAGTATCAACCCGGACAGACTGATGATCTTCGTTACCATGACCAGCGTTGCGAGCCAATAGAGGCTGGACCATGGCCTGCAAATTCTCTTGCCCTTTTGCTATAGCTTCCATGGTCTGCATGAAGAGGGCGAGCTTCTCGCGCACATCCTGCATCTCGTTCTGAATCTGGTCCATGACTTTCCGACAGTTGGATCGTGTAGAAAAGCGGTGCGGATGTTGATCTGGAATCCTGTTAAGTACCTGATGCAGAGCAAGAGATAAGACACCATTCATAGATTACCTGTTATGCAAGATGAATATGAATGCAATGCAATGTGTCTGTGCATTAGGGAAGTTCATTCCCCCAGTTCTAGTGCGATGGTGCCGGTGCAGTGACAGTGTTGACAATAGGAATATCAGAGCTGAATCACAGAAAGCCTCATATATAGCAGAGAGAATCAATAAGCCCAGGGTACAATATCACAGAGAGTACAAAGAAGGCATGACCTCAACCAACAATCCTGGTGATGGTCAGCACTATGCAAATAAAGCATATCAGATACTACATGAAATGATCAAATCCTCCCAAAAGTCTGGTACTCCTCTATCAGCTTCTTGGTCTCCGGATGGCTTGGCCGATCAAGCAGCCCTTCAACAAGCAAGTTTCTCCTCTTAAGGACACGGCGTACGTCTTCAGCAGTTTCTTCCCATGTTGCTTCTCCGAAGCAATCTTCTAACTTTCGCTTCTGGGACACTGCTTCATCTCTGGATTTGATTGCCTTGTTCAGTGCATGCTGGACACTATACCGGTTCATCACTTCCTCCTCACACTTCTTGATGCTGGACTTCAACTTCTCTTCGAGGTCGGAAATTTGCTGCTTCAGCTTATCTTCCCTCTTCTTGTTGTTGGTGAGTGTAGCATTCCAAGTCTTATTGCAAGAAGATATCTCTCGGTGTGCCGCGTCGAGCGCCTTCTTTTTGGCTTCCAGCATGTCATGGGAACTTCTGAACTCTTGCCCCAGACGTTCGCGCTTTTTCTTTTCCTCAGTCAACTCAGATCCTAACCTGTTTACTAGCTCAATCTGTTGTTGGAAAGCATATACAGCCTTGTTTTTCTCGCTGCGCGCCTGGGCTAACTCTTGCTCTAACCCTTCATTAATCTTCATCAAGACTCCTTTCTCCTTCACAACCTGTTCATATGCTTCTCTAGAAACAGTAGTCGGTTCTTCTACCGGAATAGGAACAAGAATTGGTGCATCTGGAAACGGCATCCTCAACTGACTAGCCCTCTCCTGAATCCAAACTCTATAAGGTGCATAGGCCTGACAGTCATTCTTTCCTAACAACGGCTTCCCTTTGCGGTTAATACGCGTCCAGGCATGTCGCAACTTGGCTAATAACTCCCCCTTCAAATCTCCAGTGAGGTACAGAGATTCCTGTACTTCCTCCTCCTGAGGTGGATTCTTCAGCGCATATCCAAACTGGCGAATGAATAGAGAAGGGTTGTAGTTGATACACCCTTTTCTTCCAATCAATGGGACATTAGGGTAACCGGAACAACTGAAGATGAGCTCCGATCCCAACAGGTCTCTATCAAACCACTCCATATCTTCCGACGATAGCCTCATCAAGCGTTCTGGCCAACCAACTGGAATTGTAGTCTCTGCAGCAGATCCTCTCTTAGGAAGATGACTCTCAAACCACATACTCAATAAGGGTACACACAGATGAACATTCTTCCCTCTTCCCTTCTCATTCTTGTAATGCAGTGAATGGTAGAGATCTCCGAGTAAAGTAGGTACAGGATTACCAGCGGCGAACAAGTAGAAAGCATCGAAGTCCACAAAATCCGGTATATTGGGGAACAGTACTATGCCATAAATGCACAAGGCCAACACAGCGTTGAAAGCAACCCAGCACCCACTCTTGGCATACTCTTGGGCTTTACCAACTAAGAACTGAAATGAGAAGCCTGGAACTCCACGGGAAACAGTAGTCACAAGTTCAGAAGCATCAACATGCAAGGCTTTTGCCAATTCCTCCGGCTTAGGTTTGGCATCATAATGAATGAATGGAACCTGGTTCTGCACGGGCAGCTCAACATACTCAGCGTATTCCTCCAGCGTTGGTCCCGTAATAAAGTCAGAGAACGTAAAACACCTCAAAGCAGGGTCGTAGAATTGCATCAAAGCATACAGCCCATCTAACTCTACCTCTGTAGGTTTACACACCAATCTCAGTAATCTACCATAGCTCATCCGGAAGCTCCTACGAACACCCTCATCAGCAAGAGAGATCAACCCAAGTAAAGGAACAATATCAGGCGTAGGCAATTTGTAGGCAACTGTTCTCCTTAGGCTAGTCATGATCAAATACTCAGAAGCCTGGGCACTAGAACTAGGGAAATGCAAATGCACCTGCAGCACAGACACACGTTAGTGAAATGCAAATGATAATGGATATGCAAGGATGCAATGCAAGTAACATTCAACAGGGACCAAAGCTGCAGCTAAATAGCCTAAACCCAATCAAGAAAGGTCTCAGATAGACCATCCAGAAGTCACCAAACCCTGGTCTCAGATAGACCTAAAATAAAACTCCAACGCTGGTCTCTGACAGACCTCAAACCATAACTCCAACTGGTTTCTGATAGACCTCAAATCACATCCATAGTTGGTCTCTGACAGACCTCAGAACACATCTCCAAATGGTCTCTGACAGACCTCATAACTCTCTATAAATAACCAGGATCTCTGATCAAGAAATAACCGGTAGTCTGGAGGTCTAGTTACCTGCATAACCCTGAATCCCCTCACAGGTGGGTGGCCCTATAACTGGCACAAGGTACGGCATCCTATGCGGTCGTTGGCGTCACAGACTTTCAGGGTTGATGATACGATTCCCAGAAGGAGTGGCATCATCAATTCCTGAAGAGGCCTCACTTAGCCAACTTCCAAATGATCGGTCCCCAGAGTCGACAATCCAACTAACCAGCAACCCACGCCAACCAAAGGAAGGGGCAGGAGGCCAACCAGAGGAACCTCGTCTGAGTGTAGATTTCATGGGACACCGAAGCAAGCAAAGCAAGCGGGCGCCCACTAATTTCTACTCTAATTCTAGGTGCACTCAAGCCCAGGTCCGGCTTATCTCTCAATATCAGAATACCCGTCACACCCCAAATACAGCAATAATAATCAATATATATAAAGCTGAAAATACAAGGTTAGAAATATACAATAACTCCATACAAAATCCTCGACGGGAAAACAAGCGTTAGGATTGACTCTCTTAAGGGACGTTGGATCCCAAATGCATAAGAACCATCGCAGTCCTTAGCAACCAGGGGACGTTGGATCCCCAGCAGAGTCGCCAGCTGTCGCTACTGCGAAAATCGGCGCCGGCTGAACAGAAGAGTCGCCACCGTGCGTTATTTATCCCACGGGAGGGAAAGGAAACGCTCAGAGTAAACCTCGCACAACACGGGAAAGGTATGGTCGTTGCAACCAAAACCTGGATTCGGGAGTCGGTTACGCAAGGGGAAGGTATTAGCACCCCTCACGTCCGTCGTACTCGACGGGATCCACGCTTGTTTTCGGGTATGGATTGTTATTCTATCTACGCTAAAGGTCTGGGGTTAAAAGAAAAGAAAATGAAAATAATAAAAAAATGACTCGGCAAAGTATCGCACTTTATGCCTACGTATTCCCGTCTGGAACGAGAAATCAGAGTCAACGTAGTTCGCCTACCTACGGGAAAGGAGGGGAAGGTTGCTCGCTAGGATATCACATCCTATGCCTACGTACTTTCATACAGCATGAAAGATCAGAGCAAACGTAGTTCGGGCCACGTATGACACAAGTCTGTCCTTGATTGATTTTTTATTCCTTCTGAAAAAGGTTTTTGATTAACAGTCCAAGAGGACAAAAATGACGTCTTGATGAGTTCACATTCTTTTACGGAAGAAGTGTCTTTTATTGGGTTTGAAATCTTTATGTGTTTTTCTGTTTGTTTTGAGAAAGAAAGAGACAGAACTCTAACCTACGGTTGCGAAGGGAAACAAACTAACCTAATGTTATCATGCATGGGTTAAGACCTAGTGTCTATCATGCTCCTCTCTTGCACAGAGAGAAACAGAGATCCTACGGGATAGGCAGAAACAGAAACAATATCAGATATATACAGTAAAACAGTAAAATGCATGGATGCAACAATACAAGCGAGGCAAGGGAGTCCCACTCAACCTCGAACCTAGAAAACAATAGGCAAAAGTGAACAGGATTCACTTTCAACCCAACAGGGTAAACAGCAAACAATACAGTTCAGAAAACCAATCAATACATCAGAAATGCAATACAACAGCAAAAGAAACAGCATCAGCAGCTCTGAATCAACAACTGGCTTCAAGCAATCTCCAATCATTCACAGGCTTCAACAAGCATCAGTCTCCATCTTCATGGCCTTCAGGCAAGGGCTTTGATCATCAGTCTTCCATCTGCAATGACTTTTCTTCAAGCTCAAACCTCCAGGATGAGGGATCAGTCACAAGAGTGAATTGGGTGTTAAGCAATCAGTTGACTACCAAAGGTGGTGAACAAACTGCTTCTAACACAAAGAGACATTTTCTCTCAAGAGTTCTATCTCATAGACACTGTCACCAAGCCTTCCAAAGGAAGGGGGTGAGTGTCTTAGAGAGACTCTGAATCACAGAGAAGAATGGATGCAGACAAGGCAATCCATGTTTGAGAAACAAACTTCCTAACCTAGAGCTCTGCCTAGCTCCTAAACCCTAGTCTCCTCAGCAGCTGCTAGCAAGAACCTCCTCTCCAACTCTGACAGTTGATCTTCAATCTTTGAATCTCCAATAGCTTCATCTTCACAAATCTTCAGCTTCCCCAGGGCCCCAGGCAAACCCAATACCCAAACAAACAAGCAACAATCCCCAGAGGGCACACCACACCAGACAAAAGATATACAGACAGTAATAATAGCAGTAGGGGAATCCTAACTGTTTCTAAGGGATCTAATAACTACCCATAGCCCCTATAGTCCCATAACTAATCTAATTAAACCCTAAGTCCTGAGGGAAATGAAATCAAACTTCTTAAGTTGTCACCTAAAACCCTAGTTTTGTTCATGATGTTCAAACCTATTTTAATCACCTAAAATTAATTCCTAAAAATGGGAACCAAAATGTTTCTACAAGTTGAATATCTCATCTAAACAATCTAAAAAGAATGACCAAAAAATATTAAAGCATGTAAGAGAACAAAAATTATTAAAATGATGCATGAAATGAAACTATTTAATATGACATTTATTTAGAAAATATGGAAGAAATATGAAATAAAAATAAAAACGCAATTTTATTTTTCTATAATATTCTAGACATCCTAAAGAAAATATGGTAAAAAGAATGGATTAAAATGCATTTTTTATGAATTAGTTATGAATTTATGAAATTGGTAAAAATTAAAATGGAATTAAGAAAATAAAATTGAATTAAAATGAGGGAGGGGGGTTAGAATATCAATTCGCCCCAGTTCAAATCAGGATGGGCCACACAGTGGGGGGTGCAATTAGCGCTTTTACCAAGGCCCAGAATTACTCAGAATTAGAGACAATAAAAACATACGCTGGGGGGTGAGAATAGAATGGAAATCACGTTGCAATTGGTTTGGGCCTGAAAGCTGGGGGTGGGGATAGCATAACATCCTGAGGCCCGCCCGTTTCAATTAATGAAACGGTGCGTTTTGGCACCCAGGTCAATTCCCTCCACAAATCAGATTGAATGTGAGCCACAAGATCTCCCTCCAAGTCAAAGGTCACACGCGAAATGGATGGCTCAGATTATGTCTTCCCCAATGGTTCTGAACCTAGGGTTTCAACCTCCATGAATGGCCATGCACGAGCAATCTTCCATCCCTCTGTTCTCACTCTACAGGCAACCAATCCACACGATGTAAACGTGAAAATCATGCTAAATCTCTCCCTCTACAATCCTGTGGATTCAATTCAGTCTGAAAGTCCATATATCCTTCAACCCGATGGCACCAAGTTCTGATCACCATAGAATTACACTGATATGCATCATGATAGTTCCCCCTCAAACTTACACTAAACTAACCTACAGCTAATGGTAATCAACCTGCGCTATCAAGCTACAATTATGATGCCCTGACCTAAGAGATTTAAACCCTAACAGTTTGTTGCACCTGTTAACAACCATCACCAATCCTCTCCAAATTCATCCTAACTGTTCTCCTAACCACCTAGATTGCATCTAAACTAACAACAACATGCCTAACTAACTGAATCAAGCAAATCGAATGAAAACTTACCTAGTGCAAAAGCTTGAAAACAGCTATAGAAGATGTGGATCTGAAGCTTCTAAGTGTTGAATCTTGATCAATCCTTGATGAACTTGATTCTGTATGCAAGCTTTGGATGAGACTTGGCCAGAATTATGCTATCCACTTGAGATTGTGATTTTGATGTTCTTGAGAAAAGCACTCGAAAATGGATGATAATCACTTGATCCTTGCTTCAATTCTGATCTATGATGAATATTGAATAGGATTGGATTGATTTTGAGGAAGATTGATGAAGATTTTGGAGAATTGGAATGAAAACTCAATGAGAAAGTATGAGAAAAATTTGTGGAATTCTTGGTGCAAATGAGGCCAACCCTTGCCAAATTCTCCTTTCATGCTTATATAGACCCCAATGGTACATTCTAGATCCATCTTGCACATTCCCTTGTTTTCTAACTTTGGCTCATTTGGATTATGTTTCTTAAAAGGCAAGCAACCATGGATAACTTTCTTTTTTCCTTCTAAACTCAAAAAAGTGTGTGAACCATTGTTCTTAGAATTGTTTTTCCATTCAAAATCATATATTGGAAGTCTCCATTTGGACTTGTAAATCTCCCAAACCATTTTCCATCTTGAAATTATTCACTTTATAAGCCATTTATGTTCATATTTTGACCAATTATGTAACCCCATGCTATGAGCTTCTCCAATAACTTGTGACCTTCTTTCTAGACTTAAAATCCCATTTGGAGCAAGTTTGATGTTGTAAGTTTTTCCATTTGAGGCCTCCTTGTATGAGTTTTAGGTATAGGTTAAAATGACCTGTAATTCACAAATGCCCAAAATACCCTTTGCTTGTCAAGACCATAAGTTGAGTTCTCCACATCATATGAAGGCATGCCATACCATTCTAGAAAGCTAAGACAATGAGGAACAATTCTTATGTTGACCAAGAATTCATTTGAAATCTCCTTGAGGGGTAAAACTAGCTTGGAAGTCAAGTCACTTTCACAGACAAAAATTCAGACACCCCAGATGACCTGTAACTTGTAAGGACCATAACTTGAGTTCTATAAATATCCTTGAGGTCTTCCACCACTCAAATTAAAGGTCTTGAGATCCTCTACAAGTTTCATGTTGGCCAAGAAGCCATTTGAAGCTAGCATTTTGACTTATCTTGCTTGGAAATTTGACCTAAACTAGGGGATTTTACAGAGAAACCCTAATTTAGTAACTCCTCTTCTCCTTGATTTCTCTTGAATTCTCCTTGTCATATCTCCATATCCTTCTTCATATGTCAAATGTTGATCCCCACATCTCTCCAATAGACTTGAATGCCCTCTTAAGTCAGTCAATTGACCTAGGGTTGACCTAGGGTTGACCCAGATGAAACCCTAGTTGACTGTCTTCAACTGTAGCTCTTGTGCCTTCATCAATGACTTGCTTTCTTCTCCAAATGACTTTATAAGTCTCTCAAGATGTCTAGATGCCCTCCATGCTCTCACTTCACAGCTCACAACCCTCTTGTTGATCCTCAGATACCCTCAGCTAGAAGATAGACTCAAGGCTTGATCTGCTGAACTCTTTGCTTTCAAATTCTTTCCTGATGACTTGAATGAGATTGAATTGGAATAATAACCTCTTGCTAGGCCTCTAGAGATGAAAATAATGATTGGTCCCCTGTTGAATGACTTGCTATGCTTATGCTATGCAGATGGTTAGTCTATGTACATGACTCTATATGCAAATGCTAATGATAATGAAACATAAATCCAAGGAATAAGGTTGAGCAAATTTTAGGGTGCAACAGAGAGTGATGAGGATTTTGAAATTCCTTAAGAACTGATAAATATGACTGAGTACGAGGATGCCTATCTTTAACCTTACAAAGAACAGATCGACATTATCAACTTGGGCTCTGAAGAAGTAAAAAGAGAGGCCAAGATTGGGGCATCACTTAGGGCAGAGGTTAAGGACAAATTGGTAATGCTTTTTAAAGATTATGCGAATGTGTTTGCTTGGTCCTACCAAGATATGCCTGGGTTGGACACCGACATTGTAGTTCACAAGCTCCCTCTTAAACCTGAGTGTCCTCTAGTTAAGCAGAAACTTTGAAGGTCCAGACCAGACATGGCTCTCAAAATCAGAGATGAGGTTAAAAAGCAGATTGACGCATGCTTTCTGGCAATTTCTAAATACCCTGAGTGGGTGACTAATATTGTACCAGTACCTAAGAAAGATGGAAAAGTTAGAATGTGTGTAGATTATAGGGATCTTAACAAAGCTAGTCTGAAGGACGATTTCCCTCTGTCACATATCGACACTTTGATGGATAATACAACCAAATTTGCAGTATTTTCATTCATATATGGCTTCTACGGCTATAATCAGATAAGAATGGACCCAGCTGATATGGAAAGGACAACCTTCATCACACCCTGGAGCACTTATTGTTATAAAGTTATGCCTTTTGGTTTGAAAAATGCTGGAGCCACATACCAACGAGCCATGGTGGCATTATTTCATGACATGATGCACTAAGAAATTGAGGCTTACGTTGATGATATGATTGCCAAGTCTCAGAGTGAGGAAGATCACCTTGATCATTTGTTGAAGCTATTTGAAAGACTTGAGAAGTATCAATTGAGACTAAATCCTGCCAAATGTACCTTCAGAGTCAGATCTGGAAAACTACTCGGCTTCATTGTTAGACAACATGGAATCGAGGTAGATTCTGACAAGGTACGAGCCATCCAGGAAATGCCTACCCTATAAATTGAGAAGCAGATAAGAGGTTTCCTTGGCAAATTGAATTATATCTCCAGGTTTATCTCCAACTTGACTCCTACTTGCGCTTCGATCTTTAAGTTGCTACGGAAAAATAAAGTAGTTGTGTGGAACGAGGATTGCCAGTCAGCATTTGAAAAGATCAATGGATACCTCCAAGATCCTTCAATATTGATACCTAATGTGCCTGGAAGGTCTCTCATCAAGTACATGTTTGTGCCCGAGGAATCGATGAGTTGTGTCTTGGGCCAAACAGATGAGTCGGGGAAGAAAGAGCATGTGATTTACTACTTGAGCAAGAAATTCACCGATTATGAAAGTCGTTACTCTTCATTAGAAAAAGCTTGCTGCACTCTGGCTTGGGCATCCAAATGTCTAAGGCATTACATGATTTGTCACACTAATCTGTTGATATCCAAAATGGATCCGATAAAGTACATATTTGAAAAACCTGCTCAGACAGGAAGACTTGTAAGATTGCACATGCTCTTATCAGAGTATGACATTCAATATGTTGCTTAGAAGTTAATAAAAGGAAGCGTCTTGTCAGACTACCTTGCTGATCAACCTGTTGAAGATAATCAGCCGCTCAAATTCGACTTCCCCGACAAAGATATCATGCTTATTTACAAAGCCAAAGAAGAGCCTAGCCCCAAGGAGGGTCTAAAACCTAGTTCCATTTGGAAAATGATGTTCGACAATGCATCCAACAAAAGAGGCCATGGTCTTGGTGTTGTTCTAGAAAATCCGACTGGTGGCTACACTGCTGTTACTGCAAGATTGTGCTTCAAATGTACGAACAACATAGCTGAGTATGAAGCCTGCATCCTGGGTTTTGAAGCTGCCATTAACCTTCGTATTAAGATTCTGGAAGTAATTGGCGACTCTGCCTTGGTAATTTATCAGTTCAAGGGTGAATGGGAGACCCGAGATGAAAAACTGATTCCTTACAAAGACTATATTTTGGAGATGATCGAGTATTTTAACGAAATCACTCTCAAACACGTCTAAAGATCCGAAAACCACATAGCAGATGCTCTGGCTATGATGGTTGCTATGCAGAAGGTTCAATTTGTCAATGAAGCTCCCCTAATTAGCATTGAAAGAAAGACTGCGCCATTTTACGTCATGATGGCTGAAGAAGAGTCTGACGAAAAACCTTGGTTTTATGACATCAAAAATTACCTTCAGAGTCAAGAATATCATGTCGAAGCTTCTAAACTTGATAAGAGAACTTTGCGAAGATTGTCATCCAAGTTCTTCATTAGCAATAATGTTATGTACAAGAGAAATCACGACATAGTCTTACTCATATGTGTTGACAATAGAGAAGCAGACATGTTGATGACAGACATTCATGAAGGTACCTTCAGTACTCATACAAGCGGCCATGCCATGGAAAAGATCTTGAGGGCTGGTTATTACTGGTTGACTTTAGAGACATACTATATCCTATTTACTCGAAGATGTCATAAATGCCAGATTTATGCGAACAAGGTGCACGTGCCACCACATCCTTTGAATGTATTGTCATCATCTTGTCCATTCTCATTGTGGGGCATTGATATGATTGGGGAAATTGAGCCTAAAGAGTCTAACAGTCACCGATTTATCCTAGTCACCATCGACCATTTCACTAAATGGGTGGAAGCTGCCTCCTATGCGAATGTAAGGAAGCAGGTGGTTGCCCAGTTCATTAAAAAGGAGATTATCTATCATTACGGAATCCCTAACCAGATCATGTTAGATAATAGGACGAATCTGAACAATAAAACAATGAAGGACCTCTATGACAGTTTCAAGATTGGACATCACAACTCTTCTCCTTACCGGCCCAAGATGAATGAAGTTGTTGAAGCTGCAAATAAAAACATTAAAAAGATTGTGCAGAAAATGGTAGTAACTTACAAAGATTGGCATGAAATGCTACCATTTGCTTTACACAGATGCAGAACATTTGTTCGCACTTCAACAGGGGCAACCCCTTTCTCCCTGGTTTACAGGATGGATGCAGTACTACCTATTGAAGTTAAGATACCTTCTTTAAGGGTCTTAATGGAAGCCGAGCTCGAAAAAGCTGAGTGAGTGAAAGAAATGTTTGATGCACTGAACCTTATTAACGAGAAAATGATGACAAAAATGTGCCACAGTTAGCTATATCAGAAGAGAGTTAAAAGAGCCTTCGACAAAAGAGTCCAGGTCAAAGAATATAAAGAAGGTGAGTTGGTACTCAGGAAGATTCTACGGTGCAGCGAGACATGCATGGAAAGTGGGTGCCAAACTACGATGGCCCATTTGTTATGAAGACGATTTTTTCTAGAGGCTTTCTTATCCTTGCGACCATGGACGTGAATAGCTCCAATATCCCATGAACTCAGATGCAATAAGAAAATATTATGCCTAAAAAACCCGCTAAGGTGAAAACCTGGAAAGGCAACTTAGGCAAAAAAAAGGGGGCATCTTGGTGGATCATAACCTGTGAAGGATATCCAGGAAAATATTAGGGATAAAAGAAAGAAAAGCTCGCTAAGTCAAAAACCTGAAAAGGCGGCTTAGACAAAAATGAGCGTCCTAGAGAATTGAAAACCCGAAAAGGCGATTCAGACAAAATTTAGGTACAAAGGAATTTCACTGCATCAGGAGTTGTCACTACTGCAGAAGGTCATCAAAGAGGCTCACTTTCCTCTACTCTCATCAGAGGCAGTGATTCAGACAGACTCTTAGCTAGTTAGGATTGGATTATCGTTGGATTTTGTAAGCTTTTCCCATATTACCATTTTTCCAAATTGTAAATGTTCCATGGGAATTTGCCTTTTGCAAGTCTTCATCTTTGAATGAAATCAGATTTGGATCAATCTTTGTTTATGCTCTATTGATTGCCCTACCTTTTTGTTATGCAAAAACATCACTTATTCGTTAATAATGATTTTTAAAGGCAAAAGTTTTTTGAAACAAAAAGTGTTTTGGAGAAAGTTAATTAACAAGCAGGTCGTAACTTTGATTGTGACATGACGGTGTAAAATTAGACTCCTCTCATAAGGACAAAACGGTTGAAACCTTGATACCATCATTTCAGCAATACGAGGTCTATAGAAATTTCTTTCCCCATGCCGATGCGCTACGAAGTTTCAATATCTCTGATTAATTATTTTGTCCGTTGTATTGAAGTTGTGACCTCTCTCCGGCAAGTTTGCAAGAACAGGGATTGTTTCCTCTCCAGAGGATTAAGACCAAACTCCAGCGTTGGGATTCAGTGTGATTATTTTTGTCTTCGGTGTGATAGATTGTTATCTATCTTTTGTTTCCTTCTTCTGTTGAGTCGTTCGACATTGCATTTGCATCATACCTTTAGCATATGCATTTTTCAGCATACCTCTTGTTTTGGTTTGTTCTAACTGTGACCATTGTGATCCAGTTGAAATGGTTTTCTTTGTCAAGAATCTGTCAGGTGTTCCTTCCCCAGTAGTTACTGGATACCATCTTGAGATCCTTTGGTTGTTACCAAACTTCTTTGCTTCAAACTTGTTGTCACGGGCTTACCCTTTGGTTGTTACCTTAACTTTGTCAAGTTATCGGCTTAGGTATTATTGTGATAAATACTTATATCCTCGAGAAGTCTAGTTGTGACTAGCAATAGGCCGGTCATTGACCCCTATCTGATACTGCTAATTGGTGGTTACCAAATTTTAGTCATAACTAATGTTGCAGCTTATCCTTAAGATCTGGTGTTTACCTGAATCTATCCCCCTAGTCGATGTCCCGTTTGTTAACCGACTCTGCTGAGGCCCAATTTTACTATGTTTTTTTAAAATACAATTGTTATTGGTATTGTTGATTTGGTCGTCACCATATCTACTGAAAGTCCAGTAGTTAGTGGCATTTTTTTTAATCCAATTGTTATTGGTATTGTTGATTTGGTCGTCACCATATCTGCTGAAAGTCTAGTAGTTACTAGCGTTGCTTAAAATCTAATTGTTATTGGTATCACTAATTTGGTTGTCACCATATCCTCCTGGAAGTCCAGTAGTTACTGGCATTGCTTAAAATCCAATTGTTATTGGTATCACTATTTTGGTTGTCACCAATCCCCAAGAAAGTCCAATAGTTACTGGCATTAATTGAAAACCCATTATTATTGATAGTGGAGTGTTTGGTCGTTACCTGTCTCCTCTCGGAAGTCCAGTGGTTACTGGTATGGTTAAGTCCAATGGTTATTGACAATTTCATCCAACTCTATTGTGTTCTTTGATTGTTGGTTGTTACCAACATCTCCCCATGAAGTCCAGTAGTTACTAGCACTATTTGAAACCCAATTCTTATTGGAATGTTGTTGTAACCTACATCTTTTTTTCCCTGTAAGTCCAATGGTTACTGACATTAATTAATAATTCCAATTGTTATTGGCATGTAGTTTGGTTGTCACCAATCCCCGGGAAAGACCAGTGGTTACTGGCATCATTTGAAACCCAATGGTCATTGGAAGGTTGTGGTTGTCACCTATCCCTTTTGAAAGCCCATTGATTATTGGCAGGGCTTTTTCTGTACTTTTTGGATAGTTGGTTGTGACCAACATCCCTAGATGTCCCCAGCAGGTCTTGGAGGTCTAATAGTCACTAGCATCCCCAATGAGTCTGGTCTTATTTCTAGTCTTTTCCTGAAGATCCCGTTTGAACTCTTCGTTGAAAGGAAAGTCCACATTTGGTTTATTCCCCAATAAGGACTATGTCTCTTATCTTTTGAATACCCATGTGAAGTCTGAGTCTATTGACTTTTGTTCCCCTGTGTGGCTTCTTATCCTTATCTCTCTTGATGCATCTTCCGGCTGGATTTGCATTTCCCCAGTGGAGATTTGTCTTCCCCGATATAGTTTTTGTCCCATATCCCCTGTGTGGAGGAACCCCTTGAGTTATCGTCATTAGTCATGTCTGAACTATTGGTTGGTATGCTTTGGATCTCTCCCTAGTGTGTCTGTGTTCCCAGTGAGTGGTTACTCGTTGTTTTGTTCTTCTTTTTTTCTTTTGCTCGTGTGTCAGCATTTTCTTGCACTCAAGCATCATAAATAATCATTCTTAGAACTCATTTCATGATCAACATTTTTTCTTTTGCATACCATCGTATCTAAGGGAAAAATTTTCGGTTTGCTATATTTAAATACCTTTCATCATGATTCTATGGAGATCGTTATCTCTCATTGCCATCAAGTAAAGATATTTAAATAGGGGCAACTGTCATACCCCAAATTTTGACCCCTAGATTCCATTATCATTTTAGGTGCATCAAGCATATTTTATCTAACCCTAACCTCTTTCAAGTTAGTCTTTGTCAAGACGCAGACAAATTAGGGTTCACACTGTTAAAATCAAGAACTCTGTGGACTGACCGGTCAAGGTTTTGGATTGATCCTTTACATATCAAGAGGCTCATATATTACCAAGAACAAGTGTTATTTGAGGTTGTTACCAAGAGAATTGAAGCAGTGTTGTACAAAACCCTGATTAGGGTTTCTAGTTGAAAAAATAAATTGTAGTTTGACTTTTGGTCTAAATGGGTTTCAAAAGCTTGAACCATGGTCCATGATGTTTCTATGACTTATTGAAGTCCCCTCAAGAAGTATTAAAGGTTCAAAGAACCCTAAAACACTAAGGATTGATCCTGAAGATTTCAACTGTTCGGTTCGTCTGTTTAGAAAGTCAACTCTTTGACTTTTAGGGTTTTGACCCAAAATTGAAGCAATCAAGGTTTAAAACATCATGTTATGCCTAAGTAGTGAGTTTGGTGAAAATTTAATCAAGAATTGATAGATAACTTATGAATCAAGAAATTAGGGTTTATGAAAAACCCTAATTACAAGTTTATTTGGAATGGTCATAATTCTCAAACCACACATCCAAATTAAATGGTCCAAAGATGGTTGGAAAGCTCTTGAGAAATCCAAAAAAAGTTTCCTAGAGGGTTGATGTCTAAAAATGCATAGATTTTGAGTTATGAGCTCATCAAGTCATGAAAGATTTCCACACTTAGAAAAATTTTCTTATTTTTTTGACTTGTAAGTCAAGTTTTGCAGCCAACTTCATGAAGATTTTTTACCTAGTTCTCTTTGGAATCTGAACTTTGGAAAAACATGAACATTGTATATCATATTTGGGGCTTTTTAAAAAGTACAAGAGAATTTTCACAGCCTTTGTGGTTATGGAGAATCAAAGAGAGCAAGTTAGGGATTGTTCATGTCACGAAACCAAGTTCAACACTTGCATTTTGATGCATAAATCACTCAAACCTCTTTTAATCACTTGTTTAACTCATTCTATGATGTTTAGGGACTTAATTGATGAGATTACAATGGATTACCACGAGCAAAAACCAGAGATTAACTTATTTGATTTGTTTATCCAAGCAAGTGGATGCAAATGGCAAGGAGAGAGAAAGTTGTTGCATTTTCTGCTACACCTCAGCTACTGCGTCAACTAATATCTTTCCTTCACTTCATGTTAACTATTTTTAGGCTATTGGTGATGTTGAAACACATAGGAAGGTTGCTCATGCTCAGAAAAGAAATCCCAAGTTGGATTTGCTCATTTTGCCTCCAAAAAGGGCAAACCTGACAAGTTGGCACAATCTGCTCATACCACTCATTCTCCAAGCTTGCCTATAAATAGAAAACACTATTAACATCCAAAGCACACTAGAGTCAACTAGAAACCAAGTTGAATCTCTCTCATTTCTCTTATCACCATCTTCTTGCAAGTGGTAGAAGTTGCTTCCTTGTGGAGAAAAATCTGCCACAACTCAATACAGCCACCAAAACCTTGAACCAACACCTCAAACACATCACATATGATGCATTGAATCTGTATAAACCCTCACATTCACCAGAAAGCCTCATACTCCAAAAGTCAACTCTCATACCTTGAAAATATGACTTTTCTGCATCTTCATAGACCAGAACCAAACTAGCCCTTTTCCAATCATTCTAACACTTCAAACACTCTCCATGTAAGTTATTTGAACTTCCCATGGCATCATAAAAGTTTTGTAACACCATTTCCTAGAGTTTCGCTTTGAATCTTTTGGTGTTTTCTTGCATAAGAAGGCATTCTGTCAAGACAATGATCTTGGAGGAGTTCTCATCATTTGAACACCTTACTTGGAACATATTGGAGTTGCTTGGATCATCATCTATCAACTAGTTTTCTTATTTGGTGCATTGACTTGAAAAAGCTACAAGAGGTAAGTGTTCAAACTTGCTAATTTTAAGATCATGCTGAATATTGATTTACACTGATTATGAACGTGCTAGATACACTTTACAGGTCATGTTTGAACCATTTCTTGCTCAAAAGCTTGGGTATTCATGACTGTCCCTTTGGTTTGGCTTGTTAGCTTACTTTAAGTGTCATTTCAATATGCAACTTGTTTATTTTGGTTAGGCATAGGTGATTGGTGTTTGTAAACATCATTTATAAGTCATATGTGATATGTTTGATCATTTAGTTGATGCTGAATTGGTACATTTCTGTTTGTTGGTTTGCTCTTGCACAAGCTTGCTATTTTTGCTACTACATATGTGTCACGGTGAAAATCGGATACCAAACTATTGATTAGTTTGAATCTTTAATTCAATTTGCAACCGAACTTTGATTTTTCCAAAGGATAAAGATTGAAATTCCCACAATGCAATGCAAAATGCAAGGTTTAGAGAGTTTTAGGTTCGGGGGTCGGTTAAACTTAGGGAAGGTGCTAGCATCCTAAGTTTCTGTAGTACTTTACAGGAACCTCTTGTTTTATGTTATTTATTGCTAAGGGTTATCTGCTTAAGGTTGAAAGACTTAGGGGTTTATTTCTAAGTATACTCGATAAGATGTCGCATCTTATGCCTACATATCCTTACGGGAGTGGAATCAGAGTATCTGTAGTTCCCCTAAAGGGTTTGAGGAATCCTTTGACTGTGGTCAAAGTTCCTACGGGTTTAGGGTAGTTGATTGATTGATTTTAGGAGAAAAGGTGAGTTGTCATTTTAAGGGAGATTTAACCGCCACAAGTTATAGGAAAATAGTCTTTGCATCGTCTTAAGAGAAGGGCTCAAGTACTCGGATAGGGATCGACGAGGTACGCCTCTATCTCTCTTAAGGGAAAGTCCCTACGGTATTGATTGTATTGATGTGGGGTGGAGATTCTATCTCGCTTAAGATGATTAACATCTTTTCTCTATTGTGTTTGAATATTGTTTGATTGAGTTGATTGAATGTTTGTTCTATGTTGTAAAGATAAGGTCCTTCCTATAGGGTAGGATCTAACTTAGGAGATCGACTTGAATGGGATCAGGGATCATAGGGAAAATGATGCAAATGATGTGCACTACACACGGTTGTTGAACCATGTGTAGGTTTTTCCTTTGGACGGAATGAGATGCGAGAATGTAAATTGCGATAATTGTAAATGGCGGTAAATATAAATCCATACACACGCATGAAAGTGCTAAGGTGCACAAGTGTATGTGGAAGTGGATATGTGAATCGAAGTGGAGGCGTAAGCGTGCTCGATTGATTTTAAACGGCGTTGATTGATTTTAAGAGGGAAGTTGAATTGATTTGATTTTATGGAAAAATGGTTTGATTTATTAGTTTTAGGTAAAAGTTTAGATTAATTGATAAGGTTAATAAACTGGCTTACTGAGAAAAAGATTTTTTAATAAAAGGTTTTAGTTAGTAAAAAGATTTATTGGATAAAGAATATTTGAATTAATTTAAATTATAACAAAGGTTGATTATTATTATTTATTTTAAAAACTATTTCAAATATGAAATGGATTTTTTATTATTTAGGATATAAACAAAATATCTTATTAAATCAAATGAGGTCATTGAATTTGATAAATAAATTAATACCATTGAGTTTATTAATAAAAAAGTTGAGAAAAGTTAATTAAGAAAAAGTTATATTTGATTTTAATTAAAGTTGATTAAATAAAACGTTAATTAAGTTAATTCGGAAAAAAAAAAGGTGATTATAGTGGATTAAATTGCAGATAAGGGGAATAGTTAGTGGGGCGCTGGATTGTGTGTGACGCGGGTATGTGATAGTAGTTGTGAGTGTGTGTACGTGAAATTACTACAACGGCGAAAACGAAAACTGCAGAATAAATCCCTAAATCCTAAATCTTCTCCCCTCTCCTTCGGTTGCTTCCTCCTTATCCTTTGATTGCTTCCGCCTTCAATTTTCTTCTCCGTTCGACCTTCTCTTTCACTGCATCTTCATACTTCTTTTTTTTTTTTTGTTCCTGAACCAAAACAGACACGAGTTAAATCAAAGTCGAAAAAGTTAGCCAAATTAACTTACGGTGGGGATGTTCTTCTTTTCAAGATCCCGTTGAGTAACTCGTGGTGGCAAAGACGTGATGGATTTTTGACGATGGCAACGGGTTTGCAGACTGGAACCAGATAAGTCCCCTTCCTCTCCCTCCTTCGTATTTTTAAAGGGGTTTGGAAATTGGGAGTTTTTGGGGCTCGATTGTTGTGTCTTCTTTTTTTTTTTTTGAGATTTCTGATGTAGCCTCCTTATATAAGATTGCAGGGTGTAAAGTGGATTGAAGAGAAATTATGAAGTTTCCATTCTGGACGGATCGTGTTGGGCCGCTTTTGGAAGGTAAGGGTAACGTTTATGAAAAACTTCCTGCTTTCGTCTGATTGTGTTGGAATCTGTTTAAATTTGTTTGATTGGAACTGAATCTCTTTGGAAAAATTCCCAAATTCCTTCTAATATGTCGTGTGATTGTTTTCAAAATTCCTCCTTTGGATTGAAAACTTGATTATGTGCAAATTCCAACCCAATCTTTCCATAAGTGGCTAAAGGCATTCAAATACCGTCTTTACTTATGCTTGGAGCTTTACTTATGATTTTGCTGTCTTGACAGGTCTCACAGGTGGGACCAAGCATTTAATGATTTGTTCATAACCGTTAACTCAACATGAGAACAAGGTTGAATCGTATCAGGTACTTCAGCTACTATGTATCTTCTGAGGTGCTTTGATAATTCATTACTAAGTTCCACTTGGCTAGAAACTCTAGGTTTGCTTAATCTTATTGCCATAGACACTGCTTCCAACATTCTTGCTCTGAAAAAATAATACATTGGTTCTTGAATTTCACAGCTTCCGTTTAAAAGAAAGGCTGGTTGATAAGCTCCAATTTTCATTCAACTCATTAAGTGCAGAATCATCCTCCTTCTCCACAGAAGAACCGTCAATGCTCAAAATGTTGACTCTCTGGTATGAACTCTTTGAATCCTGTCATACGGCCAATGTGGTCCTTTCGAGTTAGATTGCTTCTCCCTTCTTCTTATTTCTTCCTTTCGGTGTGATATTCTTGCAGAGATGGTGGTGCAGAATATGTAGCTACCACAGTACAATCTCCGGCATATCATCATCTCTTGGCAACAGTTTGGATGTTTTGATATCTCACCAATCTTCATCGGACTTGTTATCCAACCAAAACCAAGAGGTTTGAGCAGGTAACCGTTGCTGGAATCTTAACTTGTGTAGTGAAATACTCAGGACCTCTAAACATGAATGTATCTCCAGGTGACAAAGTCCAACCATTTGAACACTTATTTGGATCAAGAAATGGAATGGCACCTCCAGATCTTATTCTATCTATCCATTCAGATTGGTTTTGATCCTCCTGGCTGGCCATCATATGCACAAGTCAGATGTTGTTTGTCATATCGCCTTTCCTCTGAGTTTTCCAGGAATAAACTGTAATGACTGTTCAACTTGTGCAATTTCCTTTGTTTTTTGAAGCTTTGAAGTCTGTTATCTCCTGGCGAAGCGGTGTGAGGTTGTGGATGCAACAGAACTGTAAATCAAGATGCTTTTCACTATGTTGAGTGAATGGACTTAATGGCTTATCGGTTCCATTCGTTTTCTTAACAGGTTGTAACGGGATCACAGCGACAAGCTGCAGCTTGGCGTTGACGGCATCTACCACTGCTTTCTTTTAAAGATGGAAAGGAGGATACAACTCAGAGAGAAAAGAGTCAATGGAGTCGTGGCGTTCTAGCTGGTGAGTAGTCAAGAGGCTTTGCCGCCTTCAGTTCCTTTTCCTGCCCCTTTTGTGAATTATGTTTCTGATTAAAAAAAATTAACACACTCTATGACTCAATTATATTTATGGCAGGCTCTTGGAGGGGTATATTGGAGAAACCGGGATGGAGAAGTGGATAAGAAATGGTGGGCATTGCGATGACAAAGGAGGAGCAGAAACCGAAGTTTCCAGAAGCAGCTAAGACTGACTTGTGAGCGAGAACATAGTTGAGGGTGCTGCTGTCATAGTTAGAGAGTACTCTAATTCTCTTAGCTCTTGTGTAACAAATTAAATAACTGACTCTTTATCTTCCTTTATAGATTACGTAGGCTATCGCGACCGGGTGACCTCTGGGAATCTCAACAGAGCCAATGACCATGAAATTCTTTATGATGCGGTAGTCAAAAACATCACTAAGTCTCATGCTTAATCTTATATGCATCCGCTTATTTTACTTATGACTCTAATTTCAGCGATGTCGGAGTGTCGGAAACGCGACTTTGGGCTTCAAAACTTGATTTTGTAGGTTTAGGTCCTTCAATGTATGAAGAAACTTAAAACAAGGCTTGTGGTTATGAAGAAAGAGAGCAGTGGATTGTTCTTGTATTGCTCACCCAAGTGAACCTGTGAAGTTGGTGATGTAGGCTTAAGATCAACAACAGAGGTACCCATTTGATAATTTTCCTCTCTTATTGTCTTAACAGTAGAACCATCGGTGACTATGTTAACTGTTGGGTTTTCTGAATATAGGTTTGGCGCTAGAAGGAGGGGAAATGGTTTGACAAACCCAAAGAAATTCTCAGCCATGGTTTACAATCTTGACATATTTTACTAATAAAGAATGGGAATGACTGGAGAAAATTTGTTAATGACTGATGAGGTTGTTTGACCTTCTCATCAGTTGATTTAAGCTTGTAATCCTCTTCTACGAGGAAAATGCAGCACAACCGAATAGCAAGAGGTGTTGCTGCAGCTAACCCATCAAGTGGAAAAACAAAAAGTGGTTCCTCCAACATCTTGCACAAGTCATGAAACACCTTACCATTTTTCCCTTCCTTCAGGAAAAGTAACAATTGAAGTAGCATCTGCTCGCTCCGTTGTAAGGCTAGTTTTGGATCGAGGGTAAGCTCACTATTACTTTTAGGTGTCAAATCAAGGTATGACCAAGCAGCCTGATAATCACCCTCATCGAAACGTGTCAACGTATGGATTGCATCAACTTCATTGCCTGCCATTGTCAGAGCACCTGAATAACTTCTACCAGTGTACTTTGCGCGAAGCAATTGTAGTTCTAAAAGCCAGGCTTCAAGAGATCTCCGGTCAGATACAGCGGCATAACTCTCAATTACTCGTGCCATAACAAAATGTACACCATCATAGCCCAATGAACTGAGTGACTCTTCAGTTTGTAGCAAGCGAGTAAAGTGAGCTGCAGCATTTTCATACTCCCCTCTTGCTTGATATATAAGCCCATTTTGTAGACCAATCACAGAATCTGGTTCAGCACTCTTGCAAAGAGCTAGTGAAATATGTCTTAAAATTTTCAAGACATCTCCTTCATTTCTTCCTCTGATACCGTGGAAGTTATCAGCTACCTGAGCCCTTGGCCTTTCCTTCAAAGCTGTCAGAGAAAGATTGTTGAGGTTCTGCAAACATAGTGTGCGGTATTGAATAACAACATCATTGCAATGTAGAGCCAATCCAGCATTCATCATCGGTTCACATATACGAGAAAACCAATCCTCACAAAATTTTATTTGCGCGAAAGAATACAGAACTCTGACGGGTAGCAGATGGTAAAATGACAGAACCCTCATATGCATTGTATACATTTCTTTAAAGCCTTAAAAAAAACCCAACAGTAATCTCATTGGTAAAAGGTGAGCACCAGACAACCCTATCATGCTTAAGTTCCCATCATCAAATCTTTTACCGATTCATGTTTATGTTTTGGGACCTGTGTTTTCAAATATGAATAAAACTGTTGATTTCAATATTTGTGGATGATTCTAAGTTCTTGTGATTAATAAAATTCATTCATTCGAAACAGGGAAGAGGAAAATTTGCATCGCTTCTGAAAGTACTTGGATTGAGCGAGCAACAGAGTCGGTATTACTGTCAATTTCGCCAAGATGCAAACAGGTATATCTGTGGAACTTATTTTCTTTATAATTAGTTGTTTCTTCAGCTATCTGATTTGGTGCCCCTTATCTGTTTCTGTTACAGGTTCAACATTGGTTGACTGCTTCGAGACTGCTTTTCCGTCTTCTTTAAAGCTCCAAGTCAATTAGCTCATGAAGGGTCATTGGGCGTCTTCCGGTTTCCACAGCAGTGTTGATCGCGACTTTTTATGTCTAACAAATCTAACTGCAAGTGCACAGTCTATCGCATAGTAATAATAGATATCGATCCCACAGGGACTCGTAATCAATCTAGTATTATCGGGTGTTACGGTGTTTAGCTACGTCGGTAAGGTTTTAAGTGAATAATAGCATAATAAATGCGTAAACTAAAGGGAACTAAAGCTTTCACTTAAGGTATGAATTTATGAATCAATATGCAATAATTTTGTTCTTCGGGGATTCGAAAAATTACTGGCGTATTAAGTGTTTTCAAACTTAGTTTAAGAAGAAAATAGTGATCTAAAGACTTTTGTCTCACGATGGTTGTTGACGCTAGTCGCAACTCTAAGGCGGAACGTATGTTGTCGCTATCCCGTTCGGGGTTAAAGTTACTTTTTGAAAATCTCTAAGTTCTAATCCTTTTTAAAGCGCTTTCGCTATTTTTAAATCGAATGCCTAGTTTTTACTATCCGGTCTTAGCCGCAGCTGTCGCTTGTTGGTTCGTACCTTAGTTAATTTCCCACTGTCGTGGCAAAACTATTTTTAAATAAGTTCTCGCTGTCGCGATGAACGTTTACTTAGAAATTTTAATTAAAAACTAAAACCATAACTGAGTTTTGAAAAGAAAAAGATTACGCCAATTATTATCAAATCCCGTCCGAATTATTATTACATATCGATTACGGTAATTTAGCTAGACATGGAAGAAGAATTGATAATACATAAATAAAAGCAGTAATTAAGAACATACATCATAATGAAAATTGCAATTACGATTAAAATGAAAACCTGGAAATATCCCAATTGGCTTTTGGGCAGATCCTCCACAATGTTGGCAGGATTCTGGTCTTTGTGCCAATTGATCGTACAAGAAAAGGGAAGTACAAAAATACCAAAGAAATACAAAGAAGAGAAAGAGAAACAAATAAGAATATGATGAAGGTAAAGTTGCTCTGAAGATAAATTGGCAGCACTTTGTTGTCTTGAATGCGGCTCTCTTTTTTAGGTCCCAACCTCTTCCTTTTATAGAGAGAGAGTATCTAACGGTTATTCCTTCAGGAAGTTGGTTTGAGGCAGAAAAGTAGGAGTTAGTGGTCACTCTTTTGGTCTTTGAGGGGGAATTATAGCACGTGACCTCATTCTGCACGTTCTGGGTGCATGACGGTCGTCATGGATGTGTGACGGTCGTCACACGCATGACGAGTGTAACGGCTATGTGACAGTCGTCACATCAGTAGAACTCGTTTCTGTTGTTTTTCTCTTGATTTTTCATCTGGTTTTCACCTATTTTTGCTCCTTTTCTTCATATTGCTTTGCTTGGACATGTTCTTTGAATACCTGCATAATACTTAGACAAATAGCATGGAATGCCCCGAATTCAGAGTGAAACCAGTCAAATATTAGTTAAAACACATGTCATTTTATATATACAATTTCGCGTTATCAGGTGTCGATATCGTCTCAAAGAGCAATATTGTGTCCCAATCTTTTGACATTGTTTTAAACGAAAAGTGACACATCTCTCGGGGCGGCTTAAGACCTCGAGGGTAGTATTCTGTTGGTTTTAAATCTAGTAGAGATAAATGGGACTTAGTCCTTCCCTTTTCAATGTAAATTAATGTAGTACCACTGTATAAAGAACTGGATGTGGATGCTCTCACATGTAACATGTATTAGATGAACAACAATGGATATGAATGAGGCTATTTTGCCAAATAGACACGTTGCCAAAATATTCGTTGTCTTGTAGATGTTGCAGCTTCTTGAATTGAGATATTGTATTAGTTTGTATCAAATCTAACGTGTATACCCCATAGCTTGCAATGTGTTTGTTTTGATGAAATTAGTATGTGGTATGGTTTCACGGGTTTGGATGTATCCAAACATTCAAAACCATAAGTTAGAAACTTGAATTCCTAAAAAAGTGCCCTTGTAGCCTGATCGTAGATTCAATGATTGAACTTGCAAAAATGAGGAACCTCCACTTAAATAAACAATTCCCAATCTGAATCCTACTATTTATGAGCTAAATTCGGGGAACGGAAGCCTTGAAACTCGAAATAATCCATATGAAACGTGCCAAATGAATTTAAAGCAATACGAGTTGAACTTTGCCACCATAACTCAAATAACACCACTTGATTAGATTGCAAGTGCATACGAATGAACCTGAATCTTGAGTCCATATTATCTTGCACTGGAAGGAGACGTAAAGCCTGTCAAAGATGTCTTAAAAAAAACCAAAATAATCCTGCACGCATTGGTTAGTCCTGATAAACACGTATAGAACGCAAAAATATAAAATAAAAAAAAATGTGCAAAAAGAGGTGGGATCTTACGGTCAAAAACTAGGGTGCGACAATATGCCATCTATTGAATTAGCTTGTCTATTGATGTATGATTCTTGTAAGCACTCTCTATATGTCTCATATATTGTGTTTGAATCATTACATGTTGCTTATAACATGTGCGTTGGACTGTCACATTGCTCTTGCACATAACATGTCTTTTTCAATGATGCTATCGAGTTTTTCACATGGTGCGTGATCTGTGAAAACCACCACCACCATTGGATTCCTTGGGGAAAAAATACACAATATTCTTTTTTATTTCATCCAATTTGATTAAGTTTTGAGTGAGTTATGACCCTTCTTGCAAAATCTGCCTTGTCTTGGTTTTGCTTGCCTTGTTTTTTTGCCTTAGTTGCCGAGTTTTGTGCCTAGTTTTGAAATGTGCATAACTTATTTGATTTTTATCATTTTGATACCAATATTTTTTAAATATTCTCCTTAGTATGTCTAGTTTCAATGTGTCAATAAAGAATTCAAAAAATTTTGTTTTTGAAACACTTTGGTCCACTTGAATGACATGGTCCTTTTTAGGGTTTTTTTTTTTATTTTCATGAACTTTCTTGACATAGTACTTGATTTTTCTTGTAATATTGATATTTTATGAATCATTTTTGAACTTCTAAAATGTTTATATTTTTTAAAACACTTGGATCTTTTGCTTTACCATGATTATACTTGCCTTTGTGAATGCTAGAATGTGAAAAGTATGCCTTGAAACTTCTTTGTGAACCATGATATGTTTCTTGATGTTGTAACCTCATGAACATGATCCTTTACCCCCATCTTAATTGTTTATGTATCTTTTTAGAACCATAACATGTTTAGGGTTGTTTCTTTCCTTGAAAGTTACCATAAATCTTGTTTATCTTTCCCTTTGTGAAGTTTGAATCCATGCTTGAACTGTTGTTACTTTTCTTGCATATCCATGATTAATTGTCATCAATATGTCTTGAATATGATTAAATGTGTTACATTTGTCTTTAATTTATTCACATACCATGTTTGATTCAAGTTATAACTTGTTTGCGTGAGTTTTGTTTGAATACCATTAATGAAAATATTGTTGTTACACACGTTTCATGCTTGTCCTTATTGGTTGTTACCTTCATGATCTTTGAACATTGTAATGTTAAATCATAAAACTTTGGTTGTTACAATGCTTTTTATGTTCAATTTGTTGATTAATCCTACTTTTTTATCTTTATCTTTATCAAGTTTGTTTCCTTAGTGATGGAACTTGTCAGTTCTCATCAAGTTTCCTTGCTATCATCTTTGCTTAATGTTGTCACAGGCTTGCCCTTATCTTTCTTGGTTGTTACCATGGCTTTATATCTTCATCATGTTTGAATGAATGCATATGTGTGTTTAGGCTTTTTTAAGTTTCCCAAAGTGATGTAGCATGTTAGCTCTCATCCAATTGCCTTGTTATCCCTTATTCCAAAGGAAAGTCTCTCTATTGACTTCATTGTCATAGATAGCTCATTATCCATCCCCTTGGCTTGGTTAAGTCATTAGGTCATTTAACTTAGTTAAGTTAGAACCTATATCCATTAGACTTTGCTTTAAGTCTAAAGACCTACCCCTTATTAGGAGTATCCTTCAATTAGAACTTTAAGATAGAGTTTGTTAACTCTATGTAAGGATCATTGTCATGATTACTTACTCCCCTCTTGGCTTTTGTCAAAATCAATCCTCTTGAGTGTTAAACTTAGATCTAGAGAGTTTTGTCAAACTTTATATAAACATTTTTATGTTTGTTACCCCTTAGAGTCTTGACCATAGTCAAGTATTCTTCAACCTTAGTGAGGTGAACTATGGTTGCTCTGATTCCATCCTAGTAAGGATACGTAGGAATAAGATATGATATTTACCTCAAACTTTACCTTAACCTTGATCCCATGACCCTAGCAAACAACAACTTAGATAAATTAGCATACATATACACAAAAGATTCTTGTAGAGTACTACAGATGTTCGGGATGTGAATAACTACCCTAGACATAACAAACCCCCGATCCCCGAAACTCTAGCGTTGTTGTTACATCGCGCAAAAGGTTTTTATTTCTTTAACCTTTCCTTTGGATAAATCAAAGCTCGGTGGTGAACTTCAATAAATTAAGATTCAAGTTAATCAATAGCGTAATATCTGATTCTCACCGCAACATCTTGTAATGTCTAATTTTTATTATGTATTTTCTCTTAACCATATGAGTAGCTAAACCCTCCATTCCTAGGGGGTGTCCCTGATTTAATTTTGTAATGATCTTGATTTATTTTGTTCAAAGACATAAGTGCTTTTTCTTAATCATTTTTATCGTTCAATGTCCTTAATGCTTGTTCTATCGGAAAAATAGAATTAGATTTACAATTAAATTTAGGTCGAACAAACCTTCGTTAACGCTTTCGAACGATAATTCATCAGTAGATATTACCTAGGACTACGAATACCCTGCTGCACTTAGAACACTATTGACATTATTTGCTAAGCTTGATTTCAAACGTAATTACCTATGGACATATTAATTAGATTATGAAATTAATAAGTTTTCTCACTAAGGACTTTGGAGTAAACAATTTATAGTCAAGAAATTGATTATTTTAAGCTTTGCCTATGAAATAAGGATTAAGGTTGTTGCAAGGAAATTCATACACCGTCCCTAGCATGCTTCTCATATCTGTCAGAAACCTATTTTACTCTTTTGCTTTATTTTCTCTCTGTAGTTTATTATTTGCAAACAAAATTCAAAAATGGCAAGTACTTTTGTTCAATTGAGTTATTATAGAGCTTGTATTTCCTATGCAGTCCTCGAGATCGATACTGGGGATAAAACCCTTATTTTAACTACAATCGACAAAAATAGTACACTTGCTATTTTTCCAATCAATTGGGAGATAAGAGAAATATTTTTTAAGATTTTTGTATTTGAAGAGACTTATCGCCTCATGCCTACGTACTCACAAAATGAAATATATGGTCAAAACCCCGTAGTTCATGGTACAAATAACAAAAATGGTTTGTTTTGATTGATTTTTAAATGTAAAGACAAGTCATCATTTTAAGGAGAAAACTACGACTAATCGCCCACAAGTATAAAACAACATTTACATCACCTAAACATGGAGGATTTTTGCTTGGATTAAAATCAACAAGCCTATTACTCAACATCTAAGTGGAAAATGTCAACATCTTAAATACTATGGGGAATATGAGAATTATATCTCAACTATGAAAATGAATCATGTCTAAACTTATGAAAAAAAATTAAAATAAAAAGTGCATAAAGGCACAAAAAGTTTGAATGAGGTGAAGTGTTTTATATATCTTTTTTTTTTTAAATTGGTCAAAGTATGATTAACATTGTTTGACATTTATTAAAGAAAACGAAGTCTGAAAATTACTTGACAAAAGTCAAGGTTTTATTATGAAAGCGGTTTGAAGTTTGAAAACAAGAAGGTTTTTGAAAAAGGGAGTAGATTTTGAAAATTTAAGAAGGGGAGGAGATGAAGTGACTATCCTAGAAAGCAAAATAAAAGCTAGAGACAAGAAGAATCTAACCAAAAGATAGCAAACTCCAGAGTAAGCCAAATAAGAATTCCATCAATCTTGAAGCATAAACAAATAAGCAAGCCAAATAAAGGCAAAGATCCATAATACTCCAAGCATAGGGAAAGAGACCTAATTCCAAGTCCAAGAGGTCCAAGGTCTAAGTCTAATGCAAAGGATAGCAACCATAGTCCACCATTAAGAGAACAAGTTTTTTAGGGGTTTAAGCCTTTATTAGTGTTTTTGGTCTAAATGGATAAAAGAAAAAGAACATAAATATTTAAAAAAAGGTCCAAGTGGGCAAAGGAAAAATGGTGGAAGCATAAAAAATAATATGAGATGAGATGATAATAATGGAGCATAAAAATAAAAGAGAGATAGGGAGCAAGAAAGAAGCATAAACAAGATTAGCATAATGATATTGTTAGTGAGTTAGTGATTAGTTGTTAGAAAAAAAATGATCAACGATGGCTAACTCATGCACTTAGGCCAAAGTTAATGAAGACTCATTAACAACAAGTTTCATAAGTAATGGACCTAAGACAAATAATCAACCATACTTGGACTTTCAAACATAAGTTTGAGCCACGAGTGATCATTTTTCGATTACAGGACAATTTAGCGCTATGTTAAGCAATTGTAATCGGGTTTATGTAGAAATCACGACTATCTGAGGCCGGTCAATAACAATGTTAGTGCTAATGCATGGTAGAGAAGTGATGTGTATATCACCCTCCGAAAGCACTACCGCACGAAAAGAAAATAGGTAGCGATCTCATCTTCATCAAGAACTTGAAATAAGTTCAAACGATATCGAAGATTTTCATCGACCAAAAGAAAAAGAGAAGAGGAGAGGGGATTCCAAATCGAACTAAAATTTCAAGATTATTCCATCTTTAAGTTTATCCACTCATCTTGGTGGATTAAAGCACTAAAAATATCACTAACTTAAAGCAATTAAAATGAATTGAACAATTCACTTTAAAGATAGATTTGAATTACTGAATGTTTATCCGGCTTCATCTACACCCTAAGTCCAATGAATTTAAAGATGAAAATGACCTTTAAAAGTGTATTCCAAGGAAAAAATCAAAAGAGAAAGGAAGAAGAAGAGGAAAGAACCAAAACAGTCTCAAAAACAAGCAAAGAACACAAATCTGCCACTAGTTAATCGATTAACCATTTGTCAGTGCAAATGTGTTAATCAATTAACACTACTAAGACAATAAATTTTTTAGAAAAAATTCAGCATCCATGATCCAACCATTTCTTCAAACACCTCATGATCATGAATGAGAATTAGCCCGAAATTTTAAGTGAAACAATAACAAATACCACCAATAAAACACAATTTGCAAGATCCAAAGATCAAGCAACAAGAATCAATAATAGATCATATTGTGAAGGATTAATCAAGAACAACAATGGTGGAATGAGGGTTTACCACTTCAAATCTAAAATTGCTTCAAATAACTTCAAGAACCACACTCCAAAGCCTTGATCTACTGAAATTGATGATGAAAAAGTGAATGGATGAAGGTTTAGCTCAAAGATTAGTAAGTTCTAAGGATGAACTTACTAACTTTCAAAGGAAGAAAGAGCTTTGGTGATTTTGGTAATTGGAGAAAATTGAGAGTCAAGAAGGAATTTGACAAGGTGATTTTGGCTATCAAAAGCTTGTGAAATGAATGAAATGAGGCCTCTATTTATAGAATTTAGGCTTGGAAATTTTGGTGGTTTGGAAACAAACTTAGGCTTGGAATTTGAATTTGGATAGAAATTAATGATCGAGTGGTGATTAGTGAAGGTGTATTGTGAGAATCAATTATGATGAGGTAGAGGAATAAAAATGAAGTGATCTAGAATATTCCCATGATGAGAAATTTGAATTTGGTGCCAAAAATGATGCAGAATTTGAATTTGTTGTATTTTCACAAAAAACGCACTGGTAAATTGATTAACCATTTGCATGTGCAAATGTGTTAATCGATTAACAATGTGAAAATTGTGAAAAATTATTTTTGATGTGATGTCTTGGCTCTGACTCGATTTTTCTGAATTGTCAAAGAACGTATGGAAATAAACACATGAACCTTGGAGTCTCTTGAATAATAATCAATCAAATCTTGGGAAATTCTTGATTAGATGATTTTGAATTGCTTGTAGATCAACTTTGACTTTTTTAGATGAAATCATTCGAGCTGAGGGACTGGTATTTGATATCTTTGATCCAAATTCTTCCTGAAAAAGCATTAGTAAAGAAAAAGAAAACAAACATATTTTTGGATTTTAATTAAGGTTAGTAAACATAAGCATAAACAAACATCAAACAAACAAGAAAACAAGGGTGTCTGGTGATCTCTCAAGAACAAACCTACAGAGGAAGGAAAGAGAACCAAAGCTTGTGATCTTGTTTGTGGTATGAAATGAAAATGATATGTGAGATCTTAGGTGTAAAAATTAGGGTATTACAACAGGAAATAACAAATTAAAGGTGATGCGAGAAATAAACGATAATAAAGCGGAGCGAGAAGTAAACAAATGTAAATGTGATGCAAACAATAGATAATAATATATGTGAATTAAATTAAAAACCTGCTCCAAATCGGAGACTTGAATCTGGTACAAACTTGTAAGAAAAATGACGGCAAGATTTAAACTTCTACACTATGGTGCTAAAAACTCGATTACAACAATGGTGCGATAACTCCCCGATGTGATGAATTATCGCTTTTAAAAGAGTACGTCTATACCTATGCTACAACTAAGAGTGGATCCTAAAAACTAGAAAACTAAGTCCTATTTATAGTGAAATAGTGCCTTGGACGTCAAGTTGAGCCTTCAAAATTCTTGGGCGAGAAAACCTATAGTCATGGCTTCAACCTCCAACCACCCTTGACCGGCTCCTCCTTTGTGAAGATGGCACCCGCCAAGTGTGTATTTAGGGGTGGACACGGTCTCATGATTGTTGGGTCGTGGGAGAAACCTTACACCTTACAGATACCCTTATGGCCAACGCCATGTGGAATGTCGTGTATGTAATCAACCTTAAAATCTCTATTTTTCGCTATATTCGCTTTGTTTCTTCGTGAAAGACTCTTATTAGGAAATCTACCTGAAAGTAAGACAAAATACAAACATAATGCAAGAAAATAATAATTAAACAAAAATAAACATGTGCAATCTGAGCCGAATACGCAATGTGATTCAGGTGTTATCAAATTCTCTCACACTTAAACCTTTTTTTATCCTCAATCAAACTCTTATGAGTACAAAAGAAAAACAATAACAAATAAGTATTCAATTCATGCTATATACTCTTAGTTTGATCAAGGTTGCGTCAATAGGTATTAACTCGTGAACCAAGGATATCGTAGTGACACTTTCCGCGAGTTGGGGTTATAAGTTTCCTTCCTATATAAACCAATCAGTATCATGCTATTATACCTAGGCCTAATTTTCTCATCCCTCTCTTATCCTTTTTCATTCAGGCACAACCAGATTAAGCCTGTTATCTTGTACTCGCATGGTGAACAAACCTGTTGGTGATCCTGATCCAAATTTGTGTCAATATTCAATCATTCTTATAATTATTTCCCTTAGCCTCCTCTTAGGCTTCATATAATGATTTCCCTGGTTATCAAAAATCTTGGGTTTTGTACAAGACAGATATAACACTCCCCAAGTGAGTCAGTTTTCTTTTTTTTTAGCTTCAACCTTGAGCTTTGATCAAGGCACAAAATTCAACATCCCCACAGATGAGACCATGAATCCTCTCTGTAAGAGGATATCCCTTCTATACATCATAATCAAATCAAACATTCAAACCCAACTATTTTACATAAAGGAGGATGTGGCATTGCTCTGGATATTTTAAAGTCCAAGTTAAAAGCTTCTTCCCTTATGTTAAAACTCATAAAGAAGGATGTGGCATTGCTCTGGATATTTCAAAGTCCAATTTAAAAGATTATTCCCTTATGTTAAAATTCATGAAGAAAGATGTGGTGTTGCTATGGGTATTTCAAAGTCTAAGTTCAAAGCTTCTTCCTTCATGACATTTCACTTCTCCAATAAAGAAAGATGTGGCATTGCTGGATTCTACATATCTCAGTTAAAACAACTTCCCTTATAATCATTTTCTTCAATGTTTGTGATGAATAGGTGAGGTATCTCCCTTTAGAGATGACAAATTCTCTCTCAGTCAAACTTTTAGCTTCAATCTTGGGCTTTGAACAAGACACAAATACTCTTTAGCTTCAATCTTGGGCTTTAAATAAGACACAAAACAATTTCCTCCCATGGATTTAGAAGGAACTGCGAAGCTCTGATTTCTCAATTTCCTTTTTGAGAATACGTAGGCCTAAGATTTCGAAATCTTAGCGAGGACACTAATAAAAACTTTAGGTCCAAATACCTAACAATAACAATAGAAAACCATAAAACAATAAAAACATTTCTTCAAGTCTTCACAAAGGAGAAACTTTCCTATTTAAACAGCAGACAAACCTAAGCAAGCAAGTAATTCAACAGTAGAAATATGCAATAAAGGTTCCTATAGAGTACTATAGATACTCAGGGTGTTAATAGCTTCCCTTAGTATAACCAACCCCCGATTCCAAATCTTTTAGCATTTGTAAGAATAACATTTGTAAGCAGGGTTAGTTTGAGATATCTTCCCCTTCCTTTTAAGCATCATAGGATAAATATTAGAAATCATAAAGTAGCGTTAAATGCGGTAGTGGTCGCGTCACTAAAACCGGAGCTACAGAAAAATGGCAACTTCACTAGGGACTTGACAATTCTGCCTGGAGGGTTAATCCTTACATTGCATATATTTTACTGTTACAATTTCTTATTTGCTTTTTCATCTGCTGCTTTCCGTTATATTATCTATTTATTTTCCATACTTGTTTAAATTGCTTTTATCTGGGAATGCGATTAATATACATGTGATGAGTTAAAAAGTCCTCAGTGGGTTTGAGAGCATATTCTAAGATAGGAGGTGGCAGATTCAAGAAGGCTTATAGAGAGTGAGTCCCGACCAAGCTAACTTGAAAGTCCAAAAATCAGTAGAGGTGCCCTTTTGGAATTACTGATGTTGAGCGAGCAAGTCACGAATACATTACTCTTTCCATTGGAAACCCATGGAACTGAGGATTAGTAAACATTTAACCACTTGGCTTTTTTAGGACGTAGTACAGTGACCATCAGAAATAGTTGATACACGATACTACACTCGAATGAGATCCACCTTTGGGATATTATAACTCTCATGAGTTAGTCGGTTTGCTGTGATATCCTAAAGAGGGGTCAATGATTTTGGGAACTTTTGTTTGAACCCGTTCTACAAGTACAAAAATTGAACCCCTAGTACATACCTTAGGAATAGGTAGATCCATGGCTCCATGCTCGTGACGATGATCCCTTAAACTCATGTTTTCACATACCTGTGTTTGCTACATTCATACATTCATGCATTCATAAAAAAATTTCAAAAAAAAAATCTTTTTCAAACTTTTCAAAAGGACTAAAAAATATGGTTATTGAAAATACTAGAGAGAATAGAGAGAAGTTATGCTATGGATTTTGGTAGAAGAAAAACTCAAAAGTACACGTTCAAGATTCCAAAACTGGGATACTTGAGAAAATTAGGAAGGTTAACTACCAATCCTGAAGCTTTCAGAGCTAAGTATGGAGGAATTTTGTCTCTTTTAAAGGTCAAAATAGTAGAAGGAGTCCTATCTATATTAGTTCAGTTATATGATCCGGTATACCACTACTTCACGTTTCCAGATTATCAACTTACACTAACATCGAAAGAGTACTCTCATATGATTGATTAACGTATCACTGATCAAGACCCTTTCTTCGGTTTGGAAGAAATTCCCAAAGATCAAACCATTGCAAGAGCTACCTCTTTGGAAGTGTCAAAAATCGAAGCTCACATGACCACCAAAGAAGGAATTCAAGGTCTACCAGCTAAATTCTTAATGGAGAAAGCCCTATACTTTGCCAACATAGGGAAAATGGTTTCTTTCGAGGATATCTTTGTTCTACTCATCTATAGGTTATTCCTTTTTTCTAACATTGGCAACTTCATCGACATCAATACTATCAAGATATTCTTAATTGGGAATTCGGTCCCGTATTTGCTTGCAGATGCTTATCACTCAGTGTATCTAAGGAATTTGTACAGTGGAGGGATGATCACCTGTTGTGTACCATTACTCTACAAATGGTTTATTTCTCACTTACCCAAATCTGCTACTTTCTGGGATCTCAAAAGTGGTTTACGATGGTCACAAAAGATTATGTCTCTCACTTATTCTGACGTAGATTGGTATAATCGGGTCCGTAACAGAATAAATATTATTTACAATTGTAGAAGTTTCCCCAATGTACCCCTCATTGGTACTAAAGGAGGAATCAACTACCACCTAGTTTTAGCCCTTCGTCATCTTGGTTACTCGATGAAGAACATACCATACAACTTTCATCTGGAAGATCTTTTCTTTAAGGAGGGAGAAAATGACAGAGCACTCAAAGAAGAGGTCGTACATGTCTAGCATCATATTCATAGGAAAGGAATTAAGTCTTTGGGAAAACCAAATTGCATCTTTACGAAGCCTTATCTCCAATGGGTACAAGCTAGAGCCATCAAGTTAAAGATGCCTTACCCTTGTCAAGAAGTATTTCCCCTAAAGGAATATATCCTCTACTTCATGAATGACATAGAGAAGCTTCAAGTTGCTTTTAATAAAGCTCGGTGTGAAAAGAACTCTTGGTGGAACAAGTACCAAATTATCAGCTTAGAATGCACAAAGATTCAAGAGCTACTGAAGGAAAAAGATGCTCTAATTGAGATACTGGAGCAGCATGCTGTAGAAAGTCAGGAGGAACTGAAAAGTTTACTCTCTCCCTTCACCTGGAAAAGGATCATCGACCCGTCAACAATTGAGGAAGCTCGATCAAAGAAACCAAAAGGGAATGAATAACCAGCGCCTGGACCTTTGTCCAAAATTCCTTAAGATTCGTAAGCCGAGTTTCCCTTCATGCACTTTGTAAAATGATGTACTTTTCCCTGTAAGATATTGTAAACCTTTGAAATCAATAAAGAATTTCCATCATTGTATGATATTTGCAACATGTTTAAAAGTTCTTTTGAAAAAAAAACATTTGCATTTTCTTTACAGATCATGCATCATTCTAGTATTTCACACACTCTTCATAAAAAAACTTACACTTTCATCACACTTTAGAGTCAAACTGTCTCATTCATACAATACTCGCGCCAATCGTCAGAATAAAGTGAACCATCTTGAAGAAGAAAGTAGAGAGTTGAGAGAAAAGGTCAATGTTCTAAAAGAGGGTATGGAAAGACTTAATGGCAGCAACTCAGGATCAACCAGCTCAAAGGACTGTAATCTCAGAAGTTGTGTCTGCACCAATATTTGAGGTACCCGCCAGCCTTCCTCAATACAACATACCTAAAGGTTTTCCCCTGGGGCATGCTGTCGCTACCGCGAAAATAAGGTGCCGGCAAAACAGAAGAGTCGCCACCTTTTGTTATTTATCCCTCAGAACGGGAAAGGAAACGATCGGAGAAACCTGACGAAAAGGTATAAGACAAGGTCATCGCAACCATTGTCTGGGTTCGGGAGTCAGTTACGCAAGGGGAAGGTATTAGCACCCCTCACGTCCATCGTACTCGATGGGATCCATGCTTGTTGTGTTTGTCTACGGGTTGGTTTTATCTATCTACCTATCAAGGTTGGCTTAAAAATAAAAGAAAATGACTCGGCAAAGCGTCGCGCTTTATGCCTACGTATTCTCATCAGAGAATGAGAAATCATAGTCAACGTAGTTCGGCTAACTACGGGTGATGGGGAAGGTGGCTCGCCAATACATCAGTATTGTGCCTACGTACTCTCAACAGGCATGAGAGATCAGAGCTTACGTAGTTCGGGATAATACGGATTACGAAATTCAGATTCATCTGTTTTTTCGAGTAGGGTTAACAAACAGTTCCAGCAGTGTGGTGTACGCGGCTCGACCCTCAGAGACTTAAGCGTTACCGTTTGCGGTAGAACTGGGAGTTAACGACACTCTTTTCTTCAGAAAAGCTTTCTTTGAATTATGGGCCCACGGGGCAAAAAAAGGTTTAAAGTTTGTTTTCTGTCTTTTACGGAAGAACTGTTTTTTATGGATGTTTGCAACCAATACCGCACTAGAGACTATGACCTGAGAGTGAATGCGTCGCATGTCACCCAAAGGGTGCCATACTAAACATCCAGACTGTTGAAAAGAAACTCTCCAACAATCCTTTCTCAGATAGCTTAAGGCTCGTAACGTACGACGTCAGTTAACCTTTATTACTGTATTTTCATTTATTTTGAGATGAGAAGAGAGAACGAACAGGTTCAACTAAGGGGAGACTATCAAGTCCTACTGTTGTCATGCCAAGGATTCATCCTATGGTTGAGGTTTGAAACAGGGAACTCCTAGAAGTTATCATGCATAGGTTTCAACCTAAATTTCTAATCATCACTTCCTTATCAAAGGAAGTGAGATTCCTAGGGGATCATGTCAATGATAAACAGAAACAAATAAAGCATCAGCTTAAACAATAAACGACTGTAAAATGCATGCAATGCAAGTGAGGGAGGAAATATTTGTGGGGCATCAGCCTCCACAAGCTCATCTCAACCTCAAGCCAGATATGAATAACAGTAATCATACAGAAGAAATAAAATAAAATGCCATCAAGCAAAACACAACCCACATAGGCAAGGGAGCAGGGCTCTACCGAATACCCGCAAGCAAAGCCATACAGTAAAAATACAAGCAGAGGGAGCAGCTCAACCTCTAGTGCAATCATGCTCCTAGATTAAATCAATCTAAATATGAACTTATTCTAATGCATCAAGCAAATCAAACAAGTCACATCAATACAATTGCACAGCAAGCAAACATACAGGAAAGAAAGCAGCTCAACCACTCCTACAGCAGTCTAGTCTTCAGACTTCAACTACCCTTCAAGACTATCATCTTCAATGGCAAGTATCAACTTGCTTCTACAAGCTTCTAACACATCAAATATAAGTATCAACTTATTCCCTCTTCTCCAAGCCTCAGCTCTTCAGTAAATTCCACCTTCAGGCTTCACTCCTAATATCAAGTATCAACTTGACTCCTTCAGGCTCTCAATGTACCAATATAAGTATCAACTTATCCTTTATTCCTCAAGCCTCAGCTCTACACTCAACCTCAATTGGATCTTCTTCACAAGTGTCAACTTGTTCTTCTGGACCTTCAAGCTTCAGCTCTCCCCTCTCTACAAGTATCAACTTGTTCTTCTACAAGCCTCAGCTTCTCAGAGTAATCTTCAAACACAAAGAAGTATCAACTTCATCCTTCAATCTTCTCACAAGGAACTCCATCCTCTAGCAAGGGAGAAATATCCATCTATCAAGAGCAAAGTTGGGGATGATTGGTAGCAGAGTGAAGACCAAAGATCACCACTAAGCATCCTATCATCAGAGAAAGGGACCCTCAAAGGTTCTACCAACTGGTAAAGAGCCACACATCCTACCAAAGGAGGGATGAGGCCTTTACAAGGGGACCTTATATCATAGGGAAGAATGGAAGTGATCAACATCTTCCATGTTTATGAAGGAAGAGAATCTATCTAGAAGCTCTGCCTACAAACCCTAATCTCAGCACCTAATCAATACTACACCCAAAAGAAGGGAAGATCTTCACATCCAAGCTTCTTCAAGCAACCCATTGCATACTCAACTTGTCTTCAACATCATCCAAGGGCAAGAGAAAGAGAACCCTAATCTAAGGGAACTAAAGAAGTCAATCTAGTTGAATTAGTGCATTAGAATCATCTAAAGTTAGTATCTAAACTAAAATAGAAAACTACATGATAAATTCCTACAAAAATTCCTAAGGGACCCTAATTCAATCATGAATATGTCCTACAAAAATCAGAGGTTGAATCATCCACCAAGTCCTAAAAATAAAATCTAAATCACAAGGTATCAACCATAAACCCTAAAAATGGAGCACCTAAAGTTTCAACCTAGAACTACCACCTACATTCATCACAAAAATGTGAGAAAAATCTATGGGGAGCATGCATATCTATGCTAACTACTCACAAAAAATCAAGGCCAAAATCATCATCACATGATCAAACCAAATTCCACAATATCAAGCATCAAACATGATTATTTTAATATCAATTAAAATGTAAAAAATCCCATAAAATCATAAAATGCATGAAATGATAATATTTTTTTATCTAAAAAATACTAGATTCAATCATGAATCCAATGCAAAAAGAATGGGATCAACTGAGTTATTTTTCCATTTTTTATGAATTAATCACTAACCATGAATAAAATGAAAAAATAATAGAAAATCCAAATAAAATGATAAATGCGTGGTGCAGATAGCAAGGCCATTCAGTTCATTTTCCAGACTGGGCCACAAAGGGGGTGCAAGTATCAATCTGTGACTTAGGCCCAAAACCCTCAATTAAATGAAACGCATCATTTCATCACTCAGAATCCTTCACAATGTGAAATCCATTCGTGGCTGTTGGATCATGCCTTCAGTCAAAGTCCAACCACAATCTGATGGCTATCAAGTCATCTTCCTCATTTTGAACCTCTGAAACTCGCGCACAGCCATGGCCGTTACCGGTGGTGCTTCGGTCATCACCCTCAACCCTAACTCTCTCCACAAGTCTCCATTCCAAGAGGTCTCTACATGAATCTTACCCCAATTTTCACAAGGAATCCACTCATGCCCTTAAATCAATCTAAATCCTCAAGATTCGCAAGAACAACATCTCACCCGAAAATGGTAACAACCCTAATTGGTCACTAATTCTTAAATTAATGATCTGAAAACTTCCCTACACCATTCTACTATGCATCTAACACCCTAATTCCTCTTGATTCTTCCTAAAACAAGCCATGGGATAAGAACTGCATACCTGGTAAACTCGAGCAAATAGAAGGGTTGAATCTTCAAATCAACCCTCAAGACCTTGCAGATTCCTTCAGTGGAGCACAATCAAGCTTCTGTATGCAATGAAAAGAGTTGAATCTTCTTGAATTATCAAATCCGATTCTGAGTTGCAAGCTTCCAACTCCAATGGCTACTTCATGATTCCTCCACCACTTGGCCTCGAATTTGATCTGGGATCAATCACCAACCTCCAAGCAAGCTATTGAAATCAATTTCTTGGACTGAAATGGCTTCTAACCTTGTAACAGATCTTGATTTGCAATGTGGAATTTCAAAGTGCAATCTCACTCTCCTCTCTCAATCATCACCAACCTTGGCCTTGGATCACTTCAGCATCATATATAGAACATGTATGGATGATCTAGAAAGCTCTAGATCCTTCTAATGAGAAATTCAATATCTCACTTCATGGAAATTTCAATCACATGCCATGGTCATACCAATTCTGTTAGCAGCTTGTATTCACCCTCATTCTCTTCCAATTTCTCTCCTAATGGTATTTTGGATGTGTTTGGATTGAAATAAGCCTTGGTCATGCCTTGAATTTTGGTTTGGCAAATGTTACTTAAGATGTAAGTAACTACTTTTCAAAGCAAGTCCACAAATTAAATCTCAAGTCAAAACTGTGGCAAAACCAATGTTCTTAAAATATGTTTTAGAATCAAAATGACATATTACATGCCTTGGTTTGGACATGTAAATCAAAAGTACCAATTTCCATCTTTGGTTCATTTGAAAATCCTCCTTATTTTAGGTCATTTTTGCAACTTTGAGCTACAAGCAATTCCAACCTCTCATGACCTCTTGGTTAGCCTTAAAACATCATTTTGAACAAGTTTGATGTTGAACATTTTCCTATTTGAAGCTTGGAAATAGGAGTTATGGCCTTATGCTTGAAATGACCTATAATCTCCAAATGACCAAAATGCCCTTGACTTGTCAAAGCCATAACTTGAGTTATACAAATCCTATCAAGGACTTCTATTACTCTCTAGAAAGATAAGAGGATAAGGAACAACATTCATGTTGACCAAAAGTTCATAGGAAACATCCTTCTAGGGCAAAGGTTTCATGCAAGTTGGACAACTTTCAAGCTTTAAATTCACATACCTCAGATGACCTGTAACTTGTCAAAGTCATAACTTGAGTTCTACAAATCCTATCAAGGACTTCTAGCACTCAAATTAAATCTAAGATCATGCTCAACAACATTCATGTTGGGGGCAAGATGAGATGACAATCACATCTTGAGCTAAACTGCCTTGAAGATAGTGGTCAAACTAGGGGATTTTACACTGTCAAGCCTTAGAAACCCTAGCTTGAAACTTCTCAAACTCTTCAATCATGATGAGTTGACCTCGGAATCATCCTTATAACATCTTAATGTATCAATCCATGATCACATGGCTCTTGGATTAGGTCTCAACCTTCTTCAAATCCTCAGTTGACTTAGGGTTGACCCAGTCAAACCCTAGATGCACCACTCATGGCTGAGTCTTCTTATTCTTGCACAATGACCTGTCTAGGCCTCAAAGTGATCTTCAACACTTCAGATAAGCTCTCTCAAGACCTCAAGTCCATCTCCATAACCTCAGGATCATCTGATGACTTCCCACAACTCTCAAGTTAGGAGACCTACACCCTTTTGGTTTCAACCACTCTCTCTGAGGATCTTTCAACTTCTCTGACAAGGATATCAACCCTTAGACACTTGAATAACTTTCTTATCTTGCTTCATAGTCTTGTATAGCTCTTAATTAGTAATCATACCTCTTGATCTCCTGCATACATGTCAATGAAATGCAAATGATAATGCTAATGTGAATGAAATGAAACATAAGCTAGGTAAAGAAATGTTGGTCAAATTTTGGGGTGCAACACATGCCTTTCAATTTTGTGCCAGAAGGATATATGCCTCCGTTACTGAAAGCCCAGAAGCTACGACCATAATCTCCAGACCTGAAGGTTACAAACTTCGGGAAAATGAAGATGCAAGAGCTACAACAAAGATTCCCTTACCTGAAGGTTACAAACTTCATATCACAGAAGTGCCAAAAGCCGCAACAATAATGACTATGCCACAGCCTGAGGTGCATACCATTCCAGCAGAGCATATCTTTCATGTTACTCCAAGCAAGGATGTAGAGGTATATGAAATAATGAACGAATTCTAGGAACAGTTCTTGGAAATGCAAAAAGAAATCCATGCCATTCACGGACAATACTTGTTTAGAAAAGATGCTACTGATCTTTACTTAGTCTCAAACGTCAAAATACTGCACAAATTTAAGGTGCCCGACTTTGAAAAGTACAAAGGAAAATCTTGCCCTCAAAATCACTTGATAATGTATGCTAAAAAAATGTCTACCCAAACGGAAAATCAACAGTTACTATTCCACTACGTTCAAGACAGTTTAACTGGTGTTGTACTCAAATGGTACATGGGGTTAAACCGTACGAAGATCAATACCTTCAGAAATCTTGGAGCAGCTTTTTTTTAGCAGTACAAATACAATTTGGATATGGCGCCTAAAAAGGATCAACTCAAAGCTATGTCTCAAAAAGATAAAGAAACCTTCAAGGAATATGCGCAGAAATGGCGTGAAATTTCCGCCCAGATCTGTCCTCCTCTCGAGGAAAAGGAAATGGCGAAAATACTTTTGAAAACTTTGAGTTCATTTTGTTATGAACGAATGGTCTCCAGTGCACCTAGTGACTTCACCGAGATGGTAAATATGAGAGTACGCCTTGAGGAGGCAGTTCGAGATGGTCGATTGGTCAAAGATCCATAACCAATCAGTAATAACAAGAGGTATGGAAGCATTTTCCAAAAGAAGAAAGAGTAAGAAATTAGCACTATTTCATAGGGTAAACAAAGACGAAGAGATGCCCCGTGCAGTACGCAGTTTATGACATTAAAAACATTGAAACATCATTGGTCAAATTTCACAAATGCTTGTGTGAACTTAACTACTTTGGTCCAGACCACCATGATCACTCAACTTGTAGAAAATGTCGCAGAAGTCGACATGGTTGCCTCCTTGTCTAGAATGGGATTCAAGAATTGTTGAACAAAAGAACCATCACAGTTTTTAACAAAAGAGAGCTTATTAACTACAAAGTTAACGAGGATGTTTTCATTGTAGTTCCTCTGCTCAACAAACCACAATGCTTGGAGATCCCTTTCGACAGTGAAAAAATTCTCCAACATCCCCAAGCTAGAACCAATTGAGGTTACTTATGACAGTAGAAAGACTCAGATAACCCCTTTGGTCATCTACCTTCCAGGACCAGTGCCATACGAATCAGAGAAAGTTATTCCATACAAGTATGGTGCGACCATAATAAAATATGGAAAGGAATTTCCGCTTCCATCCATTGTCAACATTGTTGATATCAGCCGGGTCACCCAAAGTGATCAATCTTCAACAGAGGAGTTGGAGAGTCTGAAAAAGAAAAGGAACCTCAAACTGAAGTTCCTAACCAACATGTTGGTCAATCAAGCTACACAGAGCCTGTGAAAAATAACGATGAAATTTTAAAACTCATCCAGAGAAGTGAATACAACATTGTGGATCAACTATTACAAACTCCTTCTCGAATATCCGTGTTATCTCTCCTGATCAGTTCAGAAGCTCATATAGAAGCTCTACAGAATGTCATGGAACAAGCCTTTGTAGAATAACCATTAGAGAAGCTCTTGGGATTCATTGTCAGCCAGAAAGAAATTAAGGTCGATTTCGACAAAGTTAAGGCCATTTAAGAAATGCCTTCTCCAAAGACTGAAAAACAAGTCAGAGGATTTCTGGGACGTCTAAATTACATCTCAAGATTCATATTTCTCATGACCACGACATGCACGCCAATCTTCAAACTACTTAGAAAGGACCAAAGTTGTGTATGGATAGAAGATTTCCAGAAAGCTTTCGATGACATCAAAGAATATCTGCCTAATTTGTCTCCTTCGGTGAAAGGAATAGCACTGATCATCTACTTAACAGTCTTGGAAGATTTCATGGGTTGTGTGCTTGGCCAACAAGATGAAACAAAAAGAAAAGAGTTTGCCATTTATTACTTAAGCAAGAAGTTCACAGGCTGTGAAACTCGATGCACTATGCTCGAGAAAACTTGCTGCACTCTAGCTTGGGCAGCTAAACGTCTTCGCCAGTACATGATTTGTCATACTACTTGGTTAATCTCTAAAATGGATCTGATCAAGTACGTATTTGAAAAGCCTGCTTTAATATGAAGGATTTCTCGTTGGAAGATGTTGTTATCAGAATAAGACATCGAGCATCACGCTCAGAAAGTCGTCAAAGGAAGTATTCTATCTGATCATTTGGTTCATCAACAAATTGACAATCAGGAATCAACCGAATTTGACTTCCCAAATGAGGATGTAATGTACCCAAAAGGGAAAGATTGCGATGAACCTCTACCAAACAAAGGGCCAGAGCCAGGATCCTAATGGGGATTAATATTCGACAGAGCAGTCAACGCTTATGGAAATGGAATTAGGGAAATCATTGTCACTCCTCACAGAACCCATATTCCTTTCATTGCCATATTAACATTTAAATGTACAAACAATGAGGCCGAATACGAAGCTTGTATCATAGATCCCAAAGAAGCCATTGACTTAAGGATCAAGAATCTGAATGTGTATGGAGACTTAGCCTTGGTCATAAACAAGATCAAAGGAGAATGGGACACACGGCAGATTGGATTAATTCCTTACAAAGATTACCCAAGAAGGTTGTTACCATTCTTCAACAAATTGATTTTCATCACATTCCTCGTGAAGAAAACAGCATGGTTGATGCACTTACTACCATATCCTCCATGGTTACTGTAAATTGATGGAACGATGTACCCAAGACTGACATAATGCACCTTGACAAACTAGCTTACATATTCGCAATAGAGGCAGTCGTCGATGACAAACCTTGGTATCACGACATCAAGCTTTTCCTTCAAAGACAAGAATACCCGCCTGGGGCATCAAGAAAAGATAAGAAGACTCTTAGGAGACTAGCTGGTAACTTCTTCCTGAATAACGATGTACTCTATAAAAGAAACTTTGACATGGTTTTTCTCAGATGCGTGGATAAAAGCGAAGCAAGCATGTTAATAAAAGAGATTCACGAAGGGTCCTTCGGCTCTCATGCCAATGGACATGCAATGTCAAGAAAAATTCTAAGACCAGGATATTATTAGATGACAATGAAATCCGATTTCTACAAGTACATGAGGAAGTGTCACAAATGTCCGATATACGTTGACAAAATTCATGTACTGCCGACGCATCTCAAAATTCTCTCTTCTCCATGGCCTTTTTCTATATGCGGAATCGACATGATTGGCAAGATTGAACCCAAAGCTTCAAACGAACATCGGTTTATTCTGGTAGTTATTAATTACTTCACCAAATGGGTCGAGGCAGTATCATACGCCAATGTGACCAGACAAGTGGTGGTCCGATTTATTAAAAAAAATATCATCTACCGATATGGTATTCCAGGCCAAATCGTTATTGATAATGGATTAAACATGAACAACAAGATGATGAAAGAATTATGCGCTGAATTCAAGATTGAACACCATAACTCATCTCCTTACCTACCAAAGATGAATGGAGCAGTCAAAACAGCTAACAAAAATATAAAGAAAATCATTCAGAAGATGGTCGTGACTTACAAGGACTGGCACAAGATGCTCTCTTTTGCTCTTCACGGTTACCGCACATCTGTTCGCACTTCAACAAGGGAGAACCCTTTCTCCCTAGCGTATGGCATGGAAGCAGTGCTCCCCATAGAGGTTGAGATCCCGTCAATAAGAGTATTGATGGAACTCAAGCTAACGGAAGTTGAATGGTGTCAAAACAAATACGATGATTTGAATCTGATCGAAGAAAAAAAGAATGACATATTTATGCCATAGTCAGTTATATTAGTGTCATACCCCAAATTTGTCCTACTTGTATATTGCCCTTCATCTATACATCTGTCCATCAACCATTGTTCAAAAAATTCAAATATGTTGCTTCTGCTTGTTGTTCAAGTTCAGGGTTGTGCAAGATAAAAGTCAAAATTTATCAAGTTAAATATTGATTGAAGTTTAGTGGTTTTGACCTAATTTGTTTGGTCAGACAAAGTTTGGTTTCAAGATCAAGGCTAGGGTTGCAATGGTGTATGAGTGCAACTTTCAGTTAGGGTTTCTACCTACTCAAGTCGCCTATGTATGGGTCAGGCTATCATGTTGTGTCAAGTGCAAAGGTTTCATGGTTGAAGATCATCCAGAACCAGATCATTCCCAATTTAGGTTGTTGGTACAGTTGTAATGCAGTTCATATCAAGCCATTACCTTCTGATTGCAGGGCTGAGATTGATTAATATGTTTCTCAAGGCAAGTCCACTCCTCATACCCAGTTATCAATCCATTCATAACCATGCCCATGTGTAGATTTACTTCATTACTTATAGTTATTTCATTCATATCAACATCCATTTCTATCCTTATTCATTCATCATTAAATCTATCTTCATTCAATTATATTCATTTTATTATGTGTAATCCTTTCTTTTTAGACCATTTACACAATTCTTTCAAGTAGTCACTTACACCAAAAGTCTCCCAAAAAATAATAATAAGAAGATTGCCCTTTTCTTACAAGACCCACATTACCAAACTCCTACGAAATGCTCATTACCATATTTTCATAAGCCCAAGTCACAATTTTTAAGCCCATACATTACAAATTATGCAAAGAATTAATAAGTTAAAAAAAACCAAATTTTATACATAGTAGCCATAGAAAAGTCTCGGTCAATTATTTTTATTTTATGGTATAATATACATGTCTGATTGTAGTTCTCTTCTTCCACAACAAAACCAAATTATATTCCTCAACAAGTCTTGGCATACACAACCATTTCCCCAGCACAACATTCAGCAGCTAGGCACAACTTACAACCCCAAGCCATACATCACGTTGCGCGGCTCACAACACAACCTCGTACAAACCGTTACACCCACCTCCAAACGAGCCCTTAACAACTACACGCACCTAAAAAATTTTCACCTAGCCACGCAAAACCATTGTCCACAATCTCAAGAACCTGTGAAAATTGCAAGACAACTCACAAACTACAAATGCATCAGTATTAACCTTGGCAAAACAACCTGGCCCACACTGCAAAATAGCACACAAATTCCAGCTATGCATAAACAAACAAAAACATAGGGTGAAAACGGAAGTTACGCAAGAAGGAAATTACACAACCCACGCCGCATACACCAACGCAAAGACGCATTAAAATACCTGCAACAAACATCCCCAATGCGCATCAACAATTCCCCATTCTACCCCTCATATTTCAGATAAAACGCACCATATTTCTGGAACAAAGGAGAACGGACCCCGGCTTCTTCGGAGATTTAGAAAACAGAACCTTCGTCATAGTCTGTCCAATTTCGACCCTCCTCCATATCACCGCAACAACCATTCGCAACCCAATTTCAATACAACCTTCAACCCCAAAACCATTTTCACCACAACCTAGAACGGGATGAAAGCGGAGGGAAAAAAACTTGCACCTTCAATAAAAAAAGCTCAAACCCAAATTGATTTCAACTCACAAACCCACAAATCAACCCAGAAATAGAAGGAAATAGAGATGGAAGCAATTGAAATCAAAGTGGAAGATGAGTGAGAGATGAAGGAGGATGATTCTGTCGAACAAAGTAAGGTTGGACGGAAGATACCTGCTTTGACCAGGGTCGTGCATTCCTCTTTGCGTTTTTGTTCCTTGGAGTTTTTTTCTTCTTTTTGTTTTTCAAAGTAACACGATGATGATAACATCGATTCTGAGTACATAAAATTTGCGTTTCTTTGTTATTATCTGTATTGTTCTTGGTTTTGTTTTTAGAGGTTGGTAGAGGAGGTATTTCGGGTGGAGATCTTTTTTGAGAAAATCATGATATTGATGCTAACCACGTATTCCTTTCCATAAAATACGGTGGGTTTCAGTTTCCTGTGTTTTTTTCATTGCCTTTAAGAATGGGCTTAAGGCCCGTGGATCTTTGCTATCCACATACCACCCTTCTTGGAGTTACCGTATTTTCATGGATGAATGGGCCATTGGGCCCTTAATGATTCCATTTGTTCATCAGCACTACACCCTATATGTTAATTCAAACCCCCTCCTTTTTTTTAGTTTTTTACCTTTTTATCTCAAACATTTTTTCGTAATACCACGAACTACGATGCGCTAATTTTCCCATTACACGAGGAGTACGTAGGCACAATGGCTACAATCCTTGGCGAGCATCCTAATAAAAAATCACTCGTTTTCCCCCTATAGGTGAAACCTTAGAAGAAAACAAACAATCTAGCTAGCTTTTCTCTCGAATCGAATCAAGAGGTTCCCGTTGAGTACAACGAATGTAGAGGGTGCTAATACCTTTCCTTTGCGTAACCGACTCCCGAACCTAGAATTTGGTTACGACGACCATGTTCTTATCTCTTTAAAGTTTTTATTGATATTTTCCTATCCCTTCCTTGGAATGAATAAAGTTTGGTGGCGGCTCTGTTTGAATGTTTTTTCCGCGTCCGTCGCGAGGAATGTGTTTTTCGAGGTACGACACCACCAAAATGAAATGGTGTTCGTTCGACGCTTTAGGCTCAAACATTCCAATCATTTCAATGCCCCGCATGTAGAAAGGCCTTGGGAAGAGATAACATTGAGAGGAGTTGGAGACACATGAATTTTATCAACATAAATCTGGCACTTATGACACTTCTTCACGTATTTGCAACAGTAGGATTCCATTGTCAGCCAATAGTAACCTGATCTTAACATCTTTCTAGCCATCGCATGCCCATTGACATGGGTACCAAAGGATCCTTCGTGAATTTCTTTCATTAACATGTCTGTCTTATGTCTATCCATGCATCTGAGCAAGACCATGTCATAATTTCTTCTATAGAACACATCATCATTCAAGAAGAAACTATCAGCCAATCTTCTCAAAGTTTTCTTATCCTTCTTAGATGCCCCAAGTGGGTACTCTTTATTCTGAAGAAAGTATTTAATATCATAATACCAATGTTTATCATCAACGACATCTTCAACTACAAACACATGAGCTGGTATATCAAGACGCATAGCATCAATATTTGGCACATCATTCCATCGATTCACCATAATCATGAAGGATACATTTTCCAGAGCATCTGCCATCCGATTCTCTACTCTGGGTATATGGTGAAACTCAACCTTATTAAAGAAATTTGCCAACCCTCTTGCATAATTTTGATAAGGAATCAAATCAGGTTGACGTGTCTCTCACTCCCCTTTAATCTGATTAATCACTAGGGCTAAATCTTCATGAACATCAAGAATCTTGATTCTAAAATCAATTGCTTCTTCTAGGCCCATAATACACACTTCATATTCTGCCGCATTATTTGTGCAAGTGAACACCAACCTTGTAGTGAAGAGAATATGAGAACCATGAGGAGTAACAATTATTTTCCCAATACCTTTGCCATACTCATTAACAACTCCATCAAAAATCAAACCCCAACGGGATCCAGGCTTAGGCCCCTCCTTAGGTAATAGTTCCTCACAATCTTTAACCTTTAGATACATCACATCCTCATCAGGAAAATCAAACCTGATAGGATGATAATCATCAATTGGCTGGTGTGCCAAATGATCAGCAAAAACACTTCCTTTTGTCGCTTTTCGAGTTCGGTACTCGATATCATATTTAGACAATAACATTTTCCAACGATCAATCCTCCCAATTAAAGTAGACTTTTCAAAAATATACTTGATCAGATCCATTTTGAATATCAACCAAGTATGGTTAAACATATACTGGCGGAGGCGCTTGGCAGCCTAAGCTAAAGTACAACATGTCTTTTCATGCATGGAGTACCGAGACTCACAGTCAGTAAACTTCTTACTCAAGTAATAAATGGCATATTCTTTCTTTCCAGATTTATCTTGTTGACCTAAGACACAACCCATAGATTCTTCCAACACAGTCAAATACATAATCAGAGGCCTTCCTTCCACCGAAGGAGACAAAATCGGAGGTTCAAGCAGATACTCTTTGATACTATAAAAATCTTTGTAGCAATCCTCTATCTATACACAACCTTAATCTTTACGGAGAAGTTTGAAGATCGACGCACTTGTGGCAGTCATATTGGATATAAATCAGGAGATATAATTCAAACGTCCCAAGAATCCTTTTACTTGTTTTTCTATTTTGGGCGCTGGCATTTCCTAAATGGCTTTAACTTTACCAGGATCAACTTTAATGCAACTCTGGCTGACAATAAAGCCCAACAACTTTCCAGAACGGACACCAAAAGTGTATTTATTAGGATTCAAACAGAGCTTAAACTTTCACAAACATTGAAACAGCTTCAATAAGTACTCAATATGATCTTCTTCAGTCTTCGACTTACAAATCATGTCATCCACATAGACCTCAATTTCCTTATGCATCATATCATGGAACAAAGTGGTCATAGCTCTCTGGTACGTTGCACCAAAAATTTTCAAACCGAAGGGCATCACTATGTAACAGAATGTTCCCCAGGGTGTAATGAATGTTGTTTTTTCCATATCCTCAGGTGCCATCTTTATTTGATTATAACCAGAAAATCCATCCATAAAGGAAAAGATGTTGAACTTAGCAGTATTATCTACTAACATATCGATGTGTAGTAATGGAAAATCATCTTTCGAACTTGCTTTATTCAAATCTCTATATTCAACGCACATTCGAACCTTTCTGTCTTTCTTCGGAATAGGCACAATATTGGCCATCCATTGAGGATATTCAACAGTCACAAGAAAACCAACATCAATATGCTTTTGAACCTCCTCTTTAATCTTACCAGCCATATCGGGATGAGTTTTTCTCATCATTTATTCAACTGGCGGACATTCAGGCTTCAATGACAATTTATGCTCCACAATATCAGTATCAAGACCTGACATGTCTTGATAGGACCAAGCAAATACATCAATATATTCTCTGAGAAGCTCTACCAATCTCTTCTTAACATTTGGATGAAGCAGTGCCCCAATCTTGACTTCTTTATTATCATCATTTGAACCTAAATTAACCAATTCTACCGACTCTTCATGAGGTTGAATGGTCTTTTCCTCATGCCCAAGCAACCGAGAAATTTCACGTGGAATCTCTTCAACATCCTCTTCTTCCACTTCAAACACAGGGAACTCAAAGTTGGGAGAGGGTATCAGGTCATTGTTTTCAATGGGTTTAACAATCAATATGCACAATGATTATGTTGATTTTAGAATATGAAACAAAATGTGTAAGTATCATGCAGATAAAAGTGATTACCACATTATTATTTTTTTTGGTTTTTTATGTTACCATTTTTCATAATAAAGCAAAAAAGAGGAACAAAATAACATTTTATTAATGATGATAAAAGTTGAAACAAAACCCTCACAAATTCACTTTCACCTTGGGCAAAGTGAAAGGATTTTGAAAAATACAAAAATAAGTTACTTTGAAGAGTGTATAACAGTGGGAACATCAACAGCTATCCAATTCTAGCAGATTTGTCCATGTGTCACAAAATTGGGAAGTTATTCTTCATCATCATCTTCAATGATGGCAATGACTTCATACTCAGGTTCCTTAAGCCTCGTCCGACGGGAGTAAAAAGGTACATAGGCGTCTTCTTTCTCGGAAAGGTATCCAGGATCTTCCAAATAAGGTTCCCAATCTTGAGCAGGAATGAAATCATCTTCAAAGCCATCTGATATGTAATCTTCAGAGTCATCTTCAAGAATTGCAGCTGTAGAATGATCTTTGTTGATGAATTCGGCGCTGTGAAAGGCCTCATTAATACGCTTCAAATCTCTTCTAACTGTACCAGGCGCAAATCCTAAACTAATTTCGTCTTTATTATCAATCACATCAATAACTCGACCCTAATCGTCAGACCGACCAGTCTCTAATACATGCAGAGCGTCTTTCAAAGAAGACATGGGCAGCCCATTCTTCTTAACAACTTTATCATCAATGGAAAGAGCTTGGAATGTAATCCCAATATTTTTGTCAGCACCAACATACGAAAAGGATGAGAGATGGCTCACTAATAGCACTTGTTTGCCTCCAACAATTACTAGCTTGTCATTCTTAACAAATTTAAATTTTTGATGAAAAGTCGAGGTCACTACCCCAGCTTCATGAATCCAACTTCGGCCAAGAAAACAACTATAAGCAGGACAAATATCCATTACTTGAAAAGTAATTTGGAAGAAGTATGGTCCTATTTTGATTAGAAGATCAACCTCTCCAATCATAGTTTTTCTTAATCCATCAAAAGCTTTAACCACAACCCCATTATACCTCATGGGAGCACCTTGGTACAAAAGCTTCGACAAATTAGACTTTGGCAACACATTCAAGGAAAAGTCTGTGTCAACCAACACATTGAAAAGTGCATCTTCTTGACAGTTCATAGAAATATGTAAAACCAAATTGTGATTTCTCCCCTCGGGTAATTCTTCATCACAGAAACTCAAATTATTGTATATTGTGAGGTTGGAAACAATTCCATCAAACTGATTAGCAGTCACGTCATTCTCAAAATACGCTTGTTCTAGAACCTTCTGCAAAGACTCCCTATGAGCCTCAGAACTCATCAATAGCGACAACACTGAAATCTTAGACGGGGTATGTAAGATTTGATCTACCATGTTGTACTCACTCTTCTTGATCAATTTCAATACCTCATCATCATAAGCCTTGTTACTCAAACCACTTGACTGGCCAAAAATATTAACAACATTCTCACTTTGAGGTTGTTTCCCAACAACAACATTCTCCATAATCTTTGGGGACTCAGAAGCAAAAACACAGCCACTATGGGTCACTCTACTAACATCAGCGATGCTTACCATAAAAGAAAAGCAAGGAAAGGGAACTTCCTTACCATCTTCGACCATGGTAGCATTGTACTTATACAGAACAACCTTATTAGATTCATACGGTACTGGACCGAGTAATCAAATAACCAAAGGCGTAGCAACGAACTTATGACTATCATAAGAGATAATAACTCGTTCAGGAATATTAAAGTGTGGCATAAATAACATTCACCTCATTTTCATATTCATCTCTCTTGGTAGTGACCTCAACCAAATTTTGATCCATCATCCTTTGAATGTCCCTTTTCACAATCACACAATCACGCGGGTTTATATAGCAGATGCAACAAGTTGCATAATCATGATCAATATCATGGTATTCACTCAAAAGTTCATGCATTTCCACAAGCGATCTTCAGATCCAACAAATGTCATAAATCTTGAATGTGCCAGAACAACCTTAAACCATATTGACAGACGCCTTACCATGATTGGGCAACGAGTTCGATTGCACATTAGAATTGGTGTCTTCGAAAGTAAAAATACCACTTCTAACCAACCTTTGTACCTATATCTTTTATGGATAACAATTCTCAGTGTCATTCCCAGCTCCTCCCTGATGGAAAGCACAATGAGCCTCGGGTTTATACCACGACGACGAATCTTTTAGAGCAGCAGGTGGTGCACGAGTTTGAACAAGGTTCTTTAGAATTAAACCAATAATAAAATCTATATAGGTCATCAGAATCAGATTAAAGTCCTTCTGAAAAATGGCCCCGTTGACTATTATGTTGGTTAGAGCGTCATTGATGAACAGCTGAAGTTGAGTTGATTACTAGAGTGACAGAAGCAACATGTTGTTGATGGCTGTTTCTAGGTCTTCTATATTTCTCTCGAGAAACGACATTGGTCTTTCCTTCTTTCTTCTTGGAAAGTCCTCCACCACATTTCTTGGAACTTCCAGCAGAATTACCATCTTTTGACAAACGTCCTTCATAGACACCTTCTTCTAATCTCATCCCCATATTAACCATCGCAATGAAATCACTCGAGGCACTAGCAATCATACGCTCATAATATAAAGGACTTAGAGCTTTCAAAAAGATCTTAATTATCTCTTTTTCTTCCAAAGAAGGATTAATCTAAGCAAAAATCTCACGCCACCTCTGCGCGTATTCTTTGAATGTCTCCTTATCTTTCTGAGACATTGCTCGAATCACGATTGGGATCCATATCCATATTATACTTATACTACTTTAAAAAAGCCTCATCCAAATCTTCAAAAGTGAAAATTCAAGCGCTTAAGTCCCATATACCATTTCAAGGCTGCACTAGACAAACTGTCTTGAAAGTAGTGAATGAGAAGCTAATGATTATCAGTATGAGTCTGTTGCACCCTAAAATTTGACCAACCGGTTCCCATATCTGGTTTTTGTTTCAGTATATTTTGCATTTGCATTCACATACGGCATGCATTGCATTTTTATCAATTGAGATTGATTTTTATCGGGAGTAAAGCCCCTGGTGTTTCAGGCCAGTCAAAATAAAAGTCTGTGGAGAATTGGTGCTCATCTCCCGTGTTTTCAGACCATCTCGGTGCCCGGGTTCCGATACGGTTACGTAATTGAGTTTTATTCAATTTAATCGGCTCCCTGGCATTTTTAGGATTTTTCTGTCATTTTTCTGGATTTTTAGTGCATTCAATGGTTTTTTCTGGATTTAATAGAGTTTTTTAATATTTCTAGAGTTTAAATAAATTTTCTTTTATTTTTTTAGAAATTAATAGATTTTCTTAAAGTTTTTAGATATTATAGTTTTTAATATTTTTTTTAGATATCAATTTTCTTTTATCTAGGCTTTAATAGATAAATAGATTTTTTTCTGTTAAAAGAGTAGAAAATAATAATAATAGATAGTGTTTTTTTTATTAGAGTTTTATTGTGTTAAAAGAAGAATTAATAGAAAAAAAGATAATAATAGAGATTAAAGGTTTTTAGATTTTTTTGTTTTTTTATTTTAGATATTTTTCAGAATTAATTAGGTTTTAAAAATTAGGTTTTTTTAAATAATAGTTTTTTTTAGACTTAATTGGGTTTTTATTATTTTATTTTCGTTTTTAGAAATTAATTAGGATTAATTGTAGGTTTAATTAGGGTTTATTAGATTTTAATTAGGTTTAGTGTTTAATTTTCATTTTTAGTTAATTAGAGATAATTAGATGTTAATTAGATTTTATTTTGATTTTAGTTTAGGGTTTAATTAGGGTTTTTAGTCTTAATCAGTCCATTAATCATCATTAGTCTGAAATTAATTCAAGTGGGCCTTTATCCATTAATCAGCCCAGAATCAGGTCCATTTTCGAAACGCCACATGTCAAATAAATACGCGTGCCACGCATACGTCAGAGCCTCTCCCACCTCACTCTCTCACACACTGCATGCTTGCCACGTTTCATTCTCCTTCTCTCTCTCAGACCCCACTCCCTCACACGTGTCTCTCCCTCACCTCTCCCCTCTGCCACCTGCCTCTCGCCGGCCATGCAACCGCCTTGCCTAACCACCTCCGACCACCAGAGCTAACTCCGACCACCGCCAACCGTCGCCGGAAACTGCAAAAACCCAGTTTTTTCCAGAAATTCACCCAACTTCCTCTACTCCGATCCAAATTCATCGATCCTTCATAGATTTTTCCAGAAAATTGCAAACACGCAAGAACGTTCTTCATAGATCCTTCATCGTCATTCATCAAATTCCAGAAGATCTTTAAGGATCTTCGTAGATCCTTCATCGGTGTTCGTCCAAACTCCAGAAATTCTTCAAGGATCTTCGTAGATTCTGGCCAATCCTTCAAACATCAACAGAAAAAAACTCCAGAAATTTCCATCAAGATCCATCGCACTCTTCATTCTTCAAGGATCTTCATTGTTCTTCGTGATTTTCGTACATCAATCTTCATCGTCATCCTCAAGACTTCGTCGTGTTCTTGAACCTTTCTCCAGAAATTCTCCGTAAGAACAAATCCTCATCAACATTCTTCGCTCATCTCCAGATTCTTCCAAGCTCTCCCTAGAACCTTCGTTGGCATCCGATTCTCCAGGTTTTTTCTTTTTCTTCCTTCTTTAGCTTGTAAGCATGCGTGAGATTCATATAGCTGGAGTTAGTTTAGTTTCGAGTGCTAGGTTAGAAAGGAGATTAGGGTATGTTTAGGTTTGAAGATCAGAGGTTTAGGGTTAAAAATCAACTTCTTGGACTGAGTTTCGAAGGTGGATTGGTGAGTGATTTGGGAACGACTTGTTTGTTTCCGATAGAGAGATTTTCAGAGAGAGAGAGTTGGGAGTTGGGAGGCGCCGCTAGGGTTTCGAGTTTGAAGGAGATGAACAGTGCCATGGGATTAGAAGAGGGTTGGAATGCTTTAGGGTTTTACTGAGTGGGTTGATAGAACTCGGGCTTAAGCCCAATTATTAGTTTACTGAACCATACCCCGTAGTTTCCAGTCACGCCCCCTCCCCTTGGTGTGAATTTTCGTTGGGCCTAACCCAACTGCTGTTAGCGCCCCCCAGTTTGGGGCCCATCAAAATAACAAGCAGAGCATGTCTATTCGTACCCTCCCTGGTGTTTTATTTTTTGTTGTTTTCTGAATAAGACCTGGGCCCAGCGTTTCGCTAGTTGCACCCCCATCCTGGGCCCAATGTTTTCTGAATGTAAATAAGTTGCTTCTGCCACCCCCTGCCCCATTATTTTTTTAATTGAATTTCTTCTTTTTCCATTATTTGCATATAGTTTAAATAAATCATATAAAATCAAAAAATGATCATTTTAATGTAGGGATTTTTGCTACATTCCAATAATTGTGTGAAGAAAATTATAATAAAAATAAAAATATTATTCTAAGCATTTTCCTATTTTTGGTGATTTTTGCATTTAATGGCATTTTATTTTCTTTTTGTTTGTACATATCATTTTGTGAATTTTGTTTGGTCCTTTAAACTCATATTTTGATCCCATTATTTTTGTGGTAGTTAGATTAGGACATTAATTTCCCCCTGGATTTATTTCATATTTTTGTGAATTAATTTTGATTAGTTTTGATCAGAGAACATTAGGTTAGTATAATTAGGGTTTAAATTCAACATAGGTGCATTCTAATATTTTCTTTTGGGGTTTTTATAATGAATTAAGTTATGGGACATATAGGGTATGTAGGGTAGATATAGAAATCCCCGTAGAATGAATCTTAGAATTTTAAATGCTATTTTACTATTTTCTGTATATTTTGCAAATAAAGTGTTTGTTTGGTGTTCCCACTTGGGGTTTTATCTATCTGCTTGGGCTTTTGGGCTTTTTTATTTGGGGTGTGGGCTGGGTTTGAGCTTATGTGGAGCATGAAGACATCAAAGGAGAAGATTGAGGATGATAATAAAATGTTAAAGCTTGAAGATTGCTTGAGCTTGGAGCTGATTGAAGACTTAGGAGAACTAGGATAAAATAGGAAGAGCTTAGAATAGACAAATTCTTCTGTCAAACATAGAGTGCATGGTTTGCCTCTATCCTATCCAATGACATAAAGTCCTCCTTGGGAAGCTCCATCTCTCCTTAGGAGGGATGAGTGGTATGCCCAAGTAAGTAGAACTTTGAGGATACCTTTCATTTGCAATGTTAAAATCTCAGTGATTTCCTTTGGTTGTCATTGAGTTTCTTAACATTATAACCTGATCTTGTTGAGTGATTCTCCTTTGGGGGTGCTTGTTGAAGCATAAGTTGAAGCTTGTTGAAGCTGGTTGCCTGTTGAAGCTAGGGTTTTATTACTTGTTGAAGTCGAAGTCAGGAGCTTGTTGAAGTTGGTTGCTTGTTGAAGCTAGGGTTTTACTACGTGGTGAAGTTGAAGTTAGGAGCTTGTTGAAGCTAGTTACTAGTTGGGGGTTGAGCTTGCTTAAGCTGGGAGCTTGTTGAAGTTGGTGTCCATTGGAGATTGAAAGTTTATTGAAACTGGAAGATAGGAGTTATTCATGAAGATGAAGGTTGTTGCTGTCAACTTTTTGCTGGTAAATCAACTGTTGCTGTCAGAGCTATGGCTTGTGCTGTTTGCTGTAGGAGCTGGTGGGAGGGCTTCTGAGCTGGTGTTTTTATTTGCTGTATTGTTTGTTACTCTTCCTCTTAGGTTTGAAGTGAAGTTGTTTCACTTTGCCTGTTGTGTCCTGCTGCATTCATGCATTTTACTGCTTTACTGTATATGCTGTTGCGTTTCCGTTTATCCCCTTAGGATCTCTGCTTGTCTCTGCGCAAGAGAGGAATATGATAGACATTAGGTTCTCACCCATGCATGACAATATTAGGGTAGATTTTGATTCCCTTTTTCAACCATAGGCTTTTTTGAGCTTCTTTCTATTCTCATCTCAGAACGTTTCAAAAACACAGTAATAAGGTTTATCGATGTCGTACGTTACGAGCCTTAAGCTATTTGAGAAAAGGTTGCTGGAAGGTCACTCTTCAGTAATCTGATTACTTAGTGTGTTACCCTTAGGGTGACATACGACATAGTCACTCTCAAATCATAGTCTCTAGTGCGTCAGAGATTGCAATCACACTAAAAAACACTTCTTGCGTGAAAAGACTGAAAACCAATCAAAGTGTCATTTTTGTCCGCCTGGACCCATAATTAGGAGAAAATCTTTTTCAGAAGGATAAAAACAATCAAGACAGACTTGTGTCGTACATGGCCCGAACTACGTTTGCTCTGATCTTTCATGCTGTATGAAAGTACGTAGGCATAGGATGCGATATCCTAGCGAGCAGCCTTCCCCTCCTTTCCCGTAGGTAGGCGAACTACGTTGACTCTGATTTCTCGTTCCAGACGGGAATACGTAGGCATAAAGTGTGATACTTTTCCGAGTCATTTTCTTTTCGTTTTAACCCAGACCTGTAGAGTAGATAGAATAACAATCCGTACTAGAAAACAAGCGTGGATCCCGTCGAGTACGACGAACGTGAGGGGTGCTAATACCTTCCCCTTGCGTAACCGACTCCCGAATCCAGGATTTAGTTGTGATGACCATTCCTTTCCCGTCTTTGCGGTAGGTTTACTTCGAGCGTTTCCTTTCCCTCCTGTTGGGATAAATAACGCACGATGGCGACTCTTCTGTTCAGCCGGCGCCGATTTTCGCAGTAGCGACAGCTGGCGACTCTGCTGGGGAGAACCCAGAATCTCTGGTTTATCTCTATCAGTGAGATGTGGTTACAGGGTTCTTTTTGAGTGGTTGGTTTGGTTTGAAATAAAGATTAAATGGTTCTCAAGGCGTCAGTACAGAGCAGCCCAGTCTATCAGCATTGCACTTGATCCCATGTTTGCATATGCATGTGCATTTTCATGTTTGCATTTCATTAACATGTATTTATGTTGCAGGTGATTATTCCCCTTTGATTCTAGGATATCTTCTAGTCAGGCATGGAGTCCCTGAAGAAGACGGTTGCTTACAGGTTGCATTCACCAGACATCAGTTCATTACTGGGTTTAGTTGCTTTGGCGGATGAGAGTGTGAGGGCTGGGTTCAGAGTATCCTATGGGAGGCTGCTTAGCTTGTTGTACACACCTTCAGCTTTCGAGATGACTGGGATGTATACTTTGATGCAGTTTTATGAGCCGCAGCTGAGATGTTTCTTGTTTCCAGACTACATTCTTGCACCCACTTTAGAGGAGTATTATGTCATGTTGGATATTCCCGTGTTAGACCAGATGCCCTTTGTACACATTGATACTGAGCCTAAGTTAGCTACACGCACAGAGATTGTCAGTCTGGATGCTTCTGAGTTTTCAAGAGGCCTGGTCAAGCTGAATGGAGCTCAAGGTTTTCACTTGTCTGTCCTAGTTGAGAAGGCTACACAGTGCGCGAATAGTGGGTGTTGGGTTGCCTTTAGTGCTATTCTGGCTGTCTGCATTTACGGGATTGTCTTGTTTCCTAATGTGCCAGACTTCGTTGATTCGGATGCCTTCCTGATTCTCGCCTCGAAGAATCCCGTTCCTACTCTCTTGGGCGATGTTTATCATTATATTCACTACAAGAATGAGAAACGTCGTGGCAAGAACGTGTCCTGCTGTCTTCCTCTCCTGTACAGGTGGTTCCAGAGGCACCTTCCGAAGACTGGGCCGTTTGTTGATACTTAGGATTGGCCGTCCCGGTTGATGGGGCTATCTGTTGAGAATATCATTTGGTTTGATCGGGGTATGCTTGGTACTGACATTATATATAGTTGCAGTGGCTTTCCGAATGTTCCCCTGATTGAACGGAAAGGTTGTATCAACTATAATCCTTCACTATTGGTACGACAGTTCGATTATGCCTTGAGAGATGCTCCTATTGAGGTTGAGATACAGGAATCTCTGTATCTCACGGGCTCCTTAGACGAGACTGCTTTGATCAGGTTGAGGCATGCATGGGCTAGCATCCACAAGAGGGGGAAGGCTTTGCTCGGTAAGAGCAACAGCAAAGCTTATGATCCTTATGTGGCGTGGGTCCGTGAGAGAGCTAGTACTTTTTTGATGCCTTATCCGGTTGTGGAACCCCTGTATCTTCCATTGATTGAGGTACCTCCTGCAGAAGAGAGTGAGAAATATAGCAAGTTATTGACTGCAAATGAGGAATTGAAGAAAGCTAACGAGGAGTTAGAGAAGGAGATCTTCCAGTTACGACGAGAGAAGAAGGAAGCCACCTTCACGGTGAAAGAGCAGACCAAATTGATTAACAGGTTGGGATCAGAGCTGAAAGAAGCAACCAACAAGAAAGAAAAAGTAGGGATAGCCTTGAACGGTGTTAGCAAGGTACTTACGTCCAAGAAGGAACTTCTAAGCAAGGCTTATGCTCGTATCAGCAAGTGGGAAGCTTTGTGGGAGGCCACGCTCACCAAGCGGAAAGAGCGTGAAGACGAACTGAAAATGTAGATTGCCATGTTGGAGGCGCAGGTTAAAGCCCGGGAAGCAAGGATTGCTGAAGTAACATCCCTTAGGAGTATCGCTGATCTCAGAGTCAGTGACAGTGACGAGAAGTCGAGAGGTTACGAGGATAAGGCCGGTTCCAAGAGGTACAGATCTGACGAGGGTTCGAGCAAAGGAGCTTCCCTGGACGACGCCGCGAAGCTGAGATCCACTACCGAGCGGCATGCTTTACTGATCCAGGAGTTGATTTCCCGACTAGGGCACTCAAAGGCGATGAGGATATTGGAGAACGTCCGAGCACGCCATTTGGCCTGATGTATCTTTGCCTTACCTTTGCTATTTGTACTCATATTTGGGCCATCGCCAGACTTGTTGGCTGAGGTCTCTTCGATTGTATTCAGTTGAACTCTTGTACCCCGCCTCTTGGAATTTGTTATATATGAGGATTTTCTGGTTTATTGCTTGCTGAATAGGGACTCCATTGCCACAATGGCTTTCTCTCTGGAACTAGAATCGGGGGAATATAACCTGTAGCATATTTACATAATTGCATTTGCATTCATATTGCATTACAGGTAATTATTGAATTGTATCTCATTTCCCGTATTCTCCAGGTTTTTCCAGGATTGAAAGTCAACATCCTCACTGATACTCTACTCGTACCAACTGCAAAAGAGTTATGGACCAGATGCAGAGCGAGATGCAGGACATGCGTGAGAAGCTGGCGCTGTTCATGCAGACGATGGAGACAATTGTGAAAGGACAGGAAAACTTGCAAACTTTGGTGCAACCATTACTGGTGAGAAATGCTGAGCATGGAAACGAAGACCATAATTCTGTACGTGTTGACACCATTCATGGGGATGGTACTCCTACACCAGTAGCTCCACCTGTGGTGAATATACCTGCTGTGAATATGCATAACGGCGCTGGAGCCGGGAATGGTAATACAGGGATGGGTAATGAGACTGTCATTAACAACGTTGGATTCGGAGACGCCAATCTGGGCGGGGATAATAATGGAGGTAATGGCTTCGGTAACAACGAATTTGGCTATAACGACCAGGGGTTTGATTATGCTAACCAGGATGGGAAGTTTGGCTTCAATGCTCCAGGTTTCGGACAGGATGGATTTGGTAATGCCAATCAGGGCTATGGCAGATTCGGTAACGGAAATGGTGCTGGCATGATGCCTTTTGGACCTGCCGGGGTCGCTCAAGGGTATGGTAACAGGGGACGGGGCCCTGTGATGAATCAGACTAGATTTGGTCGTAACAATGGGTATGATGGATACGGAAACGAGAATGGCAATTGGATGGAAGACCAACAAGAGGATGTTTTCTCTGGTAGAGGTTTTGAAGGTCCTGTAGACAACACTCAGCGAATCAAGATGCTCGAGGAGCAGATGAAAGGTGTTGTGAATCAAAGTGCTGTTGGTTTAGATATGACCACGATGGGTTTGGTGCCTGGCCTGAGGGTACCGCTGAAGTTTAAAGCTCCTACATTTGACAAATACAAGGGAGATACTTGTCCGAAGGTGCATGTTCGCTCCTATTATAGACGGATGTCCGCTTACTCGAACGATGAAAGAATGCTGATGCATTTCTTTCAAGACAACTTGTCTGGTCCTTCCCTCGAATGGTACATGGGGTTGGAGCCTACTCAGATAAAGACATGGAAGCAGCTGGCTGAAGCGTTTGTGACTCATTATAAGTACAACAGTGACTTGGCACCAAACCGGGTCCAGTTACAGGGGTTGTCATAGAAGAAAGATGAGAGTTTCAAAGAATATGCGCAGAGATGGCGCGACATGGCTGCAAGGGTTCATCCTCCTTTGGTTGAGAAGGAGATGAATGATATGTTCATAGGAACGTTCACCGGCATATTTTATGACAAGCTGTTTCCCGCTTCCTTGGGCAGTTTCTCGGATCTAATCTTGATGGGCGAGAAGGTTGAAAGTAATATTAAAATGGGCAGATTCCAAGTTGGGGAGTCTACTTCGTCAGGCGGTAATAGAAAGGCATTTGGTGGTCGTCGTCAAGGTGATTCTAACGCGGTGTTTGGCGGTCGGGGCAGAGGCCGAGGAAGACACCAGTATAATCAACCGCAGCAGATAGCAAGCGTCATGATTCCGATTCCTCAACAGAGACATCAACAAAACCACCGCAACAACAGCAGCAGCCACAGCAGCAACAGGGGCAGAATGTTGGTCAAAGAAGATTCCCGAATGCGAAACCGAAACGAGTGTTTGAAGCGCCTCCTTCCACGTACGCGGAACTTTTTCAGACACTGTTGGGGATGAATTTAGTTGAAAAAAGGACGTTGGCTCCACCCACAGGATCAACCCTTCCTTATGGGTATGATGTTAACAAACACTGTGACTTCCACTCTGGGGCACCTGGGCATGACATAGAGGCCTGTCATGCGTTTAAACATAAGGTTCAAGATCTATTGGATAGCAAGGCCATAAATTTTGGACGAGCTGGTCCGAATATAGTGCAGCAGCCAATGCCCAACCATGGGGCAAATGCTATTTTGACTGAGGAGGGTTTGAATCTGATCATGAATGTTGATGAACTGAAAACGCCGTTGTGTGAAATAAAGAGCAGGTTATTGAAAAGAGGTGTGTATCCGGGCTGCGATGAATTTTGTCTAGAATGTTGGACCCAAGCTAGGGGTTGTGCTGAATTGAAGAAGGGTATTCAGACCTTGATAGATGAAGGCACGTTGCAATTCAACAGAACGGCAGTTGAGAAACCCGCAGAAGTATTAGCTGATGAGCAAAGTGATGTTGCTATGGTAATAATTCCTCGAAAAACGATAACTATAACGGCGCCAGCCAGACAACCGACGATCACTATTACGAAGGCAGGGCCAATCCCTTATGAGAGCACCAGGGCAGTCCCCTGGACTTATGGGTTGGAAGTGTATTGTGATGGGGAGAAACTTGATATCAGTAAACAGCCAGCTGAGGTTGTGGACAATGTCGTCGGGACTGGAGGGATGACAAGGAGCGGGAGAATTTTTATATCGCCTGAGGTAGAGGCTGAACGAATGGCAAAGGGTAAAGGAAAAGTGAATGAGGATGTTCCTGTGCAGAGGAATGAAAAAGAAACGGCACTGAAAGATGTAGAAGAGTTTATGCGTCTTATCCGTAAGAGTGACTATAAAATTGTTGATCACCTTCAACAGACGTCGTCGAAGATATCCATACTGTCGCTGTTATTGTGTTCCGAAGCCCATAGGAATGCGTTATTGAAAATCCTGGACACGTCGTTTGTACCCCAAGATGTTTCTGTGAATCAGTTGGAGGGGGTGATGGCGCACGTGAATGCATGCCATAGTTTGGGATTTACGGATTTTGATTTGACCTCGAGGGGAAGAGAGCATAATATGGCGCTGCACGTCTCAGTTGAATGCAGGGGCACAGTCATGCCCCACGTGCTGGTGGATACCGGGTCTTCCTTGAACGTGCTGCCAAAGAAAGTAATGATGAAATTGGACATCAGGGGGATCATTTGTACGCCTAGTGACTTGGTGGTCAGGGCATTTGATGGTACACGGAGGTCAGTCTTTGGATCCATAACTTTGCCTCTGCAGGTGGGGCCGAAGATTTTTGAAACTCAATTTTACATTATGGACATACAGCCAGCATATAGCTGTCTTCTCGGACGACCATGGATCCATGGTGCTGGGGCAGTCATGTCTACCTTACACCAAAAGTTGAAATACATGGTGGGGGACAACGTGGTCACAGTTTGTGGAGAGGAGGATATATTGGTCAGCCATTTGTCGTCATTCAAGTACGTGGAAGTCGACGGCGAGATTCATGAGACACCCTGTCAAGCCTTTGAAGGGTTTCGCATCAAAGACAAAGTTCCAGGGCCGAGTAAAACATCAGAAGTGGCCGTATCATCATACAAAGAGGCTCAGGCTCTAGTGAAGACCGGTGAGACCAAGGGCTGGGGCAAAGTTCTGGATACTCCCGTAAAAATGGACAGATTTGGGCAGGGATATCAACCGTCATCATCAGCGCCTACATCAAGGGCACCCCGTTTCAAAGGACCAATAACAATCACGGCTAGTGGAGTATATCACGAGACCATCAACATTGTTTCAGATTCCGAAGAAGGAGACAGTGACTGCGACATGGACGCCTGGATTCAGCCGAGCGTGCCAGGACAAGGGATTTGCAACTGGTCTATTCAGGAGACTGTTCCGGTGACAATTAAACAGTAATACTTTGTTTTCTTAATTGTTGAACAATCCGGTGTCCTACTCGGGGCATCGTGATTTTGCTTAGGGTCGTTCTGTTATGTACATTTCACTGTTTAATCGTTAAATAAAAGACGTTTTTCGTGTACAAATATTGTGATCTCTGTTTTTCCTGTTTTTATTTTTTACAATAAAACGGCAACATGGTTATTCGCTTTGTATGTATTTTGAAGCATTTAACCATTTGCTTCGCAGGATTACTATTTCAGATGACATCTATGAACCGCCTATGACTCACTTCGACTTTGAGCACCTGGTATTTCAGACCGAAGAAGAGATTGTTGAAGATGGCGACGTTCCAGAAGAGTTGTCTTGGTTGGTAAAATAAGAAGAACGAATCATTCTGCCTCACGAGGAGGTCATTGAAATCGTCAATCTGGGGTCGGAAGGGGTTGAAAGAAACATCCGTATAGGGGCCGCGCTGCAGAGTGACGTCAAGCGAAGATTGGTTGAAATGCTCAAAGAGTATAGTGATATTTTTGCTTGGTCGTACGAGGACATGCCTGGGCTGGATACAGATATGGTCGTGCACCGTCTGCCGCTAAAAGAAGAATGCCCGCCGGTTAAGAAGAAGCTCCGAAGGACTAGACTGGACATGGCTGTGAAGATTAAAGAGGAAGTTCAAAAGCAGTGGGATGCTGGTTTCCTAGCTGTTACAAAATATCCCTCATGGGTCACTAATATTGTGCCAGTGCCAAAGAAGGACGGTAAAGTGAGAATGTGCGTAGATTACCGTGATTTGAACAGAGCGAGCCCGAAAGATGACTTTCCACTTCCTCACATTGATGTGCTGGTCGACAACACTGCTCAATTCTCCATATTCTCCTTCATGGATGGCTTCTCGGGCTATAATCAGATTAAAATGGCGCCAGAAGACATGGAAAAGACTACCTTCATTAAGCCTTGGGGAACATTTTGTTATAAAGTGATGCCCTTCGGATTGAAGAATGCTGGGGCAACGTATCAGCGTGCAATGACGACTCTCTTTCATGACATGATGCATAAAGAGATCGAGGTTTATGTTGATGATATGATTGCCAAATCCCAGACGGAGGAAGAACATTTGGTGAATCTGCTGACACTGTTTAAGAGGCTTAGGAAGTTCAGGCTGAGACTGAACCCTAACAAATGCACCTTCGGGGTGAGATCGGGTAAACTGCTGGGGTTTATCATGAGCGAAAAAGGAATAGAGGTTGACCCTGCGAAAATAAAAGCAATACAAGAAATGCCGACGCCTAAAATAGAAAAAGAGGTGTGCGGGTTTTTAGGGAGGTTGAACTACATCGCTCGGTTCATATCTCACCTGACAGCTACGTGTGAGCCATTATTCAAGCTGTTGAAAAAAGACCAGGTTGTGACCTGGAATGAAAATTGTCAAAAGGCGTTCAATAAAATAAAACAGTATTTGCAGGAGCCTCCTATCTTGATACCTCCAGTGGCAGGGAGACCCTTGATCATGTATTTGACGGTTCTTGAGGGGAGTATGGGTTGTGTTCTCGGTCAACATGACGAGATAAGGCGTAAAGAGCATGCGATATACTACCTGAGTAAGAAGTTTACTGACTGTGAATCTCGGTACTCAATGCTCGAAAAAACTTGTTGTGCGCTAGCCTGGGCCGCCAAGCGTTTGAGGCAGTACATGCTAAATCATGCAACCATGCTCATCTCGAAGATGGATCCTATCAAATACGTATTTGAAAAGCAGGCATTATCTGGGAGAATTGCCCGTTGGCAGATGGTTTTGACCGAATATGACATCCAGTATGTCTCACAGAAGGCTATAAAGGGGAGCGTGTTATCAGAGTATCTGGCTGAGCAGCCTATTGAGGACTACCAATCGATGAGGTTTGATTTTCCTGACGAGGATATCATGTACCTGAAGATGAAAGATTGGGAAGAACCGTTGCCGGATGAAGGGCCAAAGACGGATTCCAAGTGGCAGTTGATATTTGACGGAGCTGTGAATTCCTACGGTAGCGGAATAGGGGCAATCATCACTACTCCACATGGGTCGCACATCCCATTTACTGCTCGATTGACCTTTCCGGTTACCAATAATGAAGCCGAATACGAAGCTTGCATCATGGGGCTTGAAGAAGCTATTGATTTGCGAATCAAAAATCTAGATGTATACGGAGACTCAGCTCTGGTGGTGAATCAAATAAAAGGAGAATGGGAGACACGTCAGCCTAATTTGATACCATATATGAATTACGCGAGGAGATTGTTGCCCTTCTTTGACAAGGTTGAATTGCATCATGTACCGCGAGCAGAAAATCAGATGGCTGACGCCCTGGCCACATTGTCTTCCATGTATAAAGTCAACTTCTGGAATGAGGCTCCCAGAATTGTTATATCTCGACTTGACAGACCCGCCTTCGTATTTGCTATTGACGAAGCATCTGATGATAAACCCTGGTATTTTGACATCCAGAATTTCCTGAAGAACAAGGAGTATCCGGCTGGGGCATCCAGTCGCGATCAGAAGACTCTCAGGAGATTAGCTGGTAATTTCTATCTGAACCCGGACGGGGTCCTATACAAACGGAATCACGACTTGGTGTTGCTACGTTGTGTTGATGAGAAAGAGGCGAAGTTGCTTATGGAGGAAATACACGAGGGTACATTTGGTACACATGCTGGTGGGCATGCTATGACCAGAAAGCTGCTGCGGGCAGGTTATTATTGGCTAACTATGGAAACTGACTGTTTCAAGTTTGCGAAGAGGTGTCATAAGTGCCAGATTTATGCGGATAAGATCCACGTGCCTCCGAGTCCTCTGAATGTGATGTGGTCACCATGGCCATTCTCGATGTGGGGGATTGATATGATTGGAAAGATCGAGCCGACGACATCTAACGGACACCGGTTCATTTTGGTAGCAATTGATTATTTTACCAAATGGGTGGAAGCGGCATCATATGCAAATGTGACCAAGCAGGTGGTAGCCAGGTTTATCAAACAAGATATCATTTGCAGATATAGAATCTCCGAGCGGATTATTACCGATAACGATTCGAACTTAAATAACAAAATGATGAAGGAGCTGTGTCAGAGTTTTAAGATCTAACATCACAACTCTTCTCCGTACCGACCCAAGATGAATGGTGCTGTTGAAGCGGCCAATAAGAACATAAAGAAGATTGTTCAGAAGATGGTGGTGACCTATAAGGACTGGCACGAGATGCTACCTTTTGCTTTGCACGGTTATCGTACGACGGTACGCACATCGACCGGGGCAACCGCGTTCTCGTTGGTATACGGAATGGAAGCGGTGTTACCACTGGAAGTTGAGATTCCTTCCCTGAGGGTACTACAAGATGTCCAACTCGATGAGGCAGAATGGGTGAAAGACAGATTGAACCAGCTGAGTTTGATGGATGAGAAGAGGCTAGCTTCTCTAGCATACGGTCGTTTGTACCAGAGCCGGATGAAGAAAGCGTATGATAAGAAGATACATCCTCGGAGCTTTCAGACGGGCAACCTTGTGTTGAAAAGGATTCTCCCGCCGCAGGCAGATCACAGGGGCAAGTGGACCCCCAACTACGAAGGGCCATATGTTGTCAAAAAAGTCTTTTCAGGAGGAGCGTTTTTGTTGTCCACCATGGACGGTGAAGACTTTACGTCGTCTATGAATTCGGATGCAGTTAAAAAAATACTTTGCTTAAAATTGACCCGCTGGACAAAAAAAAAAGAGAGTCCAGGCAAAAATGGGGCATCCTGGCGAACCAAAAACAGAATAAAAGGTTCGGGCAAAAATTAGGGATAAAAATTGAAAAAATGTACACTCGCGAAGTTGAAAACCTACACTGGGCGGCTTCGGCAAAAAAGGGTATCCCGGTGAACTGAAAACCCGCAAAGGGCGGTTCACGCAAAAGTTAGGGATTTGAAAAGCAAATAACCGCGGTCTGGATTTGATACTTTGTTGCACATTGGTGCGGGAGAACACTTGAGAGTTCGATTATCAGATACAATCTCTTCCGAAGAATGAATACCGGGAAAGTGCCAGGGTCAGGCGAGTCATAGGAGGATCAGCTCATGATGTTTGTCTGCATCACGTCGCCGACATATATGCAAATTTGATTTGTCATTGTATTTATGCTTCCTGTGCATACTTGTATATTTGTTGTGCGTAACTTCCTCTTTTCAGGAGTTACATCTAGTGTACAAAACTCTGCCCATTCAGGGGCCCAATCAATAAAACATGTTATTCAGTATTTGATACTTGTTCTTTACTGTTTTGTATGTGAAAAACGCCAATGTTTTGATAAAACTAGCAGTTGCATAACGTTGTTGGCCCCTTGCCAATAATTGCTAAAACTTCGAATTGACTGAAAATGATGTCGCTAACGCTAACTTGAATAGATTTGGTTGTATAGACTTGTCTTGTCTCGTTCGTGGTGTTGCAGGGTTCTTGCCCATATGAAGTGGATGATCAGAAGATTGCAGTCCTAACCAGAGACTCGTGACGAAAAAACTTGATCATTATGTAAAGTGAATCCCCGTGCAGGCCGCACTTCATTCCCTGGAGCTGAGATGACAATGTCCCTTACTGAAGAAGGATTAAATTCCCCAGCTAGTCGCAACCTATCCGAAGGACATTCTCCCGCAGGGTCGTTTACCCTCAACAAAGTTTGGTGATTCCAAGATTGTAGGCTGTGTTCAGACAGTGTGGTGTTCCCAAAGGGATTCCCTATCCCGAGCAGGGTTGTTTAGCCTCAGAAGACTAATATTTCCAAACTTGTGAGCTGTCCCCAGACAGTCTGCTCTCCCCAGCAGAGATTCCCTTCCTAGTAGGGTCATTTATTCTCCACAGCAAAGTCAGTTGATTTTCCCCAAGAGAGTTGGTTCGTCCCCAGCGGAGTTCTCTCTTTTCAGCAAGTATCTTCTTTCCTCCCAGTGGAAATTGAAGGTTTAAAGCTCTCCCCGGCAGAGTTGGTTGTGTGTCCTGGCATTTATTTTTCCGGGATGCTTGGTGGTACCCGTTCACTCCCCAGCAGGGTGATATTTGTCCTCGACGGCTTAGATTGATGAAGCGAGCTTATCAGAGCTATCCCCAGAAGCTTGAACCTGGCGTTTGCATTTGCATGCATTATCATGTTTGCATCCATCTAGAAAACGCATAGCATGTCCATGCTATATGGAACATTACGCCATTGTCAAACATATGCATGTTGAAACATGAGTCAGGTTGGTTCACCTTTTGCTTTCAGGTGTGTTTTCTCAGCAGGAGTATGGAGTTCTAAAGCTCAGAGGTCTTTTCAGACAATCAAAGTCTTGATGTGAGGCATATGATGATGTGATTCAGTTTATCATCATCCCCATAGAGTTACTGATTGAGGTTTTCTCGTGTCCGATCAGCGGATTGTTTTGTCAAGTATGTTGCTGCAGTAGCATCTCAGGGTTCCATGTATCAAAATTGCAGAAGTGGTCGCTTGTTGTCGGAACGGGTGTCGGTCATTGGTTTTCAGAATATCTCCAGCTATGTTGATAAAATTTCTTCGTGTTGACGAATCACTTTGCCATGATGATGGAATATAGAGTCCTATTGAGGATGAAGTTTGACTTCTCCATGATGATGGAATATGGAGTCCTGTTGAGGACGAAGTTTTATTTCTCCGTGTTGACGGAATATGGAGTCCTGTTGAGGACAAAGCTTGATTTCTCCGTGTTGACGGAATACGGAGTCCCGATGAGGACCACTCATGCCTATGATGATAGGGTTTGTTCGTGTTGACGAATTATTTCTCCGTGCTGACGGAATATGGAGTCCTGATGAGGACAATTTATGCCTATGTTGCTAGAATTTGTTTGTATTAACGAACTATTGCTCCATTTTGACGGAATATGGAGTCCTGATGAGAACAATCTAGGCCTATGATGATAGGATTTATTCGTGTTGACGAATTACTTCCCCATGATGATGGAATATGTAGTCCTGTTGAGGACGAAGTTCGATTCCTCTGTGCTGACAAAACATAGGGCCCTGATGAGGACGAGGTCTTTCCGTGCTGACGGAATATGGAGTCCTGATAAGGACAATCTACGCCTATGCTGATAGGATTTATTCGTGTTGACGGATTATTTTTTCTGTGTTGACAGAATGTGCGTCCTGATGAGGACAATTTATGATTATGTGGATGGGATTTCTTCGTGTTGACGAAATGTGAGTTCGGAAATGTACGAGAATGGTATTCCTACGATGATAGGATTTATTCATGTTAATGAACCTATTTTCCTCGTGTTGACGAGACGTGAGTCCTGATATGGACCAGCTATTTCTATATTGATAGGAGTTCCTCATGTTGATAAGATGTAAACAAGACTTTATTACCCATGTTGATAGGATCTCCTTGTGTTGATGAGATACGGATGGCCTATCCCCAGTGGAGTCGACAAGTTTCATTTCTCCATGATGATGGAATATGGAGTCCTGCGGAGGACAAATTTGAAAAGTACTGATGAGGACAATTTGTATTCCTATGATGATAGAATTTCCTCGTGAGGATGAATTTATGGCTTTTCGTGTTGACGAAATTTAAGGGGCAATCGGGAATACGTTTTCTTGTAATGATGGGATCTTTACTCGTGTGGATGAATTTGTTTCTCTTCTTGTGTTGACAAGGTTAGTCCAGTTGTGGACAGAGGTGTTATTGCAAAGATAGTTCAGTACCTGTGGTGTTACACGGGTGGTGGGAGTCAAAATCAGCATTATTCTCCGACGAACAATCAGGATCACCCGAGGAATGTCGCTCCCCAAGCAGTGGTGTAGTTTATTTCTGTGGGTGGAAAATTTCAGGGTTCTTTGGTATTCAACCGTCTCGTACCTCGAATGTTTGAAGGCCGTTCGCTCTTCACCCAGTCGGGTCCAAGCCGCTTGAATAGGGGCAGCTGTTGCACCCTAAAATTTGACCAACTGGTTCCCATATCTGGTTTTTGTTTCAGTATATTTTGCATTTGCATTCACATACGGCATGCATTGCATTTTTATCAATTGAGATTGATTTTTATCGGGAGTAAAGCCCCTGGTGTTTCAGGCAATACAGACCAGTCAAAATAAAAGTCTGTGGAGAATTGGTGCTCATCTCCCGTGTTTTCAGACCATCTCGGTGCCCGGGTTCTGATACAGTTGCGTAATTGAGTTTTATTCGATTTAATCGGCTCCCTGGCATTTTTAGGATTTTTCTGTCATTTTTCTGGATTTTTAGTGCATTCAATGGATTTTTCTGGATTTAATAGAGTTTTTTAATATTTCTAGAGTTTAAATAAATTTTCTTTTCATTTTTTTAGAAATTAATAGATTTTCTTAAAGTTTTTAGATATTATAGTTTTTAATATTTTTTTAGATATCAATTTTCTTTTATTTAGGCTTTAATAGATAAATAGATTTTTTTTTTAAAAGAGTAGAAAATAATAATAATAAATAGTGTTTTTTTATTAGAGTTTTATTGTGTTAAAAGAAGAATTAATAGAAAAAAAGATAATAATAGAGATTAAAGGTTTTTACATTTTTTTGTTTTTTTATTTTAGATATTTTTCAGAATTAATTAGGTTTTAAAAATTAGGTTTTTTTAAATAATAGTTTTTTTTAGACTTAATTGGGTTTTTATTATTTTATTTTCGTTTTTAGAAATTAATTAGGATTAATTGTAGGTTTAATTAGGGTTTATTAGATTTTAATTAGGTTTAATGTTTAATTTTCGTTTTTAGTTAATTAGAGATAATTAGATGTTAATTAAATTTTATTTTGATTTTAGTTTAGGGTTTAATTAGGGTTTTTAGTCTTAATCAGTCCATTAATCATCATTAGTCTGAAATTAATTCAAGTGGGCCTTTATCCATTAATCAGCCCAGAATCAGGTCCATTTTCGAAACGCCACATGTCAAATAAATACGCGTGCCACGCATACGCCAGAGCCTCTCCCACCTCACTCTCTCACACACTGCATGCTTGCCACGTTTCATTCTCCTTCTCTCTCTCAGACCCCACTCCCTCACACGTGTCTCTCCCTCACCTCTCCCCTCTGCCACCTGCCTCTCGCCGGACACTCCTACCGCCGGCCATGCAACCGCCTTGCCTAACCACCTCCGACCACCAGAGCTAACTCCGACCACCGCTAACCGTCGCCGGAAACTGCAAAAACCCAGTTTTTTCCAGAAATTCACCCAACTTCCTCTACTCCGATCCAAATTCATCGATCCTTCATAGATTTTTCCAGAAAACTGCAAACACGCAAGAACTTTCTTCATAGATCCTTCATCGTCATTCATCAAATTCCAGAAGATCTTCAAGGATCTTCTTAGATCCTTCATCGGTGTTCGTCCAAACTCCAGAAATTCTTCAAGGATCCTCGTAGATTCTGGCCAATCCTTCAAACATCAACAGAAAAAAACTCTAGAAATTTCCATCAAGATCCATCGCACTCTTCATTCTTCAAGGATCTTCATTGTTCTTCGTGATTTTCGTACATCAATCTTCATCGTCTTCCTCAAGACTTCGTCGTGTTCTTGAACCTTTCTCCAGAAATTCTCCGTAAGAACAAATCCTCATCAACATTCTTCGCTCATCTCCAGATTCTTCCAAGCTCTCCCCAGAACCTTCGTTGGCATCCGATTCTCCAGGTTTTTCTTTTTCTTCCTTCTTTAGCTTGTAAGCATGCGTGAGATTCATATAGCTGGAGTTAGTTTAGTTTCGAGTGCTAGGTTAGAAAGGAGATTAGGGTATGTTTAGGTTTGAAGATCAGAGGTTTAGGGTTAAAAATCAACTTCTTGGACTGAGTTTCGAAGGTGGATTGGTGAGTGATTTGGGAACGACTTGTTTGTTTCCGATAGAGAGATTTTCAAAGAGAGATAGAGTTGGGAGTTGGGAGGCGCCGCTAGGGTTTCGAGTTTGAAGGAGATGAACAGTGCCATGGGATTAGAAGAGGGTTGGAATGCTTTAGGGTTTTACTGAGTGGGTTGGTAGAACTCGGGCTTAAGCCCAATTATTAGTTTACTGAACCATACCCCGTAGTTTCCAGTCACGCCCCCTCCCCCTGGTGTGAATTTTCGTTGGGCCTAACCCAACTGCTGTTAGTGCCCCCCAGTTTGGGGCCCATCAAAATAACAAGCAGAGCATGTCTATTCATACCCCCCTGGTGTTTTATTTTTTGTTGTTTTCTGAATAAGACCTGGGCCCAGCGTTTCGCTAGTTGCACCCCCCATCCTGGGCCCAATGTTTTCTGAATGTAAATAAGTTGTTTCTGCCACCCCCCTGCCCCATTATTTTTTTAATTGAATTTCTTCTTTTTCCATTATTTGCATATAGTTTAAATAAATCATATAAAATCAAAAAATGATCATTTTAATGTAGGGATTTTTGCTACATTCCAATAATTGTATGAAGAAAATTATAATAAAAATAAAAATATTATTCTAAGCATTTTCCTATTTTTGGTGATTTTTGCATTTAATGGCATTTTATTTTCACTTTGTTTGTACATATCATTTTGTGAATTTTGTTTGGTCCTTTAAACTCATATTTTGATCCCATTCTTTTTGTGGTAGTTAGATTAGGACATTAATTTCCCCTGGATTTATTTCATATTTTTGTGAATTAATTTTGATTAGTTTTGATCAGAGAACATTAGGTTAGTATAATTAGGGTTTAAATTCAACATAGGTGCATTCTAATATTTTCTTTTGGGATTTTTAGCATGAATTAGGTTATGGGACATATAGGGTATGTAGGGTAGATATAGAAATCCCTGTAGAATGAATCTTAGAATTTTAAATGCTATTTTACTATTTTCTGTATATTTTGCAAATAAAGTGTTTGTTTGGTGTTCCCACATGGGGTTTTATCTGTCTGCTTGGGCTTTTGGGCTTTTTTATTTGGGGTGTGGGCTGGGTTTGAGCTTATGTGGAGTATGAAGACATCAAAGGAGAAGATTGAGGATGATAATCAAATGTTGAAGCTTGAAGATTGCTTGAGCTTGGAGTTGATTGAAGACTTAGGAGAACTAGGATAAAATAGGAAGAGCTTAGAATAGACAAATTCTTCTGTCAAACATAGAGTGCATGGTTTGCCTCTATCCTATCCAATGACATAAAGTCCTCCTTGGGGAGCTCCATCTCTCCTTAGGAGGGATGAGTGGTATGCCCAAGTAAGTAGAACTTTGAGGATACCTTTCATTTGCAATGTTAAAATCTCAGTGATTTCCTTTGGTTGTCATTGAGTTTCTTAACATTATAACCTGATCTTGTTGAGTGATTCTCCTTTGGGGGTGCTTGTTGAAGCATAAGTTGAAGCTTGTTGAAGCTGGTTGCCTGTTGAAGCTAAGGTTTTATTACTTGTTGAAGTCGAAGTCAGGAGCTTGTTGAAGCTAGGGTTTTACTACATGGTGAAGTTGAAGTTAGGAGCTTGTTGAAGCTAGTTACTGGTTGGGGGTTGAGCTTGCTTAAGCTGGGAGCTTGTTGAAGTTGGTGTCCATTGGAGATTGAAAGTTTATTGAAACTGAAAGATAGGAGTTATTCATGAAGATGAAGGTTGTTGCTGTCAACTTTTTGCTGGTAAATCAACTGTTGCTGTCAGAGCTATGGCTTGTGCTGTTTGCTGTAGGAGCTGGTGGGGGGGCTACTGAGTTGGTGTTTTTCTTTGCTGTATTGTTTGTTACTCTTCCTCTTAGGTTTGAAGTGAAGCTGTTTCACTTTGCCTGTTGTGTCTTGCTGCATTCATGCATTTTACTGCTTTACTGTATATGCTTTTGCTTTTCCGTTTATCCCCTTAGGATCTATGCTTCTCTCTGCGCAAGAGAGGAATATGATAGACATTAGGTTCTCACCCATGCATGACAAAATTAGGGTAGATTTTGATTCCCTTTTTCAACCATAGGCTTTTTAGAGCTTCTTTCTATTCTCATCTCAGAACGTTTCAAAAACACAGTAATAAGGTTAATCGATGTCGTACGTTACGAGCCTTAAGCTATTTGAGAAAAGGTTGCTGGAGGGTCACTCTTCAGTAATCTGATTACTTAGTGTGTTACCCTTAGGGTGACATACGACGTAGTCACTCTCAAATCATAGTCTCTAGTGCGTCAGAGATTGCAATCACACTAAAAAACACTTCTTGCGTGAAAAGACTGAAAACCAATCAAAGTGTCATTTTTGTTCGCTTGGACCCATAATCAGGAGAAAATCTTTTTCAGAAGGATAAAAACAATCAAGACAGACTTGTGTCGTACGTGGCCCGAACTACGTTTGCTCTGATCTTTCACGCTGTATGAAAGTACGTAGGCATAGGATGCGATATCCTAGCGAGCAGCCTTCCCCTCCTTTCCCGTAGGTAGGCGAACTATGTTGACTCTGATTTCTCGTTCCAGGCGGGAATACGTAGGCATAAAGTGTGATACTTTGCCGAGTCATTTTCTTTTCGTTTTAACCCAGACCTGTAGAGTAGATAGAATAACAATCCGTACTAGAAAACAAGCGTGGATCCCGTCGAGTACGACGGACATGAGGGGTGCTAATACCTTCCCCTTGCGTAACCGACTCCCAAATCCAGGATTTGGTTGCGATGACCATTCCTTTCCCGTCTTTGCGGTAGGTTTACTTTGAGTGTTTCCTTTCCCTCCTGTTGGGATAAATAACGCACGGTGGCGACTCTTCTGTTCAGCCGGCGCCGATTTTCGCAGTAGCGACAAAGTCGACATTTTGTGAGCGTACATAGTCAAATGGCTCAATGGACAAGAGTTACCCTTATACTTTTCAAAGTCAGGGACCTTAAACTTAAGTGGGATCTTCATATTAGGAACTAAGCATAACTCATGGGCATTTTTTCCGAATAATTATTTACCCTTTAAAGCTTTGATTTCTTTTCGCATTTTTGCAAATTAATCCTGAAAATCATCCATACGATCAAGGACATCAAGACTCTCACTCGGAGCAGTATGGAATATTTGTTCTTCAACATAAGGCACGGCGTGACCCACAAGTGGTGGCACTGGTACAACAGTAGGAGAACCAGAATCTCAATATTAGGAACAACATTGACCATAAGAGGTGGTATAGTCAAAACAATAGTAATTCTTAGACCTTCAGAAGCAGGAAGTTGATATCCACCTAGCACAAAATGAGGAGGCATTCCCCAAGGGAAACTAGAAGGTATATGATGTTGTGAAACATTAACCGGGGCCACAGAAATGGGCGTTGTTCCAATCTCTAAAATCACGGTTCTTTGAACAGGAGAAGAAGTAGGCGGTGGTGGATGATCCTGAGCAACCACCAGAGCTTCCGTCATAGCATTGAGTCTTTCCAAACCGTCCTTCAGATTTGCCATTTCCTCACGAAGCTCACGGTTTTCTTGTTGCAACTGATCCATCTTTTTCTTGAGATTAGCTTGAGTGATGTATTGGTGCGATAACTTGGCTGAATGAAGACCAAAAGAAACATAAGACGCCTAGAAAAGGCAAGAAACAATGTAAGAGATGATGCTTGATGTTCAATATGCAAATGTAAAGCCTTAAAGGAACTTTAAAGATACAAAGTGTAATTCTAGGTACCCAACAATGGATGTTATCACGGATGTTATGACATCCACTATAACACAGACTACAAAACTTAATGACAAACTGTAAATGAAAACAGTAGATAACACAAGTAATTGTTTACCCAGTTCAGTGTAAACCACACCTACATCTGGGCGCTACCAAGTCAGGGAGGAAATTCACTATTAGTAGAATTAATTTAGAGTCAAATAACTAGTTTGCACTCTTCACTTAAGACCTACCCAATAACACTTCAGCCTAACACTAGACCAGAGTTACCAACTCACTCCCACTCAATCACAGCAGTGATATCAACCAATTTAAAGTTACAAACGGCAATGAAGTCACACTTCAAACACACCTTGGTCTTGCTTCACAGCTTTGATCAAGTGACACATCACTCTTGCTTAAAAGCTTTAGAGTGACACACTTAACAGACAGCTTGAGAACTCTAGACCAATGCAATCATACAGCAGATAATTGCTTGGTTTACGAGTATTCCTAAGACACATTAAAACACGTGAAGAACATAATTCTTCACTAACAAATTACACGTTCTCTAAAACCCTGTCAAGAATTGTCTTCAAATAGGATTGATGCTTCTATATATATAGGCAACATACAATCCTTGGGCCTTCGTACTGAAGTTAGGTTTACCCAAGACAAACCTCTCTTCCATGTTATCCTTAGCAGTTCCTGATATGTCGCCTTAGATAACTAGGCTTCCTAAAATGTTTCCTGAAGTATAGCCTGAGCTAATACCAGAAACTAAAACCTGCGCGCCTTGATGTCATACGCTTGATGTCATAACATTCAGTATGACATCCAACATACTTGAATCTTAGCTTACCATGCTGAATCCTCATTATGTATGTCATAACATCAGTCATGACATTCATACATCCATCAATGTTTTTCCATAAAATGCAGCCAATCAAAAGCATCTACAAACTCCCCCTTTGGCAAATGTTTTGGCTAAAACACTTTGTTACCATATCAGAGATCACAAGCAGCAGAAATCATACCATACATGCAAGAAAGCTACTAGCTAACAAACCACACAGCTACATTACCATATTAGAGTCATCTTCACACCCTAAGAACTACCTACTAGTCCATACTACAGGTATCACAATAATATGTGGGTCATCTTGTGATACTCCCCCTTAACTGATGCACAACACATCAGTGCAACCCCAACCTACACAACCTGTAGTCACACTAATTTATCCAGACTGCTCTGGATTCAGGATGTCAGGACAATCAGGATGACATCCTGAAGAACACAATCACCTATTAGCCTAGACTACAGAAGTCACAACCTTCTGTGAAATATAACATCCTGTGCTACTCCCCCTAAAAGGATACACAGCCACATACATTCTGCAAACACACTACAGACATACACAAATCTAGCAGTTATACTACTACTAGGTTCCATCAAGGAACACATACACATCTTAGCAGCTTCATCCAAAACTCACACAGCTAACATACATTCCTACACATATTAGGAACTCACACAGCAGCAATAACATCCTATTATCACACCTGCAAGCATGTTCAGTTGAAACATCTTGCTGTTACTACCACTTCTCCCCCTTTTTAGCCACAAATTCAGATCAAAACTAACTAAATAATATAGATCAAAATAAGTATGGAAGTGCAGATGTTAGGGGTCATTACAACATAAAGCTCATGATGAGCAACACAAATATTTCAGCTGTCAAATAAAGATCAAAATCTAAGCAAGGAAAAAAAACAACTAGTCACACCAACAGCACACCATCATCAGCCCAAGCAAACTAACAAGCCATCAACACCACCATATTAATCTTCCTCCTCAGAAGAGCTGGATTCAATGTCATCACTATCTATTGAGACATCCTCATCATTGTCATCAGAATCTGCCTCTGGTCTAGCTGCACTGCTGGAGCCATGTGCATTAAAAGAGTTGTGAGGGGGATCAATGCGAGCAAGAGGAATGGTTATGCCTCGCACAGGTAGCCCTTTCTAGAGAATCTTAACGACAATTTCCCTGCTGGATTTGTCCACTTATGCTGAGCTTTCCCTGTTGTTAATTTGCCTAAGTTCGTTAATAGTGGGAGGAGGATACTTTCCCTTTGACTTTTCAGCAGTGGGTGGAGCATCTGTTGAGGATTTGGGAGGGGTCTTGGATGAAGAGGCACCATGATGGAAAGACATCTTGATATTGAGCGGAGACTGAGAATGAAGGTCTAAGAGAGATTTTGGAGAGTAGGGAAACTGAGTGAATTGGATGAAGAGAAAGAAAATTGGTGTGGAATGTCGAGCTTTACTGGTCAAGGGTGTGGAATGCATTAAATACACAGGTTGGACCAAGTGTTTTCCAATAAAACATCGTTTATCCTGAACACTCCCTCTGGCCAGTAATTACTATAGGTCCTCATACATGCAAATTCCTAATTTTCCTCATAGATTCTCAAATTGAGCAGCATTTAAAGCCTTTGTAAAAATGTCAGCTAGCTATAATTCAGTGGACACATGTTCTAGGGTGATCACTTTGTCTTCCACAAGGTCTCTTATGAAGTGATGCCTGATATCAATATGCTTGGTTCTTCTATGCTGAATTGGATTCTTGGAAATGTTGATAGCACTTAGATTGTCACAATACAATGTTATGACATCCTGAGTGACATTGTATTCAGTCAATATTTGCTTCATCCAGACCAGTTGAGAACAACTGCTACCAGCTCCTATGTATTCAGCTTCAGCAGTGGATAATGAGACACAATTTTGCTTTTTGTTGAACCATGATATACGGTTGTTCCCTAAGAAGAAGCATCCACCAGAGGTACTCTTTCTATCATCAGCACTTCCAGCCCAGTCAGCATCACAATACCCAGATAAAGTAGGATCACACCCATGAGAGTAAAGTATACCATAATCACAAGTTCCATTCACATATTTGAGAATCCTTTTGACTTGATTTATGTGACTCACTTTAGGATCTGCTTGATATCTAGCACACACACCAACTGCAAAGGCAATATCAGGTATGCTTGCTGTTAGATACATCAAGCTGCCAATCATGCTTCTGTACAGCCTTTGATCGGCACTAGTACCACTTTCATCTTTTGATAACTTCAGATGAGTGGGTGCAGGTGTTCTTTTGTGGCTAGCATTGTCCATCCCAAACTTTTTGACTATGTTTTTGGTATATTTACTTTGGGAGATGAATATAGAATCTTCCATTTTCTTGACTTGCAATCCAAGGAAGTAAGTTAATTCTCCACACATGCTCATTTCAAATTCATATTGCATGTGGTTGACAAATTGTTTTACCATTTTGTCTAACATCCCTCCAAACACTATGTCATCCACATAAATTTGTGCAATCATGATTTTTCCACCTTCATCCTTTACAAACAGGGTCTTGTCTATCCCTCCTTTTCTGTATCCATTGGTGGTAAGGAATTCAACCAGTCTCTCATACCAAGCTCTAGGGGCTTGTTTCAATCCATACAGCGCCTTCCTCAACTTGTATACGTGGTCTGTCAAGTTTGGATCCTCAAATCCCTTGGGTTGTGCCACATATACTTCCTCATTCAAATATCCAATCAGAAAAGCACTTTTCACATCCATCTGGAATAGTTTAAATTTCAGGATGCAGGCAATTCCTAACAACAACCTGATTGACTCAACTCTTGCAACTGGTGCAAAAGTTTCATCAAAATCAATTCCTTCAACTTGAGTATAACCATGTGCCACTAATCTAGCCTTGTTTCTGGTTACAACACCTTGTTCATCAGACTTGTTCTTGTAAATCCACTTGGTTCCAATGATGTTTGTTCCTTCAGGTCTTGGAACCAATTCCCACACTTCATTCCTTTTAAACTATTCTAATTCATCTTGCATGGCCTTGATCCAATATTCATCAGTTAAAGCCTCCTTCACATTTTTTGGTTCAATCTTGGACACAAAACATGAGTTTGAGATGATTTCTCTAGCTCGGGTCCTTACACCACTGTTGGGGTCTCCAATGTTAAGATCTTTGGGATGATCTTTCAGGATCCTGATAGAAGGTTCTTTGTTGGGAGTTTCTGATTCAAAATTAGGGGTTTCAGCTTGAGTATCTTTAGCATTGACCATACCTCAGTAGGTGTCTCAAGGAATGTTCCAACATCATCTATAACATTGGTTTCTTCATGCTGATCATCAATAATGACATTAATGGATTCCATCAGGACTTTTGTTCTGGAGTTGTATACTCTATAAGCTCTACTGTTGATAGAGTATCCCAGAAAAATACCTTCATCACTTTTGGGATCCATTTTCCTCCTTTGTTCACGATCTGCCAAGATGTAACACTTGCTCCCAAGTACATGAAAATACTTCATAGTTGGCTTTCTTCCTTTCCATATTTCATACAGAGTGGAGGTAGTTCCTTTTCTCAAGGTAACTCTGTTGTGAACATAGCAGGCTGTGTTCATTGCTTCAGCCCAAAAATGCATAGGCAATTTCTTTGCATGAATCATGGCTCTAGCAGATTCTTGGATAGTCCTGTTTTTCCTTTCCACTACTCCATTTTGCTGAGGAGTAATAGGGGAGGAAAATTCATGACTGATTCCTTCAGATGAGCATAATTCAGCAAACTTAGAGTTCTCAAACTCCTTACCATGATCACTTCTGATCCTGACCACACCACATTCTTTTTCTCTTTGAAGTCTAATACACAATTCTCTTAAGACTTCAAATACATCTGATTTTTCTCTGATGAAACTTATCCAGGTGTATCTGGAGTAATCATCAACAACTACATAAACATACCTTTTCCCACCAAAACTATCTACCTGCATTGGTCCCATCAAGCCCATGTTCAAGAACTTTGGATGTTGCAAAATGGCCAATTCTTGGATGTGACATCTTGGTTTGCTTGCCAACCTGACATTCACCATAGACCTTACCTTCATCAATAGTCAGCTTTGGAATTCCTCTCACAGCTTCTTTGGAAATGATCTTTTTCATCCCTCTTAAATGAAGATGTCCAAGTTTTTGATGCCACAGTTTGACTTCCTTTTCTTCTTTGGCCATAGAACAGATAGTGGAGTTACTTGAGATTTGAGGTTCCCACAAGTAGCAGTTGTCTTTAGACCTATCTCCCCTTATGACTTCCTTTTCATCTCTATTTGTGACAACACATTCTCCCTTTGTGAAGTTGACATTGAGTCCTTGGTCACAGAGCTAACTGATACTGATCAAGTTTGTAGTCAATCCTTTCACCAGCAATACATTGTCTAGGTTAGGAACTCCAGGACTGTCTAGTTTCCCAACACCTTTGATTTCCCCTTTTGCTCCATCACCAAAGGTCACATACCTAGTGGAATGTGGTTTGATGTCCACCAGTAGGTTCTTTATTCCAATCATGTGCTTAGAACAACCACTATCAAAATACCAGTCTTCTTTAGCTGACACTCTCAGAGAAGTATGAGCTATCCGACCAACCTCCTTTGCCACCCATTGTTGCTTCTTGAAAGGAGCATCTTGATGGGAGTGACTAGGAAATCCATGCAGACTGAAGCAAAATGGTTTTATGTGTCAAAATTTACCATAGTAGTGACACCTCCACCTTTGGGACTTTCTCCTTACCTGATTCATGTTTTTGTTCTTCTGATGTTGTGACATCGGTCATGACATCCAATTTGGTCTATGATTTTTAGTCTTTGGTTTCTTGAATCCCAAGGTGGGTTTCTATTCACCAACAAATCCCAGTCCAGACATGTTTCCTGATTTCTGACCACTCTGTAGGATTTTTTCTAGAGTGTCAGTCCCAAGGTTTAGCATCCTGACAGATTTTATCATCTGATCAAGTTTGGAGTTTAACATTTTGACCTCACTGTTGGGTGAGTCAATGGTTGCAAGATTCTCCTTCTTCCCAGCTTCCAACTTCTTGATGATTTTCTTATGCTTCTCCCCTAGTTGACATACTTCAGCACTTTTGATGTATACATGTTTATATGAGGCTGCAAGTTCATTAAAGGTCAGATCATCTTCACTTGAGTCACCATCAGATATGCATACATTGTTCAGAACAGTGACATGTTTGGCTGATTCTTCTTCTGATCCACTCTCAGAATCTCCATCAGACCAAGTGACTGATAGGCCCTTCTTTTGCTTCTTGAGATAGGTGGGACATTCAGCTCTAAGGTGCCCATATCCCTCACATTCATAACACTGAGCTCCTTTGCCTTGGTTAGACTGTTCTTCAGACTTAGCTCTTTTGTTAATGTCAGATGAGATGTTCTTGACATTAAGTTTACCCTTCTTATCTACCCTTTTCATGAGTCTGTTGAATTGTCTTCCAAGCATAACTACAGCTTCTGAGAGATTCTCCTTTCTTCCATCATTGTCTTCATCTAGGTCCTCTGCAGTGTTTGATATAAAAGTTATGCTTTTGTTCTTTTTCTCAGCCTGACCACACATTCCCATCTCAAAAGTTTGGAGAGAACCAATGAGTTCATCCACTTTCATGTTGCTTATATCTTGAGCTTCTTCAATAGCAGTGACTTTTATGGCAAACCTCTTAGGCAAAGATCTTAGAATCTTCCTCACAAGCTTTTCTTCAGACATCTTTTCTCTTAAAGCTCTTGAGGTATTGGAAATCTCAAGAACATTCATGTAGAATTCATGAATAGTCTCATCCTCCTTCATTCTCAGATTTTCAAATTTAGTGGTCAACATCTGCAATCTTGACATCTTGACCTTTGAGGTGCCTTCATGAGTTGTTTTGAGGGTATCCCAAACCTCTTTGGCCAGTTCACAGTGATGCACCAGTCTGAAAATGTTCTTGTCTATTCCATTGAATAGAGCATTCAAGGCCTTAGAATTCCCAAGAGCCAAGGCCTTTTGTTCTTTAGTCCATTCTTCTTCAGGTATTAACATAGATAATCCATCTTTATCAGTCTTCATTGGATGTTCCCATCCTGAGTTTGCAGCTCTCCATGCCTTGCTGTCTAAAGACTTCAAGAAGGCTATCATCCTAGGTTTCCAAAAGTCATAATTTGAGTCATCCAAAATTGGTGGTCTATTTGTGAATCCTATATCCTTTTCCATAGTACCAGAATTTATCTTCCCTAGATCTCACCCAAAAAATAACAGCCAGGGTGCCTGCTCTGATGCCAATTGTAATTCTAGGTACCCAATAGTGGATGTTATCACGGATGTTATGACATCCACTGTAACACAGACTACAAAACTTAATGACAAACTGTAAATGAAAACAGTAGATAACACAAGTAATTGTTTATGCGATTCAGTGCAAACCACACCTACATCTGGCGGCTACCAAGCCAGGGAAGAAATTCACTATTAGTAGAATTAATTTAGAGTCAAATAACTAGTTTGCACTCTTCACTTAAGACCTACCCAATGACACTTCAGCCTAACACTAGACCAGAGTTACCAACTCACTCCCCCTCAATCACAGTAGTGATATCAACCAATTTAAAGTTACAAACAGCAATGAAGTCACACTTCAAACACACCTTGATCTTGCTTCACAGCTTTGATCAAGTGACACAGCACTCTTGCTTAAAAGATTTAGAGTGACACACTTAACAAACATCTTAAGAACTCTAGACCAATGCAATCATACAACAGATAATTGCTTGGTTTACAAGTATTCCTAAGACACACTAAAACACGTGAAGAACATAATTCTTCACTCACAGATTACACGTTCTCTAAAACCCTGTCAAGAACTGTCTTCAAATAGGATTGTTGTTTCTGTATATATATAGGCAGCATACAGTCCTTGGGCCTTCGTACTGAAGTTAGGTTTATCCAAGACAAACCTCTCTTCATGAAACTGTGCACGTCCAATTGAGTCAGGGGCATTCCATGTTATCCTTAGCAATGCCTGATGTCGCCTTATATAACTAGGCTTCCTAAAATGTTTCCTGAAGTATAGCCTGAGCTAATACCAGAAACTAAAACCCGCACGCTCTGATGTCATACGTTTGATGTCATAACATTCAGCATGACATCCAACATACTTGACTCTTAGCTTACCCTGCTGAATCCTCATTATGTATGTCATAACATCAGTCGTGACATTCATACATCCATCAATGTTTTTCCATAAAATGCAGCCAATCAAAAGCATCTACACAAAGTAAATTGCAAACATTATATTGAAATAACACATTTGAAATACTAAAATTCTTATTTTATTAATAATGGAAAAGGATTACAATTTTGGAGTACAATTTCAAGAGTTCTAACAAAAGAGAATAGAAAGCTAGAACTAGTAATTCTTAGAAATCCCATGAGAAGAAGATCCTTATTGAAGCTTTTTATCAATATCTTTGATCTGGTCTTCCATCTGAGTCTTCTCAATTATGAGCTTGTCAACAACCAACTTCCAAGCAACTGAGGTAGAGCGAGCGTCTGAACTCTGAATGCTAGAGGAAAATAAATTCTCTTGCACTTTTATCTTCTTGTTAGCCATTTCTTCATCTCTTTGCTTTAACTGCTTTTGAAGTTATGTATTCTCCATGTCAATAATTTGATACTTGTTCCTCTAAGCATTCCTCTCTTGTCGCATCTCATTCAAAGAAATATGAAGTTTCTCTGCATCATTCATGAAAATAAAAACGGGTGTTCTAGAAGCTAAAGGTAAAAGTTTTTTATGTGAATAAGGCATCTTCAATGTGATAGCCCTAGCTTGTATCCATTGGAGATAAGGCTCCAAGGAAACATGATTTGGCTTTCCCAAAGCTTCCCTTCCCTTTCTATGGATATGACGCCAAGCTTTCACAATCTTCTCCTTGAATGCTTAGTTGTCTTTGCTCTTCTTGAAGAAGAAACCCTCCAAATAGATATTACTTGGTTTGTCTTTCATAGGATACCCCAGCTGACTTCGGGTCAAAATTGGGTTATAAATAATACCCCCTTTTGTACTAAGAAGAGGTACATTGGGAAATCTTCCACAACTATCAATGATCTTCACCTCATGATAATCGCGGTTGTACCGAACAATGTCTGAATGAGTAAGCAACATGATTTTCTGTGACCATAATAGACCATCCTTGAGGTCCTAAAAAGCAATAGACTGAGACAAGTGAGAAATAAGCCATCAAAATTAGGAAAAAGGAACAATCCATAAAAAAGCAAGGCGAAGATAGCCTTAAATGCGTCCGTACTCATCATGCTAGCAAAATAATGGGCCTTATCCATCAGAAACTTAACATGCAACCCAAGAATACATCCCTTGGTAGCCATGTGAGCTTTAATCTGAAATACCTTCAAATGAGTAGCTTCATCAATATCTTGATACTTAGGAGTCTCTTCCAAACCAGAAAATGGGATTCAATCAGAAATAGGCAACCCAAGTAGACCAAAATACTCCTCAAATGTAGGCATGAGTTGGTAATCAGGGAATGTAAAATAGTGGTACACCAGATCATAGAATTGAATCGCAGTATCCAAAACTCCATTTACCATATCGATCTTCAGAAGAGACAGCAAACTCTCATATATATCTTTGAAAGCATCAGGTTCAGCAACCAAAGACACTAGCTCTCGTAAGCCTTCCAACTTAGGACTTTTGAAAGTGTACTTTTGAGTTTTCCCTCTTCCAAAATCCATGGTGAAAAAAATCCCTACAATGTTTACAACAAACATATTTAAGTTCCTTGAAGACTTGGTCAAAGTGATGCTTATGAATGTATGAATGAAACACCCACAAGTAAGATCACACAAAGCACACATGTTCAAAGATTCGGCGCGAGCATGGAGCCAAGGGATAAGAACCAACCTACAATGGTGTGTACTAAGGTTATCATCACCTATAGAACGAGTTTTAAAAAGTTCTCAAAGTCCTCAATCCTTTTTTGGATATTACTAGCACGTCGATTACTAGGGAATCTGTAATATTCTTACGAGAACCTCGTCTGAGTGTAGAATCCCATATCAACTATTTTGGGGTTACACCTTCATAGCCACCGCACTACGTCCTAATAGGCCAAGTGGGGTAAAAAGGATACCAAGGTCTTCAGTGTCATAGACCTGAGGTCAGAAAAAGTAATGTTTTTTGTGATTACTCGCTAGACATCAATAATTATGAGGAAGCCTCGACTGAGCAGATGGATTCTCAATTCAGCTTGTTCGGGATTACTCCCTAGAAGCATCCTTGACTATGTCATCCTCCTATCATAAGAGCTCTCAGATTCGGGTATAGGATTTATATCATCTCTCAAGATCACCCAAATAGAACAACCAATAACAATCAAATCAAATATATAAAGCATAAACAAATCAAATAGATAAAGCACAAACAAATCAAAGTAGGCTAAATCCACTAAGAACCAGAGTCCTTAGCAGAGTCGTCACTTTTCTGTAGCGGGGAAATTGTGAGTGTAAGCTATTGACTAACTTAACTCAAAATGAAAGAGTCGCCACCACACTTTTATTTTATCCAAAAGGAAAGGAAAAAGAGCGAACAAAACCTAAACAAGTTCTAAAACAAGAATAAACAGAGAATGAGTAAGGGAGTTGGTTACGCTAAGGGAAGGTGTTAGCATCCAAAATGTCGATAGTACTATAAGGAACCCTTTGAAATATCTACGCTTTTTGGTTTAAAAAGTTTTATTTGAAATGAAATTGGGGAGATGAAAAGAGAAATATTTTTTAATATTTTTGTGTTTGGAGAGACTTATCGCCTCATGCCTACGTACCTCTACAAAGTGCAATATATGATCAAAACCCCATAGTTTGTGGTTCAAATGGTAAAAAAAAGGTTTGTTATGATCAATTTTAAATGTAAAGATGAGTCGTCATTTCCAAGTTGTTAAGGTGAGAATAGGATACCAAATTATTGATTAATTTGAATCACAATCGGTCTTTGATTTATCTGAAGGAAAGGTTAAAGAAAGGAAAAACCTATTTTGCATCGTAAACACAATGCGGGGAGATCTAGGGTACGGGGGTTGGTTAAGCTTAGGGAAGGTATTAGCATCCTAAACTTCTGTAGAACTCTACAGGAACCTCTTGTTTAAATGTGTTATGGTTATGGTTATCTGCTTAAGGGTAATGCTAAGGTTAGTAAAGAGAAAGGACCTAAGGGGTTAGTCCTAAGTTTACTCGCCAAGATTCGCATCTTGTGCCTACGTATCTGAGGTAAGGGATGAAATCAGAGTAATCGTAGTTCCCCTCACAGAGGGAGGAAGAGGAACTTCTTAATTGTGGTTAAGGTTCTAAGGGGATGCAAACGTTCATAGGAAAGCGCTTACTTGGAGTGCGGAGACTTCAATTTCTATGTTGTAAAGTTGAATTGAAAAGGTAAGGTAAGTATTCCACGGTGGGAACTTACATGGAGTGTGGCCACCCCTGATCCTAAGGCTAGGATAAAAATGTGGATGTCCACGGCGACTCAAATTCTTAAGGTTGGGAAAAGGTGAAGGTTAGAAGTCAATGATTAAAAGTCAATGAATTTGAATAAATTTAAATTTAAAGGCTAGAGAAATCAATGAGTTTGAATAAAAGGCTAGAGAAATCTAAATTAATTTGCTTTTATTTTTTATTAGAATTGATTAAATTTAAAAAGTCAAAATTAAATAAGTTGAAAAAAAAGAGAACTGAATATCCTAAGTTAAATAGAAAGGTTTTATTTATTTATTTATTTAAGAAAAGTGGATTAACAACAAAAACAAAATAATTAAATTAATAAAAAGTTCTAATAAAAAGGGTTAAGTTAATTAGTTTCATTAGAAATTAAAAAACAAATTGGGATTTTTAAATATTATTTTTTTTATAAGTTTTTAAATATTAAGAAAATAAAGTGAAAGTAAAACTTAAAACTAATCTAACATTTTTCTATGTTATTTTTAATTAAAAATTATGCTAGAGATTAAATTGAAAATTTTGTTATTTCTTCAATTACTAAAAGTTAAACTAGATTGAAACTCTTTTTTTTTTAATTTATATTTTTCAGATTTTTTTAGTTTGTGTTAGTGGTTAGCATTATTATTAATTAATCAACAATTACAAAAAGAATAAAAGAGAAACAAAAAAACCCTAAAAAAAAGGTTTGGGTTGGGTCATCACCCCCAGACCCAACCCGGTCCGGTTATAACAAAAGGGGGGAGAATAGGGTTTTGGAAACCCTAGCTCTTTTGAGGCAAACGAAGTCCCCTCACGTTCTCTCTGAACTTTCGAATCTCCTTCTTCTCTCTTGCATGTCCGCGATTTCTTCTTCTTGTTGTTTGTTGTGATGTTTTTTTTTCTATATCTCCTCTTCTTCTTCTTGTCTGGTCCTGAAAAAATGAAAAAACAAACTCAAAAGTTATGAGGTGCTTACGGTGATGTTTGGTGATGTTCTGAGTTTTGATTCGTGGTATTTGCGGTTTGGATCGTGGGTTTGTTGATGATCTCAGTTATGGTTTTTCGTTCTTGGGCGATGACAACGCGATTCTGAGCCCCTTGTTGAGGTTTCGCGGTTTTGTATCCGTTTTTTGAGGTTTTTTTTTTGCTTTGACGTGTTGATGGGTTTACGGATTCGTTGTTTGAACTGGGTTTGTGGCTATGATCAATATCGATTCTGAGCCTTTCGGCTTTGGTATTTTTGCGGATGGCTTTTCGGATCTAGTATTTAGTATGATTTTTCTTCCCAATGATTTTTCGGTGACTTTTGGAGAGGTTTTGGTGTTGTGATTTCCACCCTCTTTGAACTTCTTTTTCACTTCTTCTTATAGCCAGAATTTGAAACGCTTGCAATAAAGTTTTAAAAACTTTTCCTTTTTCGTTTTGATTCGATCTGATCTGGATTTGGAAATATTTTCATAAATCTTTAATCTTTTCCAATTTTGTTTTTGATTTTCTTTTTAATATACAATTCGTTTTTGGATTTGTTGTGGGCTTATTGATGATGATATATTTTGATTTCGGATCTTGTTGTTGTTGTTCTTACCATTTTTGGTTTTTTGGATTTTGTCATGATGATGGTGAAGATATTCTGTCCGAATTTTGCTTGTGGGCTGTTTTTGAAATCCATTTACAGCTTGATTATTCATTGATGGTGGTTCTTTTCCATTTTCGGATTTCTTGGCCTCTTGACATTGTCCATTTTCGGATTCCCCATTGATGGTTGTTTTTGGAAATATCATTTACGGATTTGACGGTTGTTTGGACAGAAAATAATTTTCTAAAAATTCCTTATTCTTCTTTCATGGACAGAACAATTTATTGCCTTGGTTTTGGTCGCTTGATGCCGTTGGGAGAACGGAAGCTGGCGACGAATTTTCGTTGCCCTTCCAAAATGCCCAATGATGAACTCTTTTCTAAGGGCTGTTTTTAGAAAAAATAAATCAAAGTCCCTTTTTCGTTACAGATTCTAACTTCTGACATTTGTTCAATTGTTGTTTCGCAGGTTCTGGCTTGAAAGCTTGAAGTATGGAGCTTGAAGAATTTTGGAAGCTTTGAAGATAGGACTTAGGATTAGAAATTGTAAAAATATTGTAACTTGTATATTGTAATGACTTGAATTTTGTAATGGAATTCGACCTTGAACATGTATATGAATTCAAATCTTTAATAAAATATGGACTCAATTTCTTCCGCATTTAATTGCAACCCACATCTCATTACGAACAAACATTGAACCATCTGAAACTTGCAATTACTTAAAACCAAATGATCCATTATGAATTTGACGCAACCTTTAAATCCTGGCCCACACCATAACCTTAGAAGAAACATACATCATGTAACTTGAACTCAACAAAAGAATGATAATCTTGCCTCAGACCTCAATCCTCTGAATCCATAAGTTTACCATTAAATTGCACACCTTGAGCCTTTGGAGCTTAGAATCCTGATTATATTAAATTCCGAATCTTGCCAATCGAGATGTGGACCCTCACATCGAGGCTTAGACCGATGTCGATGACGAATCTGTAAACCTTAAAGATCCTATAATAGAAACTTGACTCAATTATTCTTTAAAATGACAGCAAAATCCAGTTCAAATTCTTCCACTGTGAAAGAGTGCATATCCCTACTTTATATCCATGTAAATTCAACCTGACTTGATGGACACACAAGACCACTTTCGACTCACCTACAAAATGAACAACTAAGCAAACTAGTTAACGGTTAGTTAAAACAAAAAGATGAAACGAAAAGAAATGCAAATGATCAGTGAATCTAAGGGTAAAATTTGGGGTGCGACACAAGTGAATAATCCCACTTAAAGAGATGACTCATGTCTAAACTTATGAAAAAAAGTTTTAAAAGAAAAAAATGCACAAAGGCACAAAAGAGTTTGAATGAATTTTTGTGTTTTTTATGTCTTTTTGAAAAAGGTCAAAGTATGATTAACATTGATTGACATTTATTAAAGAAAACAAAGTTTGAAAAAATCACTTGATCAAAGTCAAAGTTTTATTATGAAAGCAGTTTGATTTTGAAAATAAGAAGGTTTTGAAAAAGGGAGGAGATTTTGAAAATTAAAGAAGGGGTGGAGAATAAGGGACTATCCGATTGCATAAAGATAAAAGATAAGGATAAGAACGATCTAACCACATAAGTAAACTTCATAATATAAGCATCCTTTCCTTTAGATTACGCCTTGATCAAGATAGGTCTTCAAAAGAGAACTTCAAGTACTCAAACATCTAAAGTTTACCATTACAAACTTCCAAGCATAGGTTAAGATCCTAGTTCTAAGTCAAAAATTCCATGTCCAATGCAAAGGATTGTAACATAGTCCACCATTAAGAGAACAAGTTTTTTAGGGGTTTAAACCTTTATTAATTTTTTGGTCCAAATGGACAAAAGTAAAAAGAGCATAAACATAAACAAATGGTCCAAGTGGACAAAAGAAAAATAGCGGAAACACAAACAAATAATATGATATGATATGATAACATAAAGCATAAAAAAAAAGAGATAGGGAGTGAGAAATAAACATAAACATAACACAATTGATATACAATATAGAGCAATAGTGATCCAAAACAAGAGAACAAGTTTTGTTGTGTTTTCAGAAATGCTCGACTAAACATCCATGAGAATGAAAACATGGTCTCATACATTACCATGGGGAGGGCTCCAACTAGGATAAAATCAACGAGTATGCCAACTAACCCCCACGGGTAACAAGAGAAATCCAATCAATTTCAAACTACGCTATGGAAGAATAGGAGACTGATAATTCGCTTACAAATCACAATGATTTTCTGATTTCGGGATAATTTAGCGCTATGTTAAGCAATCGTAATCGAACTTATATAGAAGCCATAACTATCTGAGGTCGGTCAATAAAAATGTTAGTGCTAATGCATGCTAGAGAAGTGATATGTATATTACTCTCCAAAAGCAAACGAAAAGAAAAGAGGTAACAATCTCATCTTCATCAAGAACCTAAAATAAATTCCAATGATTTTGAAGATTTTCATCGATCAAAATAAAAAGAAGAAGAGGGGAGGGGAAAGCCAAATTGAATCACAACTCTAAAAACCTTCCATCTTTAAGTTCAACCACTCATCTTGGTGGATTAAAGCACTAAACATATCATTAACTCAAAGCACCTAAAGTGAATTGAACAATTCACTTTAAAGATAGATTTGAATTAGTGAATGTTTATCCAACTTCATATGCACCCTAAGTCCATTGAACTTAAAGAGGAATAAGATCTTTAAAAGTGCAAACCAAGACAAAAATCAAAAGGAAATGGAAGAAGAAAAGAAAAGAACCAAAACAATCCCAAAATAGAACCAAAAATACAAATCTGCTACTGGTTAATTGATTAATCATTTGCATGTGCAAATGTGTTAATCGATTAACACTACTATGACAACAAAAAAATTTGAAAAAAATTCAGCATTCATGATCCAATCATTTCTTCAAACATCTGACGATCATGAATGCAAATTAGCATGAAAATTCAAGTAAAACAACAATAAATAACACCAATAAAATAAAATTTGCAAGATCCAAAGATCAAGCAATAAAAAAAAAATAGATCACATTGTAGAAGATGGATCAAGCATAACAATGGTGAAATAAGAGTTTACCACTTTAAATCTGAAAATGCTTCGAATCAAGTTCAAGAACCACACTCCAAAGCCTTGATCTACAGAAATTGATGATGAAAAAGTGGTTGGATGAAGGTTTTAGCTCAAAGATTAGTAAGTTCTAATGAAAAACTTACTAACTTTCAAAGGAAGAAAGAGCTTTGGTGAATTTGGTAGTTGAAGGAAATTGGGAGAATGAGAAGGAATTTTGACAAGGTAAATTTGGCTCTCAAAAACTTGAAGAATGAATAAAATGAGGTCTCTATTTATAAAATTTAAGGCTTAGAAATTTTGGTGGTTTGAAATTTAGTTTGGAACCAAAATTAGGCTTAGAATTTGAATTTGGAGGAAAAATCAAGATCAAATGATAGTTAGTGAAGGTGTATGGTGGGAACTAATTGTGATGAGGTAGATAAATTAAAATGAGGTGATTTAGAATATTCTCAAGATGAAATATGTGAATTTTGGTGCCAAAATGCTGCAGAATTTGAATTTGCCTCATTTTCACAAAAAACGCACTGGTTAATCGATTAACCATTTGCATGTACAAATGTGTTAATCGATTAACACAATGAAAACGTGTGAAAAATGGTCTTTTGATGTGCTGTCTTAGGTCTGCCTCAATTTTTCTGAATTTTCAAAGAAGACATAGAAATAAACACATGAATCTTGGAGTCTCTTGAATAATAATCAATCAAATCTTAGGAAACTCTTGGTCAAATGATTTTGAATTATTTGTAGATAAACTTTGACTTTGTTCAGATGAAACTCATTCGAGCTGAGGAACTAGTATTTGATAGTCTTGATCCAATTTTTTTCTGAAAAAGTTAGTAAAGGAAAAAACAAACATATTTTTGGATTTTAATTAAGGGTTAGTAAATATAAACATAAACAAACATCAAGCATACAAGAAAATAAATGTGCCCAATGATCTCCCTCAAAGATAAACCTACAAAGAAAGACAAGAGAACAAAAGTTAGTGATCTTACATGTGGTATGAAATAAAAATTATATGTGGGATATTAGGGGTAAAAACTAGGGTATTACAGTTTCCACACCATAGTCACGAATGCTTGGGTGAATGATTCTTGTTGAATGTATGTGGTAGAGCCTTAGTTTATCCTCCTGTCCAGAACAAGTTATTCAATAAGCACTTTTTTTTACATCTAAAAAAACCATATTCGAGTAGCAAAGAAAAATCAACATAGGAGTTTCTAACATATTTTTTGCACTAATAATGTGACCAATTTGCCTTGGACCTGTTTTAGTGTTATTTTGTTTCAACCCAACACTATTTCCTTTTACACATACATTCTCATGCATAATAACATTTACTATTTCAATTTTTTAAGATAGTTTACTCACTATTTTTAGGATATCTTTATAGAATAATTTTTAGATAATAACCTTAGAAATATCCTTTTCATTTATTTTAATTCGATATGGTTGTATTGTGTGCTAATTTCTTTAGTATTTTTACACGCATTTTTGGTTATTTTTACTTTGTATGACTACATGGTTTATTTTCTTGCATTGTATAATGTATGGTTGTATGAATTTAATTCTTGTGTGGTTTATGATCCATCCTTCCATTGTGGGTAAAATGTCCCCCGATCCCATGGAAGTGTAATAGTTTAGCTTTATCGCTTTCATTTATGCGCCATTAACTTAACATAACCTAAAAACAATAAAAATAACCTGTTTCAAAAGTTGAAAGTAAACTTAATCTAACGTCAAGTGTTGTCCAAATAAAATTCTATTGAACGCAACACGAGTGGTTGATCCAACGTCAAGTACCTCTCCTATTTCATTCACACAAATTTTAATTTCAACCTTCAAACACTTGATCCAACGTCAAGTCATTTTTAATTTTTTTTTACAACAAACTAGATGAAAAAGGATGGGTGTGCGTACTTGTGCATACCATTTCTTAAGTATTAGGGTTGTCAGTCATGCTTAGCTTGTGGTCTGATGCTTGTCTTCCATTCAAAACACTTAAAATAAAACTAGTTTAATCTGGTCCTCATAGGGCGAAAAAGAGAGATCAAGATGAATTGTCCTTTCAGCCCCTGAGTATTCTGATTGCTGTCTGTACTTAGCTTGTGGTTAGATGTTTGTCTCCCTCTAAGTACCAACGATTAAACTCGTCCCACAAATTTCATAGATAAAAACTCTTTGGATGAAAAAGAGAGGTTATGATACCATTGTCCTTTCAAACCCCAAGTACTCGGATTTCCGACCATACTTAACTTGTGGTCTGATGCTTGTCTCCTACCTTAAAATCAATCACAACCAATCAAATTCAATTTTTTGCCTTACGACATTCAAAACCTTTCCAAAAGGATATGTTATTTTCGTTCTACTGTAATACAAACAACGCTTAAGCCTCCCATGTGCAAGCATATAAGCAACATTTAACTGCTAAAATAAAATCCAAACGCATCCATTCTATCACAAACAAACAAATGCTTAAGTCTCCCATGCGCGAGCATACAAATTCTTATGTTAACCATTTCATGATTACTCTCGTCCATCTATTGTCTCACAAACTAGAGAGAATTATTAGTTAAAGATGACATACCTGGAGGAATATATGTGAACCCTCCTGGTGGTTGTGCCATTCGACCAAGGTTATTAATAATAGACCCTGACGCTAAGTATTAGTTAATAGGTGATGCAGTAGTCATTACATCATCTGCATACACATATGCATTAGGGTGCATTCTTGCCATTATCGTAGGTGGCATGCCATAAGATTGTTCTCTACCAATTAGAGGTAACATGAAACTCAAAGGGAAATGAGGCCTTTGGTTTCCTATCACATTTTTGCGCGGCCTAAAGGGTAGTTTGCATACTCGTTACTTGTGGTAAAGATACCACCATTTTTGATGATACACTCGACACTATTATTTGATTTATCACGATAGGAATTTCTCCAATAGAAATTGAAGTTACTACATTGCAAGTCATCGATTCGACTGGTTGTTCATTGCCTAGATAATTATTTTTGGGAAGGGAAGTGTTCTTTGGACGTACCATTTTAGCGAGAGTTTTACCATTTCTTAAACGCATAAAAACCTAGACATTGAAAACATTTTCTCATTTAAAGAAATGAAATTTGTAGTAATTTGTAACACATTTCTTACTAAAAGTTAGATTTTGCACAAAATGGTCAGACCAGGTGTGCCAATTTATTTACTAGTGTTTTTGTTAAACAATCACGAGTTTAGTTCACTTAAGAGATTAACTCGAAAAATGTCAAAAACAATCTATGCAAAGGAAAGTTATATTGAAAAGTGTGTGCAATTTGGTCTTACACAATTGGATTGTGACCAATTGAATGCAAAAGATAAACTCTGGGTAAAGACAATAAATGATAAAGAAAGTAAATGAAGTAAATGACATTTAATGTAAATGCTTTGAAATATAAAAATATTTATAGAAAGTTTAAAAGATAGACGCAAAATCACATTTCTCACAAATCGTTTCGCTGTATGACTTGCGCACTTTGGTTATATAGAGAATCAGTGAGAATTTGTGACCCCGACTACAATGCATAAATTTGCATTATATACTATTGAAGAGAGTGTGATTCTAATCTTGTGCATCTGCTCTTGAGATTCTTTCAAACCATGCTTACCATGCTAGTCGAACAACTCAGTCGACGTGGTTAATATGTAGAAGCTTGAGGCTTCTTGACACTTAGCATTTTTACCGTAGCTATTAGCATTCTTTGTTGACTTTTCTCCAACTAGAATTTCCAGGATAACAACATGAAGGACTAAATTTGCCCATGATATATATTATTATAACTTATTTTTATATCTCACTTTATTGTGACATTTACATGAAACTCTCTAAATTTTTTTTTTACATGAGACACGTCATATTGGATCTTGAGAAGACCACTTTATTAAATTAAATAAGTTTCTCTATGACTTAAAACAATCTGAATACATGTGATATAATCACCTCAACGGATATTTGCTAAGGAGTGAATATAAAAATAGTTTCATCTGTTCATACATTTTATGAATTTTTTTTGGAATGAATTTATTATATTTGTTATCAATGTCAATGAGAAGCAGGTCCTTTCATGGTCCATCTCTCGTATTTTCCATGCTGCTCCGATCTCAAACGTATATGCATTGATTAATATTGTTGATTCTTTATATTAAATCAAAATGAGTTGTTGAGATTGAACGTGACCGTTTGGCCGCTATAGAAGATCCAAATCCTTGTTGATGATATAAATATTATCAAAACTCTTAAATAGCTTCAAAAAGCTATTAATTGCTTTAAGAAAAAAAATTTTGAAATGAATAATTTGGAAAAAAATAAAGTTTTTTTTTTAAAAATTTTATTTTTAGAATTACAAATTGAACATTTAAATAATGAAATAATTTTTGCATCCTTAAACTTATATAGAGAAAGTGCTAAAACATTTTTAAATGAAAAAATCTCATTTGTTGTGCACTCTTATGGTTAGAGACCAATAGTGCGATAGTTAGAGATTAATAGTGCGATTCAATGAATAAATTACTTGGTTTTAAAGTATCACATCCTAATGCGATTCGATGATCATTAATGTATCTTTCTAATTATACATGTCCACATACATCTTTTTTGACAATATATTAGCATCATGTAGTTCTTTAACTACATGCAAATATTATTAGAACAAAGTCAAACATATGCTTTGCTATCTTATAGGTATAATGAATATAAAAAATCACAAACATGTTAGTTGTTTATATCATTAAATCAACTAATACATACAAAAAATTTGTGGTTTGGTTTTCAAAAGAATATCTCTTGTAATAGGAACTAGATTATAGATCTCAACTATACATAGCTTTTAAATGTGTCGTGTAGTGCTAAATATTCAACATCATTTGATGATGTTGTTGTGTTTTGTTTCACACATATGCATGAAATAGGTATGTCATCACATCTAAACAACTAACATGTTTATGATCTATCAATATAAAGATCTGACAAATAATTTACATTTACATAACTAATTAACTTTTATGTTCATTGTACCTATAAGATAACATAACATATATTCGACTTTATAATGTAAGTATTACTTAGTTGAAAAATCGTTATATTAAAAAAGATCGAGAAAAATTTACGTTTGCAAAAATCTTTTCCGTTCATAATTTTAAGAAGAATTATGATATAAACATTTAATAAATTTGTTCACATGATAATCTTGCAATTTTTTAAATCATTTCTAAAATTTTCTTTGAAAAACTAACTCAAAATATTTATTTTCTTAGAAATGTTGGGATTGAAAGAGTTTTTTTTTTCACTGAATTTTTTTCAATAAGAATGTCAGACTGAATAAAACTGTCCCTAAAATTATGAATTTTTTTGAATAAGAATGTCAGGCTTAATTAAACTGTCACTAAAATTATAAGAAATGAGATGATAATTTATTTCTTCAATTAAATGGTAACTCTTGAGTTCAGATTCAATCTAAAAAAAACATACAATTAAGGGAAATTACAATTTCGCACAGAAAAAATAAGTTATTTAGTTAAATACATTTATAAAAACAGATTTATACCATAATTACAAAAGTTAAATCTTTTACATTTATCAACAAAATATTCCTTTTTTACCAAAATAATAGTGTATCGGTGTAACCGTGTATGCCCAGTCTCAAAGAGGTCAAGTCTGGCCAGCCAAACTCGGTGCAAAACACGTAAAAGGAGAGAAAAAAGTGTCCGAAATATACGTATTTTATTGGTGTAATAAAAATCCACTATATCGTATACACTAGTACTTAACACAATTAGTTTTCTCACAATAATAATCAAAGTTCTTATTCCAACTCAAAGCGAGTCAAAAGCTTTGCTGTACCTCGACCTCTCCTTTATTCTACGCACCCTCTCTGCTTATCCTGCGCTCCTTTCACCGTTTCGTGAGCTCAAACACTCAACACTACGCATCTTCTCCTTCGTGTACTTCACTATCCAACGCCTCGAGACTCTCATCTCAACAATTTCGCACTTTCGTTTCGTTTCAGGTAAGGTATTCATCGATCTATCATAATCTTCATTCTCACCTACTTTACTATTGCAATTTTTTTGTAGTTGAAAATCTACATGTTGTTTTCGTTTTCGTAATCGAGTTTTATCGACTTTGTTTTTTCAATAATTTGAGTCATGGATGAGCATTTTTTATTTTTTTTTGAATTTTGATTTTGCTTTAGATCGATCTGTAACTACTGGCTTGAATTTTGATAGCAGTTTGTCTGATTGGCGTAAACTGATTCGATCTGGTTTCGTTAGCTTCACTGGATTTGAGTTATGTAACTGACGCATTGAGTTTTATCAAATTGTAACAGAACGTTACGTTAATATCACGCTGTGAAATTGTTGTTCAAGATGATGATATTATGCAAACAATTTAGAATTTTTTGTTTTTCATGGCATTGATTTCTGAAAGGTAGGTAAAATTGTTGCGAATTTTAGCTAATATATGAATTAATTGAGTGGAAGCATCTTGTATGATCAATTTTTTGTACCATGTGAATGCAATGAAGCTATGTTGACTTAAAATTTAATAATAGAACTCAATGTGATTGTGCAGAAAATTCACACAACTGCAATATTTGCTTCTTTATTTCTTTCTATTTGAATTGTTTGAAGTTGTAAGATCACTAGGATGTACGTACTTTCTTGCAATGAGAATCTACATGGAAGTGTTATTGTTTTTTAGTGGACTATATCTTCATCTGACTGGCTTATGAATTAATTTTATTAGGAAAGAATCATGAGTTGTTTCAGCTGTTGCGGAGAGGATGAGTTCCACAAGGTCGCTGAGAGTGGACCATATATTGTAAAAAACCCAGCAGGTAATTTGACTCATAAGCTAGAGGGTTGCATCAGGGATGATGATATATATAGTTAGCAACTCAAGAGAATTCATGTATTTTTTAATAATATTTCCATTTGGACTCATAATATATCATTTGGATGTTGTTTACAATACTTCACTTTGTTATCTGTTTGATTATATTACTTGATGTGAACTCGATGAAATTATACTGATAAATTCTACTATTCAGGAAATGATGGAAACTACCATGCTTCTGAGTCTACAAAACCGGGAGCTCAGACTGTTAAAGTGCAGCCCATTGAAGTTCCGGAGATACAGGCTGATGAACTAAAAGAAGTTACAGATAACTTTGGACAAGATTCTCTGATTGGAGAGGGATCGTATGGAAGAGTTTATTATGGAGTTCTTAAGAATGGCCAGGCTGCAGCAATCAAGAAATTAGATGCCAGTAAACAGCCTGATGAGGAATTCTTGGCCCAGGTATACATGTGTTACAACCTTGGCTCAGTATTTTTTGTTAGGGCATTGAAGTTATTCTCTTACTGACCTCGTGATTTTCTGAGCTTTCAGGTTTCTATGGTGTCAAGGCTGAAACACGATAATTTTGTCCAGTTGCTTGGATACTGTGTTGATGGAAACTCCCGTATTCTTGCTTATGAGTTTGCATCTAATGGTTCTCTTCATGACATTTTACATGGTAAATGATTTTTTCTTTCAGTTGGTCATGTTTGAAAAGTATTAATGTTGATAACCATTGGTCGAGTGGCAATGTATCTCCTCCTTGAGATATCTATTAGATTAGTTTGTATTTGTACTGTATGTAAATGTTTCCATCATTGTCTTTTTCCATGTAGGCAGAAAAGGGGTTAAAGGAGCACAACCCGGTCCAGTTTTGACATGGGCACAAAGAGTAAAAATTGCTGTAGGGGCTGCAAGAGGGCTTGAATACTTGCATGAGAAGGCTGATCCCCATATTATTCATCGGGACATCAAGTCAAGCAATGTGCTAATCTTTGAAGATGATGTTGCAAAAATTGCAGATTTTGATTTGTCAAATCAGGCTCCAGACATGGCTGCACGTCTTCATTCCACTCGTGTCCTTGGAACCTTTGGTTATCATGCGCCTGAGTAAGATTTCAAGTTACATGTCAGATCACATGCTTCTTTTTATCCTTATTGGATATGATGGACCCCTTTTTTTAGTGTGAATGCAGAAGAATTATTGGAAAAGCCATATAAAATGTCCTTTATACCACAGTTGACTGGATATGCATGAATGACCAATTCCTATGTTTTGTGTTTCTATATCTTAGTATCAATTTGAGAAAACTGTTTTATATTTAGTGTTCAAGCTTCAACTACTAAACATTATGCCTAATCTTGTGGATGCAGATATGCAATGACTGGACAATTGAATGCTAAGAGTGATGTATACAGTTTTGGTGTTGTCCTTCTGGAGCTTTTGACAGGAAGGAAACCTGTTGATCATACACTACCACGTGGACAGCAGAGTCTGGTTACCTGGGTACGAATTTATGCTATATCTTTACACCTCCTTCCATTTTCCAACAGAAAAAAAAAAAGAAACAGAACCTAAGCTTCTCTATTATTATCTATTATCCACTCTAAATCCTTGCTGATCTCAATTGATGTGTTTCAGGCTACCCCAAAACTCAGTGAGGATAAAGTCAGGCAGTGTGTTGATACAAGACTAGGAGGAGAATACCCACCAAAAGCTGTTGCTAAGGTGTTTACTGTCTTTTAGTATTTTTTGTGGGAACCTTTATAGGAACCACACCCAGTTATTGACTTAATTAAGAATAATGTTCTGTTATAACACCTTGATGCCGGGTTAATTACAGATGGCTGCTGTTGCTGCGTTGTGTGTGCAATATGAAGCTGATTTCAGACCTAACATGAGCATTGTAGTCAAAGCTCTTCAACCTTTGTTAACTGCCCGAGCTGGACCTGCTGGTGAAACAGCAAATTAACCTCTCTTTATCTTTTTCTATATCTGTGAGTATGTTTACAAGTGTGCATGCAAAATATAAGAGACTGCTTCAGAAGCTGGTATTAAATTGGTCGAACAAGGCTTTTTGTCCCAAAGGTTACACTGCATTCATTTTGTTCATAATCCATGAGGCTGTTTGGGATTTCTCTGTTTCCTCTATTCTTTTTTATGTTATTTGTCGGCCCTATTTTTTAATTCTTTCTACTTGTACTATTGGGGGATGATTTCCATTTTGGAAAAAATTGCAACAAGGAAAAGAGCATACCCAGAGGAGAGTGAGTCATTGGACTACTTCTTTGGAAGTTATCAAATGGCTGCTGTTCTTACCAGATTAAGTATTTTATTTTAGGCCAAACTACGCCTTAATATTTATAACCATTTTCTGGGGTTGTTACTTTAAGTTTGACCATTTTTCTTGAATAGGTCTTTAATTTTTTTTTGTTGGTCTAGGACAAAACAATTGTTTGTTTTTTTTTATATTTTAAATTGATCTTTTTTTTATTTTATTTTTAAATTGATCACTTATGTGGCATTATATTTGCACGATCAATATGTGAGACATTTAATATTTTTTTTTCAAACATGGATCATTTGTGTTGCATTATATTTGCACGGTCAGAATGTGATTTAATACTTTTTTTTAGTATTTTAATATTGAGATAAATAGAAATCTTATATTTAAATTACTTCACTAATGAGTATGGTTTGAATTCGTTAAATACAATAATTTGTTTATGTGGGATAAAAAATATGGTTAACATTGTTAAACTATGAATATGATTTCTAGGTCAATGTGCAAATATAGTGTAACATAAAAAAATAAATCAAAAAAGTAAAAAAACTTATGACCTATCTGAAAAAATGTCAAACTACGAATTTCGGATTAAATTTGTCTTTGTTTTATAACTTGCTCTATGTGGGTTTTATTACTTTTTCTAATCTCTTCTAAAGGGTGTGATTGGTTGTAAAGAGAAAATGAGAAGGAATTATTATAAGAAAAATATGAGAGAAATAGAAGTGAAAGAGGTGTTTAAAATAAAAAAAACAACTATTCTTACTTTAAAAATATATAAAATATAGTATATTCTCTTTCTCCTTTCTTCTTATTTTAGGAGAGATTATGAAAAGTAATGGATCTACATAATTTTATTCTCTCTTCTCTATTTCTCACCAAACCAAATAAGAGAAATGAAACATCCAAAATGAAAAGAAAGGAGAAAGGGAAACAAGTTTTTTGCTTTATTTTATATTTGTCCTTGTATTCTTTTAATGAAGTTAAATATATTATATTTTATATATTTTTAAAGTAAGAATAGTTGTCTTTTCAAAATTGTACACATTTCTTTCTCTTCTATTCTTCTCATATTCCTCTTATAACAAGCAACCTTATAAATCATCTTTACTTCTTTCTTATTTCTCTCTTCTCACATACTCTCTCATTTATTTCTCTCTTCTCACTCTCTTTACAATCAATCACACCTTAAATCTAAAATTTACTTTTCATATTTGTGGGTTTTTTTTATATCAAATTTTCAATAAACGTTCAAACAGTATCTATGACATTTATGATTTAGAAAATTTTCACTAAAATAAAATAATATTATATTTGTGAAATACAAATATTTTTTTCTCTTATTATCTATAATCTATAACATATATAAAGACAAAACTTGATTTTTAGTGTAGCCTAATTTTCTATCGATTTTACCCTTATTTTAAACAATAACTTCTTTTGAACAACTATTATCATCTTTCACACAATTTCTTGCTAATAACTTCCTACATAATGAAATTCTGGTATGCAGATCTGATATGTTCCAAGAACATTGATCTCTGCTCAACAAGGACGAGGACAGACCATGACCAATTTAAATTTCTTTAAATTGTCCCAATGCCATGACCAACGTCATGACGTCTGTTGTAACATCAGCAGGCTGACAGACCTATTTATCTAATCATTTAAATTATGCAGAATTGTAAATGCAGAAAGATAAATAACACAATGAATTGTTAACCCAGTTCGGTGCAACATCACCTACATCTGGGGGCTACCAAGTCAGGGAGGAAATACACTATTAGCAGAATTAATTCAGAGTCAAACAACCCAGTTTGCACTCCTCACTTAAAACCTACCTAATGGCACTTCTGCCTAGAGACACTCTAGACCTGAGTATACCCACTCACTCCCCCTCAATCACAACAGTGATATACAATTCACAATTACAAAACAGTTATGGAGATACACTCCAAAAACACACCTTGACCTTGCTTCACAGCTTTGATCAAGTGACACACACACACACACTTGCTTAACAGCTTGGAGTGACACAATGAACACACCTGTTCATACACAATAAACCAGAGCAATCATACAACCTACAATTGCTTGGCACGCAAGGAATCCTAAGACTTCTAGACTCACGTGAAGACCAAAGTTCTTCACTCACAAATAAGACCTAACAGTCTAAACATCTCCACCACAATGCATCCAAAGATACAAAGGGTGACTTACATACACAAGGGACTCTCAAACCCTAGACCTTTATTTTACACTCAAGTTTTTCTTGATGTGAGTTCTTGATTTCTTCTGCTTCTGCTCCTCCTTTTATAGCAATGCAAACTGGGCTTGGGCTAGTCACAAGTAACAAACATTAGGTTTAACAAAGTAAACCTAATTTCCACAATTCAAGGTGCTATCAAATTAGGTCACAACTGCTTCAAGTTATGTCCAGCCTTGACTAGAATCTCGCCTGAGATAGCTAAGGAGGCATAACAGGTTTCCTGAAATTTAGCCTGAGATATATCAGGTATCATATCAGAAAAATAAACCCTGCACGCCTGATGTTATACGATCAATGTCATAACATTCAGTTATGACATTCAGCTTCACTTACTCTTAGCTGACCAGACTCCCCCTGCTGAGCACTTCTGCAGAATCTTCTTCACAACAGTAGAAACAAGCATCTTATAGTTTCCTAAAAAGTCTCCAAGATCCTTTTTATGAACACCAATTCAATCTGCACTTTGTTCCTAATGAATCTCTTTGGCCTGTACATACTGATGAGGAATTTCCAACAGGACCAAAACACTTCTGTCAAGAGATATAACATAGCAGCCCATGCTGTACCAGACATTGATGTCATGACATCCATGACAGCAGTTCTGTCATCAGCTCCAGCTAGCTCCTGCTGCACCAGACAGTGATGTCATGACCTTGGTAATGACATCCTGTTTAAAACACATGACATCAGTTCTGTCATCTGCTTCTGCTATCTCCTTCTACATCCATGACATCAGTTATGTCATCAGCTCCTGCTACACCACAACTTCTGCTATTTATAACACATGACAGTAGTTCTGTCATGATAGCAGATGGATGTCGTGATGGATGTCACGACATTCAGCATGACGTTCCCATTAAAACACTCCATAACAGTTCTGTCACCACAGCAGATGGAGACATTAATGCAAGATCATGTTTTACCAAAATTTAGCCAATCTTAGAACCATGGACAATTCTATATCATAGAACCATGGAACTAACAATCTTCCCCTTTGGCAAATTTTGACTAAAACAACCAAATACCTTATCAGGGCAGCAACAATAGTTTTTCCAGCCACACGCACTATCATGCTCCCCCTTGATAGTTGCAACAGATAGCAACACTTTTACTCCCCCTTGGTTTAGCCAAAAATTGACAAAAATTGGAGTAATTGTACATACTGCACATGGTGACCAAGTCTGCCATTTCTTGATCTCTAAAGACTGCACCAGCAATCATGGACAATGACTTAACCTCCTTGTTGAAATCACTCAACCAGTGTAAAATCAGCCCTGAACCATAGCTCCTTGAGAGTACACCTTGAATCAGTCTTGAATCTTGGGTTCTTGTCTTGTCTGAAGCTGCACCTTCAGAAGTGACACTGAGAATCAACAAACTTTGTACAGGGCTTCACATCAGCAGCTTCACATCTTCCTCTGTCATGCATACACATTACTCCCCCTGAAAGAGAGAATCCAAACATATGAAGTATCACTTCAACATATTCATGTTCACATTCTGGAAACACATGCAACTTTGCACCCCTTGTTTCACAAGCCATGCTGGAACCAATATCAGAAGTAGTTGCAGGATTACTATCTGGAAGATTTCTCAGATTTCAGCTTTGACAAAGGCTCTCGAAGATGACATAGTGAAAGTCTTTCCTTATGCACAAGATCAAGGCTGATGGTGTCTTGATCTTCATCTTTACCTGTCAAACAAGACACAACACTTGGAGAGAGAGGCTCAAAACCCTGGTTTGATCCATTTCTACCCAATGAGAGAGCCAAGAGCAGAACCACTGTTAAGTTCATCATGGACAGTAACACAATGTCATAACACCTGGTATGACATTCCACCCTCCTAGAGGCATACAGTCACAAACTGCTTGAAGCCACAAGCAATCTTGAGACACAACTGTACCATTGCAGCAACATATCCTAGATAGAAGTATACCTCCCCATACCAAGGATAACTAGTGCTCTATTTCCAGAAGCACGTGAATGGAAAACATAAGACTCATCTTCATGTCTTCAAGAGCTCACTCCTTGTTCAACACATCTGCTGAACGCATTCACTTACTGCTTGAACCATATGTAACTAGTACACCCATCAGACATAAGCTCTCCCCCTATCTTTTATAAAAGCTGCTCCAAGATCACCACATTATCTCTCATGACCAACTCCATGCTCATACAGTAAGAAGGCACCAAACTGATCCACCTCTTCCTAGAGTTACTTGTAGCAGAAGAGACCACATCTCCACAAGTATTCTGACCTTAGGCTGAGTACAAGATAGACACTCCATAATCCAAGACATTCTTTCCTCATCATTATCCCATATGATAAGTTAGAACACTTCTGATTCAACTAGGGACATCAACCAATGATCCACTCCAGTCTTGTACAATACCTTCACATCATACTCCAAGACAGTCCTTTTACCTCATCATTCTCCCGTATGACAAGATAGAGTACTTCTTAGTCAAGATGTGAATCACAAGTTCTGCACCAGATCTTTAAGTCCTATGCCAAGGGAAACCAAACCATATCCACTGGTTCTTTATCTGCCCACAACTGGACTTACTTCTGCCTAGTAGTCCAACTCAAGATCTTCAGAGAACACAACTCCACCAACTTGATCAAAAACATCTCCAAAAGAGGGTAATCTTCCATATACAACTTAGGGCTTCTACCACAAGCTCCAATATATGAACAGAAACAAATCCTCCTTTGGTCTTCAACCAACTACCCTTCTGCATAAGAGTAATTAGTTCCAAGCATGAGCAGACCCAGAACCTTCTGTGGTCTTCAAATAACTACCCTTCTGCACAAGAATAGTTTTCTAAAGGCTCACTACTTAAATAACCAAATGTCACTGTTTGGTTACTCAACATCTTTCAGAGCTCTAACAAGCTTGATCTTCATATCCTTCATGCTCCAAGGTAACTTAGATACCCTAAGACTTGGACCTGTAACATCTACTTCTTCTCACAGCTCCTGCAAACTGAAGTTTCTGCTTGATGTCACAACATCGGATGAGACATCCTGCTAAAGAGTTTAGGCTTTCATTCTGCTACTTAGAATAACCTTCTCCATATAACAGACAAGGAGTTCCATGTTCTTATAGACTTGAGTATACAACCTTCATTCTGCTCTATAGTACATTTGAAATGCACTTGCTCCAGAACACTCCTCTTTAGAGAACCCAACCAAGCCAAGGCCTAATTCTTCAGAGAAGAAGGCTCACAAAAATATGTACAAAAGGAATCCCGCTTTCCTTAAGTAGAGACTTCTTTAGAAAATCAGAGATAACCGCCACTTACCCTTGACCTCCAGGATGAGCAAGATCACATGCTCCTATGTACTTAGATCATAAATAAACTGACCCAAGCAATGCTATCACCAACACCATCTTCTAGACCAGTTTCTTGCCAGGAAACTTTCTAGATAAAGCTCAGATGTTTCTAGTAGACACTAGAATGCACCTGCTGCAATTCAACAGATCTAAGAGACATGACTTCATCTTCCATTAGTACTATATTCTAGCCTTAGTTTCTTGCCAAGAATCTTACTAGAATAAATACAGATCCAGCTATACCTCCTTGAATCAACAAAATTCTGCACAATCTTTGCTAATGGAACGTCTCACCATCTGGTTTAACATTAGATCCTTGAAGTGGACAAAGCAGATAAGGGGCCTGATGCTTGTGCAACAGCTGATGAGACACATAGATCATTAAACAGGGATAATCCATTAAATATTTGAGACTATCTAAAATAGCAATGAATCTTAAATCCGTGTAATAGATCCTTCTCTGAACTTCATGGATAATCAATTAAATACGCGCGTAGTCCATAAATAGCAATTGATCTTAAATCCACACAACTTCAGGAATACCAAGGCTGAAACATCAAGGCTGGCACCCTTGACTCAACCTTCCTATGACTTCCTATGTTGAAATAGCCTTTGCAAGTCATGAGTGGTGAAAATAAATCACCTTCCACTTGTCTTCTCTAAGACAACCTTCAGCAATCAGAGCAGCATAACCAAATCAGCAACAAGCAGAATCAACAGCTTGTCAGCAGCAGCAAACACAATCTTCCAACCATCTACACACTTGCCACAGTCATGTATCAAACTGAATATAGGGAAATCTTCTCCCAGGGCTACCAGATTTCTTTCATTAGAAGAATATGCAGCGGAACCACTAAAAGAACTTCTTCAACAAGCCCTAAACAAGATGTTAGAACATACTCACCAGGTCATAGAGGCGCCTATAGCAGAGGGCACAACAGAAGATACACAGAATCCTTGGCAATCTCCTCCTAAACTCCATAAGCAGCAGCTCAAATGTTTAGAAAGATCAGCAACTCAGCTATAGCTTCTCCTTGTTTAAACAACCAGAAAGTATCTCCCAAGATCTCATCCAGAACAGACAGGATGCCTGCTCTGATACCAGTTGTAATTCTGGTATGCAGATCTCATATGTCCAAGAACATTGATCTCTGCTCAACAAGGATGAGGACAGACCATGAACAATTTAAATTTCTTTAAATTGTCCCAATGTCATGACCAACGTCATGACGTTTGTTGTAACCTCAGCAGGCTGACAGACCTATTTATCTAACCATTTAAATTATGCAGAATTGTAAATGCAGAAAGATAAATAACACAATGAATTGTTAACCTAGTTCGGTGCAACATTACCTACATCTGGGGGCTACCAAGCCATGGAGGAAATTCACTATTAGCAGAATTAATTCAGAGTCAAACAACCCAATTTGCACTCCTAACTTAAAACCTACCCAATGACACTTCTGCCTAGAGACACTCTAGACCTGAGTATATCCACTCACTCCCCCTCAATCACAGTAGTGATATACGATTTACAATTACAAAACAGTTATGGAGATACACTCCAAAAATACACCTTGACCTTGCTTCACAGCTTTGATCAAGTGACACACACTCTTGCTTAACAGCTTGGAGTGACACAATGAACACACCTGTTCATACATAATAAACTAGAGTAATCATACAACCTACAATTGCTTGGCACACAAGGAATCCTAAGACTCCTAGACTCACGTGAAGACCAAAGTTATTCACTCATAAATAAGACCTAACAGTCTAAACATGTCTACCACAATGCATCCAAAGATACAAAGGGTGACTTACATACACAAGGGACTCTCAAACCCTAGACCTTTATTTTACACTCAAGTTTTTCTTGATGTGAGTTCTTGATTTCTTCTGCTTCTGCTCCTCCTTTTATAACAATGCAGACTGGGCTTGGGCTGGTCACAAGTAATAAACATTAGGTTTAACAAAGTAAACCTAATTTCCACAATTCAAGGTGCTGTCAAATTAGGTCACAACTGCTTCAAGTTATGTCCAACCTTGATTAGAATCTTGCCTGAGATAGCTAAGGAGGCATAACAGGTTTCCTGAAATTTAGCCTGAGATATATCAGGCATCATAACAGAAAAATAAACCCTGCACGTCTGATGTCATATGACCAATGTCATAACATTTAGTTATGACATTCAGCTTCACTTACTCTTAGCTGACCAGACTCCCCCTGCTGAGCACTTCTGCAGAATCTTCTTCACAACAGTAGAAACAAGCATCTTATAGTTTCCTAAAAAGTCTCCAAGATCCTTTTTATGAACACCAATTCAATTTGCATTTTGTTCCTAATGAATCTCTTTGGCATGTACATACTGATGAGGAATTTCCACCAGGACCAAAACACTTCTGTCAAGAGATATAACATAGCAACCCCTGTTGTACCAGACATTGATGTCATGACATTCAGTATGACATCCATGACAACAGTTCTGTCATCAGCTCCAGCTAGCTCCTGCTGCACAAGACAGTGATGTCATGACCTTGGTAATGACATCCTGTTTAAAACACATGACAACAGTTCTGTCATCTGCTCCTGCTATCTCCTTCTACATCCATGACATCAGTTCTGTCGTCAGCTCCTGCTACACCACAACTTCTACTGTTTATAACACATGAGAGTAGTTCTGTCATGATAGCAGATGGATGTCACGACATTCAACATGAGATTCCCATTAAAACACTCCATAACAGTTCTGTCACCACAGTAGATGGAGACATTAGTCCAAGATCATGTTTTACCAAAATTTAGTCAATCTTAGAACCATGGACAATTCTATATCATAGAACCATGGAACTAACACATAACTTTCATTTACAATTAACATTAAATAAAAAAAATATCATTTATATTTTTTTTACGTATGCATGTTAAAAAAACGAAAAAACGAGTACGCGAGTGTCTGTTTAGATGCTAGTATTTATTAAATGTAAAGGTAATTGTGTAAAAATAACACTCACAAATTTATTGTTACATTTTTTTTTACTATCGTTGCATTCCTTTTTATTAAAATCCATGAAACATGGAAAACTTATAATAAAAGATGACATAGGCACTTCCTTTTTATTGGGACGCAATTAGGGTGGAGTTTTGGGGAGTTTACGAAAGATTATTTATTACCAAATATTTAGAATCGGCAAAAGTGGAATTGAAGCGCATGAAAAAGTGGTTCACTCTTACATGGAGTCAAATATGTGTGTAAATACCCTAGTAAAAGTACGTGTAGAGAGCAATGAAGACTTGGTTTTTGGTGAGGAGTTCTAGGGTCTATTAGCCATTTGGTTTATATAGATGCTTCAGGATTTAGAGTCCTATGTGTTGTTTTGTTGTAGTTTTTTTTGGGCTTCAACCATCTCTCTTTTAAAAAGGACAATTTCTTTGTTTATTTTTATGGTGTGATTCACATCTCTTAAAATTCAAAAACGGTTTTAAAATTTTTTGGAGATACATCTTCGAATGCATTTTAAATCTTTTTATTCTTCGTAAATCAAGAAGTAACTTTATTTTTGTTAAAAATTAGTTCGAAGATGCATCTGCGAATATTTCAAAGGTAAATTTTAAGATGCATCTCCGAAAGTACATTTCTTTCTTTGTAAATTAAACAACTATTCTATTTTTGTCAAAAAATGGTCTAGAGATGTTTCTGCGAATATTTCTAGAATAAATTTGAAAATGCATCTACGAAATATTCTCTGCATGTTTTTTGGGAAGAAATATTGTCCTAAATTTGTATTTTTAAAAATTCAAAATCATGTTAATTTGACTAAACGTGTCGGGGCCGATGTGGCTACTGCAACATTGGCTAAATGCCACTTTTGAACATTAACTAAGCTATCCAGTGTTGGCCAAGATGCAACGTTTGAACAAAGACCGACCGGTGGAAGGAGTTAGACTTGCTATCCTGACCACACAGGAGACCCCCAACAAAACCCTCTTCATGAAATATCTCACTATGTTTGCTGAGGCAAATATCTTTGTTCCTGGGATGGCTCCCTTTACCCATCAAAAGTTTGGGCCGACCTGGTTCCAGAGTCCCTTCCCTGATGCTTCCCCCAGAACAGCTGCAATATCTAACTCCATATTGAGAGCTTTCCTAACCCCGACAATGCTATCATTTTGCATTGACTCGAGCAACACCAGTTATGGGTCCATGAACTATCAGCCCAATTTGGTTGCTCGACAATTTGGCCTGAGCCAGATACTCCCAAATCCATTGATTCGACATCGTGATGACATCGTGTGGGATGGTGGAAAGCTTAACTTGACGGGACATAGGAACTGTCTCAAGTTTCCTAAGTCGACTCAACATCTAGAGTTGCCCGTGTTTTGTTACAAACCTTCATTCTTCACCACCGAGAGTTTCAATGTCTGGTGGTCGGAGTACCAAGCACAACACTTAGACCATGACCTCTTCCTAGAAAACGTGGTCGACAGTTTTGCAGCTCTCTCAGGCGAAGCTCCCTGGGGATGCACAAAAAAGGGTAAACTCACTCTTCTTCGTCTTTATCTGCTTATGCTGAGTCTTTGCGTTGTTTCCTGAATGTTTCTTATCTTTTTTAGGGGCACAAGAGGGAACCCCCTGCGGCGTCGACTTTGACCCAACCATCCAAAAAACAAAAAACTTCTAATGCTCAGGTATGATATGTTTCCTTATCATTTTTGTTTCGCTTGTCCCTTCCTGTCGACTTACGTGATTTGTTCTGACCAGATTCCTGAACAAATCATTCCCGACGTTGTGCTGTCGGACGAGAGTACCTGTTCTCAGGTTTTTCCTTCTAAAACGTAGGACTCTCCCTCAGCCATTCCTCTGAGGCGGAAAAAGAAAGTCCCAACAAAGAAAACACCCCTTAAAGGAGCTGTTTCGACTCCAAAACTTGATGTTTATGAAGACTTAACTGAAGTTTTCCATACCGTGGTTACCAGAACTTCTCCTTCAACCAAAACTCCTGAGGTACTTTTGTTTTTGCCCCCTCTTTGTCAACATGCCTTTCGCGCTTTCTTATCGACTTTTTACCTTGTTCATTTTGCAGGATGCAGAAGATCCAGATTCTCAAACGTTAGCCGATATTATCGCCAACACTGTTGGGCGATCTGCTGAGACTATTCCTCCTCTAAGTTCCCAAAAGGTTGATGAGCTCCCAGGGACATCGACAGAGGAAACTCCTAAACAAAACCCTGCTGTTTTCATTGACCTCGAGGAAGATATCGAGAATAATGCTCCCAGCCATAGTGAGGAGGGTGTGGGTGCTAGTCATGCAGTTGGTCCTTCATCACCTCCAAGGGATGGCGTCAAAGGTACACTCAATGCTACCCCAGAGGAGATTTTGGCCTCTAAAATGTCGAAACCTACAGAGACGTTGAAAGCTCTCCTCAAGCTTCATGGGTCTGTCGAGGCCGTTACCCCTGCTGGGTCGAAGAATATAGTTAACCCGACCGAAGATAGCACTTTCACCCTTAAGCTGCAGGAGTTGAAGGCCCACTTGTTTGAAAGACGAATTTGTCGAAGCGCCCGCTGAAGCCCCTGTAGCTCGAGACGTCTTAAAAATTCTGGATGCACTTTCGGCTTTCGACGCGCCTGCTTCTACAGCTGCCTATCTGATTGAGTTTGAAGCCTTCTTTACCCAACTGGAAAAATATGTGACTTTGTACAAACAGGCTGATGCTCAGATCCGAGCCCAAATAAATGAGATGAATCGGGAATGGTATCTCAGCGCCGTTTGTGAAAAGAACTTAAAAGATTATGAGGCCTCCTAGCAGACACGCTCCAACAGACGCCTTTCCATCGATCAACAGATATCTGGCTATCACGCCCAAATAGCGGAGCTAGAACAAAAGATTGCTGACGTCGAAAAGGAGAAGGATTCTTTGGATGTTGAAACACCCTTGCCAGCCAAGGAGGCTATCGACCAAGACGTGGCTAAAGGGATTTCTCACGTCGAAGCTGATTTGAAGATCAAGACCTCTATTGAGAAAATGTGTCAGAAGAAATTTGTCCTAGGGATTCGGATAGACCATGAAAGGACCTTGCTTGAAGGCTTCAAGGCAAGGTTCCCAGAATGATCATGTTTTCCTTTTATCTCTGTATTTTGTGTTGGTCGTCCATATCCGTCGGCCTTTTAATGAAAACATCATTTTCCCTCTGAGTCTCTTGTAGAATAGGTCTATATGTTTTCAAATACTTCCCATTTATCCGGATGATACGCCGGTCTCCTCTGATTTCTTGGACCTCATAAGCGTTATGACTGAACGCTTGGATCACTTGGAATGACCCTTCCCAATTTGGGGATCATTCAAATATTGGTATGCAGACTCCGCTGCTTTTCGTTTTACGCTGGCTAATTCCTTTAAGCTGATATTTGATTGTCCCATGTAAAATTTTTCGTGGAACAATCTTTCTAACTGTGTCCACGTATGGACCGAATATGGGGGCAACGAGGTGAACCACGTGAATGCGTTTTTGGTGAGGGAACCAGGAAATATTTCATTTTCAAATCTTCGTTATTTGCTATGTCCCCAACTTTGGTCTGATACCTAGCGACATGTTCGATGGTGGACTCCTCCGTTTCACCTGCAAACTTGGTGAACTTTGGCACATTCTAGCCCCTTGGTAATTCTATTTGCAATAATAAATCCGATATAGGGGACGTGTAAACGGGCCGTCGAAGACTTGGGTTTGCACCGTTTCGAACCATAATGCGCTCGACCATGGCCTCCAGGTTGGCTTCGCCCTCGGGATTCTTGTTCCTAACTTGTCTGACTATATGGTATGGATCTTGGTTCCTATGGACCATCACAATGGGGGGCCTTTGGGCCACCCTAAGAATATGTTCGTCCTCAGGTGCCTGTAGGTTGTTCCTTTCTTCGACAGGCTCATTCTGTCAGACAGGCGTGTTGGGACAATTGGGAGGGGTTTGTCTTCCTACGACCCTAGGGGCCCCTAAGAAGTCTCTTATTCATGTCATCTGAGTTGCCAGTTGTTAGTAACTTTGAGATGAATCTTATATTAATGGTCTCAAAATAGTGCCCTTTTGTTGGGTCAGCATATGCATCATCTCGTGATTGCTTTCGTCCATCTGCTGTCGCATAACCGTGACAGACCTAGTGGTGAAAGCCGGTATTGGGATGGGAAGTGAACCAAAACCTAGCGGCCTTCCCCCATGTTGGGTCAGGGGCCCTACGTTTCGATATGGCGAGAATGCTGACGAGGAATTCTCTCCCGTGCCTACCCCACCATAGCGCAACGTTGACATAAACTCTGTTGGCATCCCTAAGTGTTGGGGTGCCGGCATTGTGAAACTGGGCAAGTATTGCCCTTTGAATCCTGTCGTCACGGGTCTCGCCTCGGGTCGACTTGAAGTCCTGAACGGTCCGTTGTGAGCGGTCGAAGTGATTATCGTCGTGGATCCGGTGCTTAGAGTCGTCCCCGGTGATAACACCGGATTTTCCTGCAAAGACGTTTCTTCGTTTTGTTATGATGTTACCATCTTTCCACTATGTAACTGCATACACTAAAACCTACGGGTCCCACCGGGTGTGCCAATTTTTTCGCACGTGGTTTTCGCACGGACAACCTCTGACCTCCCGTCGCGGGTTTGCTCGCGGGACTGGCCAAACTAGTCCCAGGACTCTGGCACTGGGTGGATTGTTTACTTAGGATTTATGGTGCACTTGATGATTGTTTCTTTTAGGAGTGTGTATGATGAAATCTAGGCAAGTAAAGACAACGATGTTCCTAATGAAACAAAGAAATGCTGAAAAAAAGGGTAAAAACGTTGCTTTCATAACATAAAGACTTGGTAGATTTAGCGTAAAAATGAAAAGTACAACTGGACGCGTTCGTACATTTTGCAATGAAAAGAGAACTCTTTTCTCTTTAGTGTGTGGTACTCAGAGTGTTTTTCTTCAAATGTTGACAAAAGACGCCCCTTCTTCAAAACCAGAATTTGCTTTATATAGGCAAATAAAATAACTGTCAGGATGCTTCAAGAGCCGCCACGTGTCAGACCACAACTCTTATAACTTCTCCCGCGTTCCTTTTGTCAAATTTATTTTCCGCCAGGCACCAAAGCTCCTCTGTCAGGGGTGCCTTTGTTGGTTTTTTGGTCGACCGACTTAGGTCCCTGTCGACCACGCAGTTCCCCTTCTGACGTCGACTTAGGGTGCGCCCCTTCTAGATTTGTCGCCGTCGATCCTTTGCTGCCAATATTGTCAGGATGCTTCCTTCCTCCAAAGGACATTGTCGGTTGGGGCTTATTTCTCCCACCACCTGTCGAGGTCGACGCTTTTGTTGTCGATGCTTTCAATTAGCTCATTTTCAGCCAACAGACACTCTTTAAAACTTATACAAATTATACATTCATAGTACACCGAGACACACATTATTATAAGTTAGATACATATACAATTAATATATTCAACATTCATCGAAACCATAACTATTAAAATTTTATTTTATTTTCTATTATGTACACTTTTTTCAATAAAAGAAATTAAATTAGTCCATTTTTAAAAGAGTTCTATCAAAAAAAAAACTTTGAGAGATTATTCAATTCCTAAAAGTTAAAATTAATTTTTTTTAAAAATAATTTGATAAAAAAATTATAAGAACTAATTTAATTTCTATAAAAATAAAAATGATATTTAATCTCTCAATAAAAGTGATAACATTATCAATACTTAAACCATTAAAAAAAAGACAATCAATCATGTATAAACAATTATAAAAATATAAATTATTATAGTTTTCATATACTAATCATATATATTTTTCCAATCAATATTTTAATTAAAAACTCTAGTATTCTTTTTAAATATAATTTAATTATAAATGCGATTATATGTCCCAAAATTTAAACTTCAAATATTAAATTTCATACCAATATTTAAAATTTATCAAATAATTTTTTTAACTTTAACTTATAATTTTTAAATAGACAAAAAATGCCTCAAATTGGTTATAAAATATTATTTTGAATTATTAGCTACATATTACAAAATTAAATCATAAATTTTCAGTAATCATTTATAATTTATTACATAAAAATGTCTATCAATTTATCGTTAAATTGTAAATAATTGAAATTGATGGGCTAATTCAATTGAATCAAATCAATGGTTTTTGATGAAAATGAGTGGTAGAGTAAAAACAACAACACTTGACATATTTAAATACCAAAATTCAATATAAAATAGAGAATTTTATTTAAGATTTTAATTTCACGAATGGTCATATAGAATGTGAGTAATTTAAATGTGGAGTATTTTTCGTCTATGAAATAAAGAAGAACAAATATTTTTAGATATGCTAGAAAAAAAAAAGAAAATGAAATATTAACAAAAATTATTAAAATTCTTTATACTTATTTCACGTTTTAAAATTAAATTGTGATGTTTTATTTATATATCTATGATTCAAACATATTTCTTTTTACGTAAACTTTTATCATCTCTTTTTATCTCCTTTATCTTATTGTCTCAATTACAATTTTTTATAATAGAAAAAAAAATCAAAATCTACATTTTTTTAATATTATTTTAAAAAATTCATCTCAGTCTCTATTTAGTTATCTAGTTATTTTAAAAGAAGTGTAAATTGAGTTAAAAAAGTGCAAAGTTGATTTATATCAAACAATTACCATTCACTTAAATCATTCATTATATGATATAATGGGGTAACCTTAGTACCATCTCAATTAACATTAACAAATCATACAAGTTAATCAAGGACGAATCATCCTTTGGTTTTGCATGAATATCGATGGATTGAAAAACGCATAGAAAAATGCTCCATGCCTCAACTATTTTTAGCCATCACAATACTAGCAAACCTTTTCCACCACCAATTCAACTCTAAATTGTACGTTGAAAATGCCATACTTGCTTATTATAGAAAGAAATCACAGTGTTCTATTTATCAACTACAATTCTGAACACTCATTGATCTTAAGGTTGTCTTTCTCATCTATTCTTAGACTAATGAAAAAACTTTAACTACCTATAAGAACCCATTATCCTTACTCTATTCCATAAACGATCACTTTCTTTCACACAATAAAATCAAATAAGTGAATGAATTAAAAAAAAAAAAAGAATAGAATAGAATAAAATAAAAAACAATGAACGGAAAAGTACTAGTCTCTGGTGTATCCATCATTCTTGTGGTGGGTGTTGCCATCGGTGTCGTTGCCGTCGTTAGCAAACAGGGTAGTGATCCTCAATTAGCAGCACACGAGAAAAATGTGCAATCCATGTGTCAAGCAACTGAAGATCAACAACTTTGCCACGACACTCTTATCAGCGCGAAACCAGCCAATTCGTCTGACCCAACAGCTTATTTAGCAGCCCTGGTTCAAGCGAGTGTGCAAAGCGTTATCACTGCGTTGAATATGACTGATCGGCTAAAGATTGAACACGGTGACAAAGATCCTGGTATCAAAATGGCACTTGAAGATTGCAAAGACTTAATGGAATTCGCTATGGACAGTCTTGAAGCTTCGGCTAATTTGGTTCGCGATAACAACATTCAGGCGGTTCATGCACAGACGCCTGATTTTAGAAACTGGTTGAGCGCTGTTATATCGTACCAAGAGTCGTGTAGCGATGGGTTTAGTAACGAGACAAACGGCGAGGATAAGATCAAACAGCAGTTGCACACAGAAAGTTTGGACAAAATGCAGAAACTTACTGGCATCGCACTTGACATTGTAGCTAGTATGGCAAACATCCTTCAGGCTTTCGACTTGAAGCTGGAATTGGTTCCAGGTTCTCGTCGTCTTCTGTCCACTAACGTGATTGACAATGAAGGTCTGCCTACATGGTTCTCGGCTACAGATCGGAAGCTACTGGCTCACCCAGGTGCAGGTCCTCCGCCAAATGCAGTAGTTGCGAAAGATGGCAGTGGCAAATTTAAGTCAGTTAAAGATGCTATTGATTCCTACCCTAAGAATTTCAAAGGAAGATACATTATCTATGTTAAGGCCGGAGTATACGACGAGTACATCATCATTCCAAAAAAGTCTATTAATATTCTTATTTATGGCGACGGCCCTACAAAGACCATTATCACCGGTAACAAAAACAATGTCGCTGGTGTCAAGACGATGAAGTCATCCTCATTCGGTAAGTATTGAATTCTGCATCAATTAAGCCAATATCTTTAATTAATCAAATAATTATGCATATGTGTATGTGTGTAGCAAATACTGCCCCCGGATTCATTGCAAAATCAATGGCATTCGAGAACACAGCTGGTCCAGAAGGGCATCAAGCAGTGGCATTTAGAAACCAAGGAGACATGTCAGCGGTGTTCGACTGCGCCATGCACGGTTTCCAAGACACATTATACGTCCAAACCAATCGTCAATTCTACCGCAACTGTGAAATCTCTGGCACAATAGACTTCATATTCGGCGCATCTCCAACCATAATTCAAAACTCAAAACTCATCCTCCGAAAACCATTACCTACACAGTACAACACAGTAACCGCGGACGGAACATTACGACGTAACATGGCGACAGGAATCGTGATCCAGAACTGCGAAATCGTTCCTGATCCAGCTTTGTTCCCGGTCAGGCATCAGCTCAAGTCATACTTGGGTAGGCCATGGAAAGATTACTCTAGGGCAATTGTTATGGAATCGAATATTGCCGATGCTATCGCACCAGAAGGGTGGAGTACTTGGGACGGAACTAATAAATTTGTGAATACATTGTATTATGCTGAGTATGCTAATACTGGACCTGGTGCTAATCTTAATGGAAGGGTTAAGTGGAAAAGTTATCATAATCTTGATAAGAATGCAGCTGCTCAATACACTGCAGAACAGTTCCTTAGAGCGGGACGTGGTGGAAAAGCTGAGGATTGGTTGAGGGCTACTGGTGTTCCTTATACACTTGGATTTGGAAAATAGAAGAAATTAATACATTGTTACCTACAATTGTGTGCTTTTATTATGTACACAAGTTTGATGATTAGTTATGTACTTAGAATAAATTTACTAGCTTACATGCACGTTTATTCTACTTTGAAGCTGGTCTCAATTTCAAGCTAGCTCATCAGTGGAATCCTTTCATGAGAAATTTTGTACTTGTACAACTATTATGTTATTTGATAATTTTTATACATGAATTTGTTATGCTAAACGAGTTAGAGTCGGAGTATCGTTTTAGGTATAAGTTACTAGGTCAATTATTAGCTTAATAACTTGAAAAAGTCTAGGAATATTTGTTTTCTTTTCTTTCTGAACACTTTTTCTGACTCATCTACTGCTCATCTCATCCAACAACAACAATATTGTGCTTGAATTATGAGGATGTCCATTTACCACATCATGACTCAAGCTTTTGGATTTGTTTGACTGTTGGTTGTGAATAGGCCTCCGCATGGGTCATCTCACTTATAAAGTGCTTAACCACCATTTTTCTAAGCAATGCGGAACTTAGAACTCATACTTGATTCTCAACAACTCACATTTTCTCCAATAATCTCTCCTTCGAGTGGGAGTCCATCCACTATGCTTCTCCTCAAACGAAAGTTCTTTCATCCACATACTTGTACCGCCATTGAGATACACCATTATCTCGTCATGAGAACTTTAACATGACACGCCGCCTGACCACCATGTCAGGAATACTTTCAACACAAGGAGTCGGTCTCTTACTCGAATCGGGCTTGTCACACCCTCATTTTCACCTTTAGCCTTTCATACCATGCGTTCGTCATATCATACATCGTTTTATTGCATATCGAGAATGTGGGTTCACAAGGTAGGGATTGAGTCGGTTCGTTGTTTTCCATTCCAAATAAGAAAAATTGCCTATCATGGGCTACATGGAAGAAAAGGTTCATCATCTAGGGTTTGATTCAAGTTGAAAAGTCTATCCATGTAGATTCCTTCAAGGAGAAGTTACTTGAAAAATATTAGGATATTCAAGATCAATATTCCTAATGAACATGAAGTGCAAGGCCTAATTCAAGACTTCGTCCATTTCAAATAATGGTATAAGAAAAATCCACCATTCCAAATTCAAGATTCATGAATTCAAGATTAGATTCAACTATGCTACAAAGGGAAATTTCATGACATTGGCAAGAATGTCACATTTGTTGCAAAGTTTTCAACTCTAAGCAATGCTTAGAAAATTAAGATATTTCTAGTCTTAATTCAAGTTTCTAACTAATTTCATGTTATGGTACCCTTCATGCCTCATCAAATCTCCATGTGCTACATATAATTCATAACCCACAAATATCCAAGGAAAATAATTAAGGTTTAATTCAACATTGGAACATTTCAAAAGCAAAGCCATTTATGCTTATTCATGGAAAATTTCAAGAAATTTTTTAAATTGATCTAAAACAGCCCCATGGCCAACTAATTCCCAACCAAATAAACCATGTACAAAACTTGAGGAACTAGATCATGTTGGTTCACTTACATGCCAAAATTCAGAACTTCAAAATTCTGTCAAGAGGAAAGGCATGAACCACAAGTACAACCCAAGAACAAGTGAATAAAGGAGGGCAATGCAGAAAAAACAACACTAGCAAAAGTGCAGCAGCAAAAGCAAAAAGCAGCATGTTAGAAATGGAAAGAAATGGGGCTGCACCAAGAAAGTGGTAATAAGTATTTCAAAACATAGAAATTCTGAAACTTGAAGCATGTGCAAGCTCTATTGTTTTGGTACAACAGCAAAAGTGCAGCAGAAAAGTAAGATTTCTAGAGGAAAAGGGTGCACCAAGAAAGTGACATTGGACATTTCTAGGTGTAGAAATTATGAAGTTTAAAGACATGTGCAAACCCTAATGCTTTGGGTATAAAAGAAAAGCAACAACAGTAGAAAAAGGACACATGGACACATAGAGAGATATTGAGAGCAAAAGGCATTGAAAAAATCAGAAAAAAGAGAGTAAGAGATGAAATTCTAGGTACCAACAGTGGATGTTACCACGAATGTTATAACATCCACAAATACATAGACTACTGCACTTAATAATAAGCTTTAAATGGAAAGCAGTAAATAACACAAGTAATTGTTCACCCAGTTCAGTGTCAACCGCACTTATATCTGAGGGCTACCAAGCCAGGGAGGAAATTCACTATTAGTAGAATTAATTCAGAGTCAAACAATCCCAGTTTGCACTCTTCACTTAAGACCTACCCAATGACACTTCAGCCTAGAGACCACTAGACCTGAGTTTCACACTCACTCCCCCTCAATCACCTCAGTGATATAAACCAAATTACTATAGAGTTATGAAGATTCACTTCAAATACACCTTGATCTTGTTTCACAGCTTTGATCAAGTGACATACACTCTTGCTTAACAGCTTTGAGTGACACAATGAACACACCTGTTCATACACAATAACTAAAGCAATTATACAACATACAATTGCTTGGGACACAAGGAATCCTAAGACTCCTAGACACACGTGAAGAGTAGAGTTCTTCACTCACAAATCACACTCTCCAATATCTGTCTTGAAGTGCTCTCTTCAAGCTCTTCCTAGAAGATCTGCCCTATTAGAAATGATCCTTCTGGTATTTATAGAAGTAGTCTTGCTTTGGGCCTTGATGGAGAAATTAGGTTTACCCACGATAAACCTTTCTTCATGAAGCTGCACTCTTATCATTAGGTCAGGAGACTTCTATGTTATCTTCAACAATGCCTGACATGTTGCCTAAGATGATTAGGCCTCCTGGAATATTTCCTGAAGTATAGCCTGAGCTAGTAACAGAAAAACAAACCCTGCGCGCCCTAATGTCATACGCTTGATGTCATAACATCCAGCATGACATTCAGCTTCACTTACTCTTAGCTCTTCCTGCAGAACACTCTTCATGTATGTCATAACATCAGTTATGGAATTCATATATACACTAATGTTTTGCCATAAAATGCAGCCAATCAAAAGCATCTACAAACTCCCCATTTGGCAAATTTTTGGCTAAAACACCCTGTTATCATATCAGAGATTACAAGCAGCAAAAGTCTAACATAACATGCAGGAAAGCTACTAGCTACACACTATCAGATTTGTTTACACACACTCACACTGTTAGATCTCAAGATCAACCTGTTCACACATGATCATCTGTTAGTCAGCACTTCAGATGTCACAATATTTTGAGTAACATTCTGGGTTACTCCCCCTCAACTGATGCATACTACATCAGCTGGGCACAACCTGCATAGCTTGCAGTCACACAAATTATCCAGGCTTTTCTGGATGTCAGGACATTTAGGATGACATCCTGAAGCACACCCATCGTGGAACTACCTGTGCTACTCCCCCTAAAGAGATGCACAACATTCTGCAATCATCCTGCAGATACACACAATACTAGCAGCTACTGCTACTCGGTTCCATACACTTTGCTAACATACACACACTCCTAATCAGTAGCTAGGAGCTCACACATGCACAACAACAAAATAAGTTCTTCAACCATGCACATTTGCAGCAGCACCTGCAACACACCTGCAACAACAATTCAACACAAGTCTTCCACCTGTGAGAGATACAATCTTCTAACCTGTTGTTACTACCTGCTGTTATCTAACACTCTCTCCCCCTTTTTAGCCACAAATTAAGATCAAACTAATAAAATAGTATAGATCATAATGAGTAACATTACACATGTTTGGGGTCATTACAAAAATTGCTCATGAAGAGCATCACAAATTCAAGCTGTCACAACAAGAACATAAGTCTAACCAAAACTATTCAAACTGTTCTAACAGGCAACACATCTTTCTCATCAACTCAGCAACCTACAACCTGAGCCATACACCAGCCATCCATCACTCTAATCCTCCTCCTCTTCACTGGAACTGTCCTTCTCTTTAGAGCTTGAGTTTTCCTCCTCAGCATCTTTGGAAGCATTTTTGTCACTATCCTCTTCTTTACCAGAGTTTTCCTCATAGCTGGCAATAACTTCTTCTGAATTTGCTGCTTGGCCATCATCCTCTTTTGACCCATCATTTTCCCTATCCTCATCAGTGAACGCAAAATCTTCATTCTGCTCAAGAGTTCTGATCAATGCTTCAAGATTCTTCTTCCGTGCATCTAGCTCCTTACAAGTTTCCTTTAGCATGGCAATCACTTCAACTTTTCTTGATTTTGACTTTCCCTTAGATGTCTCAGCTGATGTTATAACAATGTCAGGAACATGAGTTCCCTTAAACAACTTGTAGTGGAAGGACAAAGGATTTTCTCTCTTGCAAGCTGTATCACTCTCCTTGAGGATGTTGGGACGCTGACCACAAATGGTCCCATATATGAGTGAGGGGAATGCAATAGGGCCTTTGACACTGTAGCTACCAGCATGTTTCATGGTTTTTTCATGAATGTAGGTCCCATAATTGAGTTTAGCTTTTGTTCCTACAACATACATGAATCTCCCCAGAATGGTTGCAACAGTTGTCTTATGATTGGTGGGCACCCAATTTGCAACACCAATCTTGTGTAGCATGACATATTTCACACGTAATTTGCTTGCTACCAGCTTTCCTTTGGATGGCCAGCTCTTGACCTGGTTGCAGTGATTTCTTGACACACTTGGTGGTCAGAGGCAGTTAGTTCATTCTGACCTTCATTTGGTCTCCCTAAGTAGTTGTTGATGATGGTTGCTGAGAAGTTGATACATTTTCCTCTTACAAATACCTTTCCAAGCTCACTAGATTTCCTATCAGCACATTCTCCTGACAGGTTGACTATGAATTCTTTGACAAGAATCTCATAGCATGGTGGAAATTGAGTGACAGCTTTCATCAAGCCCGCATCCTGAATAAGATCTATGACTTATTTGTTTTCAAGAGCATTTTGAGCCAGCTCTCTCTCCAGTGCCAGCCTCCTCTGGAATACATATTTCCATCTATTGACATATGATGGATAGTGAAATGATATGTTGTCAATAGGCACATCTGGGACACTAGCAGCAAGCTTGCTAGTGGTTGGTTTCTTCTTTGTTGGACTGTCAGTTACCTCATCATCATTATCTGAGATGGATTCAGATTCTGTACTTGATTTAGCCTTCCTCTTTTGTGGAACCACTTTGCTCCATGCTTTGGTAGGCCCAACACGGGTACCTTTTGTCACAACCTTCTTCTTAGGAGGACTTTGAGCAGCAACATTCTTCCCCTTCCTAGTCATAAGCCTTTTGGCTATGCTAGGATTGATCTTGGCTATTAGATCATTGTCAGAGTATTCATCAAGGTCTACCAAATCAGCATTTTTGTCACCTTGCATGTTACCATCCATTTTATCAAAACCTTGATCCTTGTTCTTATCCTCTGGTGTAGTGTCTTTCAATGTTTCAACATTGTGAGTGACATCATCTTGATCATTCAGATTAGGATCAGACCTTTCATTGTTAGGTGGAATGGGTGTATTTAGAGCACTGACAACCATATTCACAATGGTGTGTGGGTTTGCCTAGCTTCTTCCTCATTGACATCATCATGAGGAACATATGTTGTAGAAGGAGGAGCTTGACCTGGGACAAGTTCTTTAGGCCTTCTTGCATGTGGGATTCTTGGTTTCTTCACTAGCAGCCCGTCTGGGGTCATCATACGCAACGGGCTATCTCAAGAACCTCGTTAGGGTTGCTAGACCCAGTTCTTGTATCAGAGTCGTTGGTGGACATTCTTTTGGAGGAGGTTGAATTCGAATGTTGAGACATTATTAAGGACTTTGATCGTGTGGGAGAGAGTTTCTTGTGCTGGTTGGAGGATGGATGGTAGACGAACAATTTGAATTGGGACCAAATGACGTAGGAATTTTGTGTGTAGAGGCTAAAGAGGTGATATGGCAAATGAGGAGGGAACTTAATATTTTGACCAATCAGTGAATGATTAAATTTTAAAATCCAATTCCCTATTCCCATTAATTGCTATAATTCCTCATTAAAACAAGTTCTCAACTGGCTTCGTGAATTTTTAATTTTAGTAACCTTGAGATCCCTTGTAACCTTGTTAGCACTATGAAGTTTTGAGTCTCCTAGTTCCTCATATCCTTTCCCAAGGTGAGGCCAGTCATTACTTTTCATGGCCCTCTTAGGCTGACTTGGATTCCAGTTTATGTCACTGAGATTGTCACAAAACAATGTCATGACATCCTGAGTAACATTGCTCCCTGTATGCTGGTTAGCTTTCATGGACTTCATCAGATTCCATTATAACATATCTAGATTTCTATGTTGTTCATTCTTTGGGTGTCCCTTCTTGGCTTTCCTACCCACACAACATTTACCACATCCTGTCCTACTATCTGAAGTAAACTTTGAAGTTCCTCTTGCTACTGTTCTGAACATGGTGCTTTCTATTTTTAGAGGTTGTCTTCCTTTCTCTAGCCATAATTGACCCTTCTCTTCCTTTTTGACCAAGTCATTGAGGTCACTTCTGGGCTCCCATAAGTAACAATTATTCTTGTCTCTAGATCCCCTCATGAATTCCTCACCTTCATCATTGGAGACAACATATTTATCCTTGGTAACTTGGACCTTTAGGCCTTGATCACAGAGCTGACTGACGCTTATTAGATTTACAGTCAGTCCTTTAACCAGCAAGACATTCCTTAGTTCTGGACCTTCAGGACTGTCTAGTTGTCCAGCACCTGTGATTTCTCCTCTAGTTCCATCACCAAATGTTACATGACTAGATGAATGAAACTTGAGGTTTATCAAAAGATCCTCAATTCCAGTCATATGTCTAGAGCAACCACTGTCAAAATACCAATCTTCTTGAGTTGGCATTCTGAGATAGGTATGAGCTACTCGAGCAACCTCCTTGGCAACCCATTGTTGTTTCTTGGCAGGAGCTTCCTTCTTGGGTTTAACATGATGAGGATGACTAGGAAATCCATGTATCCAGAAGCAAACAGATTTAATATGTCCAAGTTTTCCACAGTGGTAACACCTATACCCTTGGAAGTTACTCTTGACTTGGTTCCAGTTTCTATTTCTTTGATGTTGTGACATTGGTCGTGACATCCCCTTTGACCTCTGGGTTTCAGGTTTTGTCCTCTTGAGCTTCAAGATGGGATTCTGTTTACCAACAAATCCCAGTCCATACCTATTTCCTAATGTCTGACCACTCTGTAGGATTTCTTCTAGAGTGTCAGCCCCAGGGTTTAGCATCCTTATGGATTTTTCCATCTGCTCCGATTTAGATTTCAACAAGTTGACCTCACTTTTGAGTGAGTCTATTGTTGCTAGCTGTTCTATCTTCTCAGCCTTTAATTCCATTATGAGCTTTTTCTGTTACTCTCCTTGCTAAGACAATTCTGTACTTCTGATATGTAGCTTTTGATATGAGGCTGCAAGCTCATCAAAGGTTAACTCATCTTCACTTGAGTCATCGTCAGAAATACATACGCTGTTCATAACAGTGACATGTTTTGCAAACTCTTCTTCTGATCTACTATCAGAATCTCCATCAGACCAAGTGACTGCTAGGCCCTTCTTCTGCTTCTTAAGATATGTAGGACATTCAGCTCTAATATGTCCATACCTTTCACATTCATGGAATTGAACTCCTTTGTTTTGGATTGATTTATCCTCAGAGTTACTTCTTCTGCCGCTTTTAGAAGAGCTGTTCTTGGTGTATGGTTTAGACTTATGATCAAATCTTTTGATCAGTTTGTTGAATTGTCTTCTAAGCAAGGCTATTGCTTCTGACAAATTCTCCTCATTTTCACCATCTTCTTCTTCTGAATCATCAACAGTGTTTGAGACAAGAGCTATGCTTTTGTTCTTTTTCTCCCAGTCTGATCACACATCCCCATCTCAAAGGTTTGGAGAGAACCAATGAGTTCATCCACCTTCATACTGCATATGTCTTGGGCTTCTTCAATGGCAGTGACCTTCATAGCAAACCTTTTAGGTAAAGACCTGAGAATCTTCCTCATAAGCTTTTCTTCAGACATTTTTTCTCCCAAGGCTCCTGAGGTGTTTGCAATTTCAAGGATATTCATGTAGTATTCATGAATAGTCTCATCCTCCTTCATTCTTAGACTTTCAAATTTGGTGGTTAGCATTTGTAGTGTTGACATCTTGACTTTTGAGGTTCCCTCATGAGTAGTTTTGAGAGTTTCCCAAACCTCCTTAGCCAGTTCACAATGGTATACCAGTCTGAAGATGTTTTTGTCTATACCATTGAAGAGTGCATTCAATGCCTTAGAGTTCCCAATAGCCAAAGCCTCTTGTTCTTTGTTCCATTCCTCTTCAAGAATTAAGACAGATACTCCATCCTTATCAGTCTTCACTGGATGTTCCCGTCCTGAATTTGCAGCTCTCCATGCCTTGCTATCTAAAGACTTTAGAAAGGCAATCATCCTAGGTTTCCAGTAGTCATAATTTGAACCATCCAGAATTGGTGGTCTATTTGTGAATCCTATGTCTTTATCCATAGTACTAGAATTTTACTTCCCTAGATCTCACCAAAAAATAAACAGGCAGGGTGCCTGCTCTGATGCCAATTGAAATTCTAGGTACCAACAGTGGATGTTACCATGAATGTTATAACATCCACAATAACATAGACTACTGCACTTAATAATAAGTTGTAAATGAAAAGTAGTAAATAACACAAGTAATTGTTCACCCAGTTCAGTGTCAACCATACTTACATCTGGGGGCTACCAAGCCAGGGAGGAAATTCACTATTAGTAGAATTAATTCAGAGTCAAACAATGCCAATTTTCACGCTTCACTTAAGACCTACCCAATGACACTTCAGCCTGAAGACCACTAGACCTGAGTTTCCCACTCACTCCCCCTCAATCACCTCAGTGATATAAACCAAATTACAATAGAGTTATGAAGACTCACTTCAAACACACCTTGATCTTGCTTCACAACTTTGATCAAGTGACACATACTCTTGCTTAACAGCTTTGAGTGACACAATGAACACACCTGTTCATACACAATAACCAAAGCAATTATAAAACATACAATTGCTTGGAACATAAGGAATCCTAAGACTCCTAGACACACATGAAGAACAGAGTTCTTCACTCACAAATCACACTCTCCAATCTCTGTCTTGAAGTGCTCTCTTCAAGCTCTGCCTAGAAGGTCTGCCCTATTAGGAATGATCCTTCTGGTATTTATAGCAGCAATCTTGCTTTGGGCCTTGATGGAGAAATTAGGTTTACCCACGATAAACCTTTCTTCATGAACCTGCGCTCTTATCATTAGGTCAGGAGACTTCTATGTTATCTTCAGCAATGCCTGACATGTCGCCTAAGATAACTAGGCTTCCTGGAATATTTCCTGAAGTATAGCCTGAGCTAATAATAGAAAAACAAACCCTGCTTGCCCTGATGTCATACGCTTGATGTCATAATATCCAGCATGACATTCAACTTCACTTACTCTTAGTTCTTTCTGCAGAACACTCTTCATGTATGTCATAACATCAGTTATGGCATTCATATATACACTAATGTTTTGCCATAAAATGCAGTCAATCAAAAGTATCTACAAGAGAAAAAACAGAAAAAAAGATTTGAAAAGAAAACTTTGAGAGAACAAGAGAGGGATAGAAAACCAGAAGAAGAAGAAGGTGGACCATAGAAGCACATCCAACAAAGGCCATTGGTGAAGGAAGCTGGTAGCTCTTGGGTATCCTCCCTTTCAAGCCCTTATCTCTTTACATTCTCGCATGTTTTATTTTCATGTGTTTTTCCTTGTGTTGTATACTGTAATAAGGTCTTGATATGACAAAAAAATATTGTAAAAGAACAAATAAAAGAGAAAGAACATAGTTTATTTTTCATAACGACATGAGTTGAAAATACTCATGTGTGCTGTCATATTCACCTAGCGAACTTTGCCCATTTCCCCTCTGTTTCCATAAAAAGGCATGTTCTGGGCAAAACAGCATGAAGTTCGCACAACGAACTTCTTGATGTTTTTTTTCCTGTCATGTTCGCTGGCACCTTCGCCTAGCGAACTTTGCCCCATTTCGCCTCTGTTTGTGTTCGCTGGGAAGTTCGCACAACGAACTTCTTGTTTTTTTTTCTGGGCAGCTTCGCTGCAAGGTTCGCACTGCGAACTTCAGTCCCTTTCGCCTCTGTTTGCATTCACAGGGAAGTTCGCACAACGAACTTCATACTGTTTCTGGGCAACTTCACTGCAGCATTCGCCTAGTGAACTTCCTTATGTTTTTCTAGTTTTTTCCCCAAAATTTTTTTTTCAACGAGTTCGCCATGTTATGTGTTTTTCATGCCAACTAACCCGATGTGGTTGTACGACTATTGTATGTGGATGTTGTTACGGTCATTTTTGACTTTTGGTTCCAAAACTATTTTCAAAAATAAACTCTCGATTTTATCAAACCATTTTCACCCTTGTAAGTCGACCGCCTTGTGCGTTCGCCATCGACCTTGTTTGCATCACTTCAAATATTTTTACAAACAATAAAATCCTTGATCCAACTTCAAGTGGTATTTGCCTCATAAAAAATCCAAAATAAAAAAACAATAAAGATACAATTAGGGTTATACACCATGAGCTTTAAAGTGATGGAGAAGGAATGAGAATGGAACCCTCCTACACTCTTTCCAAATGTTTTGAATACAAGGCGCTCGACTTGGTTATTCGAAACATTCACCTCTATCCAAAGTCTTTTGTGTAATCCTAATCAAGAACAATTTCTCTTCAAAAACCTAAAAATAAGATCAACTCATCAAACTTCTTTCCGCCTTAGAGCATCAATCCGAAAACCTTTTTTCAAGGTATAAAATCAACCAACAAACAACCATTTCACAAGCCTCCGAACCATGGAGCTCTGATTCTTCACTTCTTTTAAGTGAGGATGCGTAGGCACAAGGGCCACAATCCTTGGCGAGCACTCTAATAAAAAACCAAACCCCTTTTCTTTTAAGCGAGCAAACTCTTAGATTAAAAGCACCCATTTGTTGCGGTGAGAATTGGATGTCAAATTATCAGTTAATTTGAATCTTAATTCATTGGTTCACCACCGGTCTTTAATTTGTCCAAAGGAAGGGAAAAAGATCGAATTACCCATAATGCAATGCAAATGCAAAGGCTAGAGAGTTTTAGGTTCGGGGGTTGGTTAAACTTAGGGAAGGTGCTAGCATCCTAAGTTTCTGTAGTACTCTACAGGAACCTCTTGTTTTAATGTTTGTTTATTGCTAAGGGTTATCTGCTTAAGGGTGAAAGACATAGTGGTTTATTTCTAAGTATACTCGCCAAGACGTCGCATCTTGTGCCTACATATCCTGACGGGAATGGAATCAGAGTAATTGTAGTTCCCCTAAAGGGTTTAAGGAACTCTTTGACTGTTGGTCAAAGTTCCAAAGAGATAAGGGTAGTTGATTGATTGATTCTAGGAGAAAAGATGAGTTGTCATCTTAAAGGAGATTACTCGACTTAACCACCACCACTTTGTAGGAAAATAGTATTTGCGTCGTCCTAAGAGAAGGGCTCAAGCACTCGGATTGTCGATGAGTACGCCACTATCTCTCTTAAGCGGAAAAGTCCCTACATATTAATTGTATTGTTATGGGGCAGGAAATTTATCTCGACTGTCAAGATGACTAACATCTTATTCTCTAATAGTTTGAATAATTAAAGTTGAGTTGATATGTTTTTATCTAAGTTGTAAAAGATAAAAGAAAAAGTTCCTTCTTATGGGGTAGGATCTAACTTAAGTGATCGACTTGAATGGGATCAAGGATCAAATGGGGATTATGATGCAAATGAAATGCATACGCACAAGTTTTACGTCATGCGCAGATTCTCCCTTTGGACATTTATGCAATGCGATAAAATAAATACGGTAAAATAAAGACAATAAAAGCATGCACGCAGATAAAAGTGCTAAAACATACAAGTGAGTGAGTTGTGAATAGTGAATGGAATCGGAGTTGGGAGACGGAAGCGTGCACGATTGATTAAGTTGACAGGAGGTTGATTTTAGGCGAGGTTAATTGATTTTAGGAAAATGTTGTATTAAAGGGTAAATTAGTTTTTTTTTAATAAAATAAGGTTTGGAATTGATTAGATTGAATGATAAATGGGTTATTAGATAAATTGGTTCTTTTTCTTTAAGAGGAAGTTATTATTTTATTTTTAAGGAGATAAATAAAAGGTTAATATTAGCTTAAAAAATGTTTCTTATAAAAACTATGTTGTCAATACAAATTATTTATATTATTGTGAAATAAGTTTATTTAAGAATGCAAATGATTTTAGTTATTAATAAAATAAGTTATTGTCGTAACGGCCTGAGCCGAGAGGCTTACAGTTATTGTTGCCTAGGATATCTTTGTCTTGAAATGGTTCGATGCTTGGTAGGAAGCCGGTGACGACTTTCATTTCCCTTCCGACCGCTCGAGTCCTTGCCCAGTGATGAGCTTCAAAATTATGAGGGCTTGACTTCTTCCAACTCTACTCTGAGTTTTCAATTGACTTATATTAATGGTTTTTCTTGATTATCAGTGATGTTTCTGGGAAAAGTTGTGGACGCGCTTGGTGGCTACTCAATTCTGCTGTCTTCTTTCCAATCCATTATAACCTTCTTTCGTATTCTACAGGGACATGGTTGGCATTGATGGTTTGCGTGGAAGCTGCGAGTATGCGGTTTCGTGAACATATGCTGGTTTTGGGTTCTTTCTTTGTAAGCTAAATGTGTTCTGCACTGGCCCCTCCTCTATTTGTGCTAGTCGCAGGCTGTGACACTTTTGATTTATTCTGCTTGATTGCATCGTAAAATCTAGGCATACGACTTCTCTTTGGTGAAACCTCTAGCTCTTCTTGTTGCCTGGAGCGCAGTTGTTTCTGACTTACTTCTCGAGTTATGTTGACATTTCTCTTCTTTTGTAGGACAAGCTCTTGGGGTTCAGATGCTACCAGCTCTGATGTAGCTGAGAAAGGCTCCAAAACTCGGTGATGAGTCTAAGTTTGGGGCTGAGTTGCTTCATTTAATTCTTAATTCTTAAACTCCAATCTATTTCTGTAATGGCTGCTCTGATTATAAGTTGTGTTGCTCTGACAGGTTTTGGTTCGCGGTCCATGTTGAGATCAAGTCCGGAAGACAAATATGTAGCAAAAGGAATCAGCATTGCAGCCGGTTATACCATATTGGGACGCCTTCAACATCAACGATTCACCGAGTGGAGAATACTTTGAGCTTAACATAAGGTCTTTCCAGAAGCAACTTTCTAAAAACTCAAGAATTTGTATACTTCGAATTGGCATATCTTTATCTGTCTTCTCATTATGTGCAGATTGATGAAAACTTCCTCTCGACTCGTTTCCGCCGGTACTCTGGTATTTTGCTGAGGTGAACTGGGAATCGTAGCAACCCGAATGGTGGGTACAACTTAGGTTCTTCCTTATATACACTTGTTCCTCTTCTTCTTTAATGAATTTAAATCCATCTCTGACAGTATGTCGTTCTGATGGTGTCGACAGGTTAACCCTGTTACCATTGTGGAGTTTGCTAAGAAACCGTGGTTACTTGCTTTGATGAGGATGGGCATGACGAAGCAAATTGGCCCTGAAGTTGTTCTTGGAATGGAGAAGAATTCGTAAGAATTTTGAATTCTATCATGAAGCTTGGACAACTTGGCGTGAAGATCAATTAAGCTTGAAATGGAGTTTCGAAAACCTATTATTATTTTTTAATCTTGAGCCCTGTATGACTTTGAAGATGTAAAATTATAGTACGGCTTGTAACTCTAATTCAATGAATTTTTTTAATTGATGATCATGATTTGGAGTATGAATTAGACCATGATACGCTATTGCTACCAATGTATATTGTGACCTGGGTTTTATGGTCTTTGTAAAGAAAACTTGAACACAACTCCAATGCTTTCACAATTTCGTATGTCATGACTTGAGACAACTTACGTTGGTCCAACTAATTCCAACTCACGGCTAAAGAACTCCAAACATGGCTCAAGCATGGTTGCAAAATAACCCACACACATGTCTCAAAATATTCTACGTAAAACTTTGATAGATTCTAAGGTAGCACAAAATTATCTTCATGGCCCACATCTTGAAAACTTGCTTGAAATAATGTTGATTATAGCTTGTGAAAATTTGAAGCAAACCTTGAAAATGCATTGAAATCTTGGAACCAACTTAGGATATGGCTTAAAATGAATTACCACAAGACTTGGAATCATCCTTAAAACCGATTCACATTCAACTTGTATAATGTGAATTTTCAATTCTTCCGCTTCCATGCTTTGAATCTTGGAATTTATTAAAAAGAGTGCATCCTGAATGAGTAATCACTTATTCACTCTAAATTGAAACACCACTTGAATCTTAATCCCGAATCTAAGTTAACCCGTTTCTTAGACACGAGTGATTTGGGAATTCACGCAACCTCGACATTGACAACACGACTCGTGCCTTACGCTTTGAACAAGTCTCTTCTCTTAGCAAACCTTCCTTGCCTTATTAGTATCTTGATCTCAGAGTATTCTTTTCTCGTAAGAAACCTAATCCCGATCTTGACTTTAACGAGATATGGTCCAATCTATCCAAACCCTGACTGTGAGGATCTATGCTTGACATTACTGCATCTGCACACATTTGTTAGTCGTAGTAAACGTACATACAAGGTGTCTGACCAAAACGAAGTGTGTTACCTACTATCAAAATATATGATAGCCTAAGAAAAGGTGAACACAACAAAGAAAAGATGACCTACTACCAAACAAGGTAGCCTAAGAAAAGGTATCTGACCAAAAGAAAGGCATGTTACCTATTATAAAACATATGATATCCTAAGAAAAGGTAATAGCCAAAACAATGTGTATTACCTACTATCAAACATATGATAGCCTAAGAAAAGGTAATAAACTTGAAAGGAGATATCACCTACTACCAAACATATGGCAGCCTAAGAAAAGGTGTCTGACCAGAACGAGATGGTGTATTACCTACTATCAAACATATGATAGCCTAAGAAAATGTAATAAACTCAAATAAATCTCCCCACGCTTCAAGGTTGTATGCCATGAGCGGGCCTCGGTTTCTTCCTGGAATGATGAGTACTCAAGAGAGTATTTCCACAAGGGATGAAAATATCACTGTAGGTTGTAGAGCTTCAGCGGAAATCCATAATGTACTGGAGATTATAAAAACCTTACCGGGGATCTTCAAAAGAGATGGAAACCGGTTGACTAGCAAAATAATGTCTTCTCAAATAAAGAGAGACTGATTGTAATAATCTTCACCAAATTTCTCGGGAGAGATGCCATTTGATGGAGATAAACTTGTGTAATGTACTCACTGGGGAGTATATTCCTGAGGAGTATCTTCTTTGTTGTAGCTGTAAAACTTCGAAGTGTAAATTCTCAAATAAAGAGAAACATTTGTAAAATCTTCGACAAACTTCTCTAACGGACTTCTGAAGAGATGCAATATGACGAGTTGATAATATTGATAAACCCATTGGGGATGGACAAACTGTCTTGAAGAGACTTCCATTTATCATCTTGATAAAAAACCTGATCAAAACAAGTTGCTCAAATAAAGAGACCGCTTGCAATTCAGTTGAGAAAATACGGTAATATTGTTGGAGAAATATCTATCTTCAACAGTTATCTTTATAAAGACTCTCTTGGGGAGCCAAGTGAAAAATAAATGCACACCTAATCCATATTCAGAAGTTGGAGATTGTCCACAATGTGATTGTCAAGGACCGAAGTTCAATTCGAGAAATAACCGAAGAGAAACTGCCAAGCAAGACTCGACTATTGAGGTATAAACTCCGATGGGATGTACTAAAACAACCGTCTTCCACGAGGATCAAACTTCGCGGGGAAATAGAAATATTGTGCTTTCTGCCTAGGGCTGACAACTCTACTTGGAAGGATAAGACAAACCCAGTCACCTAGGGACAACCACAACCAAAGTGAAAGAACAAACAACATAAAGATGCAAAATGTGCATGCTATGCTATCTATCTATATGCTATGCGTATGCTAACAAAACCAACATAGACGAAATAAACATCTCGAACGGAAAAGCACTCAGGCTAAATCTCCACAAATTGATAATCACCTGAGGAAAATATACTTGAACAAAACAACGGTCTTCAACCCTGGATAAAATAAATATCCACTGTCTCAGGGAAGTCTTCATCTGTCTTGTATGGGAGATATGATTCGGGGTATCTTCATGAATGAAATAAACATCCATGAACATCCTTTTATTAATCATATATCAAGTAAAGCACAAATTTTCTTTTTTTGAAAAAAGTTTTAAACTTGTCCTAGAATTTTCTATCAAGATAAAATACATAACGCACAAAAAGTGAGAAAAAACTTTTTCATTTATTGAATGGTAGTCACCAAAACGTCGTGACTCTAATATTACAATGTTAGAAAACAATAATGGTGATTACATCAAGGGAATAATAACTCGTTTCTTCCTAAGTTGACTGGAACTTCCTAAGTTCTAAGCAAAATACTTCTTGATAGCATCCGCGTTCACTGGGCGGGTGATTTCTTCTCCGTCCATGGTTGCTAACATCAGAGCACCTCCGGAGAAAACCCTCTTCACCACGTACGGCCCATCATAGTTTGGAGCCCATTTTCCTCTGGTATCGGTGAGGAAAGATTGAATCTTCTTAAGTACAAGGTCGCCTTCCTTGAATTCGCGGGGCCGAACCTTCTTGTTGAATGCTTTCTTCATCCGCTGCTGATACAACTGCCCATGGCATAGTGCTGTCATTCTCTTCTCTTTAATCAGGTTTAGCTGATCATATCTGTTCTAGCACCATTCAACTTCTGACAACTTTGCTTCCATCAAAATCCTCATAGAAGGAATCTCAACCTCTATCGAGAGTACAACTTCCATACCATAAACAAGTGAAAATGGAGTTGCCCCAGTTGATGTGCATACCGAAGTACGATATCCATGTAGAGAAAACGGGAGTATCTCATGCCAATCCTTATACGTAACGACCATCTTCTGAACTATCTTCTTGATATTTTTGTTAGCGGCTTCAACGACCCCATTCATCTTCGGTCTGTAAGGAGAAGAATTGTGATGTTCAATCTTGAACTCTTTGCACAATTCTTTCATCATCCTGTTATTCAAATTGGACCCATTATCCGTAATAATCTTGCTCGACACACCATATCTATAGATAAGTTGATTCTTGATAAACTTAACAACCACATGTCGAGTTACATTAGCATAGGAAGCTGCTTCGACCCATTTAGTGAAGTAGTCAATCGCCACTAAGATGAATTGGTGTCCATTAGACGCTTTCGGTTCTATCATTCCAATCATATCAATGCCCCACATGGAGAACGGCCATGGAGATGAGATAACATTCAACAAAGTTGGAGGCACATGAATCTTATCCGCATAGATATGACACTTGTGACATTTCTTAGCAAACTTGTAACAATCGGATTCCATTGTGATCCAATAATAACCAGCTCTTAGGAGTTTCTTAGCCATAGCATGTCCATTGGCATGAGTTCCGAAAGATCCTTCATGAATTTCCGTCATTAACATGTCTGCTTCCCGCTTGTCAACACATCTTAGCAAGACCATGTCAAAGTTCCGCTTGGACAACACATTGTTACTCAGGAGAAAGTTACCAGCCAATATTCTTAATGTCTTCTTATCCTTGTTGGGAGCTCCCAGATGATACTCTTGTTTTCTGAGAAACACTTCAATATCATGATACCAGGGTTGACCATCTTCAGCATCTTCAATGGCAAAGATGTAGGCGGGTCTATCAAGACGTCTTACCTCGATCCGAGGACACACGTTCCGAAGGTTTACCACAATCATGGAGGCCAAAGTTGCCAACGCATCTGCCATCCTATTCTCATCGCGAGGAATATTGTGAAATTCAACTCTATCAAAGAAAGGTAACAGTCTTCTTGCATAATCTCTGTATAGGACCAAATTATCCTGTCGAGTTACCCACTCTCCTGTGATTTGGTAAATTACTACAGCAGAATCTCCGAACACATCCAAATTCTTAATCCTTAAATTCACTGCCTCCTCAAGGCCCATAATACATGCTTCATACTCGGCTTCATTATTAGTACAGTTGAACATTAATCTAAAGTTAAACAGGATATGAGACCCATGAAGAGTCACAATAACTGCGCCTATTCCTTTTCCATGAGCGTTAATAACTCCATCAAAAATCAGACCCATTGGGAACCTGGCTCGGGTCCTTCATTTGGCAAAGGTTATTCACAATCTTTCATTTTCAAATACATAACATCTTCGTCAGGAAAATCATCATTTGAGGGTTGATGATCCAAAATGGGCTGATGTGCCAAATGGTCAGCCAAAACACTCCCTTTAATAGCTTTTTGAGTATGGTATTCAATGTCATATTCTGATAACAACATCTGCCATCTAGAAATTCTTCCATTCAATGTAGGCTTCTCAAAGATATACTTGATAGGATCCATATTCGAAACTAACCAAGTAGTGTGACTCAACATATACTGGCGCAGACGTTTAGCGGCCCATGCTAAAGCGCAACAAGTTTTCTAAAGCATAGTGTATCTGGACTCGCAGTCGGTAAACTTCTTGCTCAAATAATAAGTGACGTGTTCTTGTTTTCTTGTCTCATCTCGCTGAATGAGTACACAACCCATCGAGTCTTCTAACACAGTCAAATACATGATCAAAGGTCGTCCTTCAACTGGCGGTATTAGAATAGGTGGTTCAAGCAAATACTCCTTGATACTATCAAAAGCCTTTTGACAATCTTCAGTCCACACATAACCTTGCTCTTTCCTCATAAGCTTAAAGATGGGTTTACATGTAGTAGTCATATTAGATATAAATCGGGAGATGTAGTTTAAGCGTCCCAAAAATCCTCTGACTTGTTTCTCTGTAGACGGAGCTGGCATTTCCTGGATAGCCTTCACTTTATCAGGCTCCACTTCAATACCTTTATAACTAACAATGAAACCCAAAAGCTTCCCTGATCGTACGCCAAATGTACACTTGTTGGGATTCAGACGGAGCTTGTATTCCCTCAATCGACCAAACAACTTCAGTAAATGCCTAACATGATCACCCTCGGTCTTAGACTTGGCTATCATATCATCCACATACACTTCGATTTCCTTATGCATCATATCATGGAACAAGGTCGTCATAGCCCTTTGATATGTTGGCCCAACATTCTTTAATCCAAACGGCATAACTCTATAACAAAAGATGCCCCAGGGTGTGATGAACGATGTCTTCTCTCTATCTTCGGGAGCCATCCTGATCTGATTATATCCTGAAAACCCATCCATAAAAGAGAATATTTCATGTCTTGCAGTGCTGTCAACCAATATGTCAATGTGAGGCAACAAAAAATCATCTTTCGGATTGGCCTTGTCTAGATCTCTATAATCCACACACATACGAACCTTTCCATCCTTCTTCGGAACAGGCACAATGTTGGCTAACCAAAGCGGATACTCGGCAGCAACAAGAAAACCCGCATCAATCTGTTTTTGTACCTCTTCCTTAATTTTCAGAGCCATATCGAGTCGAGTTCTTCTGAGTTTCTGTTTAACCGGCGGACATTCTGGTTTCAAAGGCAGGTGATGTTCAACTATGGCAGTGTCGAGACCAGGCATGTCCTGATACGACCAAGCAAACACGTCAACAAACTCTCTAAGCAACTCAATCAACCGCTCTTTCACATCAGACCTGAGCAAAGCTCCAATTTTCACTTCCTTAAGGATTTCTTCTGTTCCCAAATTGATCACCTCTACTGGCTCTTGATGAGGTTGAATAGCTTTCTCTTCATTCTCAAGCAAAATCCGGAGATCTCTTCTGGGATATCATCCTCTTCATCTTCAGCCTCAAACACAGGAAATTCAAAGTTCGGTGAAGGGAGTAGGTCATTATTCCCGAGATGTGATTCATGTAGCAATCTACGCATGTGATATTATTTCATTCAGTTTTATAAAGTGGAAAGTGTGTGTACGCAAAATGCTACTTTTATTATTTTCCAACACAATAGTAAATAAACCGATAAAAGAGCACGAAAATGAAAATAAAAATGATATTTTATTGATGATAGCAAAGTCCAAACAAAAATGCCCCACAAGATCACCTTTGCCTTGGGCAGAGCAAAGAGAATTATTAAAAAAAGTAAGCCCACACAACAAACTTCCGCCTTGGGTAGAGCGAAAAATTAAAACAAATGTTTTACTTTGATATATGAACGACATCAGGGACTTCGACCGCACTCCAGTTCTTGACCAAAACTCCCGGTGTCACAAAGTCTGGAACGTCTTCATCAGAATCCTCTTCAGTAACAACATAGACTCCGAAACTGTAATCAAAATCATCTGAGACATAACCTGGATCTTCCATATAGGGCTCATAATCTTCAAATGGAATGGAGAGACTTGCAGAACCATCTGATAAGTAGCCTTCAGACTCATCTTCTGACACGACATTGATATGAGGAGGATGGATGACCCCTCTGCTGCGGAACACTTTTTTGATTGGTGGAAACTCTTGATTTCGGATAACTTGTTGAGCAGATCCTTTGGAGAAACCGAGACCTTCTTTATTCTTGTTTTCTGGAAGAAACAACATCTTGCCCCAACCCGTCTGAGGGCCACTGTTCACAACCTGCTGAGCGTCTTTAAAGGATGACATAGGTACTCTGGATTTTTGAGCACCGTTGCCTACAATAAACAAAGCCTGAAACTAGGTTCCAACCTCTTCTTCAGCTTCAACATACGAGAATGATGACAAGTGACTCGCCACCAAAGCTCGTTCCCCACAAACTGTAATCGTTTTGTCTTCAAAAGTGTACTTCAACTTCTGATGTAAAGTGGAAGTAACTGCCCCAGCTTCATGTATCCACGGCCTCCCTAACAAATAGCTATAGGCGGCGCGAACGTCCATGACTTAAAAAGTGATCATAAAGGTTTGTAATTCGATGGTCATTGGTAGGTCCACCTCCCCAATTACCGTTTTTCTAGATCCATCAAAAGCTTTGACAATGACATGACTTGGTCTCATTAGCAGTCCCTGATAAGACAATTTGGATAAAGTAGTTCTGGGTATCACATTCAGAGAAGATCCAGTGTCCACCAATACACTAGGCAGAGAGTCATTCCCACAATTCACAAAAATATGCAAGGCCATGTTATGTCTTCTTCCCTCTTCTAGAAGATCTTCCTTATTAAAACCAAGATTGTTGCATGAAGTAATATTACCGAGAATGTTATCAAACTACTTCATAGTGACATCTTGTTCAACATATGCTTGCTCTAACACTTTCTGAAGCGCTTCTCTATGGGCTTCAGAACTCATGAGTAACTGTAACATAGAAATCTTAGATGGAGTTTGTAACAGCTGATCTGCAACTTTGTATTCACTTATCTTGATCAGATTCAAAAATTCGTCTGGCTTGGACAAGTTAGATCCACCAGACTGTTATACAATCGGATCCTTTAAAATTGGCTGTTCAAATGAGATCCCTTTATCTTTCGAGGGTACCGAAGGATAAACTCGTCTGCTTCTTGTCACTCTACTAACATCCGCGATATTAACAATTGAAGGTAAAGTAGGCAAAGGCACCTCCTTTCCGTTTTCCATCATCGTGGCATTATATCTGTAAGGGACCGCCTTACTAGAAGTGTAAGGTGTAGGTCCAGGCACATTGATCACTAGAGGAGTAACAGTTGACTTTCTACTATCATAAGTTATTTCAATACGTTCCACTTCTTTAAAGTTGGGTACTATAACAAACACTTCTTCAGTCCTTTCACTTGAAACATTTTGATCAACTTCTTCCAAATAACCTTGGATCATGTTTACGGATGACGAGCCATGTGGGGGTAATGGATTGTTTTGCACATTAGGATTGGAATCCTTAAAGGATAAGATCCCGCACTTAATGAGCCTCTGGACGTCTGCCTTCAAACCATAACAGTTCTCTATATCATGACCAGGAGCACCTTGATGATACAGACAAAATCTGTCAGCTTTGTACCAGTACGAAAGATCCTTAGGTACCTCAGGTGGAGCTCTCGTCTGAATGTGCCCTTTGTGAATCAAAACAGGGAATAAATCAGCATATGACATAGGGATGGGATCAAAATTTATTTTTCTGTATACACGACCCTGATTGTTGAATGGCCGATTCTGCTGAGGAGATCGTTGATTTTATGGCTGTTAGGGTTGTGGAGCCCTAGGAGACTGAGATTGCTGATATGGCTGAGCAAGCTGTGGTTGATAGGCTGGAGCGTTGAATACTGGCGATACTGCAGCAACCTGATGTGATGGTGGATACCCCTTCTTGGATCGTCCCTACTGCACAACACTTACATCATACTCTTTCTTCTTCACAAAACTACTCCCATACTTTTTAGTATTGTTAGGGGCACTCCCTTCCTTGACTAACCTTCCTTCGCGAACACCCTCTTCCAAACGCATGCCCATGTTTACCATTTCAGTGAAGTCACTGGGTGCACTTGCTACCATCTTCTCATAAAAGAATGGACCGAGAGTCTTCAGAAAAATCTTGGTCATTTCTTTTTCTTCTAATGGCGGTGTGACTTGGGCGGCTAACTCGCGCCAATGCTGAGCATATTCCTTGAAATTCTCCTTGTCTTTCTGAGCCATGGCCCTCAATTGATCACGGTCGGGAGCCATGTCCATGTTATATTTGTATTTCTTAATGAAGGCTCCACCCAGATCATTGAAAGTTCAAATCTTTGCACTATCTAACCCCATATACCACTTAAGCGCTGCACCGGTTAGACTGTCTTGGAAGTAATGAATGAGCAATTGATCATTTTCGGTTTGCACGGACATCTTTCGAGCATACATAATAAGATGACTCTGAGGACAGGTGTTCCCCTTGTACTTCTCAAAATCAGGGACCTTAAATTTCGGCGGAACCTTAACATTTGGGACTAAGCACAAGCCAGAGGCACTTTTGCCAAACAGTTCTTTCCCACGAAGAGCTTTCAATTCCATCTGAATTTCAGAGAACTGGTCTTGAAATCCGTCCATTCTTTCCTCAAATCCAACGGTTTCACTTGGTGACCCATGAAAAATGGGCTTGTCCAGAACATACAGATTAACATTCACATGCGGAGGCGTCGCAGTCATCATAGAAGTAGTTGCAGGAATGGCTTGAATAATGGTCACAGCAGGAATCTCAGGGACAGGTGGACGATAACCGGCCGGAGTTAAATAAGGAGGCATCCCCCACGGGAAACCTGGTGGCATGTTGTAGGTAGGATCAGTAGTAGTAGGCACCACTGGGATCAGTGTAGATACAACTTCGGAGATGACAGTCCTCTGAAAGTCTTTATTGTTGAGTGCGAACTGGTTGGATAAAACTTCAACTAAACCATTCAACCTCTCCAAACTTTTTTTCCAGAATTGTAACTTCATCACGGAGCACCTTGTTCTCTTGTTCTAGTTGATCCATCTTTTGACGTCGACTGGCGCGAGTGTTGTATTGGTGATTCAACTTGTCTGTGGAGATGAAGCAAGAGTGGGACTCCGGAATGCAAAGGATGCTATGCTGATGCAAGAATGCAGATGCAGGAATGAAACTTCAAGAAACTCAAAGTGTTTTTATCAGCATTATAACATAGGACAATTGAAAAAATCATTTTATTATTGAAACATTACAAAGCAAAGTACTCTTTTAAGAGTTTATTACATTGAAACAAAAGCAAAAGAAAACTTAGAGATCTATTCCACATGTTCCTCCTTCACACGAAGCTCTTTTGTAAGCTGATTGACGCGCTCCTGCAACTTTGCCTTCTCGCGGATGAGCTGGTCCACATATTGCTTCCAGGCTAGAGTAGTTGGCGGGAGATCAGCACTTGTAGTTTTCCTTGATGAGGTGTGAGAGGAAAATAAATCCTCTTGCGCCTTTCTTTTCCTTGCAGATTCTACTTCTGGCAGTTTCTGAGATTTCTCTTTCTCAAATTTGAGGATGAAGTATTTGTTCCTCCAAGCACTCTTTAACTTCTGAGCCTCATCCAAAGCAGTCTTCAATTGGTCTACTTCACTCCTGTCGAGCCAATAGGATCTTGAAAGGTCAACACCATAGGTTCATGAAAAGGGAATGACATCTTGAGTTCGAGAGCCCTTTCTTGCACCCAATGTAGATAATCCTCAGAAACAGCACAGTTAAGGTATCCTAAAGCAATTGTTCCTTCCATGTTGATGTGATTCCAAGCTTGTATTATTCTGGCTTTCAGATCTGGATCCTCTCCTTCCTTGAGAAAGATCCCTTCCAGCAGAGTTTGGTCAGGTACTTCGTTCATGGGGTGCCCCAATTGTCTGCGAGCCAAGGCAGGGTTATAACTGATGCATCCCTTTGTCCCAATAAGGGGTACATTGGGGGAAGTCTCTGCAACTGTTGATCATCTTAACACCTCCGTATGCAGGATCATACCACACAATATCGGAATGGGTAAGGGCCATAACTATTTCAGACCAACGGGGCACCTCTTCCAACCCCCAGATAGATGGATTCCAAGCTAGGAGAGCAATAAACCATGAGTAAAGCAAAGCGGTACAACAGACTATATGCCCTCCTCCTTCGACATTCCGTGAATGAATTGAATGATATGTATCAGCTAGTAAAGTAGGAACTGGGTTCTTGAGGATGAATAGCTTAATCGCATCTATGTCAACAAAGTCATCAATTTTTGGGAACCAGAAAATCTCATAGACTAACAAGGCAAAGGTAGCTTCCAATATCGGGACCTCCTTTCTTTTGGCATGGTAACAGATCTTCTCGATCAGGAAATCAGCAGGAAACCCAAGGACTCCTTGCTTGGTGGTTAGATGAGTTTGAACGTCTGCTAAATTGAGTCGGGTAGCATTCGCAATCTCCTGATTGCTAGGTATTTCTTCCAATCCAGAAAACACGGGCCGGGTAGTTACAGGTATCCTAAAAAATTCAGAATACTCTTCCAGAGTTGGCATCAGCTGGTAATCTGGAAAAGTGAAACAATGGTGCAGGGGATCGTAAAACTGAACAAGATTCTCCAACAGCCCATCAATCATCTTGAGTTTGAGAAAATAGAAGACTCATCCATATTCTGTTGAGAAAGTGTGACAGTCATCAATGTGATCCACTAGTTCTCTTAAGCTTTCAATGTTGGGACTCTGAAAAGTATACTTCAATGTTTCTCTTTTGAAATCCATCGTTACAACACCTGCAAAACGAAATTGAGTTTCTTGAAGTGAACAAAGAGAAAGGATGCAATGCAAGATGAGAAGGACTTCATGGAATTCCGATATTTATGGACATTGTGGTAAAAAGAAATGTTTTTGTTAATTTTGAAATGGATTACAAATAATTATTCTTTAAAGAGTCTCAAATAAATAGCTAAATAAAAGCTAATAAAAGTCCTAAGGAAGTTTCGAATTCCGCTGCTTGAGCTGCTCTTCCAGCCGGGTCTTCTCGAGGATAGGCTTGTCCACAATTAACTTCCAAGGAGTAGGCTGAGATTCGGAAGAAAATAAATCCTCCTGAACTTTTCTCTTCTTGCAAGGAAGTAGGTCTTCATTCTTTGGCTGCAGTTGTTTCTGAAGTTCATCATTCTGTTTTTGAAGTTCAGCATTCTCTGTAACAACTACTTGATACTTGTTCTTCCATGCTTCTGACTCATGCTGCGACTTCCTCAAAGCGACCTTCAACTTCTTAGCTTCAGACATAAAGATGTAAACAGGTTCTCTTCTTGGAGGTATGGGATCTTGACGAGGATAGGGCATCCTCAGCTTGATTGCTTTGGTTCTGACCCACTGAAGATATGGTTCCAAAGACACACATTTAGGCTTTCCCAAACTATCTCTAACTTTCTTATGCAAATGCCCCCATGCAGTCACAATCTTCTCTTGAAGCTCTTTGTTATCCTTGAAGAAAATGCTCTCCACCTGAACACTCTTAGGTGGTTCCTTCAACGGATATCCCAACTGTCGACGAGCTAAAACAGGGTTGTAACCGATCCCTCCATCAAATCCAAGCAAGGGTATATTAGCAAAATCTCTACAATTATCAATGATTAAAATCCCATCATACTCACGACTGTACCAATCGATATCCGAGTGAGTTAGGGCCATAATCCTTTCTGACCAGCGTCCGCTATTAAGATTCCAAAAAGAAACATACTTAGGCAAGTGCAAAATAAACCACTTGTATAATAAGGGCACACAACAGGTGATCATCCCTCCACCATGAAAGTTTCGGAGATGCACAGAATGGTAAGTGTTACCCAATAAAGTTGGAACTGGGTTATTCTTCATGAAGACCTTAATGGCGTTGAGGTCGACGAATCCTTCAAAACTTGGGAATAGCAAGACTCCATAAACAAGTAGGGCGAAAATTGCTTCAAACGGAACCTTGTTCGTGTAGTCAGCGTAGTCTTGAGGCTTCTTGATTAAGAAATCCGTAGTCAGACCGAAAGTACCACCTTTAGTAACCATGTTGTCCTTGATGTCAGACACTTTTAGATAGAGGGTCTTAGCAATGTCTTGCTCTTTAGGGCTGCTGTCATACCCCAAATTTTGACCCCTTATATCTTCATCATCATTTTGTGTCTCTTTTCTTTCGTTTCCCCGGTGGAGGATTGCCCTTTTCCCCAACAGAGTGTTGTCTGCTTTTCCCCAATGAAGATTTGCCTTCCCTGTTGGAGTGTTTGCGTCCCCTGTGTGAAAGATTCCCCTGTGCATCATCTTTAGTCACGTTTGAACTATCTGCTTGTTTTGCCCTGGATCTTTCCCCAGTGTGTTGGGTTCCCCATGAGTATTTACTCGTTGTATTGTCGTTCTTTTATTTTCACTCGTGTGTCTGCATTTGTCTTGCATTCAAGCATCATAAAGTATCATTTAGATTCATGGCATACTCGCATTTGTCCTTTTGCATACCATCAGATCTCCTCAACCACACATCTAATTGAGTTGGTTCAAAGCTCATTGGAAAGCTCTTGGCAAGTCCTACGAAAGTCCCAAAGGGGTCCATGATCATAAAATGCATAGATTTGGAGTTATGACCAAATTCATTACAAGAGGGAAAAGTAACTTAGAAAAATTTCACTTTTTGGCTTGTTTTTCAGCAACTTTGAGAGGTTTTTTTGGCAAAGTTCCTTTGGGAATATGAAACTCATAAAAACATGAAAGTTGTAGAGATACATGAGGTCTTTCTAAAATGTGGTAGAACTCCTCCATAGCCCTTATGAGCTGAGAGTTATGAATTCAGCAAGATGAGCTTTTAACACTTGAGTCCCACATTGACAATTTTTCACAAACTCATCCTTTGACCACTTGAGCTATTCTCAGCCCTTGGATCATGTTTGTATCTGATACTTAGAGAGTACAGTGAAGGAAATGCAGAAGAAATGAAGAATTTGAAGGAATGGCAAGTTGCAAGCAAGTGGGAATATTTTAATCACAAAAGGAAGGAAAGAGAAACTTGGGCCACACTTGCAGCAAACAGCCCCCTATTTGCCTAGCCACTCTAATCACCATTATGTCATTCATTCCCACTTGAGCAGTGCATCAGTGAGCCAAGGATTTGATTTTGCAGCTGTACCAAACCTCAAGCCAAGGGTGACCTTTTCAAAATCCCTCCAAAAATGCCAAGATTGCAAATCTGTCCTCGTCCTTCATTTTCCTATAAATAGAGGCTCCCCCTATCTCATTCCTTTCTCACTTACTTCATTTTCAAAAATCTCAAGTTTCACCAAAATCTGTCTTGGGCAGTTGGCTGTCCAAACTCATTTCCACACATTCCAAACCACCAAAAATCATCTGCAGAATCCATAAATGTTGTGTATAAGGTGTTCATACTCCTAAACCACTCAAAAACACCATTCTCCCAAAAGTCAACTCTCAAACCAAGCAAGTTTGACCATATGCTCAAAATCTGCCAAACCACTGAATAGAGTTGTTTTCATCATTCTAACCATCCATACACTTTCAAAATATAATGCCTCAACTGTCCATAACATAAAGCAACTTCACCCTCATTTATTTTGAGGTCTGTCACAAGTTCTTCATATATTCCTTCAAGTGCAAGAAAGCTGTTTTCATCCAAAGCAAAACTGGGACAGCAGCTGAAGTGTTTTCAAGGTTTTCTTTATTGCAACAAGCTTGTGTGGAGGACTATAAAAGGTTAGTAGTCATTATCACTTCCATTTCTGTCATAAGCATGATTGGTATGATTGGTGTTTAAATGAACAATGAAGTTCATATGAAAATCTGCCAGTTTGTTTTTGCCAACTGTTTTGAGCATGTAAATTACCTTGGATTGCCATTGCCTTGATGATTGTGTTTTATAGATGTTGAGTTTCATTTCTGTCATGAGTTGTTGTTGGTTGTTATCACAAGTTCATTTGCTTTATGGTGGTTCTGCTGCAAACAGTTTGAGAAGCAATCAGTACAGCCTCACTTAATCCTTTGTTGACCATTTTGGATTAGAATTCCTACATATGCTATTCATGTTATGTTTGAATTCTTGAAACTAGGTTTGATTTGGAATTGCAACTTTCTATTCATGCTTTCAATTTAAATGCACAATTTGCAACTGATATGCCATCTCAAGTCTAATACCTTATTGTTGTATCTTTATCTGAAAACTGTGTATATGCCATGATTGAAGTATGTGCCTGCCTGTTTTACACTGAACTGCAATGTTTCATGCTATGTATTTTCTGCATCTCAACTGTTTGAAGAAGGAACTGTTGGCTGTTTTGGTATTGCCATGCTTGTCTTGCTACTAGTTGGTAACCTTGTTGAACTTGATAAAAACATAAAGAATTATCTGATAAGACCTGATGTGGTTCATTATATTTTTATTGCTATCAAATGTTTGTAATCATCACAAGATGGACATTTTGAAATTTGAGGCTTGCCATGATAAATGCACATTTGTTTTGTCTTGGAACTTCTACTTGAGGCTTGGTCCATGTTTGTTAACATAAAAGTGGGATATCCAATATGTTTTGACATCATCCCGTTCATCTTGCATCTGTTACTGTCAGCATGAGAATTGTGCTATGAGTTTGAAGTTTTTGTGAAGTCATGACTGTTTTTGTTTAGAAACTGTTTTCAAATTGACATGACCTTTGTTGTTTGTGTTGCCAAATGAGATAATCATGTATCCACCATTCCATGTATGTTTCAATGCTTTGTAGGTCATGATTAAAACCTGTCTTGAATTTGCTTGATCATTGTTTAAGTGTTTGTGTCATGCTTATGTTGTTTCAAGTCCAATTTCCATGACATATACCAGGTTTTGCTGAAGTCACATTGATCAATCCTTGCATTATGTTTGGATCCTTGAGTATGCTATTCATGTTATGTAAGACAAGTATGTAGGCTGCATCATTGAATTTCTATACTTTTTTTCCAATACAAACCACAAGCATGTTTTTTAAAATCACTAACAGTCCCACACCAGAATTTTGTTTGAGGCATCTCTATATGATTTTCACATCCTAAATCCCATGAACATATTATTTGTGACCTGTGCATACTCTCACATACCTTTAAAACTTTTGTCTTAAGCTGAAGACAACACTTTGCGTTTTCAAGGCATTTCTTGCAACTTACATGCCACTTTTGGTTTGAAATTGTTTCTGTTTGATCTAGGCATTTAGAATCATTAGATAACATGTTTATAAGATATTCACACTTTCATTTGAGCACGATTCCTCTTATGTTGAACTATCGCCATCATCATGCATTTTCAAGGCATTCTTTGCAATTGACGTGTCATTTTTTGATTGGACTTGATTTGGTTTGAGTTTTGCATCAAGAATCATTGGATTATATATTTATGAGTTGTGCATACCCTCACATGTTCATATTTCTTGTCGTTCTGAGTTGTGCCATTCAAAATGCATTTTCAAAGCTTCACACTACCAATCACACACCAGTTCCTTGTTTAAAGCATTTCTGTTTGGCCTTGGCACCTAGAAGGTTTAGATCACATATTTGAAAGTTGCTTTAGCCCTTACCTGTCATTAAATCCAACTGTTTTGAGCTGTGATATCCATAATGCATTTCAAAGGTTACAAATTGCATATTCATTCGAATTTCACAATGTATGCATCATCTTGGGAAACTAAGATCACCACTGAATTCCTCATGAAATTTCACTCAAGATAGGCTAAAATTTTGTCACATTTGGTTGAGTATTGATGAAGTTACGATGTTGTCGTATCCATATGTTTTTGGTTGCTTTTCATGCTTGTTGCCTTGCCCAGGTTTTTATGCTTAGTTAGGTATTTAAATTTTAGGGGTGGCTAAATACACGGATGTATCGCCACCCCAGTGGTTGTCTCATACGCCTTAAGTCTCCTATCATGCCATATGCCTGGGTTCGATCCTCAGTGATGACCCTTTTTGGCATTTTTATGATTTTCTTTGTTTTATCATTTTCTTCTCCTTTGACAATTGTTTAACACGCGCGTTTAGTGGATGAGTGGTAAGGCTTTGTGTTGGTGGGCATGAGGGTGTGAGTTCAACTCCTCCCGTGGCCATTTCTTTCTTTTTATTTGCTCATTTATTTCTATTACCTTCACAAAATCAAAAAATTCATAACTTGCTCATATTTTACTATTTTCAATCCATTCTTTTTGAAAAACACTCAGAATATTGTCTAGTTTCATGTGATGAAAAAAGATTTCAAGTTGTTCATGTTCACAATGCCTTTTGCCTACTTGGAAATTTCTTATCTTTGAGGGTTGTTAACTTGCTCCTTGTTGAAAATTCTCTTAAACCATGCTTGATTTATCTTGTAAGATTTGTTTGTGATTGATTCCTTTGTGTTTGTTAACATGTTAAGGCTTTTTCCTCTTTTGGTTGTCACCATGAATTTATCTATTTTCCTCCTAAGACTTTGAGCTTAAACTGTTGTGACATTCTTTATATGCTCGTTTGAATTTGATCATCATCAAAACATAATGTTGTTACACTTGATGTACCTTGAACTTATAGCATGATTATCTTAAGTTGTGACTTACTTGCATGATTGTTACTTCCATATTTGTTAATATGTATCCCTTGAGTTGTTACCATCATCTTTGTGAAGATATGTCATTCTTGGTTGTAACCATTTATCTCAATCTAATCCTTGCTTATTGTAATATGCTTGCTTGCTTGGTTGTAACCATATCCCTTGTGTTTATCCTGTTTAATGTTTATGCTTTGTTAAGTTTAGTTTCCCCAAGTGATGGAACTCTTTAGTTCTCATCCAAGTTGTCCCCCCTTCTATCCTTCCAAAGGAAAGTCTTTCTGTTGACCGCTGGGTCATAGATAGCTCATCTCTGTCCCCCGAATTCGTTAAGTCATTCATACACTTAGTTAAGTTAGAGCCTGTCCATTGGACTTTGCTTAAGTCTAAAAAGCCTACCCTTGTTAGGAGTGCTCTTTTCAACTAGAACTTAGGATAGAGTTCGTTAACTCTATGTAAGGATCATTGTCATGATTACTTACTTCCCTTTCTTGAGTGCTTAACTTAGATCTAGAGAGTTTCCTTAAACTCTACACAAGCATTGTAATGTTTGTTCCCCTTTGAACCTTGATCATAATCAAGTGTTCTTCAAACTTAGTGAGGTGAACTACGATTTCTCTGATTCTATCCTAGTTAGGATACGTAGGCAGATGACGCAATGTCTTTGCGAGCAAACTTAGAAACTATCTTTAGGTCTTAACCTACACCTATCCCAACCCATAGCGAACATTTAACAAACTTAGCATACAAAAAACAAAAGGTTCCTGTAGAGTACTACAGATGTTTAGGATGTGAAATACCTACCCTATGCATAACCAACCTCTGATCCTCGAATCTCTTAGCATTGTTGTTACATCGCGTAAAAGGTTCTTTCTCTCTTTAGACCTTTCCTTTGGATAAATTAAAGTCCGATTGTGAATTCAATGAATTAAAGATTCAAGTTAATCAATAGCTTGGTATCCTGATTCTCACCGCAACAGAAATGGCGACTTCACTGGGGAGAAGCTTAGCTTGAGGGTTTAGCCTATTTTGTTTGACTGTGTGCTATATTTGTGAATACTTGCCTTACATGTATATTTGTATATATTTGTTGGATCTTGGGACTTTTTGAGTGGTGAGACGGTCCTATACCCGGACTTGAGTGCAATTGTGATAGGATGGTGGTATATTCAAGGAGGCTTATAGGGAGTTGATTCCCGACCAAGCTAACTTGAGAAACTACCGCTCAGTGTAGGCCCTCTTGAGAGTTTAGTATTGTTGATCGAGTATTCGTGAAAACAATGCTACTTTCGAGAAGGAGCCCATGACACTGTGGACTTTTTAGATTACATTTTACCCCACTTTGGCCTTACTAGGACATAGTGCGATGGCTATAAGGAAGTATTTCCGAAATAGTTGATACGCGATACTACACTTAGACGAGACTCTATTGAGAATATTATCGATTACCAAGTAATTTGAGAAGTTGATAATATCCGAAACATGGGTTGATGACTCTGAGAACCGTTTAGTACCCTGCTCTACAGGTTTGAAGATCCATATTTCATACCTTTTGGGGATGGGTAGACCTTGGATCCACGCTCGTTCTTTTTAACCTAAGCTTGTGTTTTTGTGCATATGTGTGATCTTTGCATCTACATGTGTTTGTGCATTCTTGCATTCATAAACATCATATCATAAAGTTTCATGGAACTCAGACTTTTTGTTTGCAAACATCAGAGATCGCTATGGATGGTGGAAGAAAGAAAATATTGAAGTACACTTACAAAGGTTTTAAGCTAGATGACCTAAGGAGGTTGGGTACCTTGGTGACAGATCCAGGGGGTTTCCAGAGTAGGTATGAGAAGCTTTTGTTATTATTGAAGATAAAAGTAGATAGTGGACTTCTTTCTATGCTTCTCCAGCTCTATGATCCGCTCTACCACTGTTTCACCTTCCCTGATTATCAGTGTAATGCCCCATATTGCTTTCAGGATTACCGGCTGGCCCCATATTGCTTTAAGGTATTTGTTGATTTGAAAAAGAGTTGAATATGGTGCAGAGGAAATAAATAGGGACTTTTGAAGGAGTATGGTTTTGGGTTGAATTACCATTCGAGTGAGACCAAGTGGTAGCAAAGGTATCGAATTGGAAATTTCTGTATATACCAATGATGATGGTAATGAGTTAGAACCGATGAAGCAAATTCGGGATATGAGTTTGGTCTGTGAAGGAAATATCTTAGGGAGTTGAGCTTTGTATCTTGAGGCTGACTATAGGTATTCTTGATAAGATTCGAAGAAGTCGAAGTTCTAATTTGAGTTAATAGATTGATTGAATTTAATGAATTGAAGTCGACGAGCTGATTTTCGGATTAATGAGAATGGTACCATGAGATGTCGTGATGGAGTGTGTGTTCCAAATAGTGTGAGTTGGATAAGAGTACTCTGGAAGAAGAACATTGAGATAGATGGAGAGAGAAGTGGTTGAAGTGGTATGTGCTGGTTTGACTTATCAGAAGTCGAAGTGTGAACATCAGAGGTTGTTGGACCTGATACAACTGTTGAATATTTATAAATGGTATGGGATAGTATTCCCATGGATTTTGTGTCGGGTTTTCCGAAGAAATGTGAAGGGATATGATTCGACTTGGGTGGTTATGAATGGATTGGCAAGATTAACTCATTTCTTACTAATGAGGATGAATCATTCTATGCTGAAGCTAGCTAAGAGGTATAGTGAGGAAGTTGCGGGGTAGTATGGGTTACCGTCGAATATTGTGTCAGATGGGAATCTGAATTTTCGTTGAGATTTTGAGAAAGTTGTAGACGCTTTGGGTGTCATGTTGAAGTTGAACTTTGTCTAGCCTCCGTGGACGGAATGGACAGACAAAGAGAACTATCTAGTATGTACGGGATTTGTGGAGAGCTTGTGTGTTGGATCAAGGTGGATCGTGGGATAGTTAACTATCGTTGCTTGAATTACCTACAATGACAATGATCATTCTAGTATCGGAATGACATTGTATGAGGCTTTGTATGGTAAGAGGTGTAGGAATCCTTTGTGTTGATGTGTGCCAGGCGAGAGTGTTGTACTCGGACCTGATATTGTGCAAGAGACGACTAGAAAGATTAAAAGGACCCAAGAAAAGACGTGTTTCGAGAGTTACAATAGTAACTGGTGTCGGTCGAGCTTGAGGTCTCGGAAGCACCCACTGTGTTTTGTTGATCTGTATCAGAGTGGCGCAGCGGAAGCATGGAGAAAATAGCATGTTAGATTGTTTTACTGTTGTCGCTTGTGGGAATTGCATGATGTGTTCATGTGTCTAAGTTGAGGAAGTGCATTGATTCAGATGGATAGTGTACGAGTGAGAGAGGATTTGATTGTTGAGACATTGCCAGTTCAGGTTGATGAACGAGAAGCAACTTCGAGGTATAGAGATTCCTTTGGTGGAGGTAGTTGGGAGATTATGATGCAAGAGTCATATCCAGAGTTATTTGAATCAGGTAACATTTTCGAGGACGAAAAGTCCTAAAGTGGGGGAGGGTTGTAACAACCGAATTTTTCAATAAGTGATTAATTGTGCTAATTAATTGGTTTATGTGATTTATCTGATTTAAATAAATTATTGAATTTATTTAAATGAGTTAATGGATTTAATTAATTTATTCTACTTGGTAGAATAATGTGGATTTATTAGATATCCTCTAATTAATGATAAGATGAGATATTTTGTGAGAAATGAATTGATAGGTATTTTTTAGAGAAGAATTATGATGGAAAGAAAATAGAAGGATATATAAGGGAAATTGGAGATAAAAGAAAAGAGATAGAAACATAAGAGAAAGAAAGAAAGAAAAGGAGAGAAAGAATAGAGAAAGAGGAGAAAAGAGAAGAGAAGAGGGAAACTTGGAGAAATCATCCAGAATCAACTTCAAGCTTCAATCCGATCAAGGTAAGGGTGTGAAACATTATTATTTGATCAATGTGTATGATTATGTATGAGTTGTGTTGGATTTGTTGGGTGTTTTTCTCTATTTTCCATTTCTAGGGCAAATGAGTTAAATCGATAGAATCGAGTTTTGAACGGTTAGAATTCAAAATAAATTGCATAGTTTAGTCGGGTAATGTTTAGCCGTGATTATTGGATTTCGTTTGATTGAATTTGGTTGAGTTTGTGAGTTTTGACATTTTTGGATAATTGAGGGTTTGAGATTTGAGTGAAAATCAGACGTCGTAGAAATCGTGTTTAATGGTTCTAATTCACTGCTATATGTTAGGTGAGTATGAGTATGTGTTTGTTTCGAAAAAAAGAATTGAATCGGTCGGATTTTCGGGCGAAAATGCAAAATCCCGTAGCCGTGTTTAGGCAAAATTCTGGTTTTTCGGAAAACTTCAAAAATTCATAACTCTTGAACCGTAAGTCGGTTTTGACCCCCGTTCGAAGCGTTGGTAAGTTAACGAGATTATCTTTCTAGAAAAATGGCTTTGAGGCCTGTACCTGGTTCAATTATAGCAGAAAATTGAAAACATATTGTTGTGTTGATTTTTACCGTCGCGAATGTGTGTGATTGATTTGTTATTGTGCAGAATACTTTTGTTATATAACGTATAGCTTGTGCATGTTGTGATATGATATGCTGTGGGTAGCCGTATGGCGTGAATCCTAGATGGTGAAATCGATTATGAAATATAGTCTTTTGACAAATATATGCGTATTGTTTGTATGTGAAGAATGCATGAGAATATATTGTGAATATGTGTGCATTGTTTGAAAAGGTAATGAGGTTGAATTATGAATTCATATTTGTTGTATCCGATTATTGTGAATTAAGGCATGAGAGCATATTGTAAGATATGCGTGCATTGTTTGACAAATATGTTGATGAAAAGTATGAATACTTGATTATATGATATGTTGTGTGTGCAATCTTGTTTAATTCTTGAAGGGAGGAATTATGTGAATGCATGGGATTAAGACGTGCGATCGGTCTTAAGTGCATTTTGTTGTTGATTGCATATGCATCATTTAGTCAAGAGGCAATATTTGCTAGTTTCGTGGAGGCCGGTGACTTGTCCCAAACCTAGAGCGGGGTTTGAAAGCTTAGGGAACGGGCTTTTGTTGTTATCAGTCTAGGGAACGGACCCGGTTTAAGTGTAAAAATCGAAAAATGATAACAAGTGTTGGTACCACATGGCATGAGTTGCATTGAGTTGCATTGAGTCTCATGGAATGAATATATGATTGTTGTATGAAGTTATGCATAGGTGTATGTACATGACTTGTGTAATTGTGAACTATGGATATGTTTGATGATTGACCATATTTGTGTATATATATATATATATATATATATATATATATATATATATATATATATATATATATATATATATATATATATATATATATATATATATATATATATATATATATATATATATATATATATATATATATATATATATATATATATATATATATATATATATATATGCTTTGTGAAGTATATGATGAGTTATGATGAAGTATGGTGAGAATGGTGGAATATGCGTATGTGCATTACTTGTGTAATTGAGAGTTGTGAATATGTGATCATTGTATGAAAGTATGCTTATGAACATGAATTGTTGGTTTGAGAATTGTGAATGTGTAATTGTGAATTAGTGAGTAAACATAATATGTGTATGTTCATGTGGAATGTTGAGATTTATGGATACGTGCATGATGAATATGCTTGGTGATTATCCATATTTGATTATATATATGTTGTATTGTACATGATGAGTTATAATGAATTGTGGTGAGAAAATGTGGAATATATGTATTTTGTGCTTGTGTATTTGTGTATATATAATTATATGCATTGTTATTATGATAATATTTCTCACCCTTCTGCTGGAATGATGTCCTACATGACATCGTGCAGGTATCAAAGAGTAGTATTGCCCTTTTGTAAATGCATGGAAATTTACTCTAATTATTTATATATTATCCGTGGGGTTTAGAAGGGTGTTACATTAGTGGTATCAGAGCAGGTCGGTCCGTCCGACCAAGTTGTCTAATGTTGGTTGTTCCCTTGTATGCGACACGTGTGTGAAAACACTATCGATACATGTTTGTTGTCTAACCTTTGTCTACAGAAGTTGGAATGATCTAAGTGGGGGGAGAAACTTGTGCTTCTCCAGGATGCTGCAAGTGTGGAGTTGTAGCTCAGTGTGTGGTTAAACGCTCTTATAGTTTGGTAAAGATGGTTTATACCCCATCATGATTTTCGGCTGTCTATCGATAAATTGAGGAACTGATCACCCTTAATCTCTTGTCGATAGTAGTTGGGATTGTGTTGGATGGGATAAACGTGTCTTGCAAGCTTAGATGGCGTGAGCAATGAATTGTTTGGAGTTAAGCCAAGTGCTGAAGAATTGTTTTGATGAGTCGGCGCAGGACAATGATGAGATGTTTCATTTTGATGGAAATTTTGAGTGTTAACGAAAGTGGGAAGTTGGCGGTTTGCCGATTAATTGTGGTTGTCTGAAAGTTATTCTGATAAGATAGTGATATACAGCCAGGACGTGAAGTGGAGTTGTGATTGACTTAGTTACGAGAACTAGTCTGATATTAAGAGCTCTATATTGTATGTCTATTTGGATAATCAAGGAATTAAACTGATTGAGTAGTTTTGAGACTTGTGTCTGGTGTGTGTGTTGTGGCAACAGATTGTGAAGTCAAGTATATAAAGGGTGGATAGTGACTTCTGGTGATTATTAAAGGAAGTAAGGTGTGGGATACTATATTGGTATAATTAGACCTTTAAACATTTCAAGAGTTGAAGATGTGTTGAATGACCTTCTAAGTATGGAAATGTTGTTTTCGGATTTTTGCCGTAACGGGAGAACCGTAACTCGGAATGACGTAAGATTAGAAGCGCGGGAAGTATTACAATGTTTTATGTGATGGTGAAGTAGTGACATGGAATTAAGTATTTATTGATGGAATATGTTTGGTTGTTGTAGTAAGTGCGGTTTGTATTTCCGCCATGACTCACAAATTGAGTGTCCGTTTGGCATGGGATTCTCCATACTTAATTGAGTGAGTCAATGATTGGGTAACCGATGATATTTGGATATACTCGAAGAGTATAGAGGATCATGTTGAGCATCGGGAACTTGAGTTATCAGTGTTGGAGAAGAAGTAGTAATATTCTACTGTGAAGAAAGTTTAAGGAATTGTTAGGAAAGCTGTCAACAGCTTGTGTATTGGTTTATCCGAATCCGACAGAACAAATTGTTGTGTTTTGTGATGTTTGGTTGATATGATTGGGGGATATGTTAAGTACAACATTAGCGAGTTTTGGTTATGCTTTAAGACAACTTAAAGTACATAAGGGAATTATCTGACAAGTAATTGGAGTTGGTTGCTGTTGCGTGTTTGTGCCGGAGTTTGGAAGCCTCAATTGTTTAGTTGAGATTTGAGATGGTTGGTGATCTTAAGAACTTAAGGTATTTGTCTATTTGAAAAAGAGTTGAATATGGTGCAGAGGAAATAAATAGGGACTTTTGAAGGAGTATGGATTTGGGTTGAATTACCATTCGAGTGAGACCAAGTGGTAGCAGAGGTATCGAATTGGAAATTTATGTATATACCAATGATGATGGTAATGAGTTAGAACTGATGAAGCAAATTCGGGATATGAGTTTGGTCTGTGAAGGAAATATCTTAGGGAGTTGAGCTTTGTATCTTGAGGCTGACTATAGGTATTCTTGATAAGATTCGAAGAAGTCGAAGTTCTAATTTGAGTTAATAGATTGATTGAATTTAATGAATTGAAGTCGACGAGCTGATTTTCGGATTAATGAGAATGGTACCATGAGATGTCGTGATGGAGTGTGTGTTCCAAATAGTGTGAGTTGGATAAGAGTACTTTGGAAGAAGAACATTGAGATAGATGGAGAGAGAAGTGGTTGAAGTGGTATGTGCTGGTTTGACTTATCAGAAGTCGAAGTGTGAACATCAGAGGTTGTTGGACCTGATACAACTGTTGAATATTTCTAAATGGTATGGGATAGTATTCCCATGGATTTTGTGTCGGGTTTTCCGAAGAAATATGAAGGGATATGATTCGAATTGGGTGGTTATGAATGGATTGGCAAGATTAACTCATTTCTTACTAATGAGGATGAATCATTCTATGCTGAAGCTAGCTAAGAGGTATAGTGAGGAAGTTGCGGGGTAGTATGGGTTACCGTCGAATATTGTGTCAGATGGGAATCTGAATTTTCGTTGAGATTTTGAGAAAGTTGTAGACGCTTTGGGTGTCATGTTGAAGTTGAACTTTGTCTAGCCTCCGTGGACGGAATGGACAGACAAAGAGAACTATCTAGTATGTACGGAATTTGTGGAGAGCTTGTGTGTTGGATCAAGGTGGATCGTGGGATAGTTAACTATTGTTGCTTGAATTACCTACAATGACAATGATCATTCTAGTATCGGAATGACATTGTATGAGGCTTTGTATGGTAAGAGGTGTAGGAATCCTTTGTGTTGATGTGTGCCAGGCGAGAGTGTTGTACTCGGACCTGATATTGTGCAAGAGACGACTAGAAAGATTAAAAGGACCCAAGAAAAGACGTGTTTCGAGAGTTACAATAGTAACTGGTGTCGGTCGAGCTTGAGGTCTCGGAAGCACCCACTGTGTTTTGTTGATCTGTATCAGAGTGGCGCAGCGGAAGCATGGAGAAAATAGCATGTTAGATTGTTTTACTGTTGTCGCTTGTGGGAATTGCATGATGTGTTCATGTGTCTAAGTTGAGGAAGTGCATTGATTCAGATGGATAGTGTACGAGTGAGAGAGGATTTGATTGTTGAGACATTGCCAGTTCAGGTTGATGAACGAGAAGCAACTTCGAGGTATAGAGATTCCTTTGGTGGAGGTAGTTGGGAGATTATGATGCAAGAGTCATATCCAGAGTTATTTGAATCAGGTAACATTTTCGAGGACGAAAAGTCCTAAAGTGGGGGAGGGTTGTAACAACCGAATTTTTCAATAAGTGATTAATTGTGCTAATTAATTGGTTTATGTGATTTATCTGATTTAAATAAATTATTGAATTTATTTAAATGAGTTAATGGATTTAATTAATTTATTCTACTTGGTAGAATAATGTGGATTTATTAGATATCCTCTAATTAATGATAAGATGAGATATTTTGTGAGAAATGAATTGATAGGTATTTTTTAGAGAAGAATTATGATGGAAAGAAAATAGAAGGATATATAAGGGAAATTGGAGATAAAAGAAAAGAGATAGAAACATAAGAGAAAGAAAGAAAGAAAAGGAGAGAAAGAATAGAGAAAGAGGAGAAAAGAGAAGAGAAGAGGGAAACTTGGAGAAATCATCAAGAATCAACTTCAAGCTTCAATCCGATCAAGGTAAGGGTGTGAAACATTATTATTTGATCAATGTGTATGATTATGTATGAGTTGTGTTGGATTTGTTGGGTGTTTTTCTCTATTTTCCATTTCTAGGGCAAATGAGTTAAATCGATAGAATCGAGTTTTGAACGGTTAGAATTCAAAATAAATTGCATAGTTTAGTCGGGTAATGTTTAGCCGTGATTATTGGATTTCGTTTGATTGAATTTGGTTGAGTTTGTGAGTTTTGACATTTTTGGATAATTGAGGGTTTGAGATTTGAGTGAAAATCAGACGTCGTAGAAATCGTGTTTAATGGTTCTAATTCACTGCTATATGTTAGGTGAGTATGAGTATGTGTTTGTTTCGAAAAAAAGAATTGAATCGGTCGGATTTTCGGGCGAAAATGCAAAATCCCGTAGCCGTGTTTAGGCAAAATTCTGGTTTTTCGGAAAACTTCAAAAATTCATAACTCTTGAACCGTAAGTCGGTTTTGACCCCCGTTCGAAGCGTTGGTAAGTTAACGAGATTATCTTTCTAGAAAAAATGGCTTTGAGGCCTGTACCTGGTTCAATTATAGCAGAAAATTGAAAACATATTGTTGTGTTGATTTTTACCGTCGCGAATGTGTGTGATTGATGTGTTATTGTGCAGAATACTTTTGATATATAACGTATAGCTTGTGCATGTTGTGATATGATATGCTGTGGGTAGCCGTATGGCGTGAATCCTAGATGGTGGAATCGATTATGAAATATAGTCTTTTGACAAATATATGTGTATTGTTTGTATGTGAAGAATGCATGAGAATATATTGTGAATATGTGTGCATTGTTTGAAAAGGTAATGAGGTTGAATTATGAATTCATATTTGTTGTATCCGATTATTGTGAATTAAGGCATGAGAGCATATTGTAAGATATGCGTGCATTGTTTGACAAATATGTTGATGAAAAGTATGAATACTTGATTATATGATATGTTGTGTGTGCAATCTTGTTTAATTCTTGAAGGGAGAAATTATGTGAATGCATGGGATTAAGACGTGTGATCGGTCTTAAGTGCATTTTGTTGTTGATTGCATATGCATCATTTAGTCAAGCGGCAATGTTTGCTAGTTTCGTGGAGGCTGGTGACTTGTCCCAAACCTAGAGCGGGGTTTGAAAGCTTAGGGAACGGGCTTTTATTGTTATCGGTCTAGGGAACGGACCCGGTTTAAGTGTAAAAACCGAAAAATGATAACAAGTGTTGGTACCACATGGCATGAGTTGCATTGAGTTGCATTGAGTCTCATGGAATGAATATATGATTGTTGTATGAAGTTATGCATAGGTGTATGTACATGACTTGTGTAATTGTGAACTATGAATATGTTTGATGATTGACCATATTTGTATATATATATATATATATATATATATATATATATATATATATATATATATATATATATATATATATATATATATATATATATATATATATATATATATATATATATATATATATATATATATATATATATATATATATATATATATATATATATGCTTTGTGAAGTATATGATGAGTTATGATGAAGTATGGTGAGAATGGTGGAATATGCGTATGTGCATTACTTGTGTAATTGAGAGTTGTGAATATGTGATCATTGTATGAAAGTATGCTTATGAACATGAATTGTTGGTTTGAGAATTGTGAATGTGTAATTGTGAATTAGTGAGTAAACATAATATGTGTATGTTCATGTGGAATGTTGAGATTTATGGATACGTGCATGATGAATATGCTTGGTGATTATCCATATTTGATTATATATATGTTGTATTGTACATGATGAGTTATAATGAATTGTGGTGAGAAAATGTGAAATATATGTATTTTGTGCTTGTGTATTTGTGTATATATAATTATATGCATTGTTATTATGATAATATTTCTCACCCTTCTGCTGGAATGATGTCCTACATGACATCGTGCAGGTATCAAGGAGTAGTATTGCTCGTAGTTACGAGGTCGCTTTTGGTGTAGCCGTTTAGTGATTTAATTATGTTGGGTCGAGTCATGCTCTGGTCATGTAACACTGGGATCGCTTCGGTTGTCTTTAAGATATACATTATGTACTCTATAAACGTGTTTATATCCATTGGAGTATTATGATGTTGGCCTTAGTGCCTAAGTGATGTTGTTTTATGTGATAAAAACAAATGTTTCTTTTATGAAAATTGTGGTATAATTGAATCTGCTGCTACATGCAAAGTGAAGTTTTGTAAAGCATAATTTTATATTGAAATAGTAATGAGCATGACAGGTGGTTTTGATATTTTGAAAGTTATGTGTAATGCCCTTTGTAAATGCATGGAAATTTACTGTAATTATTCATATATTATCCGTGGGGTTTAGAAGGGTGTTACAATCAGCTAGTGCCCACGCTAGAAGAATACTCCCAGTTGGTTGGTTTGCCCATTCTTGAAGATTCTCCTTTTCCGATCATGGAGAAGGACCCTAAGGAGCAAGATATCACCAAAGCCACACGTTTGGGATTAGTTGATATTCAAAAGAACATGACTACAAAAGGAGGAGTTTTTGGGTTGAGTGCATAATTTTTGGTTGAAAAGGCGCAGTACTACGCAAATCATTTGAGTATGGATGCATTCGAGGCTATCCTTGCCTTGCTCATTTATGGTATCTTTCTGTTTCCTAGCTTCGAGAACTTTGTAGACCTCAACGCCATTAAGATTTTCTTGAAGAAAAACCCTGTGCCCACTCTACTAGCAGACGCGTATCATTCTGTTCATCTCAGGAATTTCCACAAGGGAGGGATGATCACTTGCTGTGCTCCTTTATTGTCCAAGTGGTTTATTTCACACTTGCATAAGGCTCACGCCTTTTGGGATCCGAAGAAAGGGTGGTGGTCACAAAAGATTATGGCTCTCACGCACTCTGATATTGATTGGTACAACTGTGAATATGATGGGATAATGATCATTGACAACTGTGGAGATTTTGGTAATGTACCTCTTCTTGGTGCTAATGGAGGAATCAGTTACAGCCCGGTCCTTGCTCGTCGATAGTTGGGATATCCTTTGAGAGACAAGCCCAACAATGTTCATGTGGAAAGTATTTTCTTTAAAGAAGAGGGTAATAATCAGGAGCAGAAAGAGAAGATTCTAAAGGCCTGGAGGCGTTTGCACAAAAAGGGAAAGAAAGACTTGGGAAAACCTAATTGTATCTCTCTGGAACCTTATCTCCAATGGGTTCGAAAGAGAGCCATTGAGTTGAAGATGCCCTATTCTCGACAAGAACCTATAGCTTTGAAGGAGGAGCATACCTTGATCTTCATGTCTAAGGAGGAGAAGCTAAGGATTGATTTGAGAAAGGCACGACAAACCGAAGACGCTTGGAAGCACAAGTACCAAGTGGTTGTTGAAGAGAACGCAGAGCTCCAGAAGCAATTAGAGTTAAAAAAATGAAGAGGTACTCTCCTGCAAGAAGAGAAAGGCGCAAGAAGATTTATTTTCTTCTAGTCCTCAGTCAACCCCGTGGAAGTTGATCGTGGACAAGCTCATCCTTGAGAAGGCCCAGATGGAGAGGGAGATTGAGAAGCTCAACTTGAGGCTGTTAGGAGAACCTTCTTAGGACTTTTGTTAGCTTTTATTTAGCTTTCTGTTTAAAACTTTTGTAAGATGTATAAAATTTTGTAATCCAATGAAATTAAATCTACGACGTTTTTGACGTTTACAGAATCTGAGTTCCATGATACTTTGCGCATTTGCATTCATATTTTATTAATCATTCAAGGGACTAAAGATTGTTTTGCAGATATTATAAGATGGATTCTAGAAAGAAGGCAGAGATGATGTTCCGAAGCCCGAATTTGGAGAACCTGAAGAAACTGGGAAGTTTGGTAGAAGACCCTGAGGCGTTCAGAGGGAAGTATGGGAATATGCTGTCGTTGCTAGAAATCCAAGTGGATGAAGAGATGTTGGCAGCACTCGTGCAGTTTTACGATTCGACTTATCATTGTTTCACATTTCCAGATTATCAGTTGCTGCCAACCTTGGAAGAATATTCTGTCCTGATGGGAGTAGGCGTCACTCCTAGACCATTTTCTGGAAGAGAAGGGACTCCTAGTGAAAGAGTAATTGCAGAGGCTGCACATTTGGAGGTGAATGAAGTACGATCTCATATGATTGCTAAGGGAGGGCTATATGGATTTCCGGCTACGTTCCTGTATGAAAAAGCTCAATGTTATGCCGAGTCGAAGAATTCTGAAGCATTTGAGGCCATTCTGGTTTTGCTAATTTACAGACTTTTCCTGTTTCCGACTGCTGATGATTTTGTGGACGCGAATGCAACCAACCTCAGCTTAATCAAGAATCCCGTACCCACTTTGTTGGCTGATGTGTACTTTTCCATCCACACAGGAACCGTCATGGAGTTGGACAGATTGAGTTTTGCACCATTCTCCTATACACGCGGTTTATTTCGCACTTGCCAAGGCTTCCAGCACTCTGGGATATGCAGAATGGACTCTCATGGATAGAGAAGTTGTTGTTACTCAAATATTCAGATATTAAGTGGTATGACCCTATGTATGGAGGGATTGCTATGATTCAGAGTTGTGGGTATTTCCCGAATATACCACTTATCAGCGTTGATGGTTGCATTAGCTATAATCCCATTTTAGCTCGTCGCCAGTTGGGACACCCAATGAAGAATGAACTAGACCCAGTTCTTTTGAGAAGTTTCTACATTGAAGAAGGGAAGGACCCAGCTTACAAGGCTCAGATTGTGTACGCTTGGTGCCACATCCACACAAGAGGGATGACTGCTTTGGATTACCCCGACACCACTGTTTCAGAATCCTACTTATCATGGGTGAAAGAAGCAGCATTGAAGATGTTTTATATCCGCTTTGAGCCCGACTCAACAAAACTTACTCTGGTGGAAGAATTAAAAGCTGCTTTGGCAAAAGATGAAAAAGAAGGAAAAGATTGGAGAGATAAGTATTTCAAGGTTATGCAAGAGAAGGAAGAGCTTAAAGAGTTGGTCCATCAAGGTAGAAAGAAGAGTCAACCAGAAGACAAAGGACCCTCCAGCCAGAAGATCTAGGATCTTTTTGTTTTCTGTGTTTTATCATGTATCTGTATCGGAGATCTGTATTTCAGTTTCGTTTTGTTATTGTAAAACTCTCAGTTATTAATCTATGAAGACTTTGAATTTGCTATATTTCCCTATTGTTATAAGTTTTGCAAATATTTCTTTGGGTTCCTTGAATGATTAATTTTGCATTTTGCATCTGCACCCATAGCATTCCATGTGCATTTCCTGTGCTGCGTCTCATCTCGCTGTCTTATCTCCAGAATCATACTGAATCCTCGCCATCAATACAACACACGAGCCCAAGCTCGTCAAAGAATGGAAGAACAAAATTTGGCTCTGGATAGGGTTGACAACGAACTTGAAGATTTACGAGGAAGCATAAGACGAATCATAAAAATCTTACAAGTCATCAATGCAAAAATGGACACTTAGGCCACTGTGGTTTCTGAGATCACTAATGTAGTTGTGGAGCCGATCCCAATGGAAGTCACTGTTGCAAGCATTCCACCGTATGAGTTAATACCAGGTTTTGTGCCTCCGCCACCAGTCAGTTAACAATCAGTTCCTATTGGGGCAGAGATTCCCCGAGCTGTTCCGACTTATACTCCAGCCTTTGTACAAACTCAAGTGCGCCCTGTTTTTCACAGCCATCCACAAGTGTTTGAAGTTCCTGATGGATCTGAAGAAGGAAGTGGATGACATGATAAATTGAAGGAGAGTGTAGAAACTATAGGGAGGAAGGTTAGAGCAATGGAAGGGAATGATATCTTTGGTACTGATGCCAGAGATATGTGTTTAGTGTCTAGATTGGTAATCCCTCCAAAATTCAAAATCCCCAACTTTGATCAGTACACTGGTGCTACTTGTCCTCGAACACATTTGATAATGTATTATCAAAGAATGGTTGCACATGTAGAAGATGATAAACTGATGATCCACTGTTTCCAGGATAGCTTGAAGGGAGCCCCTGCTAAGTGGTATTTGAGCCTAGATCAATCTCGCATTCATAGTTTCTAAGACTTGGCCGATGCTTTCATGAAACATTACAAATACAATATGGATTTGGCCCCTGACAGAAGACAGTTGTTGAGTATGACACAAAAGAGTTTTGAATCATTCAAGGAGTATGCACGACGATGGAGGGAGACTGCCTCTCAAGTAGAACCTCCTTTGAATGAGAAAGAGTTGACAAATTGGTTTGTGGATACGATAAGACCTGAATTTTATGAGAAGATGATTAGCAGTGTAACATCGAGTTTCTCCGATATAGTGGCCGTGGGGGTGAGAGTAGAATTGGGATTGAAGAATGGAAAAATGACTAGTAGTGCTAGTGGTTCCAACAACAACAATGTCAAGAAGTTCAGTGGTAATTTTCATAAAAAGAAGGAGGGAGAAACAAACGCCATAACAATGGGGAAAAGGAACCAGACTTGGAAGCAGCCTTACCATCGATATCAACGGCCTCCACAAGGTTATGTTCAGCAGTCTCCCCAAGGCTATGTTCAGCAACCTCAGCAAAATCTGACACAACAACCGATGTATCCAGTATAATATGCTCAACAACCATATGTGGCAGCTATAACGCCTGCTTTCAGCCACCCTGTTCCAAGTTATCAGACAGTGCAACCAGCACCCATGTATCAACCAGTTCAACAACAAGGGTATCAACGAGCGCCCAACGCTCCACCCTATTAGCAATATCAGCAGCCCAGGGCTCAGGCACCAAGGCAGAATTACCAAAATCGAAGACCAGCAACGAGACCTCTGTTCCCTTAGATACCAATGACTTATACAGAGTTGTACCCGACTTTGGTGCAACAAGGGTTAGTAACAACGCGACCATTAAATACACCTTCAGACACTTCATCACCTTATTACAATCCAAATTCTCATTGTGCCTTTCATGAAGGTGCTGCCGACCATGACTTAGAGGGGTGTCTTTCCTTGAAACATGTCGTCAGGGAGCTCATAGAGAAGAAGATTTTGTCTTTTGATGATGTACCGCCTAATGTTAAAAGTAATCCATTGCCAAATCATGGAGGAGTTAATGCTATAGAAGAGGCTTCAGATGAAAGGATGGTTTGTGATGTGTCAGAAATCAAGACTCCATTGAGGTCACTTCATGAGAAATTGTTAAAAGCAGGACTGATTAAAGGTACCCATAATGAATGTGAAGAATGTTTTGTTAATCCTAAAGGGTGTGACGTGGTACAAAAAGACGTGCAAAGTTTGATTGATGATGGATTATTGCAAGTAGGTATCAAGGTAAAGAAGGAGGAAGTTTCGGTGGTTGAGCCTGTTTTCAATCTACCAAAGAAAAGCGAGAAAGCCCCTGTGTTCAATATGATCAGCAAAAATGCGAAGCCTGTTTTTGAAAAATCTGTTGTTGATCAGCCTCGACCAGTTGTTATTCAGAAGCCGAGATCGTTTCCTTTTGAGAATACAAAGGCAGCCCCGTGGAAGTATGATATGGTTATGTTAGACCAAAGATCTGGGAAGATTATTCAGAATGAGAAGGTAAAGGATGACCAGGTTGATGTGACAAATATTGCAGGAACGAGCAAGATGACCCGTAGTGGTCGAATCTATCAACCAAAGATAACTGTAGTTGCTCCAAAAGAGGTTACCCCTGCTGTGACGACCAAAGATAAAGAAATACCCATCACTGAAGGAGATGCTGAAGAGTTCCTAAGGATTATCCGAAAAAGCGATTACAAGGTTGTTGATCAGCTCCATCAAAACCCCTCAAAAATATCGATTTTGTCTCTCCTGATGAATTCCCCGGCCCACAAGAGGCTCTACAAAAGGTGTTAATGCAAGCACATGTGACGAAGGATATAACCCCTGGCCAATTTGACTCAATGATATCCAATATTACAGCCTGCAATACTCTGAGTTTTAGCGATGAAGAGCTGCCAAGGGGAGGACGTAATCATAACCGTGCTTTGCAGGTATCTATCAAATGTCAAGAGGACACGTTGGCACGAGTTTTGGTTGATACTGGATCTTCATTGAATGTGTTGCCCAAAAGGTCACTCGCAAAGTTAGCATATGTAGGGGCAGAGATGAAGCCGACGTCATTGATTATGAAGGCTTTTGATGGTTCAAAAAGAACGATTGTTGGGGAAGTGGAATTACCAATTATGATAGGCCCTCACGTGTTCGATATCACATTTCAGGTAATGGACATTAATCCGACTTATAGCTGCTTGTTGGGACGGCCTTGGATTTACGCAGCAGGGGCAGTGACTTCCACTTTGCATCAAAGGATGAAATTTGTTGAAAATGACAAGCTGGTAATTGTGCATGGCGAAGAGGACCTGATGATGAGTAATTTATCGTCATTCATGTATATTGAGGTAGATGAGGATGCGTTGGAAACTTCTTTCCAAGCGCTTGAAATAGCTAACGCGGTGATGATAGAAAACACAGTGACAAAGAGTGGTCCATCTTTTGCATCCTCTCAGAGCATCAAGTCTACATTAGAAGAGGGTACTCCTGCAGGTTGGGGAGAGGTTATTGAAGTGAAAGCAAGACTGGGTCGCCAAGGGTTGGGTTACAAACCAACTCATGTCGAAGCATCAACATACGCCGAAGGACGTCCGAAGACTATCCAAGAGGTGTTCATCAGTGGAGGATTCCAAGTCAATGCCGTGGGAGAAGATTTTGAAGACGAAGACATCGAACATTTGGTATATCATTGTGAAGCTGCTTTAGGCAATTGGGAGGCTGTTGAGATTCCCGTGATCTTTCATGTGTCGAAGTAATTTGCTTGTTTTTCTTTACTTGTTTTTGTTTTTATCTTTAAACCTCCATGGCCATGCCCAAGGCTATAGGATGCATTTTGTAAGGGCCCCGTGCTTTCAAGAATATTATGATTAGTGAACTATTTTGTTAGATCCGTCGTTGTTTGTTTCCTTAACTGTTTTTGTTTCCATGCTTAAAAAGAAGATGGCAATTTTCTAAAAAATCATCAAACATTTTTCTTGATTGCTGCATTTGTCCTTGTATGTTTTAATAAATTAAGCCATTCCAACATGCAGTGATACCCCAAAACCTATTGAATCCATTGACTTTGCTTTCCCTCCTGACTTGGACTCACCAATATACCAAGCCGAAGATGAGGACGAAGATTTTGAGATCCCTGATGAACTGGCAAAAATGGCATGTTACGAGCACCCAGAGTTTCAACCTCACAAGGAGCAGGTAGATGTTATTAATCTTGGCACCGAAGAAGACAAGAAAGAGGTCAAGATTGGGGCAACACTTGGGGCCAACGTCAAGCAGCAATTGGTGAAGCTTTTAAAAGAGTATGTGGATGTATTTGTTTGGTCATATCAGGATATGCCAGGTTTGGACACAAACATAATGGTCCACAAGCTACCGCTCCGACCATAATGCACGCCAGTCAAACAAAAGCTCCGAAGAACTAGACCTGATATGGCTCTTAAGATTCGAGACGAAGTGAAAAAACAGATTGATGCAGGTTTCTTGGCAGTATCCAAGTACCCTAAATGGGTAGCTAATATTGCACCTGTGCCGAAGAAAGATGGGAAGGTCAGAATGTGTGTGGATTATAGGGATCTGAATAAGGCCAGTCCAAAGGACGATTTCCCTTTGCTGCATATTGATACATTAGTGGATAATATGGCTCGCTTTGCAATTTTCTTGTTTATGGAAGGTTTCTACGGATACAACCAAATCAAGATGGACCCAGATGATATGGAAAAGACCACTTTCATTACTCCTTGGGGAACTTACTGTTACAAAGTCATGCCTTTCGGTTTGAGGAATGCTGGTGCCACTTATCAAAGAGCCATGATGACGTTGTTTCATGACATGATGCATAAGGAGATAGAAGTGTATGTTGATGATATGATCGCCAAATCTCAGAGTGAAGAAGACCATTAAATCATTTGTTGAATTTGTTTGAGAGACTCAAAAAGTATCAGATGAGACTAAACCCAGCCAAGTGTACTTTTGGAGTGAGATCTAGGAAATTACTCGGTTTCATTGTTAGCCACCGAGGAATTAAGGTAGATCCAGATAAAGTTCGAGCCGTTCAAGATATGCCGGCTCCGCAAACTGAGAAACAAGTCAGAGGTTTCCTTGGAAGATTGAACTATATATCCAGATTTATTTCAAATATGACTCTTACTTGTGAGCCCATTTTCAAATTGTTGCACAAAGATCAGACAATTGTTTGGAACTCAGATTGCCAGCAAGCTTTTGATATGATTAAGGGCTACCTTCAAGAGCCTCCGATATTAATACCTCCTGTTCTGGGAAGACCTCTTTTCATGTATTTAACGGTACTCGAGAATTCAATGGGTTGTGTGTTAGATCAGCAGGATGAGTCCGGGCGAAAGGAACATGCCATCTATTATTTGAGCAAGAAGTTCACTGACAGTGAAAGCCGATATTCGCTTTTAGAGAAAACTTGTTATGCTTCGGCATGGGCTGCCATACGTTTGAGGCAGTACATGATCTGTCATACTACTTTATTGATTTCAAAGATGGACCCGATAAAGTATATTTTTGAGAAGCCCGCTCAGACAGGAAGGCTCGCCCGTTGGCATATGTTACTATCAGAATATGACATCCAGTATGTGGTCCAAAAGTCTATCAAAGGCAGTGTCTTATTAGATTATCTTGCAGATCAGCCAGTGGAAGATTACGAGTCTCTCAAGTTTGATTTTCCGGACGAAGACATTATGTTGGTAAAAGATTATGAAGAGCCAGGTCCTGATGAAGGTCCCGAGCCGGGTCTTTGGTGGAAAATGATGTTTGATGGTTCCTCAAATTACAGTGGGCATGGCGTAGGCGCCGTTCTGATGAATCCTGAAGGTGGTTTTACCCCATTTACAGTAAGATTAGACTTTAAATGTACAAATAATATTGCCAAATATGAAGCATGCATTCTTGGCCTTGAAGCAACTATTGACCTAAGAATCAAACTTCTCAAAGTAAGTGGAGATTCAGCTTTGGTTATTTATCAAGTTACAGGTGAGTGGGAGACCAGACATGAGAATTTGATCCCTTACAGAGCCTACATCGTTGAAATGATTGAATACTTTGATGAGATCACTTTCAAGCATGTTCCGAGATTTGAAAATCATATTTCCGATGCTCTAGCCATGTTAGCCTCAATGTGGAAAGTCAGGTATCTCAATGATGCTACTCTCATTCAAATTGAACGCAAGACTAAGCCTGCCTACTGTCAGATGAATGAAGAAGAAGTTGATTACAAGCCATGGTTCCATGACATAAAGAATTATCTGTTGAAGCAAGAGTATCCAGTTGATGCTACATCACTTGACAAGAAAACCTTGAGAAGATTGGCATCTAAGTTCTTTCTCAGTAATGATGTGCTCTATAAAAGAAATCATGACATGGTTCTGCTTAGATGTGTCGACAGACGAGAAGCAAATTTGTTAATGCAAGATATTCATGAAGGAACATTTGGCACTCACGCCAATGGATATGCCATGTCCAAGAAGATTTTGAGGGCTGGGTATTATTGGTTGACTTTGGAAACTGTCTGTATTCAATATGCCAGGAAATGTCACAAATGCCAAATTTATGCGGATAAGATACATGTGCCTCCAACATTGTTAAATATGTTGACATCGCCTTGACCGTTCTCTATGTGGGGCATTGAAATGATTGGAGAAATCAAACCAAAGGCTTCTAACGAACACCGATTCATTCTGGTCGCTATTGATTACTTCACAAAGTGGGTTGAAGCTGCATCCTACGCCAATGTTACTCGGCAAGTGGTGGCCCGTTTTATCAAAAAGGAGATTATCTGTCGATACGAAATCCCAAGTCGAATCATAATAGATAACAGTACTAATCTAAATAACAAAACCATGAAAGAGATGTGTGGTGACTTCAAAATTGAACATCACAATTCTTCTCCTTATCGTTCCAAGATGAATGGAGCTGTCGAAGCTGCGAATAAGAATATCAAGAAGATTTTGCAAAAGATGGTGAAAACATATAAGGATTGGCATGAGATGCTGCCATTTTCCTTACATGGGTATAGAACGTCCGTTCGCACTTCAACAGGGGCAACCCCTTTTTCCTTGGTATATGGGATGGATGCAGTACTTCCTATTGAGGTTGAGATACCTTCCTTAAGAGTCATAATGGAAACCGAACTTGAAGAAGCTGAATGGGTGAGGGAAAGATTTGATCAGTTGAACCTTATTGATGAAAAGCGCATGATTGCGGTATGTCACGGGAAGTTATATCAGAAAAGGATCAAGAGAGCTTTTGACAAGAAGGTTCGTATCCGAGAATTCCGAGAAGGAGAGCTTGTACTCAAAAAGATTTTGCCAGTTCACAAAGATGCGCGGGGAAAATGGATGCCCAATTATGATGGCCCGTTTGTTGTAAAAACAATCTTCTTAGGAGGCTCGTTAATCCTCACAACAATGGATGGGGAACAACTTACACACCCGGTGAATTCTGATGCAGTACGGAAATATTACGCCTAAAAGAACCCGATAAGTCGAAAACCCGCAAGGGAGGCTTATGCAATAATGGGTATCCCGCTGGATCATAACCTATGAAGGAGGTCCAGGCAAAAGTTAGGGATGAAATAATAAAAAAATGATGAGCTCGCTAAGTTGAAAACCCGAAAGGGTGACTTAGGCAAAAAAGAGCGTCCTGGTGGATTGAAAACCTGAAAGGGCAGCCCAGGCAAAAGTTAGGGACAAAGGCGTTTCACTGCATCAGATGGTTTGTCACCTCTGCAGAAGATTTTACCAGAAGTCCATTTCAACCGTTCTTGTCAGAAGCAAGGTTTTGGAAAGTTTTAGTCATTAGGGGTAGAATTGTCAGTGGATTCAATGTAACTTTTTTCATATTGCCATTTTCAATTGTAAAAGTTCCATGGAGTTCTGTCATTGACAAACTTCCATCCTTGAATAAAATCAGTTTTTGGGCCATTCTTTTGCAATTTACCATTCTCCTTATTTCCTTTGTTATGCAAAACATCGTTTATTGATCAATGATAATTTTGAAAGCACCAGGTTTGAATTTAAAATAACTTTTGAAGATTAACAAAACATAAAATACTTTGGCTCACGGAAAGGTTCAGTGGAAATTATACCTCTCGAAAGTCTTAACGTGGCAGAAGCTTTGGTGTGCAATCTCAATGCATCTCCCATTGAACATCAGTTGATTTGATTTGTTAGGTTGATCATTCGGTCGTGTGTAGTTACCAATATTGAAGACCCTCCCCCCAGGTTTTTTTATGAGATACGTTCTCGTGATGGTGGACTCATCCTCAGTGGAAACATTCAGAGCCTCTATTTTAAGTTACGTAGTCAATCCTGGTGAGCTTCCCTGAAGCTTTATTTCCCAAGCGAAGTGGGTTTATTTCCCAAAAGAATCTACAGACACCTTTGTTTTGTGAATTCAATGTGATTCATTGCATCCCCAGTGAGATTGAAATGCTTATCTATCTTCCCTTTGAGTCTCCAGATTCTTCAGTCTCTCGTCAGAGTCAGCTTCTGCATATCATTTATCATTGGCATCATGGCATTTCATGTGCATTTGTTTTGCCTTTGTTGACTTTGGGTTGTTACCTTTTGTCTTGATTGTTTCCTGGTTGTTACCAGTAGTTTTGTTTGTTATTCTCTGGGTATCCTCCATCTTTTTTTAGGGTGTTGGTCGTCACCAATTTCTCTGCTTCAGTTGTTACTGATTTTGTTTACGGTTATAGGTCGTCACTTGTACCCTACTTGATTCTAGTCATTACTAGTACCTTTGGATGTTCCCATTTGTTACTAATATCGTTTGCCTGGTCGTCACCAGTTTCTCACCTTGAAATCTAGTCGTTACTAGCAATCCTTCTTTGGAAGTCCAGTGGTAACTGGCATCGTTGAAAGTCCAATGGTAATTGGCAGTTCTTTTGAAAGTCCAGTAGTAACTGGCACTGTTTAAAATCCAATCGTTATTGGTATTGTAGCTTTGGTCGTCACCATATCTCTTGAAAGTCCAGTAGTAACTGGCACTGTTTAAAATCTAATTGTTATTGGTATTGTAGCTTTGGTCGTCACCATATCTCTTGAAAGTCCAGTAGTAACTGGCACTGTTTAAAATCCAATCGTTATTGGTATTGTAGCTTTGGTCGTCACCATATCTCTTGAAAGTCCAGTGGTAACTAGCGCTATTTAAAATCCAATCGTTATTGGTAATGTAGCTTTGGTCGTCACCATATCTCTTGAAAGTCCAGTAGTAACTGGCAACGTTTAAAATCCAATCGTTATTGGTATTGTAGCTTTGATCGTCACCATATCTCTTGAAAGTCCAGTGGTAACTGGCGCTATTTAAAATCCGATCGTTATTGGTATTGTAGCTTTGGTCGTCACCATATCTCTTGAAAGTCCAGTGGTAACTGGCGCTGTTTAAAATCTAATCGTTATTGGTATTGTAGCTTTGGTCGTCACCATATCTCTTGAAAGTCCAGTAGTAACTGGCGCTGTTTAAAATCCAATCGTTATTGGTATTGTAGCTTTGGTCGTCACCATATCTCTTGAAAGTCCAGTGGTAACTGGCGCTGTTTAAAATCCAATCACTATTGGTATCGTTGGTTCGGTCTTCACCATATATTTTAAAAGTCCAGTGGTTACTGGCTCTGCTTGAAAGCTAATCGTTATTAGTACCGAGAGTTGGTTGTTACCAATTTCCCCAGCCAGAGTCCTGTATTGTATCAATGCAATTCGGAGTTCCCATTTATTTGGTTTGGTTGTTACCACCACTCCCTGTAAGTATAGTAGAAACTAACACCCTCTGATTGTTTGTTGTGCTGGTCGTCACCAGTGCTCTCAGCAAAGCGTTGCTTTCCCATTCGAGCCTCAGAGATCTAGTGGATACTAGCATTCCCGTGTGTCCGGTCTTGTTTCTGTACTTTTCTTGAAGATCCCGTTCGAACTCTTTGTTATAGGAAGTTTCTCATCTGATTATCTCCAGTGAGGTTTGTGTCTTTTTTCTTTCGTTTCCCTGGTGGAGGATTGCCCTTTTCCCCAGCGGAGTGTTGTCTCTTTTTCCCCAATGAAGATTTGCCTTCCCTGTTGGAGTGTTTGCGTCCCCTGTGTGAAAGATTCCCCTGTGCAGCATCTTTAGTCACGTTTGAACTGTTCTGCTTGTTTTGCCCTGGATCTTTCCCTAGTGTGTTGGGTTCCCCATGAGTAGTTACTCGTTGTATTGCCGTTCTTTTATTTTCACTCGTGTGTCTGCATTTGTCTTACATTCAAGCATCATAAAGTATCATTTAGATTCATGGCATACTCGCGTTTGTCCTTTTGCATACCATTGGATCTAAGGGACAAAATTTTTGGTTTGTTGTATTTAAATACCTTTCACTACGATTATGCGAGGATTGTTATCTCTCACCGCCATCCAGTGAAAGATATTTAAATAGGGGCAACTTTCATACCCCAAATTTTTACCCTTTAGATCTTCATCATCATTTTAGGAGCATGTTCATATGATTGTCTAACCTTAACCCGTTTCAAGTTTGTCTTTGTTAAGATACAGGAATCAGGGTTCCATACAATCGAAATCGAGGTTTCGAGGGTTTATCAGTCAACGTCTTGGATTGGTTCTCCTTGAGATAGGTCTCCACATCATCAAACATATTCCATTGGATCAAGCATGAATCCAATTTGAGGTTGTCACCCAGGAATTAAGAACATTGCAGTTCAGGGTACCCGATTAGGGTTTTCGAGCGGGAAAAGTCAACTGTGGTTTGACTTTTGATTTAAAAGGTGTTACAATGGTGGGATCATGGTCCATGAAGTTCATATGGCTTGTTAAAGTCTATTCAAAAGGTTTCAAGGCCTCAAAAGGTCCAAAGCATCAACAGTCGACTCGGTAGTCACCGATCGATCGTTTGGTTGACCGAAAAGTCAACTCTTCACTCATAAGGAATTACACCTCAAGATATGAATAAAATTTTTTCCTAATAACATATTGCACCTACCCATAAAATTTCATGACCATTGGATCAAGGGTTGAGGAGTAATCGCAAAAGTCGGGAATTAGGGTTTTGAAAGAGGCAAAACCATAACTCCTCAACCACACATCCAATTGAGTTGGTTCAAATCTAATTAGAAATCTCTTTACAAGTCCTACAATATTCCCAAAGTGGTCCATGATCAGAAAATGCATAGATTTGGAGTTATGACCAAATTCATTACAAGAGGGAAAAGTAACTTAGAAAAATTTCACTTTTTGGCTTGTTTTTCAGCAACTTTGAAAGGTTTTTTGGCCAAGTTCCTTTGGGAATCTGAAACTCATGAAAGCATGAAAGTTGTAGAGCTGCATGAGGGCTTTCGAAAATGTGGTAGAACTCCTCCATAGCCCTTATGAGCTGAGAGTTATGAATTCAGCAAGATGAGCTTTTAACACTTGAGTCCCACATTGACAATTTTTCACAAACTCATCCTTTGACCACTTGAGCTATTCTCATCCCTTGGATCACATTTGTATTTGATACTTAGAGAGTATAGTGAAGGAAATGCAGAAGAAATGAAGAATTTGAAGGAATGGCAAGTTGCAAGCAAGTGGGAATATTTTAATCACAAAAGGAAGGAAAGAGAAACTTTTGCCACACTTGCAGCAAACAGCCCCCTATTTGCCTAGCCACTCTAATCACCATTATGTCATTCATTCCCACTTGAGCAATGCATCAGTGAGCCAAGGATTTGATTTTGCAGCTGTACCAAACCTCAAGCCAAGGGTTACCTTTTCAAAATCCCTCCAAAAATGCCAAGATTGCAAATCTGTCCTCATCCTTCATTTTCCTATAAATAGAGGCTCCCCCTATGTCATTTTCACACCAGAGCACTCTTAGAACCAAGATAAAATCATAGCTCTCATTCCTTTCTCACTTACTTCATTTTCAAAAATCTCAAGTTTCAACAAAATCTGTCTTGGACAGTTGGCTGTCCAAACTCATTTCCACACATTCCAAACCACCAAAAACCATCTGCACAATCCATAAATGTGTAGAAAGTTATCATACTCCTAAACCACTCAAAAACACCATTCTCCCAAAATTCAACTCTCAAACCAAGCAAGTTTGACCATATGCTCAAAATCTGCCAAACCACTGACCAGAGTTGTTTTCATCATTCTAACCAGCCATACACTTTCAAAATATAATGCCTCAACTGTCCATAACATAAAGAAACTTCACCTTCATTTATTTTGAGGCCTGTCACAAGTTCTTCATATATTCCTTCAAGTGCAAGAAAGTTGTTTTCATCCAAAGCAAAACTGGGACAGCAGCTGAAGTGTTTTCAAGGTTTTCTTTATTGCAACAAGCTTGTGTGAAGGACTATAAAAGGTTAGTAGTCATTATCACTTCCATTTCTGTCATAAGCATGATTGGTATGATTGGTGTTTAAATGAAAAATGAAGTTCATATGAAAATCTGCCAGTTTGTTTTTGCCAACTGTTTTGAGCATGTAAATTACCTTGGATTGCCATTGCCTTGATGATTGTGTTTTGTAGATGTTGAGTTTCATTTCTGTCATGAGTTGTTGTTGGTTGTTATCACAAGTTCATTTGCTTTATGGTGGTTCTGCTGCAAACAGTTTGAGAAGCAATCAGTACAACCTCACTTAATCCTTTGTTGACCATTTTGGATTAGGATTCCTACATATGCTATTCATGTTATGTTTGAGTTCTTGAAACTAGGTTTGATTTGGAATTGCAACTTTCTATTCATGCTTTCAATTTAAATGCACAATTTGCAACTGATATGCCATCTCAAGTCTAATACCTTATTGTTGTATCTTTATGTGAAAACTGTGTATATGCCATGATTGAAGTATGTGCCTGCCTGTTTTACACTGAACTACAATGTTGCATGCTATGTTTTTTCTGCATCTCAACTGGTTGAAGAAGGAACTGTTGGCTGTTTTGGTATTGCCATGCTTGTCTTGCTACTAGTTGGTAACCTTGTTGAACTTGATAAAAACATAAAAAATTATCTGATAAGACCTGATGTGATTCATGATATTTTTATTGCTGTCAAATGTTTGTAATCATCACAAGATGGACATTTTGAAATTTGAGGCTTGTCATGATAAATGCACATTTGTTTTGTCTTGGAACGTCTACTTGAGGCTTGGTCCATGTTTGTTAACATAAGAGTGGGATATCCAATATGTTTTGACATCGTCCTGTTCATCTTACATCTGTTACTGTCAGCATGAGAATTATGCTATGAGTCTGAATTCTTTGTGAAGTCATGACTGTTTTTGTTTAGAAACTATTTTCAAATTGACATGACCTTTGTTGTTTGTGTTGCCAAATGAGATAATCATGTATCCACCTTTCCATGTATGTTTCAATGCTTTGTAGGTCATGATTAAAACCTGTCTTGAATTTGCTTGGTCATTGTTTGAGTGTTTGTGTCATGCTTATGTTGTTTCAAGTCCAATTGCCATGACATATACCAGGTTTTGCTGAAGTCACATTGATCAATCCTTGCATCATGTTTGGATCCTTGAGTATGCTATTCATGTTATGTAAGACAAGTATGTAGGCTGCATCATTGAATTTCTACACTTTTTTCCAATACAAACCACAAGCATGTTTTTTAAAATCACTAACAGTCCCACACCAGATTTTTGTTTGATGAATCTCTATATGTTTTTCACATCCTAAATCCCATGAACATATTATTTGTGACCTGTGCATACTCTCACATACCTTTAAAACTTCTTTCTTAAGCTGAAGACAACACTTTGCATTTTCAAGGCATTTCTTGCAACTTACATGCCACTTTTGGTTTGAAATTATTTTTGTTTGATCTAGGCATTTAGAATCATTAGATAACATGTTTATAAGATGTTCACACTTTCATTTAAGCATGATTCCTCTTATGTTGAACTATGGTCATCATCATGCATTTTCAAGGCATTCTTTGCAATTGACATGTCATTTTTTGATTGGACTTGATTTGGTTTGAGTTTTGCATCAAGAATCATTGGATTATATATTTATGAGTTGTGCATACCCTCACATGTTCATATTTCTTGCTGTTCTAAGTTGTGCCATTCAAAATGCATTTTCAAAGCTTCACACTATCAATCACACACCAGTTCCTTGTTTAAAGCATTTCTGTTTGGCCTTGGCACCTAGAAGGTTTAGATCACATATTTGAAAGTTGCTTTAGCCCTTACCCGTCATTAAATCCAACTGTTTTGAGCTGTGATATCCATAATGCATTTCAAAGGCTACAAATTGCATGTTCATTCAAATTTCACAATGTATGCATCATCTTGGAAAACTAAGATCACCACTGAATTCCTCATGAAATTTCACTCAAGATAGGCTAAAATTTTGTCACATTTGGTTGTGTATTGATGAAGTTACGATGTTGTCGTATCCATATGTTTTTGGTTGCTATTCATGCTTGTTGCCTTGCCCAGGTTTTTATGCTTAGTTAGGTATTTAAATTTTAGGGGTGGCTAAATACACAGATGTATCGCCACCCCAGTGGTTGTCTCATACGCCTTAAGTCTCCTATCATGCCATATGCTTGGGTTCGATCCTCAGTGATGACCCTTTTTGGCATTTTTATGGTTTTCTTTGTTTTATCATTTTCTTCTCCTTTGCCAATTGTTTAACACGCGCGTTTAGTGGATGAGTGGTAAGGCTTTGTGTTGGTGGGCATGAGGGTGTGAGTTCAACTCCTCCTATGGGCATTTCTTTCTTTTTATTTGCTCATTTATTTCTATTGCCTTCACAAAATCAAAAAATTCATAACTTGCTCATATTTTACTATTTTCAATCCATTCTTTTTGCAAAACACTCAGAATATTGTCTAGTTTCATGTGATGAAAAAAGATTTCAAGTTGTTCCTGTTCACAATGCCTTTTTCCTACTTGGAAATTGCTTATCTTTGAGGGTTGTTACCTTGCTCCTTGTTGAAAATTCTCTTAAACCATGCTTGATTTATCTTGTAAGATTTGTTTACGATTGATTCCTTTGTGTTTGTTAACATGTTAAGGCTTTGTCCTCTTTTGGTTGTCACCATGAGTTTATCTATTTTCCTCCTAAAACTTTGAGCTTAAACTGTTGTGACATTCTTTATATGCTTGTTTGAATTTGATCATCATCAAAACATAATGTTGTTACACTTGATGTACCTTAAACTTATAGCATGATTATCTTAAGTTGTGACTTACTTGCATGATTGTTACTTCCATATTTGTTAATATGTATCCCTTGAGTTGTTACCATCATCTTTGTGAAGATATGTCATTCTTGGTTGTAACCATTTATCTCAATCTAATCCTTGCTTATTGTAATATGCTTGCTTGCTTGGTTGTAACCATATCCCTTGTGTTTATCCTGTTTAATGTTTATGCTTTGTTAAGTTTAGTTTCCCCAAGTGATAGAACTCCTTAGTTCTCATCCAAGTTGTCTCCCCCTTCTATCCTTCCAAAGGAAAGTCTTTCTGTTGGCCGTTGGGTCATAGATAGCTCATCTCTCTCCCCCAACTTCATTAAGTCATTCATACACTTAGTTAAGTTAGAGCCTATCCATTGAACTTTGCTTAAGTCTAAAAAGCCTACCATTGTTAGGAGTGCTCTTTTTAACTAGAACTTAGGATAGAGTTCGTTAACTCTATGTAAGGATCATTGTCATGATTACTTACTTCCCTTTCTTGAGTGTTTAACTTAGATCTAGAGAGTTTCCTTAAACTCTACACAAGCATTGTAATGTTTGTTCCCCTTTGAACCTTGATCATAATCAAGTGTTCTTCAAACTTAGTGAGGTGAACTACGATTGCTCTGATTCTATCCTAGTTAGGATACGTAGGCAGAGGACGCAATGTCTTTGCGAGCAAACTTAGAAACTATCTTTAGGTCTTAACCTACACCTATCCCAATCCATAGCAAACATTTAACAAACTTAGCATACAAAAAACAAAAGGTTCCTATAGAGTACTACAGATGTTTAGGATGTGAAATACCTACCCTATGCATAACCAACCTCCGATCCTCGAATCTCTTAGCGTTGTTGTTACATCGCGCAAAAGGTTCTTTCTCTCTTTAGACCTTTCCTTTGGATAAATTAAAGTCCGGTTGTGAATTCAATGAATTAAAGATTCAAGTTAATCAATAGCTTGGTATCCCGATTCTCACCGCAACAGCTGCTTTCCAAGAAAGGGAAAGGAGACTCTTCCAGGATAGGTAGACCAACCAAATAAGAATATTTTTCTAGGGTAGGCAATAACTGATAGTCCGGGAAGGTAAAATAATGATAAACCAGATCATAGAATTGTAGCAAGGCAGAAAGAAGTTTCTCGTTTACTTGACGACTCAACAAAGATAACAACTTCCCATATTTGTTCTTGAATCTTTCTTGATCTTCAATCAAAACTCCCAACTTCCTTAGGTCATCCAATTTGAAACTCTTGAAAGAATATTTCACAGTATTTCTCCTATTGCAATCCATGAGGTCCTACAATGTTCATTAACAAAAGGGAATTCCATGAGGTCCAATGCAGTATGATGCTATATGGATGCAACAAACACAAGTAAGCACATAGGGACACAAAGGTAAACAAACAAGAAGGTCCTAGGTTTGCAACGAGCATGGAGCAAAGGGTATACCCATTCCCAAAGGTAACAAAAGGTGGATTGTACCTGCAGAACAAGGTTCTAAGAAGGTTCCCAAAGTCATTGGTCCATCTTTAGGATATTATCAATTTCCCGACTAACTCGGTGGTTAATAATATTCTCAAGAGAACCTCTTTTGAGTGTAGCATCACGTAGCAACTATTTTGGGACTACTCCCTCATAGTCCTCACACTGCATCCTAATAAAGGCCAAGTGGGGTTAAAGGTAACTACGGTCCTCAGTATCACAGGCTTCAAGGTCAAAAATAGTGAATGTTTTCACGAATGACTCGTTCAATAGTACCATTTCGAGAGGGCCTCGACTGAGTGGTGATTCTCGAGTCAGCTTGGTCGGGACTCACTCCCTATAAGCCTCGTCGAATATATCACCTTCCTATCATAACTTCTCTCAAGCCCGGGTGTAGGACTTTGTCTCACCACTCAAGGATATCAACCCAAAAGCAAATAGATAAGCAATTATATAGTTAATCAAATATAACAATAAACAAGCAAGATAAACAAGTTAGGGAAACCCACTAGGATTCCTCGCCAATGAAGTCTCCATTTCTGTCACGGTGAGAATTGGAAGTCAAATTATCAGTCAATTTGAATCTTAGTTCATTGGTTCACCACCGATCATTAATTTGTCCAAAGGAAGGGAAAAAGATCGAATTACCCACAATGCAATGCAAATGCAAAGGCTAGAGAGTTTTAGGTTCGGGGGTTGGTTAAACTTAGGGAAGGTGCTAACATCCTAAGTTTCTGTAGTACTCTATAGGAACCTCTTGTTTTAATGTTTGTTTATTGCTAAGAGTTATCTGCTTAAGGGTGAAAGACCTAGTGGTTTATTTCTAAGTATACTCGCCAAGACGTCGCATCTTGTACCTACATATCCTGACGGGAATAGAATCAGAGTAATTGTAGTTCCCCTAAAGGGTTTAAGGAACTCTTTGATTGTTGGTCAAAGTTCCAAAGGGATAAGGGTAGTTGATTGATTGATTCTAGGAGAAAAGACGAGTTGTCATCTTAAAGGAGATTACTCGACTTAACCACCACAACTTTGTAGGAAAATAGTCTTTGCGTCGTCCTAAGAGAAGGGCTCAAGCACTCGGGTTGTCGACGAGTACACCACTATCTCTCTTAAGCGGAAAAGTCCCTACATATTGATTGTATTGTTATAGGGCAGGAGATTTATCTCGACTGTCAAGATGACTAACATCTTATTCTCTAATAGTTTGAATAATTGAAGTTGAGTTGATATGTTTTTATCTAAGTTGTAAAAGATAAAAGAAAAAGGTCCTCCTTATGGGGTAGGATCTAACTTAAGCGATCGACTTGAATGGGATCAAGGATCAAATGGGGATTATGATGCAAATGAAATGCATACGCACAAGTTTTATGTCATGCGCAGATTCTTCCTTTGGACATTTATGCAATGCGATAAAATAAATACGGTAAAATAAAGACAATAAAAGCATGCACGCAGATAAGAGTGCTAAAACATACAAGTGAGTGAGTTGTGAATAGTGAATGAAATCGGAGTTGTGAGACGGAAGCGTGCACGATTGATTAAGTTGACCAGAGGTTGATTTAAGGCGAGGTTAATTGATTTTAGGAAAATGTTGTATTAAAGGGTAAATTAGTTTTTTTTTTAATAAAATAAGGTTTGGAATTGATTAGATTGAATGATAAAAGGATTATTAGAGAAACTGGTTCTTTTTCTTTAAGAGGAAGTTATTATTTTATTTTTAAGGAGATAAATAAAAGGTTAATATTAACTTAAAAAAGGTTTCTTATAAAAACTAAGTTGTCAATACAAATTATTTGGATTATTGTGAAATGAGTTTATTTAAGAATGCAAATGATTTTAGTTATTAATAAAATAAGTTATTATATAAAATGGTTTTACTAAATAATTATAATTGTTATTAATAAAATAAGTTATTATATAAAATGGTTTTACTAAATAATTATAATTTTAAAAAAGAGGTTATGAAAGGTTGATTAATTAAAAGCGGTTTAAAAAGATTAATTAAATAAATAAGCTAACAGTTACTTAAATAAAACTTAATTATAAAGATTAGATTATTAATAAAAAGAAATATAAAAAGTCAGATTAATGGGTTTATAAAAAGTTTAATTGGGTTATTAATTAAAAGTGAGTGATTAACGGAAGGATTAAGGGATAATGAGGGGATTAGGGGGGCGGATCGATTGTGTGTGTGTAGTCTGTGCGGCTTACGGTGGTCTGTGCGATATGGGCCGTGAGATCGTGATCCATTGGAGATCCGAGGGTTGTGTGTGTGAGGGTACATCGTATGTGTGTGTGCGCACATACATGTGATTATATTACATTAAAAAGGATACAAAAAAAAAACCAGAAAAAAAGACAAAACCCTAATCCCCCCCCCCCCAAATCCCTCTCTCAGCACCGTCTGGCCTTCCTTTTCCTTCTCACTTCGCGATTTCCATCGTCGTCTCTCTTCCTCCGATCGATTCCTTTTATCTTCTTCGATCGCCACTGCATGTGAATGGAACCTACAACATAGACAAAGATAAAACAGATTGCGTGTTAGTGGCAGCTTATGGTTACAATTTGCCGCGACGGTACCGTTGATGGCTTCTTGATGGCGGCCTTGTTTTTGTTTATGATGATGCTTCGATGAGAGCGCCTGAGCGAACGCAAGGATGACGCCTCTTCCGATCTGAGCTCTTTTTCTCGTGACGTTTCTCGTCGGAGTTTTTATGGTTAAGATCGATGATTCTCTCCTTGTGGTCCTCTTCGTCCCTTTATACACGGCTCAAATGGGCCTTCATTGAAGTTTTCTCTTCAAAACTTTCCTTGTTTACTTGATGCTGTCGGGACCATTTAATGATTTCGGGAGACAAACTTTAATTCTTTTCTTATTTCGTCTGATTTTATTGAAGAAGTGTTGTTCCGGTTTTGGCAATCTTTGAATCCTTCCTTTTTCGTATTAATTTGTTACAGCTGGATTCGCAGTATCGTTGATGTATCTTTTCTTCTTCTCGCAGGAAAATGTTCTCTGAGTTCTGATATTGCTGGTTTTAGCCGTTGAGAAAGGGTTCTAAATTTGGCGATGATGCCGTAAAGGCCTGAGCCGGGAGGCTTACGATTGTTGTTGCCTAGGATATCTTTGTCTTGAAATGGTTCGATGCTTGGTAGGGAGTCGATGACGGCTTCCGTTGCTCTTCCGGCCGCTCGAGTCCTTGCCCAGTGATGAGCTTCAAAATTCTGAGGGCTTGACTTCTTCCAACTCTACTCTGAGTTTTCGATTGACTTCTATTAATGGCTTTTCTTGATTATCAGTGGTGTCTCTTGGAAAAGATGTGGACGCGCTTGGTGGCTACTCAATTCTGCTGTCTTCTTTCCAATCCATTATAACCTTCTTTCGTATTCTGCAGGGACATGGTTGGCATTGCTGGTTTGCGTGGAAGCTGCGAGTATGCGGTTTTGCAAACATATGCTGATTTTAGGTGCTTTCTTTGTAAGCTGAATGTGTTATGCACTGGCCCCTCCTTTATCTGTGCCAGTCGCAGGTTGTGACGCTTTTGATTTATTCTGCTTGATTGCATCGTAAAATCTAGGCATTCGACTTCTCTTTGGTGAAACCTATAACTCTTCTTGTTGCCTGGAGCGCGGTTGTTTATGACTTACTTCTCGAGTTATCTTGACATTTCTCTTCTTTTGCAAGACAAGCTCTTGGGGTTCAGATGCTACCAGCTCTGATGTCGCTGAGAAAGGCTCCAAAACTCGGTGATGAGTCTAAGTCTGGGACTGAGTTACTTCATTTACTTCTTAATTCTTAAACTCCAATATATTTCTGTAATGGCTGCTCTGACAGGTTTTGCTTCGCGGTCCATGTCCAGATCAAGTCCGGAAGACAAATACGCAGCAAAAGGAATCAGTATTGCAGCCGGTTACACCATATTAGGACGCCTACAACATCAACGATTCATCGAGTGGAGAATACTTTGAGCTTAACATAAGGTCTTTCCTGAAGCAACTTTCTAAAAACTCAAAAATTTGTATACTTCGAATTGCCATATCTCTAACTGTCTTCTCTTTATGTGCAGATTGATGAAAACTTCCTCTCGACTCGTTTCCGCCGGTACTCTGGTATTTTACTGAGGTGAACTGGTAATCGTAGCAACCCGAATTATGGGTACATCTTAGGTTCTTCCTTATATACACTTGTTCCTCTTCTTCTTTAATGAATTTAAATCCATCTCTGACAGTGTGTCGTTCTGATGGTGTCGACAAGTTAACCCTGTTACCATTGTGGAGTTTGCCAAGAAACCGTGGCTACTTGCTTTGATGAGGATGGGCATGACGAAGCAAATTGGCCCTGAAGTTGTTCTTGGAATGGAGAAGAATTCGTAAGACGTTTGAAGTCTATCATGAAGCTTAGACAACTTGGCCTGAAGATCAATTAAGCTTGAAATGGAGTTTCAAAAACCTATTATTATTTTTTAATCTTGAGCCCTGTATGACTTTGAAGATGTAAAATTATAGTACGGCTTGTAACTCTAATTCAATGAATTTGTTTAATTGATGATCATGATTTGGACTATGAATTAGACCATGATACGCTATTGCTACCAATGTATATTGTGACCTGGGTTTTATGGTCTTTGTAAAGAAAACTTGAACACAACTCCAATGCTTTCACAATTTCGTATGTCATGACTTGAGACAACTTACGTTGGTCCAACTAATTCCAACTCACGGCTAAAGAACTCCAAACATGGCTCAAGCATGGTTGCAAAATAACCCACACACATGTCTCGAAAAATTCTTAGTAAAACTTTGATAGAATTCTAAGGTAGCACAAAATTATCTTCATGGCCCGCATCTTGAAAACTTGCTTAAAATAATGTTGATCATAGCTTGTGAAAATTTGAAGCAAACCTTGAAAATGCATTGAAATCTTGGAACTAACTTAGGATATGGCTTAAAATGAATTACCACAAGACTTGGAATCATCCTTAAAACCGATTCACATTCAACTTGTATAATGTGAATTTTCAATTCTTCCGTTTCCATGCTTTGAATCTTGGAATTTATTAAAAATAGTGCATCCTGAATGAGTAATCACTTATTCACTTCTAAATTGAAACACCACTTGAATCTTAATCCCGAATCTAAGTTAACCCGTTTCTTAGACACGAGTGATTTGGGAATTCACCCAACCTCGACCTTGACAACACAAATCGTGCCTTACGCTTTGAACAAGTCTCTTCTCTTAGCAAACCTTCCTTGCCTTATTAGTATCTTGATCTCAGAGTATTCTTGTCCCGTAAGAAACCTAATCCCGATCTTGACTTTAACGAGATATGGTCCAATCTATCCAAACCCTGACTGTGAGGATCTATGCTTGACATTACTACATCTGCACACATTTGTTAGTCGTAGTAAACGTACATACAAATATAAAACAGGCGGAAAAAAAACAAGGAGGTGGGATCTTAAAGTCAAATATTAGGGTGTGACACCATTCAAGCAAAACAAATTAGAAGGTTCCCATTGAGTATGATGGATGTGAGGGGTGCTAATACCTTCCCCTCGCATAACCGACTCCCGAACCCTAAGACTTGGTTGCGATGACCATGCTCTTTCCCTAAAGGTTTTATCGTTATTACCCTTTCCCTCATTGGGATAAATAAAATCCGGTGGTGACTCTGTGTCATTTTTTGCATAGCGACAGGGCTCTGATACCACTGATGGGAAATCACGAGGGGAAGCATTCACATTGGGTTAAACACTCACCTAAAGGTCAAAGACTCACCCAAACAAGTGAAAAAGACACCATATATTCACCAAAAACTTTAAGATGATATGTGTATGGGCCCTCTTACTTATAAAGTGCTTAATCTTCACTTTTCTAAGCAATGTGGGACTTAGAACTCACACTTGTTTCTCCATACAACTCACATTTTTTTCCTCAATAATCTCTCTCTCTCTCTCTCTCTCTCTCTCTCTCTCTCAAGTGTAAGTCCATCCACTATGCTCCCCCTCAAGCGGAAGGTCTTTCATCCACATACTTGTACCGTCGTTGACAGACACCCTTACTCTCATGAGCACTTCAACGAAACGCTCTGCCTGACCATCATGTTAGGAATACTTTCGACATAAGGTGTCGATTCCTTACTCGAACCACGACTCTGATACCACTGATGGGTCATCATGAGGGGGAAGCATTCACATTGGGTCAAACATTCACTTAAAGATGAAAGACTCACTCAAACAAGTGAGAGAGATACCACATATTCACCCAAAACTTTTAGGTGATAGGTGTATGGGCCATATCACTTATTAAGTGCTTAACCTTTACTTTTTTTAAGAAATATGGGACTTAGAACTCACACTTGATTCTCAACAACTCACATTTTCCCAATAATTGAACCTATATTGTATATACCCTAGTGATCAGTAACTATTAATCTCTCGATAATTATGATTGTATCATTTGCACTCTTAGCCATATGTGAACCATCTATAATGCCTTCAAGTAACATCTTTAGTTATTGTAGAACCCCATTTCTAAAAAATTGTATCTGAGTCAAGTTAGCAAAGCCATGGTTTAGACATCTCTTTGATTTTGACCTATATCTCTCCTAGACTTCACATAAATGTTTATGCTAAACCTTGTGAAAAGATTAAAATGGTTGCTTTTTCTTCCATGAACTTGTTTCGAGAGTAAAAAACGGTTAAGAAACATTTTTTCCATTATGTTTCAGTGTTAGTGCGTGAGACACTTTTATTGAGGAGAGAAAGAAGAGAGAATAAGGAAATAAAAATTGATATTATTGAATGAATAAAACTGAATTACAAAATGTCTATTTATATACACCTAAGTGACTTTACTAAGTAAAATAACAAAATAAATAACAAACCCTAAACCCTAATTATCTTTGGACTTGGGTCACATAATTCTATCTAATATCTCAACATACCCCTTATAGTCCAAGTTGTCGAAATACACTATTCATTATCGATCTGAATTATTCCCAATTTATTTCTCAATGTTAGGAACCTGTTGATCATCAATCATTTGGTAAAAATGTCGGTCAATTATGCTTCACTTGAGAAATGTCTTACTTCAAGTTCACCTTTATTCACCTTCTCCCTTAAGAAGTGAAATCTAGCTTCGATGTGCTTACTTTTTCCATGCAAAACTGGATTTTTTGCCAGATTTATGGCTGACTTGTTGCAGATCTGCAGTACCAAAGGTTTGTTCACTTCGACCTCGATCTCTTCCAACATAGATCTGATCCAAATTGCTTGACACACAACATAGTATCCTGATATATAGTCAACCTCACATGATGACAATGCCACCATAGGTTGCTTTCTCGAGCACCATAAGACTGGGGCACCAAATACTTGAAAGAAATATCCAGTAGTAATTCTTAGGTCTTCCTTATCTCCACACCAATTAACATCTGAATAACAAGTAACCATAACTTCTTTGCTTTCCGAGTCTCGTAAAAATAAATTTCTATTGTTTGTCGATCCTTTTAAGTATCTCAGGATTCTTTTTGCAACATTCATGTGTGACACCCTTAGTTCACTCATATATCTGCTCACTAATCCAATTGAGAAACATATATTAGGTCGACTATTGCACACATATCTCAGAGATCAGACAATTTGTTTGAACAAAGTCGCATCGACTTTGTCTTCCTCTCCATTTTTTTCCAACTTCGAATTTGTTCGATAGGCGAAGATGCAGGAGTCGAATCACCTATTCTGAATATCTTGAGTATCTCTTTAACATACTTTCTTTGATGTAGCATCATAACTTGCTTTGACATTTGAAATTCCATGCCTAGGAAGTACGATAACTCCCCCATATTCGACATTTCAAATTCCTTTTCATCAGCTCTTTGAACTTCGACAAGTTCTCTAAGCTACTTCCAGTTACTAACAAGTCATTGACATATAAGTAGATGATCGCTATACCTTATGCTACAACCTGAACATTGACACCATACTTAGATTTGCATTTGACAAATCCCAATTCGACCAAGTATGAGTCGATCTTCTTGTTCCATGCCCTAGGTGCTTGCTTGAGACCATAGAGTGCTTTGTGCAACTTGCATACTTTACTTGCTTCCTTCTAAATCACAAACCCAAGAGGTTGTATGACATACGCCTCTTC